>OX621246.1:23622500-24872500 GCA_951640165.1 Pseudoips prasinana
AAGCTAACTATTATTCAATTAAAACTAAGAAAATGTTTCTTCGCCAGTTATGTAGAATATTATGAAACATATATTATAATTTATACTTCTTGTTAATGTAAAGTGAAACCATGTTTTCACTTTTTATAATTGCATGACTTACTGTTAGATTATGAACCCGTACGGGATTAAGCGTAGCGTAAAATGTACCATAAATTACAGAATAAGCCTCGGATTCTCGTGTTTTACAGCGTAGATAAAGGTGATTTTATGCAACGTAGTATAATGTATAGTTTAACATGGATAGTGGAATTAATCCACCCATGAAATCGTACAACTTGTGGAACTAATTTTCCACAAGTAATGTTTATGTGCTTTTCTGTTTGGTTGACGGCATGGAATATTGCCAGCCCATTTCATACCGTGGCCGAAGTCAACCCTAGGGTTGACTTCGGCCACGGTATGAAATGACGGTCACCGTAGCCTAGTTGGTATTGGTCCTGCCTACGAAGCTGGTGGTCCTGGGTTCGAATCCCGGTAAGTGCAAATATTTGTGTGATGAGCACGAATATTTGTTTGTGAGTCATAGATGTTTTCTATATATTTAAGTATTTATCTATCTATATAAGTATGTATAACGTCGCTTGGTACCCATAGTACAAGCTTTGTTTAGTTTAGGGCTAGGATGATCTGTGTGACATTGTCCCTAAAAATATATAAATATACCTCCCAGAGAACGGGCAGCAGCGTCTCTCTGTGTACTATGACCATCATCTGCGACCTGCGATCTCCAATCCGTCTACCAAGCGTGGCGATTATGGCATATCCCTCCAAATTATGGACACAACTCCATCGTGGATATTTTTTGTCCAGCAGGCTGAAATGATGATTGAGTAATGTTTAGATGAGACGGGAAACAAATTGACCAATCAACTTGCTTGCTTGCTTGCTTATCGTATGGGTAGTGGTAACCCTAGTGTCGAGAGTTGCTCAAGCCGCCCAGGAGGCCTCTGACATGGCTTTACGACTGTTGTCTAATGATTACAACCGGGACCGACCGCTTAACGTACCCTCCGAAGCATGGAGCCGCTCAGAAATTAAACCACGTTGGCGGTCACCCATCTATGGACTGACCGCGAGCGTAGTTGCTTTACCCCGCCGTTACGTACCGGTGAAAGCATCTTGCTATGAGCGCACCAATCAACTGACGCACTTTTTCATACATCATAAGTCAGCAAGCAAGCATAGATGTGGATGCACGGCCTTAGCGTACGAACGAAGGATGTCTGTAGACTTTTGGGAAAATTACTACAGGACCTCATTCCAAAGATTACGTGGGAGGAAGTTTCCTGAAACCGCTCAGTACAATTCCGAATAGGTTACGGAATGTGAGGGGCACAGGAATTAGATTACCTAATGCGGGCGTTATCTTTAAAAAAAATATTTGCGAAATGCCTAAACTATTGTAACTGACCCGAGTTATGTCTAAAATTAACTTTACTTTTTAACACGCTTTTATTAGCTTCACTTGTAACTAACTATGTATGTAAGAAAATCTTGGAATCTTAATTTGACCCACTTCCCGGTCTCCGATTAGGATGAAACTTTGCCCACGCTCTGATTTCTAATGACAATACATGACTAGCTCAGAAACGTCATTAGAAATTCAAGATGGCGGCCTCCCCAAGATGGCGGACTGGCTGTTTGAAATCCACCACGATGATATGGGTATCAAATGAAAGGGTTTGCTGTCAGGAATACGAAAAAAATGTCACGTGACTTAAATCCAATATGGCGGACGTCCAAGATGGCGACAGGCTATTTGCAATGCACCCCCATGATATGGGTATCAAATGAAAGGGTTTGCTGTCAGGAATATGAAAAGGCTTTTTAAAATCATTTCCTATCATAAAATTAACGGGAATTCTGTACTTTTACAATTGACAACAAATAAAAAATAAACAACCCACGCTCTAAGTAAAATAATTACCTGGATTGTCTTCGCTATACTAAACAAAACGTTTATATAGTGCTCTAGGGTTTTAGACATTCACACACACATGCACACATACACACCCACACACATTGCCTATTGATTTATTTATTTATTTATGGCGCTGATGCAGCTAATATGTTGAGGAATACAGGTCAAAGATAAAAGTTGGAAGTTATTTATAAAATAGCAATATAAAAAGTATATAAAAACGTGAAGTGTAACTTTGAAAATAATTGCAAATTTTACTTGGCCAATGACTGTGTAACGAATTCATTACTTACATTTGCCAATTATCACCTGAGTCGCGTAACGGCAATTTAAAACAAGTACATAAAATGTCTGAATATTATACGTGTTTTAAATGCCCTTGCCACACTTTACGACCATTATATACTAACCTTTTAACACGTGTTTTTAATATTTAACATATTCTCACTTGATTGCACAATTAATTGTTAATGCGAGAATAAGAATGATTATTAGCATTTATCTATGGATTAGTAAAGATTACCTAACTCTTATAATAAGACTTTGATTTCTTTCTGCGACGTTCATGAAAATTATAGTTTTATCTTATCAATGTCTATAACCTCAAGTTTTATTCAAGGGCCTTCACAAATATGAATTGAAGTTTGTTAAACCTAGGTGGATGGAAAATATAAACTTTGAGTTGTAATATTATTTTCTTTTGATTATCAGTTATTATGAAAAAAAACGCTATGATTTTATTTATAGAAGGAATGGTTTATTTTATTTTATTGGTAGGGCATAAACACTTAACTTACATTTATTTGAATTGGGGCTGTTAAGTGATTTTTATTCAGCAAAGAAACATTACAAAAGTGTAGAAACGTGTTGTAGTGACATACAGACTGGCTACAGTGCAATCGGTGCAGCATAAACATGCTATCTCCCACCCCCTCTTATTCGGATTTATATATTTCCCCTCACGGAGAAAAGTAGAAGAAAGCCATGTGCCAGATGTCGAGTATGTCTCTGAACGTCAAAATTAATTTAATTGAACTCTTCCAAACATTAGTTGCATGTTGCGGTGAAGTAGGGAAAGCCCCTTAGATTAACTGTTAATTTAAGAAAAAAGAAGAAACGAAAAGCACTAAACGTCCAACGTTTACGTAGAGTCAACACTATGCTAGTGGGTATCAACTGCCATCATGTTAACTCGTTGGCGATTTTTGTATTGTAAGTGTATACCTGGGCTACGAAAACCTTTTACTATTACTTCTTCTTTAATAAAGACTTACCTTTAATAAAGGCTTGGCGTCCCGGTCGGCTAAATGAAACTGTTCAGGTTTACTTCTAAAACACCAACAACCTCGCAGTACTAGATAGTTAACACCATAAGCAAGAACATTAGTTCTACATCTTTTTATATTTTGTTAGATTTTATTTTCATATAAAAATAAGTATTAGTTTAATGTCTCACTTGAATGTTTATAACTCTATGTGCATCGCAAAGACGCGCACCAACGCGCGAGCTTAGCGTCGTTCGCGCGTCGTTTCGTTTATGGATGAAACATAGACCTACACGTGTCACGATGGTACAAAAAAGCTCCATGGATTGAGTTATGTCCGAACTAGTAGAACAAATGTTGTTGCTTATGATATTAGCAATCTAGTCCTGCGAGGTTGTTGGTGTTTTACAAATAACCCTATATATTATTACTATTATTATTGATACATTTTGTTAAGCGTGTCCATTACAGTATTTGGTAGGAATTATAGATTTTCACGCAGTCTGATAAAGCAATAGTCAAAAAGATAGTTTCATTATCAATATCACCGCAGTAACCCTTATTTTTTTTCAGACGACGGATGCAACAACTTAAATTATGGCAGCAACGGGAAAAGGAATGGGCGCGGTCACGAGCGAAGCGGGAGAAAAGCAACAAGCGGAGCATATACTTCAGCGACAGCGTTATGCTGCTCGAAGCAGCGGCCAGGAACGATATTGATGAAGGTGACCTACTTTATAAGCTAGCCTAAATAGGGATAGGTTTCCGATTGTCTTTGATGATATCTTTTTAATTATCAACTAAAGCACATTTGAATACACGTGTGGCGCAGCGGTTAAGTCCGTCGTCTCGCCGCTTCCTGCCACGGGTTCGATTCCCTCACAAAACAACTATTTGTGGGACCCATAAGTTTGTTCTGATTCTCTGTGTACTGTGAACGTTAATTATGTTTGTAAAGTACCTCGTATTACAGGAATGCGTTTCCCTAGTGTGGGCGTTATCTTTAGAAAAGGCGATTCATCTAAACTTACTGATATACGGACATTCACTTGCGTTTGATTTTCCGCACCTCCGATCGGCTAATTTATCTGCATATGCGATTGTTCGGAATCCTTGCCGGAGACGTACGAGTTTTATTTATATATTCGAGCGAACTTCGTGCCGCCATATTATTTTTTGACCAAAAATAACCCGATTATTCTGTCTCGTTCGCACACTCACTTTTCGGTTATTTTTATTTTTTCGGGTATTGCGACGACCGAGGCAGGGGGAGGGAGTTGGACCGAGAAGTACAGCTAATTGTGGCCCGTAACACCGCCCTTAGCCCGGATGGGATACCAGGCCGGGCTTGGGTCTGCGCTCTGTCAATCTTGGGACACCGCAACTGAGGCAACTGTTCACCAGCTGCCTCCGTAGTACCCTACTGCTTTGGCGGCGCTGGCGGTGAGCTTAGACATCGTCAACGCCTTCAACTCTGTCCCATAGCGGGCGATACGGGAGGCACTGGTCCACCATAACGTGCCTCCCTAACTGCGAGGTATAGTCGGGGCAAATTTGCGCGACGGGACGAATAAGTATGTCGGTGGGAACGGGATTGAGATCTAGAGGGACGGCTTTTGCGAAGTTGCTCAGGCGTCCTCTGTTATGGAGCTTCGTTATCGAAAATTTGTTAATAATTTAACGATATAAAAAAATTGCATGTTTGACTTTGGCATGGAGTATGTGAAAAAATCCAAAATAATTCATATATTAATAACCTAAGAGGATACTAGGTGCAATCGTGCGATAATGGAGATATCATCATTTATTATGCCGACTCCATACAATTTTTTTCGAAAAATATCTCAGTGCGCTGTTTACGACTATAAACCTGAAAGTTCATTATATATGATAGGTATTCTCTATCGTTCCCTAGACTAAAGCGACACTTCAAAAAAATTTGAATGTCTATGAAACGCGAATTTCAGCCCACTGCGCGTGGTACTTACACTTCGAACCTACACGGCTAACAACGGCTGGAATGCCAATCCTTTAGATCAGACAAAATGAAGAATTGTTTTCAGTATAGCATGTTTCAAATGCTAAAAATATTAAATGAAAACATAGTTAATAATAAAAACTATGATTTTAATAAATATCCAAAAATATCAAAGAAGAAACAAGGTATATAATAATATCCGGGGACATTATTTACACACGGCCATCTGATTCCAAACTAAGCAGAGCTTGTACACACGGCTCACATCAAGCTATACATTTCCAGTATAAGCTGATCTCGCGTTCTATAGGATTTCCATGCAATGACAGGTCAGCTTATATTGGAAATATATAGCTTGATATGTAGCCGTGTGTACTATGGAAACCAGATAACTGATATACTACTCATACATTCATTCATACTTATATATGTAGACAATTACACCCAGACTCAGGACAAACAGACATGTTCATGCACACAAATATCTGTCCTGGGTGGGAATCGAACCCACGACCGCAGCGGCATGAAAAGCAAGCATTTGCCCACCACGCCAACAGGCCCGTTAATAAAACTGTAATATAGTCAATATTTTTGAGAGCGGGTAGACCTCTAATTTTATAATAGTAATTTATTTATTATTTTATGCACAAAAAATTGCACTAGGGCGGGCTTAATGACCAAGGCATCTTCAGCCAGACTTTAGGGTAGTGCAGAGATAAAATGGTAGGTGTACACATAGTACTACGAGTATTAGAAAGTATGATAGGGGGCTATACAATAAGCTACTTAAAATTTACAGCATTATAATGTACTATATGATACTATACTATGTAATAATTGGTTTATACAATCCGATCATGAAGACATATCTAATAATACATTCAATTTATAACTAAAGGGTTCCATAGTCACAAACTTTCTAATTTATAATATTAGTAGCATTCGCTGGATGAAAACACTCACAATTGATATTCACCCAACAAACACCAAAACAAAAAACAACATCCTCTCTCTTAATATGCCAAAAACACCCAACTGCCTTTTCTCCTCCTCCAACTCCTGGTCCATTCAACTGTTGCCTGCAAGGGATCTCGCCTAGCGATAAGGCAGCCATTTGTACCACCTTGTTAGCAACGTATTTATAGTCTTTTTATGTTATTTTTTTTAATGTAAGTACATAAAAGAAGATGACTTACTTACCACCAGTATACATAGGTCTCCAAAATTAATTAAACCCAGTATAATGTCTCTACAAAAATAATTCAGTTCACTGTAAGTATAAGAATTAGATTCGGCGTTATACATTATAACGCGTTAATTAAATCTGGGATCTATATCATCTCTTGAACAGCTACTTGAGCTCTAACAGGCACTCGAGTAGAATATATATTATATTTTTCTGCTCAAGTACTTCCGCCCGTGACTGAGTGGATGGTCGAGTTTACCATTTTATATTTCAGTTAGCATTTATCATATTATACATACATACATAGACTCACCCAGAGGGGTAGGCGGTGACAACAGATTTCCATTTGTCCCGATTTTTGCACACCTCTTTGGCCTCGTTTACTGCATTATATTCTTCATACATGCTCGCCGGTTTAGGTTTTTTTTTTAAAGACTACGCTCGCACTTGGGAATCTAATCCCTGTGTCGCTGGGTACTTTACAAATATATAATAGACGGACACAAATTACACCCAGGCACAGAACGACTATTTATGGGTCACACAAATAGATGGCGGGCACGGGACTCGAACCCGCGACACGAAGCGACGAGGCGACCGTCTTAGCCGCTGCGCCACACATGCAGTCAAAGTACTTCTGACCTGGCTTTTGTTGAGAACGTCTCCGATTTGGTCACATTATATTTAAGGTAAATAATGTAATTGCTGTGTGGTGATGGCATAGAATATCATCACCCCATCACATCCCATGGGGGGCGTAGAAATCGACCGAGGGAATACCTACCAGAGAACAGGCAGCAGCGTTTTTCTGAGAACTATGACCATCAAACTGCGATCGCCAACCCGTCTGCTAAGCGTGATCGGTGATTCCATGCAAGTGATCACACATCATCATCATCATCATCATACCAGCCGAAAGACGTCCACTGCTGGACAAAGGCCTATCCGCATCCAGCGATTTCACCCGCGTCAACCTTTATGGATTATAGCCTATGTCACACCCTCATTTAGAATTCCGTCTTTTTACTTCAGCGGCCCCCTGAGCTGTGACCTCAACCCCATAAAGGTGGCCTTATAGGATTGAGCTCATATAGGTGGCCTCAGGTATTAGTCGCTTAAATTAGGCTACTGGTTAAGAGCCCTAGCCATCTGCTCGTCTTCAATCTTTAATTTTGATATAGTAGTACAAAATTTGATAATAATAGCTTAGTAACTTGTTATTTATTTAAAAATGTAAAAAAAATGTGTTTACAAAGGTTTAAATAGACCGCACGGACGGACTAATACAATTTTTTTTATTATTACCTTGATATTCTATTCGACTATGTTTTATACTGCATTGTGAGCTTGACAATGTATGTTAATACCCAAGTTCGGAATAAATTTCATTATCGGAATTAAGCGTTATTAGTATTTATTAAAAGTCAATTACTTACTTAACCAAAACATACTTCCTTTTCATCTCAGGTCATGACCAAGCCGAGTTATTAATATTGGTAACATTGGAAGTATTGCCCTTGCTTTATGAAAAGAAAGTAGGTGCGTTCCAAAGAACAATGCCCACCTTCCATACATTTAAAAACCTGATAGTGAAAATGTATGTATAGTTATAAGGTTTAGCAGAAAGGCTACCTGTAAGTTTAGAAAATAGTGTCATAAAGTCATTTTTACGATATAAACGCTACGAAGTCAAGAAAATATTAATTTTACTTTTCTTGGCATAATGGCAGGCGGCCTTTGCTTGCTTTGGTAAGAAACAGGTAATTATGAGTAATAGAATTGTCTAGTTATGATTTGTCATTTACCAAATATAAAATAAAGAAATAAATGAATGTGCTAGGACCTATCATTAACGCTCGAAGTTTAATAGGAATACTTACTTAGCTATGGTCTAAAATGTAATTTTTTCGTCAAATGTCAAAAAAATCCGTTTCACTTGTGCACACTTAATGACATACTGCATGATTAATGTATTTATTTATTATGTTATTTTTAATTAATCTGTACTTTTAAAATACTTATTTGTATAGAAATACTTGTAAATAAAACGTGAAATAATCTATAAAACTCAGAAACAGAGTTGAATAAAGCCAAGTAGCAGTATGTAAAATGGAACGTCCTAGAAAAGTGTGAGTTGAGATCACAGACTAGTGACTACATAGAGATACTGTTGAGATGCGTTCAAAATATGTTAATACGTTTAACCTGGACGTAGAGAAATATTAAAATATATTTTTTTCCTGCGTTTCTTTTAACATTGTAATAAGCGTAATTAATTTATAATTCAATAAGCTGAATTTTAAGATTTATTTCATTTCTATACAAAGTCAGGTGAAAAATGGACATTGTTCTTTGTTTACAAAATTCCAATGGCATAAATCAGTGCACACACTCGCACACGTGATCGAATCCTTTCAAGTTTCTTTATTTTTAAATTCGACAGTGACTGTTGTTAAAGTTTCATAAATATTTGCACCCGTCGGTGGTTACACGTTTTAGTCTTTATTGTGTATGCTGTTGATATGTTTTTTGTGTAGCAGTACGCATGGCACGGCGCGAATATCCTACAATGGCGCGACTGTCTTAATCTCAACAGAGAATACCCATCTGCGAAGGATGTAGTATAGAGCACATAGCTCCTAAAGGGCCATGCATTCCCTCAATTTTTTAATTTAGAACCACACAACTGGCAACATAATAAAACCATTAAATTGAGAGGATTGTGCCGGGAGAGTCTCTTTTTGAAAAATCTACCAAATTGATTGTACTACTATCCTATACCGTATTGCAAAATCGTACAGATATAATAATAATATCCTAGGACATTATTTTACACACGGCCATCTGATCCCAAACTAAGCAGAGCTTATACTGTGGGAAACATAACTGATATACTACATATACTATTTTTCTTTTGTAAATACATACTTATATAGATAAATTACACCCAGACTCACGACAAACAGACATGTTCATGCACACAAATATTTGTCCTGGGTGGGAATCCAACCCACGACCTCCGGCGTGAAAAGCAAGCATTTGCCAACCACGCCAAAAGGGTATTTTTTTATACAAGAAAATAGGTGTTTCCCTTTAGTTATACTTTTTTTTAAATTGATCATAGGTACTTGTTTACCAAACATAAATTTTGTGTAGTTTTAAAATTGCTTTTTATCCTGTTTCGGTAAGAGTAGACTTCTAAAGAAAATGGATTGCCCGTTAAAACTTCTTAGAGATGGGATTTTTAAATATTTAATTGGTCCTGGACGCATTTTGGGTATGACGGCCAGTATCAATGGAGACTAGTCATCTGCGTGGGACATTTTACTGCGTGCACAAGTGTGTGCGCAAACACAGAGGCACTTTCTATTCCATGACTCTCATGACCCGGTAGGAAAACTAGCGATAGGATTGGAAAGAAGTCAGGTGCACCACCGACAGCTTTTATAGCCTTGGAGAACCATAAAGCTGTCGGTCGTGCACCTCAAAATCTCAAAATCACTTATTGGCCCCACCATGAATATGAACCCATATTCATGGTGGGGCCAATAAGTGATTTTGAGATTTTTCTTTCTCGGTATCAGCCCGAAGTGGACGGTTATGGTTCTCCAAGGCTACCATTATCACCACCATTATCGGCGGCTGAAAATGCTAGAGCTAGACCGACAGTCATGATTTAATGATTTGTAAGCGTTATGACTCCTTTACAAATAGGTGTAACTACGAAATGATCGGCTACGTTCGGGGTACATCTATTGCGTCTAAAATATATTCATCTTTACTTAAAATTCAGGAAGGAAAATAAGGAATATGTTTGCATGATGTAGCTAGCAGCTAGTATTTTTTAACATGTCGATTACAATTATGTTAGAAGGCCTCTACTGCTTCACCGGACAATAGAGAGTAGTGGGGTTCAAACCCTCTAGCAAATAAGACTACAAACAGGCTAGAATCTTAGGCTAGAATCGGAAGGGGAATTTCATCGCTACGATGGTAGCAAGTAATTACTCTGAATGTCAGTAGGGCCTTTAGTTAGAGGTAATTACTAATTATTCACAGTAATTTTCTCGTGCAGCGAACTTAAGTCTTAGTTTAGAACGCTTATTATGATTCGTAATGCTTGCACCTGTGGCGCTTACGTCATCTTAGTTGATTAGTGAATGAATGAGAAGCACAACCTTACTTTTGCAATATAATATAATATGTGTCTAGTTATGAAAATCGTGTTCGCAATAGAGCCATATGAACAATCTTTGCGACTAAAATGGAAGTGTTTCTTGTATGACATTAGCCCACGCATGATATTAAAAATGTCGGTCAAGTGCGAGAATAAATCTTTATAACTAGATTTTTGATATTAGTATTACAATTAATATCGAGGTTTCGTATTAAATAATTCGTTATCACAACGCTCTTGCGCTTTATGTACAGATCGGGGAAAGTACATCCACGTTGTATCCAGATGGACCCGCTGCTTTTGTTTCGCTGGGTCTTCTCTGGGATTCAGGGGTAGCATTAAAGCGTGACCGTCGTTAAAACACAAGGTCCGCTTTAATAAAAATATGGAATTGTTACCTTAATACAACGATTCAGACAAGGTGTAGTAAAATAAATCTGAAATTTAAAATTTCGATAATTAAACCAATATAGATATAAACTTGACAATAACTTGATATAAGCTAGCTAAAAAACTAAAACATAACTATTATAAATTATGTTATATCTAAATCATCATCATCATATCCGCCGAAAGACGTCCTCTGCTGAACAAAGGCCTTCCCCAAGGATCTCCACAATAGCCGGTCCTGGTCCTATATCTAAATCTTTGCATACAATCCGTGAATCTAAATATCTATATGTAGGTACCTAAAAATAATTATGTATAATTAAGTGTACACACATGTTCTGACTATTTACAAGCGCTTTTTTAAAGTCTACGTGAATAAAAACCTTTTTTTATTTTATTTATTTTACAGAATACATTCCGGGTTAGCTATTAACATTAAGTATTGACGCGATGTGTGTTGATAGCTTACAGAAACAGCTAACTACAAGTTACAATGAGGTGAGCCGTAGGTAGGTAGGAGCTTAAGAAAACCTGAATCTTTTTGTGACACATGGCATTCTTGTGTAACAAGCACACGTGCGATCAAAGTTTAACAGTCATAAGATATTTTCTCTAGATAAATTATTATTATGTTACTCCGAATTCCGAAGTACAGACTGGGAATTACTCGAATAGGTACTTTCAAGGAGCGTTCACAATATTTAACTTCATTGGGTTGATTAATGTAGGGTATAATATCTGAAATCATAAAAAATAGCTTTTGTATTATTATACCTTACCCCGGGTTTATTTCTGAGTGGGAATTTAGATATACCTAATACTAACTCATAGAATGCCCGTGCCAAATGTTTTCAGCTATCGATTGGCGCAATTTGAGTCTATCTAAAGTGACCGGCCGGCTAGCTAAAAGCTGATGGATTCTAATTTTAATAGTATTTTTATATAATAGGAGTATTGAGACAAAGTCGAGTCGCTCATGGTCAGTTGCAAGCGTCTGGCCGTAAGCGATCGGCGATGCAAAGTCCTAAGACCTAATCACATTTAATTTCTGAGCGTCTCCGTGCTTCAGAAGGCACGTTAAGTGGTCGGTCCCGGTTGTTGCCACCAGAGAACAGTCGTTAAGCCATGGCAAAGGCCTACTGGGCGACTGGGACAACTCAGACACCACTGCCCATACGACAAAGAAGAAGATGAAACCCAAGTTAATTAAACGTATATGTGATCCGTGGTTATAAGAGTTCTGTATCTCATTTCTATAATGGCGATTCATCTGTCTGAGTGTTCAGTTAGTGAGTAATTGAATTATTAGTCATCAATATAAAATCGGCATAATACAACTTAAAATTTACGCAGACTGTCTGTATGTGCAGGGTGCGCCAAAGTTCACTCACTTCCAAATAGTATGAATGAACATATTACGATGAAATTTTTTAAGAAGAGTGATCATTTGCATTACAAATCGTTAGGAAGAACAATTTCGGGAGAATAACTTTAGTTGAGCCAATATGAACCCGTATGTGCATACCCAGTCTAGAGACTTAAGAGCCCGGTGAAATAAGGATTTGTATAATTTTGTGTAATACTTAAACGTAATTAAAACATTTTAATTGGAGCCTTAATGAACTTGTTCAACTGTAACAAACATCTGTCTTCGGTGGATCAGGTGACAATTACTATATAGTCAATCTATACAAATAAATAAAATTGGAGTGTCTGTTTGTAATATTGAAATAACCGGTTTTTACTACATATATGTGAATATATATACGGTACATACACCAAAATAACATGTCTGTTTGTTCCGGCTAATCTCTGAAACGGCTGGACCGATGTTGACGGGACTTTTATTGGCAGGTAGCTGATGTAATAAGGAGTAACTTAGGCTACTTTTATTTTAGAAAAGTCATTTATTTTACTAAAAAACAAAAAAAATCAAACGAAACTAATTAACACGCGGACGAAGTCGCGGGCACAGCTAGTATGTAATAAATGTGAATTGTTATATCTGTTACGCTGCCGTCATTAGCGTAACGTAGCACGGTCCACCGAGCCATAAATTGGAGTGTTTATCTGTACCATGTTTGATTCGTTTATCGACTTGTCGTGATATGTCGTATAGATTCGAGATGTTGATGATAATAGATTTATTTCATTCGTACAGTCACCTTCATAAGTCATAAGCTACAAGAATTTCATTTGCAGCACAGGTGAAAAATACAGCTGTTATTTATGTATTTTTGCTTGCACTGTGTATTTTCATAATAACAAGGCATGCACCTATAAGTTCTGTAAGGTTGGTGACATTTAGTCACTGACATCTAACATAAACAACATGTAACGTAATTAACGCACACCCTCAAACACCCCAATTAGAATATTATGTTGAAATCATAATACTTACACTAAATTTATAATTTAACATGTATATGCATTGTTATTTACTAAATTATTCTTGGAATAAAGTTTATTTTTCTTTATTTTGTGTTGAATGATGGAATTTGTATGAATACAAATATTACTGCAATTGAAAAGTCTTATTACTTTAACTTACGGTCCTTTTCAATTTGTTTTGACTGTACAGGGTTAAAATAACGATAATTTCCGTAACTTTAATTATTTTGGAATAAAAATTACCTATATTAAAATTGATATAAATCGATTCAGTAATCAATTCTGAACAAATTATTTAAAGGAAGTGCGTTAATTAAGTTACATGTTGTATAAATAACTAAATATCTTGGGACAACTAACACACACTCTAATTAGGCAGACTGAGCCTCTTCTATGGAAACCAGACAACTGAGATACATATGTACTTATATGTTTCTAAATACATACATATTATATATAAATAACACCCAGATACAGAACAAATAACCGTGCTCATCACACAAAGATTTGTACTGGGGCTTAAAAGGTGTTCAAATAAATAAGGGTTAAAAATGACTTAATCAATCCTTAAATCGGCTTCCATGAGCACATGTAACGTCATAAATGGTCCTGAATCGATTGTCAACGTTGAAGCTGATTTCACGATTGATTAAGTCATTTTTAACCTTTATTTATTTGAACGCCATTTAAGTAATCGATGTTCGGCGACTTAGCCGGTAGAGCCCCTGGGTGGCAATCGAATTCATGACCTCTAGCTTAGGAGTCGGGTCATTTTATCATTCAACTAGTCAGTTGTCCCTTATGTCTGGAGTAAATTATCTTTTGCCCTAAACAGAGTTTTCTATTTAAGGATTGGCTTGGTTGTCTAGTGGTTATTGACCCTGAGCGCTAAGCCAGGGATCGATCAGGGGGCCAGGGATTTGATCCCCACCTAGGACAAATCTTTGTGTAATGAGTACGATTATTTTTTTCTATGTCTTGGTGTTATTTATCTATAATATGTATGTATTTAGAAATATTTAATTATGTTTATCAGTTGTCTTGTTGATGGCAACCAGATAACTGATAAACATACTTATATGTATATACTGCAGTCTGTGCCTAGTTTGGGATCAGCTGGCAGTGTTTTAGTTGTCCCAAGATACTTATTATATATTTTATTGTTAGAGCAGAAAACGTAGTGCACGTGGCGTCACCTGTGGATAACAATATCGAGTCAGTCTTAAAGTATAAACACTCCTAAGTTGTACGTGAGTCCTGAACAAAACATGAGAAATTGCTGAGTTGATTATTAGCTGTCATGAGCTCTATTGTCAGTGTAATAGAGGCTAGGACTGCTAATATGTAGGGATCATTACCGCTTAGCAAACCCTGAGACGTTTCTAAGCCATTATTATACTTAACCAGTACCTGCTAGGTACGTTTATTAGATATATAACCTTCTTAGTTATTTAATATATGCTTTGGCTAAAGAGCGTTAGGGCATAACGCTTTACGAGCAGCTTGGTTTGGCAAGTACAAAATACGCTCTATGTAAAATTAATTTTAACTTTGTTATGTTAATGATCTGCTGTGTGGTGACGGCGGCGAATATCAGAATATCATCACCCCATCTCATCCCGTGGGGGGCGTAGAAGTCGACCCGAGGGAATATCTACCAGAAGACGCGCAGAACCTTCTTTCTGAATATTATGACCACCTTACTGCGATCGCCAACCCGTCTGCCAAGCGTGGTGATTATGGCATATCCCCCAAGATGATTATTGGGGGAGGCTTTTGTCCAACTGTGAACTTCTTACGGCTGTTATGATGTTGTTAATGATAGATTAGAAGACAATATGGAGCGACGAGCTTGTGAGGGTCTCTGTAAGCATCCAGCATGCGGGTTGCGCGAGATTTATTGGGGATCTTTTGGGGAGGCCTATGTCCAGCAGTAGAAGTCTTTAGGCTGAGATAATGATGATGTTGTTGGTTGTGAACCATAGCAATATTGTCATTCACATTTGAATCACGATTAAATCATTTTCCCGCTTTGTTTAGTATTTAAATTCACAATTAAATTAATTTTCGTTTTTACTAAAACTTACTTTATATCGATAATAAAAAGCCTTACGTATGACTGTTGTATACATATGTATTGATAAAATGTCCTCTGTAATAAGCAAAGATGGTGATCTTCATCTTTGCTTATTAAAGAAACAGATCATCTCATGCATCTCAACATCGTCAGTAACCCAAATGCTCTCCGGCGTGGGTTACTAAGTTTCTTCCTGGACGGCTTCAAGCTCCGCTCGCATCTAAAGTCAAGCAATTAAAGCCTTAAAAACTGGTTCTAGAATTCAAAGAATCGTCGAAACTACGCTGCTATAAGCTTAATGATATTATTAACGACCGATCTTAAAATAAATCTTCTTAAATTTTTTGGAGACTGAGTTGAAGATATTAAATTTAGAAATTTTAATTTCAGTCCGACGGCTACTATCACGCGGGGTGACCCCAGACGCGACCAACGAGGATGGTCTAACCGCTCTCCACCAATGCTGTATCGACAACAACGAGGCGATGATGCGGCTGCTACTCGATCATGGCGCCAACGTCAACGCCGAAGACAGCGAGAAGTGGACGCCTCTTCACGCAGCCGCTACCTGCGGGAACCTCAATCTAGTCCGAATATTAATACAAAGGGGCGCCAACCTATTAGCCGTCAACGGCGACGGGAACATGCCATACGATATTTGTGAAGAAGAACGAACGTTGGACGCGATAGAAAGTGAGATGGCGGCAAGAGGAGTCACACAGCGACTAATAGACGATACGCGAGCTTCCACCGAGATGAAGATGTTGAGGGATATCGATGATTTAGTTAAGGAAGGAATGGATTTGGATGAGCCGAGAGATAATCAGGGTGCCACACTTGTAAGTATACTTTTAATAAATTATTATTATGATTTTTAGCGTCGTGTACTAAGCAAAGCACTTCAATCGAACATACTATACCAAATTCGGTTGAGGTGCTTTGCGCAGGTGGTTCCAGCGAAAGAACGCTGTGCTGTATCTCGCTTAAGTACTGCTACCGCTTAGCGTTCTTTAGAGGCCATGGATAAAAATAAGAATCTTGGGTGGGACATGCCACTATCGTGACGCTTGCCAGACGGCTTGGAGATCGCAGTATTATGACCATCAGGTCCATAGTAAGCAGAGAAACTACGCTGCCCGTTCTCTGGTACATATTACTACGGAAGACTTTTCACCCAGGGGATGATATGGGGTCGAGATATTCGTTATTCGTCACCACACATCAATAGGGTTATAAGGGGTAAAGTCTATGGAAGTGGTAGCATATGAATTCCTTTCTTCGGGTGGAGATAGTCATGCCATCAGACTATGAGAGTGAAGAAATAAAAGTGCCACCGCACCGTGTTTGCGATGCACTGCATAAATTATCTTCATTAGTTGAATATTCTGAATTAGAATTCGCCCAAGAGCACTAATAATTATTGACAAAATATATTCAAAAGACATTTAGATGAAAGGTTGCCGATATCTTTCCAATAACATTGTATTACAAAGTAAATAATAGTCCTGATTCTGACTAACACATTACAAATAATTAATTCCATGTGTAGCAAATCATTTGTACGTGTATTTCAATTTAACTTTTCATTCCAACAAAAACTGAAGAGTGTCACTTCAGTTTAATTATATAATGCAATTTTAAAACTTTATTCACAATCCAGAAAAATACATAACATTGAAATATAGTACATTTTCTATTCTTAATTAATACTTACATTCTATACTTAATGTAAATTTATTTTAATAACATTGAATCTCTATAATTAATGAGTAGGTACAGGAACATATTGTTGTGTTAGTTTAATATTCTATTTTCTATTTCATTGTCTCATTCTTTGGTTTTACCTTCACTATTGTAAGAAAGAAAGTAAGAGAAATTATATCCATTGAACATGAAAATAGATTTTCCATGGATTTTTTTTAAGCTATTGCATAGCTTCTATCGCGGGCCTTGAGCGTGGGGACCGAATCCAGAAATTCCGTAACGAAAAAAACCTAACACCCCCCACTCCGACCGCCATCTATCGATAAATACCAGAACTTTTAATGACTTTTGAAATATCACGCTTGTCTCTTTAGTTCAGCAACCCGCCTTTATGTGGTATTGGTTGTATTGGAAAACTACCGTAATCAGCTGTTTGTGAGAAAGTATATAGGTGTATAGGTATTTATCATCTACGTACAACAAAGAAAGTGTTTTAAATGTGAATAAACAAAGTGCATTTATTAATGAGGAAAGTCACGAAAAAATAGTGAAAGACAATGAGTTAGTACTCTATATACATTCATTTTATTATTATTATCACAAATGCAGTATTATAAAATAAATAAATAATTATAATAGCATAAGTTGATAAAAAATGCTATGCAATGGCTTTACCGCGGCAGTCTCCGAGTGCCACACGTCTTTTTTTATTTCTTGTTAAAACTATTTTGGGAGTACTAACACACTAACATCAGTAACATCTCATCCCAAACGAGGCAGACCTTGTACAAGGGTAGAAGTAAGGGTAGTAGTAGGTATAGATATTACACCCAGACACAGAACAAATAATTATACTTATCACACAAAGATTTGTTTAGCGGTCAGGGTCACTAATCCCTAGACCAACAGGCCAGTTGATTAAGACTAAAACAGTTTAAAGAAAAATAAACATGCTTACAGTTTAACAATTATTTAAATAAGGAACCTGTTGACTAATTGACTGACTTTAAAGAAGAAGAAAGTTTATAATTCGGCTATATTTTTTTGTTGCACTTTTGATAGGTGAACGGTCCGCTCGTTGTGAACCAATTTTCACAATATTTTTTATTTGATAGAAAGTGCTTTCTGTATGGCCCCATATAAATTTTGTTCAGACCTGGTTTAATTGTTTATTTTTTGTTTACACGCACTGTTGATTGTTAGCGAGATAGATTTTTAGTTCGACAGTGCTTACTATGCTCCGTCCTTATCATACGATACTTAATAGAAAGAGGTGAGATGTCATCTAAACTAGTTTAGTTGTGTATGTCACAGAATTGCGAGCAATGTCACCTTGACAGTCGCTAATGAATCACGAATTTACAAGGTCCTATGAAATTTTGCACAACCATTTTAAGTTGGTATGGTACGAGTGTTTTATGTCTGCGAAAAGTATTGACACAATTATAAATAGTATAAGTCTATGTACTTAACATATACATATTGTTATACAGTTTATTTTTATTTTTTGTATCGTAAAAGGGGTTAAGTTAATAGTGTTGGCATGGTTGGTAAATGCTTGCCTTACACGCTGAGGTCGTGGGTTCGATTGCCACCCAGGACAGATATTTGTGTGTATGAATACAAATACAAATACAAAACTTTTTATTGTGGTCCATAGGTCAAAAGTTGTTACAGTCACAAATATTTATTATGTTCAGCTATGTCCAGCCATTTAGGCGTACAATATTTGGTTAGTAAAAAATATTTTATACAATTACGCTAATACAATTATTTTAACCCAAATTAATACATGTCATTTAATTACCAATAATTATTTCTTATTCTAAAGTCAAGTGAAGTACATTAATTCTTATCTTAATTATAAAACATATTTTACTTAGCAGTCATTCTTAAACATGTTTGAATTTATCTAGGAGGAAATCATTTAATGTATAATAAGATTTGTGAACCAGAAAATCATGAAGGTTCTTTTTATAAATCTGGTTATCTGAAATGCACCTGATTGACCTTGGGATGTGGTTGTATATGCGTAAGGCAAAGGCAAAAAACACTTTCATGAAGTAGGTGTGTCTTACTGGGCACTACGTGTAATTTATCCTTATGACGTGCTCGTTCACGATGGACAAACATCTCAATATTCAACTTAACAAATACTGCACATTCGTATATATACAAGCAGGGAAGTGTAAGAATTTTTAAATTTATGAAGGACGATTGGCAGGAGGCTGTTTGTTTTAAGTTACACATTGACCTAATACAACGTTTCTGGGCTATAAATGCGCGATTTTTATCGGTTGAATTACCCCAAAATATTATTCCATATCTTAGTGTTGAATTGACATAACCATGATATGCTGTTAATAAAGCCGATTGGTTTGAAATTTTTGTAAGTCTATACAGGGCATATGAAAATTTGGTCTATGTGTACTTTCCAGTTTATTTTACTATCTATATATAGTCCTAAAAATTTTGTATCCGTCCTTTCTTCAATGTTATTTTCTAGATATCTTATGTTAAGTGGTTTTATTTTGTTAGGTCTTTGTTTGAATAGCATAATATTAGTTTTTTGAAAATTGATTATTAGATTATTGTCATTTAGCCATTCTATTATTAGTTCTAGTGATTTATTAATGTCAAATTCTAAATTAATTAGTGTGTCATTGGTAAATAAAATGGTACAGTCGTCAGCAAATAGTGTCATGTCATATTTTAAAATGGAAGGCATGTCATTAATATATATTACGAACAGAAGAGGACCTAAGACGCTCCGCTGTGGTACACCATACTTGACAGTTCTAGTCTCCGAGACATATACTTTTTCTGTTTTTGTTACAGGGTCGAGTCTTTTTATCTCCGTCATCTGTTGTCTATTATCTAGATAGGATTTTATAAGACAGTATACATTGCCTCTTACACCATTTGCATAAAGCTTGTTTAGCAGAATTTTGTGGTCTACGCGGTCGAAAGCTTTAGATATGTCCATAAATAAGGCTATAGCAGGTAAACCTTTGTCCAGATTCTTCATAACTTTATGTAGAAAATTATATACAGCTATATTAATAGATTTGTCCTTCCTAAAACCAAATTGAACAGGTGTGAATATGTTGTGCTTTTCAATGAACATGTCTGTTTGTCCTGAGTCTGGGTGTAATTATCTATAAAAGTATGTATTTACAAAAGAAAAGTAGTATATGTAGTATATCAGTTATTTGGTTTCCATTACAAGCTCTGCTTAGTTTGGGATCAGATGGCAGTGTGTAAATAACGAAGATAATAAGTGTAATTATCTATATATGTATTTACAAAATAAAGTATATCAGTTATCTGGTTTCCATAGTACAAGCTCTGTGCAGTTTGGGATCAGATGGCAGGGTGTGAATAATGTCCCAGGATATTATTATTATTACGTTCATAACTATTGTTCACTTACAAAATGAGTTTTAATGAACCAACTACATAAAATTTATGTTGAATGTTGGTTTATATAAATAACAACTGGGGAAACTTACACTGCCATCTGATCCCAAACTAGGCAGTGTTTGTACTTTGGCAATCAGGGAGGCTACCGGCTAAGTCGCCGCATATCGTGAGAGTGATCGGCGTTCAAATAAATAAAGGATTATGACTAAATCATTCGTTTCGTTCGACCATTTATGACTGTGCTACATCTGACATGTGCTCATGGATGCCGAGAACGAATCATTTAGTCATTTTATCCTCCATTTATTTGAACGCCTCACTATCACGATGTTCAGTGACTTAGCCGGTAGCCCTCCAGCATCTGTACATGGCAATAAAGTTTCATTTATAACGGCTCTTTAGCATATGCACGGCAGAACATACTTGTACATTTCTAAATACCTTCATATTATATACTAGCTGTGCCCGCGACTTCGTCCGCGTGTTAATTAGTTTATTTCGTTTTATTTGTTTTTAGTCAAAATAAAAAACATTTTCTAAAATAAAAGTAGCCTAAGTTACTCCTTATTACATTAGCTACCTGCCAATAAAAGTCCCGTCAAAATCGGTCCAGCCATTTCAGAGATTAGCCGGAACAAACAGACAGACAAAAATTGTAAAAAAAAATGTTTTGGTGTATGTAACGTATATATATTCATATTTATGTTGTAAAAACCGGTTATTTCAATATTACAAACAGACACTCCAATTTTATTTATTTGTATAGAAGATGAATTACACCCAGAACGACCTCTGGCTTAGCAGTCAGGACCCCTAGCCATAAACCAACGGGCCAGTCTATATGTTATGTGATTATGACGTTATTTGAATCGATTTCGATAATAATTATTTTATCCGAAAAGTTGACCTCGAGAGGAGACTTACATTTTGTTCGAATATGATTATAACCTTAGGTTTTATAAAGGTGGTTGTATATTTGCTGTTTGGTGACGCCATAGGATATCATCACCCCATCACATCCCATGGGGGACGCAGAAATCGACCGAGGGAATACCTACCAGAGAACGCGCAGCAGCGTTTTTCTGTGAACTATGACCATCATACTGCGATCGCCAACCCGTCTGCCAAGCGTGGCACTTATGGCATATCCTCCATACTTTGGGGAGGTTTTTGTCCAGCAGTGGACGTACTTTGGCTGACATGATGATGATGATGTATATTATGCTTAAAAAAAATCGTTAAACCTGTTAAGTATACAAAGAAAATGCAATTTTAGATACCTATTTCATCTAAGTATATTCTTCTTAAATAAGAATATTATGTCTTATTCATAACATGTCGTACACGGCGTGTTATATTTTTGAAGTTGACATTTTAAGAAGATAGATGTACTCGTATATATTGAAAGACAAAGACTGGACATCTTTACTTGTACACTGACGGAATTTATGAGAGTGACTCTTGAATACTTGACATTGTTGTAAGGATTTATGTTATTTAATAATATTAATATTTTAGAAGTGTAGGGCACAGCGTTCATTCGCTCAAAGAGCAGCCCGACTGGGGAAGTACCTCCACCTTACAGAAGACATTCCTTAATAATAACATTAATAACTTTAATGTTGCGTTTCTGCGCGTGAGTAAGGTCGCCAGAGCTCATTGGGGTGGGGGGTAAGGGCAGAAACACTTGTTTGTTAACTCTTAAAGGCCGGCAACGCACCCGCGACAGCTCTGGTGTTCCGGGTGTACATGGGCGGCGGTGATCACTTACCATAAGGTGACCCGCTTGCTCGTTTTTCGCCCTATGCCATAAAAAATATTATAACAACCGTAAACACTTAATTGTTATGTATAAAAATTATTTATGTTTAATGAAATAATGTCAAGTTTTTATTAACCTTCTATGTTAATAATATTATGATATGTTGTAGTTTTTTTAGATAACGACTGCCTCGTTAGTCTAGCGGTAGCGTGTTCAACAGTAGAGGATGAGGTCCTGGGTTCAAATCCCGGGTCGGGCCAAAAAGTGGCTGTGGGATTTTTACGTTAAAAGATATTTCACAGTATCAGCCCGTAGTCTGGGAGTTGGCGGTATGATACCCCCGTGCCTTGGAGAGCACGTAAAGCCGTCGATCCTGTGCCTGACCTCTTTCCGGTCGTGTCGCTAGTCGTCCTATCGGAACATGAGAGTGATGGAATAGAAAGTGCCCCTGTGTTTGCGCACACACTTGTGCACTATAATATGTCTTGCGCACTTGGCTAGTCTCCATTTGAGACTGGCCGCCGTTGTCTAAATTCGTCCTGGAGGACACAAAGAGTGTTATAAATAATTAACGCATTGGGTGTAAACCTGTTATGTTAATTATATTGTGATAAATAAATAAATAGATATTGTTTTTTTTCCAGTTACACATAGCATCAGCGAACGGCTACATCAAAGTAGTGGAGTACTTGCTGGAGCACCGCGCGTCCACTGACGTGGTGGACCATGATATGTGGCAGCCGGTACACGCCGCCGCCTGCTGGGGTCATGTATGTTGTCATATTATTCATTTACTAGCTGTGCCCCGCGGTTTTACCCGAGTTAAATTTTATAAATTATCACAGCTCCTACCCCCGTAGGTGATAGCGTCATAATATGTAGCCTATATGTCGACCCGACCTCTCATGCAAAATTTGAAGTAAATCCATGCAGTTCTTTTTGAGTTTAGCCCGGACATACATACTGACAAACAGACACACAGACAAAAATTCTGAAATCTATATTTTTGGTTTCGATATCGATTGTAGATCAGGCCCCAAGTATGCTTTAAAAAAAATATTCTATGTACAGTTTTGACTTTCCTACGATTTTATTATATGTATAGATGTCTCTCCTTAACATCTATCATTACAGGTCTTGACCTAATCTAATAGTGTTAGTATTAAAATTATAAAATCCTTATTGAACCCAATTTTAAACTAATTATTCATGTAACTAACAACATTTAACAGGATCTTTACGAATCCACTTTTTCGTGTACTTCATTAATTAATCTAATTGCTCGGGTGAGTGAGGTTTTTGCCAGTAGATTGGTCCTAGCCACCGATACGGGTAGCAGTTGTGGACGCCGCCTTTTCCACACGTAATAGCGTCACCGTAGCCTAGTTGGTAGTGCCCCTGCCTACGAAGCTGGTGGTTCTGGGTTCGAATCCCGGTAAGTGCAAATATTTGTGTGATGAGCACGAATATTTGTTTCAGGGTCATGGATGTTTTCTATGTATATTAGTATTTATCTATCTATATAAGTATATATAAAAATCAATGCCACTTTTCGTTGTAATGTTATAACTCAACAACGCCTTTACCGATTTGGCTAATTTTGGTCTTGAATTATTCGTGGAAGTCCACGGAAGGTAAAAGAGAAAATTTAAAAAGTCTTGAAAAAGTGTAAAATCAACATCTTTTAGCATTTAAAAAAAATTTTTTGTTTGAATAAATGAACTTAAATATTTTTTTTATTACTATGCCTTATACGTAGCGAAGCACGTACCGGGCCGCTAGTATAAGTATGTATATCGTCGCCTGGTACCCATAGTACAAGCTTTGCTTAGTTTGGGGCTAGGATGATCTGTGTGACATTGTCCCTAGATATTATTATTATAATGGTCCGGCACCTGTAGTATAAGGTGACGCAGAACCCCTGGATTGAGTGCCTCACCACGGAATAGCTTTACCACATACGCGGCCAGAGTAAAGTTCCGTCTCACCCTGAGTTCATTGTACCCGACCATACCAAGTACAAATTTATTTATTTATTAGGTCAACCAACGATCGCTTACACAATTATTTACTACAAATAATGTATTATGTTAGTGTGATGCTATTGTTAGGTGAGCTACCTACCCTAGTGTCAGAGTCGTTCTAGCCGCCCAGTAGGCCTCTGACACAGTACAAATATGGACAGTAAGGTAACTAAGCCAAGTTGATGAAATAATAACCTACTATTGAAGCTGTAGGATTGTAACTTTTAATGTTTTAGATACCTATTATTATTTTCTATTAAAACATAGCCTACAAGACAATTTCAGTTTACGATTCTGTTTTAAATGTCTTGTATTTTACTTACATTGTGATTGGCACAATGTAAGCAAAATACAAGACATTTAAAACAGAATCGTAAACTGAAAGCAAAAGAAGACGAAAAAATCAACCCCGGAGTTTCTTTGTGGCTTTCTTCTCCGGGTCGTCCACCTAGGTAGCTAGAGAAAGCCACAGGCTAGCTAGGGTAGGTTCCTCAGCGGCGAGGATCGCTTTGGACCCTTAACGCGTGATCGGTGATCCCGTGGATGTGATTACACCCTCATTTAGAATTACGTCTTTTTGCTTTAGTCTTCCATTCTTTAATTATAATATAGTAGAACTAAATTTAAAAAAAATAGGTTAGTAATATGTTATTTATTTAAGGATTTCAGAAAATATATGCGATAAAACAAACCGCACGGACGGACTAATAATTTTTTTTTGTAACTCTTATACTATCCACTATGTTTATGTACTGCATTGTGAGCTTGATAGTACAAGTGTATGTTAATATCCAAGTGCTTAATAAATTTCCTTTAATTTCATATTTGTTTTATAAATCAGCCGGACTGTTAAAATACGAAAGCTCCCGTTTTGATGAAGACGTTTAATCAGCCGTAAACTATGCAATGTGCACGTGGATTTTTAAAAGGTTGTGGCGATAAACTAAGACGCTACCACTCGTTTTGACGCGTCACTCAATACTGACAGCACCGCGACAACCGCTTAGCGGTCTTGTCGATGCATGTTTATGTGAGTGTGCCGTTTCGACCGTTTGTAGGTAGTTTTATACATTCTTAACTACGCCTTTACATATGGTGGTCATTCGCTCAAAGAGCACCCAGTCTGGGGAAGTACCTCCACCTTACAGACGACATTCCTTAATAATAACATTAATAAGTTGAATGTTGTGTTTCCGAGTGTGAGTAAGGTCGCCAGAGCTCCTCTGGGTGGGGGGACTCTTAAAGGCTGGCAACGCACCCGCGACTCCTCTGGTGGGCGGCGGTGATCAATTACCATCAGGTGATCCACTTGCTGGATTGTCGCCCTCTAATATAAAATAATAATAATATTTTAATACAATATGTATTTATTTAATGTAATCAACTAAGAAAAATATTGACGACTCAGACTTCGGCAAACAGCTATCTCGCTCGCACATTATGTGCACATTCTAGCCTCAACATTGGAGGCCATTTTTAAATTATGGTTGCAGATTATCCCTTTAAAGGCTATACGGTCTCATGTTTGGTCGTGTAAATAAAAAATAAACAAAATTACTCCCACAGATATATTTGTATGACCACAAATATTCAGAATAAGTTTTTAAATTATGAATATTTTGGAATATTGATCTTACAAGATGACCGAATCACATTTTTATATTTGCGTCCAATTATTCTATAGTATTGCGTCTATATATATAAATACGTTGCCCACAAACTACTGTGCAGTTTGGCAAAAATGTATATGGCGTAAATGTGTTCTTTTATCAATAATAAATAAATTAAAAAGAAAGTATATAAATCATATGCATGCATATTTGTATATGCATTATACAAATTTTAATGTCTGAACATATTAGGACAATAAAAAAAATTGTTAATCAAGTCAATTGTTTTGTTGCAGCTAGAGGTGCTAGAACTTTTAGTACAATATGGAGCTGATCTTAACGTGAGGAATAAACACGACGAGACGCCAGCAGGTAAATATCAGACAGTATTTTCGATATATTTTCCATAGAAATTATTTGCGCCGTTTGTAGAAGGTAGTCAGGAGAACTTATAACTAAATTCGGCTCTCAGCGCGCCTTTTCTTGATGACATCAAGAAAAGCCATTATTAATATACATATAATAATATAATAATGTCCTAGCCGAATTTCGGCCACGGCGGCCAGTCTCAACAGATTAGCCATCCGCGCGGGACATATAGTGCTCAAGTGTGTGCGCAAACACAGGAGCACTTTCTATTCCATCACTCTCATGATCCGATGGGACGCCTATGCGACACGACTGGAAAGAGGTCAGGTACAGGACCGACGGCTTTGCGTGCTCTCCGAGGCACGGGGGTATGATATCGCCAACTCCCATACTTCGGGCTGATGCTGAGAATTTTTTCTTTTTACAGAAAAGTCCCATAAT
The DNA here is from genome assembly GCA_951640165.1 of Pseudoips prasinana. Lineage (NCBI taxonomy): Eukaryota > Metazoa > Arthropoda > Insecta > Lepidoptera > Nolidae > Pseudoips > Pseudoips prasinana. The sequence continues at coordinate 23,649,261 of OX621246.1, forward strand.
CACTTTTTGGCCCGACCCGGGATTTGAACCCAGGACCTCGTTCTCTGCGGGTGAACACGCTACCGCTAGATCAACGACGCAGTCATATACATATAATAATAATATCCTGGGACATTGTTCACATTCGGCCATCTGATGCCAAAATAAGCAGTGCTTGTACTATGGTGAGCTAGGACCGTAACAAATTTAATAGTACGGGGGAAACCCAATCTTCTAACTATCTAGGGTCAAATACAATAAAACTAAAATTTGATCAGTAACTAGAAGGCGTTGAAATCGTTCGCTAGCTACCTACTAAATGTAAAATCTTCTAGTGTTGATTTCTGTTGGTAAAGAAATTACTGAGTTACATAATAAATGTGTACACATTAAGGTACTACTATTTATTAGTACTTTTCCCATAATATTTTGGTTTTATTCGATGAGTTTGCACTAGGCGCTATAAATAAAATAAAAATAAAATATAACGGTGAGGCGCGTTTGTGGCGATACCTACAGACGCGATACGCACGCAAGTCAGCTGCAGCTCTATAGGACGAAAGGGCGCTGTCGACGCGCCTTTCGAAAACGAGCGTCGCCGGCGCAAAAAACGTGGTGTGCATCGGCTCTAAGGGCCTATGTACACCAGGTTTTTTAAGCGCGCCGTTGACGCGCGTTTGTAGCGATACAGACGCGTGTTAGCATCGCGTTTGTATTGATTCAAACAAACACCAAACTGCTTTGTAGGAAAGAAGCGCGGTGCGTTTAAATAACGTGAAAAAAAAGTAAAATAATGGCACTATGTGCCATTTTTTACTAATGTGTGAATCTTGAGTTCATGTGGTCATCTGTAATTATGCTTTTCTTAACTTTTTTATCATCAACGTATACAGGTGGCTCGTAGTGTGGTCTATTACGTTTGTAAAAGCTTATTAAGATTTTAATATACAACATGTAACTTAATTAACGCACACCCTGAAAATAGTTTGTTCAGAATCAATTTCATTATTTACCGCAGAGGTGAATAGACGTGTACAATTTAAATTCGCTTAAAGTCATAATTAACGTAATTAAATCCAAAAATAAATCCTAATAAGTACTAGGCGCGCAGTAAACAAAGTGTGTTGTTCTGTGAAAGAGTAAGTGCTGCCACGGCCCGAACTAGAAACATCTGCTCGACGACGTCATTACGCATAGTTCGACCACTTTAACTTTGAACTTGCCAAAAAAATATGCCAAAACAACTAAGGTCATCTGAAATAAGTGGTTCACAGTCGAATATTTCAGAACCAGATAATGCAACCAATACTTCTAGGATGAGTACATCACCATCTTTTGTATCTCAGAGGGAAAAAAAACCGCATAGCGAAGAGAAATTTAGTTGTTTTCAAGATGAAATAAAATCTATGCTTGATGAATGGAAAGAAACCCAAAACACAATGCTTAACAAACTAATCTCGGAAGTTGCAGAAATAAAGAAACAAAATACTCAAATTAAACATACTAATGAAGAAATTGAAAAAAGTTTGCTATTTATAAATAAACAGTATGAAGATATGTTGAAAAAAGTTGGAGCTCTGGAATCCGAACGAAAGCAGCACCTAGTTAAAATAGCTACACTAGAATCTTCAATAGAAGAATTACAAAGGAATTCAAAGTCATCTTCTATCGAGCTAAGAAATATACCCATATCAGTGGAACCTGAAACAAAACTAGTTTTGTGCAACATCGTTCAAAATGCGTGCAAAGCACTTAACGTTACTGTCCAAGATGCAGCTATTAGAGATGTTTTCCGTGTAAATGGAAAATCTGGCAAAGGAACAATTGTAGCCGAATTTAATTCTGTCATCATTAAAAACAATGTAATACAGGGTGCCAAAACCTACTATAAAAATCATGCCGATAAGCGCTTAAATACTGTGGACTTAGGACTAAAGGGAGAACCAACACCAATTTATATCTCTGAGGCTCTGACAAGTAAAGGTAGAAGACTATTTTTCTTAGCGAGAGATGTAGCGAAAACCAAGGAATATAAGTTTTGTTGGACAAACAATGGGAAAATATTTATTCGCAAGGAAATCGACTCACCTCGTATAGAAATTAAGGACGAATCGCAACTTGTCACTCTCAGAAACAATATATGACTATGGTTAGTATTGTTATTCTTGTTGCATTTTTATGTATTTTTTTCAATTATTTTATGTTATAGTCAGTGTTTAATGCAGGGTACTTTTCCAATGCCTATTATTTTGCACATTGTAAATTGTAATATGTCTAAGATTCTCCTTTATAAATTATGGCGCTTATGTAGACATTTAAGTAATTGTAATCAAAATCGGGTAATTTGTTGGGCTCAAATTGGTTCATCGTACATAAAAGCTTCATGTAAATGTATTGATTCTATGTGTCTTTGGGTAAACACAGAAATTATATTCATGTTTTCGGCTCGTTTAAAATTAATTACACCGAGCTTGTCATGTGTATACTTATAAAAATAAGTTCGATCCCAACAATATTATAAATTTAACCAATAATATAGACTTTGTATCACCTGGTTCATCTTTTTTATGTAGTCCAGAATCGTGCAGTCCTTTATTGAAATCTAATCTTAAAACTAAAAACAACACCTTAAAAATTATAACTCAGAACATAAGAAGTATCTCTAAAAACTTTGTCCAATTTGAAGTTTTTCTATCCAGGTTACAAATAACTTGTGACATAATTATTCTGACAGAAACATGGAATTCCAAAGCTTCATATTATCCATCGCTAAAAAATTATGACGTACATTTTACAAAAAGAAATCATAACCAGAATGATGGTATAGTTGCATACACGAGAGAAGGACTAGGATGTTCAGTTGAGGAAGTATCTCTAAATGACGCCACTTGTATGGTAATAGTAGTAGATAAACATACTGTTGTCATAGGTATCTATAGATCACCATCAGCTACTAATATAGAAAGTTTCATAAATTCATTGGATACTCTGCTAATTTCGTACAGAAATCGCAATAATATTATTATTATGGGTGATCTCAACATTGACATTAAATCAAATAACGTAGATCACAACTCACCACATTATTTAAATCTATTAGCGTATCATGGTTTATTACCAGGTCATATATTCCCAACAAGAGATAACAATTGTTTGGACCATGCAATGATTAAGACAAAGTTTCCTACCATCACAATTGTTATCCAGAGTCCTCTAACAGATCATATCCCGGTTATGTCTTGTGTTACCCTAGTAGATAAAATAAAAACTGCCAAAAATATGGTAATACAAAGGATTGATTATGAAGCAGCCATAAAAGATCTTAGTTCAGTAAATTTCAACAACATTTTAGAATCAACTGATGTAAACTGGTCTACGGAACAGTTAGTAAATATCCTAAACTTATCTATTTCGAATAATTCTGTGAAACTTCTGATACCTAAACGATTGCGTTGTATTAAGCCCTGGATTACCCCTGGCCTAGTTCGGTGTATTATGAATCGCGACCGTATGCACTTAAAATGTAAAAAAGAACCCAACAACGTAATTCTGTCTGTAACGTATAGTAGATATAAAAATTATTGTAACGATTTACTAAAACGGCTTAAAAGACATTTTCAAAGAGAAGAACTAAATAAACATTCTAAAGATCCAAAAATGAGATGGAAAGTAATCAATAAGATCACTGATAGAGATACAAAAAAGCAGCCCTCATCAGATCTACTAAAAAACGAAAATACCCCAGAACTAGCTTTGGACAAAATTAACATGTTCTTTACTAATATTGCAAAAGAGCTTTCTGACAAGATATTACCCAATACAGATCCAGTTGACGAACTCATGACTTCACCGCTTAATTCCATGGTCATGATGGAAGCAACGGAACAAGAAATTGAGACGATAATAATGGACTTACGAACAGACAGTGCAATGGGTTGGGACGGAATTCCTACAAAATTTATAAAAATAGTAAAAAATACAATAATTCCACCCTTAGCCCATATCATAAATCTGTGCATACAAAAAGGTGTGTTTCCAAGTCCATTTAAAATATCTGTTGTACACCCTATCCACAAAGCAGGCAAAAAAGACTGTCCAAACAACTACCGCCCTATTTCGGTACTACCAGCTCTCTCTAAAGTGCTGGAAAAAATTATGAACAAAAGACTACTTTCATTTTTACATAAACAAAATGTTTTAGCAAACAATCAATATGGTTTTAGAGCTGGCTGATCGACTTCACATGCAGTCGCTGAACTCACAAACTGTGTAGCTACCCATATAGATGATAAAAAGAAATGTATTGGAGTATTCTTAGACTTAGAAAAAGCTTTTGATACGGTGTCTATTCCCATCCTAATAAAGAAGATGGAAAACATTGGTATAAGAGGCAAAATACTTGAATTATACAGCGATTACTTAAAATCTAGAAAACAAAGAGTTACCATAGATGGTATTTTTAGTAAAGATGCTACTATTTCTTTTGGTGTGCCTCAGGGAAGTGTTCTTGGCCCCACCCTTTTCCTTATATATATTAATAACTTATGTAAACTAACCATACAAAACTGTAAACTTTTCACTTTAGCTGATGACACAGCTTTAATCTTCCATGGAAAAACATGGGAGGAAGTAATAAACCATGTAGAAGTAGGATTGAAAAAAACATCAATTTGGCTCAGACAAAACCTTTTAACTCTAAACCTCTCTAAAACTAAATATATTACTTTTGCCAATACTGAAACAATTCTAAAAACGTCACTCAATTTAAAAATACAATTACATTCTTGTCAAAACAATACAAATGCGTGTGATTGTAAATTTTTGGAAAGAGTTAAAATAGTTAAATATCTTGGGATCTTACTTGATGAAAAACTGACGTGGTGTCCACATATTAACCTACTAACTGGGAGAATACGGAATATGATTTATATATTTAAAAAATTAAGGAATGTAGCAGACGTTAATCTCCTAAAAACTGTTTACTTTGCTCTTGTTCAGTCTATTTTATCGTATTGCATTACGTCATGGGGCGGAGCACGTAAAACTCACCTTATACAGTTAGAACGCGCGCAGCGTTCATTATTGAAAGTTATGTTATCCAAACGATTTCAGTATCCTACCATAAATCTTTACGCAGAATGTGATATTATGTCAGTAAGGAAATTATTCACTAAAGAAATTATAATTAACCAACACGAAAAAGTTAAATATGATAAAAAAATAATTAGTAAACGACGCATGGATAGAGTATGCCCAACAACGCCATATAAAACCTACTATATCAATAAATTCCAATGTTATCTTGGTCCAATGCTGTATAATAAAGTAAATAAAGTTATTGAAATATATCCAATGAATAAACAAACATGTAAAAGTGTACTTGTAACTTGGTTAAAGTCCAAAAATTATGAAGAAATAGAAAATTTATTATTTAATATAAAATAGTTCTTATCGTAAAATTAACCATTAAAATATTATATGATTAAAAAATAAAAATAATTAAAATTATCACATGTACGCCAACTTAAACAAAATATACTAACTACATTGAAATGTTAGAAGTTCACGTACTTAGTGGTCAAATAAGCTTGCTGTTGACAGCAAACTATGCATATTTGTGACGAGCGAAGCGACCCCTCACTCGATTATTAAAATATAAATACCCGCAACCTTATTTTATATATTTACATATAAGTTTTAGATTTAATATTTAGAATAAATTTAGAAATTATGCTTGTTTTAAAGATATTATTGTACACGTCTGTTTCTGTTCTAATACATAGATATAAAAGAATCTACCGTCTGAGGTGCAGGCTCGGCCTAGTTTAGACGTTAGTGTTCACTTAGAATAATGTAATAAGTATAGAAACATACTCTTAGATTAAGAACAATGTAAACGTATCACTTAAGTCAATAAAGATTTTTATTTATATTTATTTATTTATTTAATTACTGAATCGATTAGATAAAAAATTACCTATATTAAAAATGATATACATTTTTAATATAGGTAATTTTTTATCTCAAAAATAATTAAAAGTACGGAAATTATTGTCATATTAACCCTGTACAGTCAAAACAAATTGAAATGGACCGTAAGTCAAAGTAATAAGACTTCAGATCGCAGTTTTATTCATACAAATTCCATCATTCAGTACAAAATAAAGAAATATGAACTTTATTCCAAGAATGTTATGGTCTTTACAAATGCATTGTAAACTTAGCCGCACGCACACACTAACAAGAACTGGACAAAGGACACCAATAAACCACCTACTTACTTTCGTTCCCTTTCTCTTGCAAACTAAAAGCCCAGGATAGAGCGAGAGAGCCACCACCGCTTGCGCGGCTACGATGAAAGCTAACATAAATGTAAACATTAGTCACGCGCGGGAATTAGTGGAAAGCAATTAAGTAGTGTTATTAAATATTCTTTCGCGCGTGTTACGCAACCCTAATATATGATAATCGCTGACTATACATCGCCCTGAATACAATGGTATTGCAACACGAGGTGCATGGTCAGCATGTGCATTGGTGCCGTGTGCATAGAACGCCGTGTCAGCGCAACGCCGCCGATTGACGTCAATGGTTACCCGAAGCCGTTCCCGCGGATGGGAAAAACATTCATTCTTGATCTAGCATCGGTCGACAATCATCCATTTTTAGTTGTAATTAAATTGTAACTTTTATATTAATAAACTTGTAAAGTAAATTGGTTTTTTTTTGAGACCTCTGGCCGCAACTATCGTAATTGGCGCAGTTGGTAGAGTCGTTATAAAGTCAGTGAATCGATCACGTCTTCAACGATAAAGAATCTACGGGAGTTGCAGACCAGGAGGGAATCCAGAACTCGATTCGGCTCAAAGAAAATGCTGTAAGTACTCTGAATCTTTCTTAGTCCTTACCCATATACCATATCCTAAGTGTACCTTACTCTATTTTATATATTATCTCCTTATTCCATAAAATTTCATTGTGTCTCGTGTTTAATGTAATCTTTTATAATTGTATGTGTTTTTATTTTTTGTGTATCGATTAAATTAACGTTTCCAAAATTTTTCATCCTAGAGAATTGAGGAATAGTAAATTAGGCGTTAGTAGTAGTAGAACCAGTAGTAGTAGGCTTAGCGTTATTGACGAGAGAAGGAATCTAGGAATAATAATGGAGAGTAATAACGTAGATTCGATCTATAAATCCCTTAGATTACTTCCCGAATTCGACGGGAATCCGCATATTTTAACTAGGTTTATAAAATTAGCCGACCAGATAGTATTAGCACATTTCAGTACAACGCCGGGAAATGAATTAGGTAATGTAGCCCTTCTAAACGGCATTTTAAATAAAGTAACGGGCCAAGCAGCTAGATTGATTAATGCTAATGGCCTACCCAATAGTTGGGACGGTATAAGAGGAGCATTAATTAATAATTTTGCTGACCACCGAGACGAAACTGCTCTGTATAGTGATTTGTCCCTGCTATCACAAGGCTCTAGCACCCCACAGGAGTTTTATGAGCGGTGCCAAAACTTATTTAGCACAATAATGACATACATCTCCTTACATGAGACAATTCAGACGACTATCGACGCAAAACGTGAACTTTATAAAAAGTTAACATTGCAGTCTTACTTGAGAGGTCTTAAAGATCCCTTAGGATACAGGATACGCTGTATGCGCCCTGCATCAATGGAAAAAGCTCTAGAATACATTCAGGAGGAGCTTAACACGTTGTATTTGCAACAGCGTAATGAGGGTAGCGGCAGTAAAGAACATGCAACCCCTCATGCTAGTTATAATCTTCCCCTTAATAATTTTGTACCTAAGATCATGCCATTTAACCCACCTATGAGACAGCAAGCATTTAATATGCCAGGCCCCTCACGACAGCAGCATATGCAGCCTCCACTTTCTAAAGGTTGGAGCCCTAACTTTCCTTCTCAACCGCAACCACCACGTGGATTCTCGCGCACTCAACAAATAATGCGCGCTCCACCCCAAAATTATAACCCACAGAGCAATGTATTCCGACTGAATAACAGACCTCAATATCAGCCTCAGCAACAGCAGTCGCAAAACCTAGGTAATCAACCCCGTCCAATGAGTGGTGTAAGCCATTTCGTCCCAAGACCTGTACAGCCCTCTGGATTTCAAGGACATGACTGGCGTAGATTTGGAAATCCACCCCCTAATAATTATTTTAAAACAAGGGAGGTTAATTTTAACGAATGATATTAACGACTGTTACGGCTACGATTATAATTACCCTGACTATGACCAAAACTTTTATTCTGGTGACTATCCCGAGTATCAATACTATCAGGACCAGCCTTATCTAGAAGCAGCTACCATTGAAGAACCTAATCAAAATCTAAACTTTGAAAATAGTGAAAATTTTCAGATGGAGTCCAAATCCGAAAAGCCAAAATAGAATTAAATTTTCACATACAAAGACAGCTAGGTTATATTCAAATTAATAACCCTCCACTTAAATTTTTAATTGATACTGGCGCTAATCAGTCATTTATCAGCCCTGAAGCCGTAAATAAATATTATAGCCACATCCCTTTAAACTATGACCCTTTTGAGGTGACAAACGTACATGCGACCACTAAAAATGACTTTTCATTAACTTTACCGTGTTTTCCCGAATTTTGTGAGCATAAAGACATTACATTATTCGTGTATAAGTTTCACAACTACTTTGACGGACTAATAGGATTTGACTTATTAGACAGCTGGGATTCGAACATAGACTTACGGAATAAATTACTAGTAACCCGTAATGCGAATATACCTATTCAAATGTATGACTCACGTAACTCCAACTTGTACGAAGAGATCATCCCTGCCAACTCGAGTAAATTAGTTAGACTACCGGTTAATACTTTAGATGGAGAAGTAATTATAAATAGTCAAATCATTTGCAATTGCCTTATTTCGGATTGTCTAACAAATGTGATTAATAACCGCAGCTGGGTTGAGATAACTAACCCTACATCTAATGACATTATATTTTCCATGGACAGGCCGGTTGAAGCCGAATTGTATAACATAGAGTCAGAGTGTACTGAAATTTTATCGGATCGCGCTAAGGAAGTTATTTCTCGCCTTCGTACGCATCATTTAAATCCGGAAGAGCGTGCTAATTTAGAACAATTATGTTCTAATTACGCCGATGTGTTTTATCTTGAGGGAGAATCTTTAACATTTACCAACAAGATCAAACATAAAATAAGAACAACGGATGAAATTCCAGTACACACAAAAACCTATAGATATCCTTACGTCCACAAGCAAGAGGTTAGAGACCAGATTAATAAAATGCTTGAACAGAATATTATCAGACCATCGGACTCTGCATGGAGCTCTCCTATCTGGGTGGTACCCAAAAAGGCAGATGCCTCGGGCAAGGTCAAATGGCGTCTTGTAGTAGATTTTAGAAAAGTCAACGAGAAAACTATTGATGATAAGTATCCCATCCCCAATATTACCGACGTACTAGACAAACTAGGTAAATATCAATATTTCACTACTCTGGATTTAGCTAGCGGATTTTATCAAGTTGAAATGGATCCAGAGGACATTCATAAGACTGCATTCAACGTCGAGAACGGACATTATGAATTTTTGCGAATGCCCATGGGTTTAAAGAATTCCCCTTCAACATTCCAACGTGTCATGGATAACGTTTTAAGAGATTTGCAGAATGAGGTATGCCTAGTGTACCTTGATGACATAATAGTATTTAGTACATCTCTCCAGGAGCATATATTGAACCTGGAGAAAGTTTTCAAAAAACTACAGGATTCAAATTTCAAGATTCAGATGGATAAATCTGAGTTCTTGAAATTAGAGACTGAGTTCTTAGGGCATGTAATTTGTAACGAAGGCGTTAAGCCATATCCTAATAAAATCCAAGCTATTCAAAATTATCCTTTGCCAAAAACCCCAACTGAAATCAAACGTTTTCTCGGACTATTGGGCTATTATAGAAAATTTATCCCGGATTTCGCACGAGTGACTAAACCACTAACCCAGTTTCTTAAAAAAGGTAGTAAAATTAATTTTGATGAAAAATATACTAATTGCTTTGAACGTTGTAAAACACTTTTAATGAATGACCCTATTTTACAGTATCAGGACTTTACAAAAGAGTTTATTTTAACGACTGACGCTTCGAATGTAGCTATCGGTGCTATTTTATCCCAAGGCACAGTAGGCGCGGATAAACCGATTGCCTACGCGTCCCGAACACTAAATTCGAGCGAATGTAACTATAGTACAATTGAGAAAGAACTTTTAGCAATAGTGTGGGCCACTAAATATTTCAGACCATATTTATTTGGCCGTAAATTCAAGATTATCACAGATCATAAACCACTACAATGGGTCATGAACTTAAAAGAGCCTAACTCGCGACTTACAAGATGGCGACTAAAGCTCAGTGAATATGATTTTACAGTCATCTATAAGCAGGGCAAACATAATACAAATGCGGACGCTCTATCTAGAATAGAACTTAACAATGAAGAATTAATGTCAATCGCCGTTAATCCATCTGAGAAAGACCCTACATTAGATGACTCTAGAACTATCACGGTTACAGAACCTGGGCAGTCCTCGTCTAGGACCGCTACTGTGCATACAGAAAACGAAAACCCCATCTTGGAAGTACCGATATCTGACGATCCCCTTAACAAATTTACTAAACAAATAATTTTAAATGTGGTAGGTGATATTAAGGCTAGACCAATCTTTACTAAACCCTTCGATACCCATACGTGAATAACCGTACAATTGTCGGAATCAAACCTGGAAGAAGATGTTATAAATGTTATTAAGGAATATGTGCACCCCAAAATTAAAACTGGTTTGTTAATTAACCCCCATCTGGCTATGTATACTATTATACCCATAATACAGAAAACTTTTAAGAACTCATCCATGAATCTGGTACTAACAAAACGGGAAGTAGAAAACGTACGCGAATACCTTAGGCAACAGGAAATAATTAATAAATATCATATTGGTAAGACTAATCACCGGGGTATAAACGAAACATATCTATCTTTGTCCCATCAATATTATTGGCCTAAAATGAGGGAAAGTATTACTAAATTCATCAACGAATGTACAGTGTGTGGGCAAGCGAAGTATGATCGCAATCCCATAAATCAAAAGCTTAATATCGTTCCGCCTCCTACCAAGCCTTTCGAACTGGTGCATTTAGATCTACTGACTATTCAATCTGAAAAATATTTAACTATTATAGATGCTTTCTCTAAATATACTCAAGCTTATCATTTACGAGATGGAACAGCTGTTAGTGTAGTACAAGCACTGCTTAATTTCTGCACCCATCACGGTATACCTCTAACATTAGTGACTGATAATGGTACGGAATTTACTAACCAACTCTTTGCGGAATTTGTAAGGTTCCATAAAATTAACCACCATCGAATAGCCCCTCATACACCTAATGAAAATGGGATGGTAGAAAGGGTTCATTCTACAATTTTGGAACATCTCCGTATACTAAAGCTAGGTCAAAAATCTGAATATGTAATTAATCTTATGCCCTATGCCATCTTAGCATATAACAATAGCATTCATAGTTTAACAAAATGTAGGCCCATTGAAGTTATAACCGGTCACTTTGATCCCCGCGACCCTTTCGATGTAAACGTTTCATCTCAAGTTCTACAACAATATATTATTAACCATAAGGATAAAATGACTTTAGCCTATAATACCATTCATGACCTATCCAATACCTCCCGTGAAGGACTGACTTCTAATAGAAATAAGAATCGGGAACCAGAAATAGGATACTCACCAGAACAACAGATATTTGTTAAAAACCCATTTGCTGCACGTCAAAAGTTAGCTCCCCGATTTACCCATGACGTAGTAATGGCTGATCTTCCCATCCATATTTACACAAGAAAGAAAAGAGGTCCAATAGCTAAAACCCGGCTCAAAAGAGTCCCTAAAACAGCCCGATTGTTCCAGAACGTTGCTGATTCTTCCTCTCCTACTGGGAACAACACAAACGCAGGAGATAAGACTTGAAAGTCTCAACAATGGACCTGGAATATTGCCCTTTAAGTTAGGACCAACTAGAATAATATCACACTATCATTCTTTCCTTCAACACACTAATCTTCAGGATTTAAGAAATCGAATTAATTCTGTTAATACCCAATTAGACTCTATTAGCCCTCAATTGCACAATAAAAGTAATTCCCTTTTTGAACCTCATTTAATATATCTTAAAAATAAACTTCATAATGTTCTACATCATTTGGAAACATTCGAGACCAATCGTGCTAAAAGAGGATTATTAGATGGCCTCGGATCAGTTATAAAAAGTGTAACAGGGAACCTCGATTACACAGATGCTATGCACTATGATCAAATCTTCAAATCTCTCCAAGATAATGAGAATACTCTAGTGTCTGAGTTTAATACCCATGTGAGTCGCTCCAAAAATTGGACAAATCAATATTCTAAAGTTATAAGTGATATCATAGATAATCAGAATAAAATGACGATTTTAATCAATAAAATTAACGAAAGCGATGCGAGACGCGATCACGACCTAATTAAATACGCGCATCTTGCACAAGTAATAATTATATTAGGTGACAATATAGATTTAATTGCGCAGGAAATAATGAATTTACAAAACGTTCTAGCTTTTAGTAAAAGCTCCACCATGCATCATTCAAGTTTAAATTCATATGCTATTCGAGATATAATAAGTAGGCTAAATATATTATACGGTAGTGAAAGCGTAATGCTATTAGATATTAGGGAATATTTTGAAATAATTAAAGTAGGCTCATATTATGTAGGTAATGATATAGTTATAGTTTTTAAATTTCCTATTGTCATGTCATCCATTTACGACTTATATAAATTATCTATAGTTCCAAACAAGTATCATGAAGTCCTGACACCCCCTTATCCATTCCTAGCTCTCCATGAGAAAGATTTCAGGTACATAGAGGCAGAATGCCCGAAGACCAGCAAGTGGTACCTGTGCCGAGAAATACCGAGCCTGCAAAGCCGATCATCTTCGGATTGTATCCAGCAACTCATCATTACACAGCAACGTAACTCATCCTGTAATACTATTACGGTAATGTTGGATAAGCCAGCGTATGAAGAACTGGACGAGAAACATTATACTATCAGTTTCCTTAGTCCAACTAAAATTCATCTATCCTGTGGCCAGCATCTTTACGAGACCCTTCAAGGTAGCTATCTAGCTATAATACCGCAGCCATGCTACCTAGAGACGCCGCAGTTCACAATTTCTAATACCAACGATAAACTAAAAGGACAAGCACTGAAATTAATGGACCTGCCTGATCTGTCAGACGTAGCTCCATCCACCGTATCATCACTCACACTGAATTCTGTAAACCTGAATCATCTTCATCAGATTAACACCGAGATCTCTCTACAGTCGCCTGTCAAGTTACATAATGATGTCAACTACAGCCTCTATCATACTACCATACCTATGTACTTGGTTGTATTAAGTGCAGTTGCACTTATTAGTGGATTATCCTATTATAAATACCGTTCGAGTCAATTAAAGACCTCGTCGAATACAAATGAGAATGGACAACCGGAGTTACAAGCTGTCTACGCCCTGCCTACTTCCAGAAGAGTTGATCTCAGTCAACCTCCAGCTCAGTTTACGACAAAAGTCTTCAACAGTCGCTGTTCTTCGGGGGGAGGTGTTACGCAACCCTAATATATGATAATCGCTGACTATACATCGCCCTGAATACAATGGTATTGCAACACGAGGTGCATGGTCAGCATGTGCCTTGGTGCCGTGTGCATAGAACGCCGTGTCAGCGCAACGCCGCCGATTGACGTCAATGGTTACCCGAAGCCGTTCCCGCGGATGGGAAAAACATTCATTCTTGATCTAGCATCGGTCGACAATCATCCATTTTTAGTTGTAATTAAATTGTAACTTTTATATTAATAAACTTGTAAAGTAAATTGGTTTTTTTTGAGACCTCTGGCCGCAACTATCGTAATTCGCGCAATGTCTTTCCGATACACTAATGTTCAGTATACTGAAATGGTGAGGACTTTGGCAATGTGTCGTGATAATGTGGATCTAGCTTGCAGAACATTTAACCAAAGGTATGGTACAAGAGTGGCCCGCAGGACAATGCTTGCTGCTACTCAGCGGCTTGGAAAATTTACAAGTGGTATTCCACCAACATGATGGTGCCCCTGCCCATTTCACTGGAAGTGTTCGGCAGATGCGGCTTGATGAAGAGTTCGGAGAGCGCTGGATCCAGTGGCCCCCCAGATCAGCTGATTTGACGTCGCATGACTTTTTTTGTGGGGACGAATTAAGTTGTTAGTTTATTTTAATGATACACCAAGTGCCGAGGACCTAAAAATTAGGATAGTGAACGCTTTTGACATAGTGAGAAATGACACTGAAGTGCTTTCTAAATTAAAACATCAATTAAGAAAACGGGCATTAAAATGTATTAAACAAGGTGGTGGACATTTTGGAAGTGTGTTAAAAAGACAACGTCGTATGAGTATTTAGGCAACCAGTATGTAAGTTATTTGATTTTGTTAAATTACTGTAAATATTTTGATTCAATCTTTTAAACACGCCGTCTCTGAATAATTTTGACGTATCGCCTCTTATTTTCAGCAGTTCATTACCGAATGGCATGGTATCATATTCAATACAGAGTCGAAAGTCCAAAGCCTGAAAAGTGTGATGGAAAGATGCAATCTTGTGTCGAGTGCGTAGTAGTATGACCACAAAGTTCGGCCAGAATTGGTATTACTAATTTAGTAAATAACAATGCATATACATGTTAAACAAAAAATTCAGTGTATGTATTATGATTATAACATATTATTCTAATCGGGGTGTTTGAGGGTGTGCGTTAATTACGTTACATGTTGTATATTAAACCCAAACTGAACATTGTTCCCAGACATCTGTGAAGAAGGCGAGCTCCGCGCGCGGATACTCCGCCTGGCGGCCGACCAGGAGGAGCTGCGGAGACACGCCGCCGCAGACCGGCTGCGGACGGCCAGACGGTCTTCTTCCACCGCCAGCACCAGCCGGTCAGTACTACAACATAGAACATCATGAGAACGACTTACCTTAGACTATTATAGCGCTAGTTACTAGAGAGGCACGGACGTCTAGTTAAAATAACTTTATTAAATAGATAGAGTACACTTTATTGCACCAAAAGAAACAATATATGACTTACAAATGACTGCACTGGTAGCGCAGTGGCTTAGAGACAGTCTCCATATATCCAGTCAGACCCATAAACAGTTGTAATTTTGTGAGTCTGGATGTAATTTTTGTCCCTTTATTATATTATGTTTGTAAAGTACCCCGCGACCCAGAGATGAAATCACCTATTGTGTTGATTTAAAAAAAAATAAGCAAATCCAGGTACAGTCGGCGGTGTTATCGCTTTGTAGCAATCTCTTCGAGACAACCGTTGGGTGGACAAGGAAAAAGTAAGACAGAAAAGGCGATAGTTGTAGTTTACTATAAAAGTTATGTACCTATATACAATTTACATAAACATACATATTTGATAAATACTATACTAATAATAATTATAATTTATTGTATTCCATTAAAATACAAGGAAAAGTATATGCATGACAGCATATGAGAGACTGCATGTGTGGCGCAGTGGTTAATACTGTTGCCTCGCCACTACGTCACTTCGATTCCCGGCCAGGACCAACTATATGGACTTATAACGGACAGGCGTCTGACTAAATCTAAGCTCATGCTCTCAATAATATCTAGATTATGTAACAGAGCGAGCTTAATTCTAGGATAGGTTGGCGCTAATTATGGACACTCAACGTATCCCTTCATAACGGACAGAAGACTAGGTAAATCTGAGGACATACTGTCCGTAATATCAGGGTTATAAGGATAGTGCGATGAGTGTTTACGGTTATTATTAGGAACAAAAACTTTTGAAAGTCAGTCTTATTCGACTGCGCTCTAGCGTGATTTCGTCACTATACGTCTATGTATTAGATGCAAATACCCCAAGAGGTAGCATGCAAGAATTGAAGTTTCCTACTGCTGTTGGACGAATTATTTAATTTAATATGTAATTTTTCTACATTGATTTGTCCGACATTAAAGGCCTCATCCCGTGTGGGCGTGGAAATGGATCGAGGGAATACCTACCAGAGAACGGGTAGCAGCGTTTTTCTGTGAACTATGACCATCATACTGCGATCACCAACCCGTCTTCCAAATGTAGCGATTAACGCATATCCCACCATTCTTTGGGAATGCTTTTGTCCAGCCGTGGACGTACTATGGCTGACATGATGAAAAGGCTTATGCTAAATTAGGATGACAATGTACTGCCACACTAGTAGGACTAGAACGCCATTCGTATGATAATCTTACTGTAAGCATAATGTACTCATTTCTTCCTAACATTTCCATCATAAAACAATCTGGGGCATTCAAGCGCCTAAAACACATTGTCCCCCATCGGTAAGTAAGTAAGAGAGTGCTATATAACAGTGCTGTATAAATCTTTTTGGACTCAAGATCACTTAAATAATTCAAAAATAAAATCCTACTGTTATATTGAAGCGAGACGAGTCTAAAACATCACCAGATAGCAGCAAGGGGTAACTATCGTCTGTTTAGTGATATAAACTGCGCTCAACTTTGTATTGGTTTATTACCACTATCGAATTATGGATTGTATTCTAATACTAAGGTAGTTATTTTGACCAGAACTGTCTTTGATTCGCTAAAATGAGTGATAACAGTAGGTCTATTGATGTCAATGGCTCAGATGTTATGTTTCACCATAGTTAGTTGGGCGGGTGGTTTCCGCACTTAGCCTCCTGATTGGGCCATTATACATGAACTTATTGGGCTACTTGAACCATTTCAGTTCCATCCAGAAGACCAAGAAAGCTTAGCTTGAGTGCTTTCTGCAGTGTCTTCGAATTGTTTAGGACAACGCTATTGCAGAGTAGCAGTACGTGTGCCTGTGTTTCTTTAAATTCAATGCAATATCTGCACAAGGGGATGTCTGTGACGCCTATCTTGAAGAGGTGTTTGTTTCACCATTTTTCTAATATCCATGTTCTGTCGCAGAGTCCGGTCGGTGCGTCGGACATCACTTCGCGAGAAGCAGATGACGGCGAAGGCCGATGTCCGTGGCGAAGCGCGCCTACGAGAAACATTCGACTCCGCTGTAGACGACGAGCTACAGGTCAGATATCTCTGTCATTATTTATATGCTAACCAACAACTGCAAAAAAATTGCTTTTGCGGTTTCGTTTATCTATAAAATTAAGTCAGAGGATTAGACGACCAGACTGTTTGAGATCTATATTGCCACTAACCAATAGTTGCGTACCTAAGCATGCTTATTACTGTAACCATGAGATGTTTTAGTCTGCTAGGACCATACATTGCTTTGCGAAAAGCTGTTTAAAATGTTGCCGCCCAAGACCACTATTTGGGGGACTATATACTCGCATAGTCGTTTTGACTTATGCTCGTGATTTGTATGTTTATAAAGTACATCCAAAACAGAGTTTTCCTAATGCGTAAGTTGGCTGGCAAGGACGTGCTTGTTTAGTTGGGGATAGGATATTGATGACAAGATATAAGTCCAATGTTAATTCTTTTAAATTATTATTAGGTTCTTAACATTCAAAAGAGACTTGGTTTTATGTGTCTCTGCTCTGAAAAATGTATGAGAAGCAGCTTTCATTGCGGCCGTCTCTAACATACAACATTGGAAACAAGTTTACGATAGAATCCAATGCACCTTTAGCCTTTTCCTACCTATTTAATTACCACAAATATTAAGGAAAATAGATCCACCAATGCAATAGGAGATTGGACTTATTTTTTCAGAAACTCATTAATATCATATATTACCTGAGTACATAAATCATAGTTGATTTATGTACTCAGGTAAAGTATAAATTAATTTATATAAAGGTATTTATGTATTTTAAACTATGTAACGCTTACGGTGTTACATATTATGACGTCATACGTGTGTAAATAAACAACAAGACATCGTGCAGGCTATTATTTAAATATTTTGTGAAGATTTAGTGTCGTAATGCAACGAAAACCATATCAAACAAATCTGTAGACCTGCCAACAGTCAAATGCCAGTTGACACTACGGCGAACGGCATTAGTTTGTTTAGTTACATATGACGTCAGTAGTTTGTGTAATGTGAAGAATAGATATTATTCAATGTTGGTTTGAAATTATAAATCATTAATATTTCACAAAATATTTGAATTGAAGTCTTTAAATCTTATAAGCCTTCTGCCTAAACTAATTTTAGACTTTCATTACTGTCCGATTGTCTATCCCTGTAAGCCGAAATATTTTTTTTAGTTAGTAACAATTTTCTTATTAACTAGTGTTAGTAATACTTAAGTATTTTTAAAATATGTAACAAATTTAACAAATGTATGACGCTCGTATTAATATATACACACAATATTAAAAAATATATGATCATTATTCAATTTAAAATTCAATTCAGTTGCTTTCATTGTACTTGCATCCTCAAACTTTACATTTGTACAGTGATATGTGCATAGAATGTCATTGACATTGCTCCACTTTTCCAATCTACCTGATATCTGCTACGCAATCTATCTTCAATACCCATAAAAAGCCAATTAACTGCAAAATTATGTAGGAGTAATAGTAAACACGCAACATTTACTCAACGCCATTAGAATTATCATAATGAGCTGTGATCTCGTGCTTGTAACAATTTAAATGTCTACGTCATTGTTCGACCAGATTAATATTCCGCTTTCAACTTTCGCGAAGGAAAATATTACATACTAATAGACTAACATTGTACGCGTATAAATAATTAGAAGTAATTATGTACGTTGCCTGCGTTTGCTGTGTGGCGGCGGCGAATATCAGAATATCATTACCCCATAGACGTCGACCCGAGGGAATATCTACCAGAGGCCGGGAAGCAGCTTCCTTCTGAGTACTATGACCGTCTTACGCTACGTCCTACGTAGGTGGTTCGAAGCGAACGCGATTATAAAGCGGTGACACGCGAATTCAACGCGATGCGGTGCGACGCGGCGGCTATGTCCTACGTGCACGCGAATCGTATCGCGCAGCAGCCACGAAAAAACACGACGGCACCGCATCCTATTCACGCGAAAATATCAAGCCAACTGATCGCGTTCGGTTCATTTCGCGCCGCTCCGCACTGCACCCCACGAGCGTTTGGTCACGTAGGACACTTCAATAGGTCTCGACTGTTTGTTGTTTTCGCGCCGCGCCGCGCCGCTTCGCGTTCGCGTCTAGATCGCTCACGTAGGACGTCGCGTTACTGCGATCGCCAACCCGTCTGCCAAGCGTGGCGATTATGGCAAAATGATTCATGGGGTGGCTTGTCCACCTGTGGACTTCTTGCGGCTGTGATGATGATGTTCGTTCCTTGAATTGCTTGTGAACGCACTAAGGTTTCTTGGATATAGTAATGGTGGTGACTACCTCTTTAGTGCGTTTATCCCCAGATACACATCCTATGTTTAGATCCGGGTCGGGCCAATTAAATATCATTGGAATTTATCCTGGTGAAAAACTTGAAAGTGTGACTTGAAACTTGAAGTTGTGTCGAAAAAATATAAATATTTTTGTTAAACTTTCCCGATGTTATTGAATGATACTGTCTGTCTGTGCGTCTGTCTGTATATCACGGGTATTTACCTCGCTAACACAATTTTCATAATCTTACCCAAAATTTGTTTAAAGTTACAGTTCAAGACGTGTGCGCCTTCTCACTGGTTATGTCGTCCCTGTTGTGTCGAAATAGCGAATATAAATATTTTTATTAAACCATCCCGATGTAATTGAATAGGGTACCACCTCGTTGGCAAAACATAGATATTTTAACCCAAAATTTGTAAATTATAATATTGATATGAATATAAAATTCTAACTAATGGTATTCCTTAGAATTTTCTAATGAATGATATCAAAATTTGCTTTTTTGCTTTTTTTTAAATTAAGTTCTGTCAATTTAGTTTTGAACTCCAGACAATCAGCACCTGTCCTGTAAAATACAGCTATTATTCAGTTATGTTCCCATGTATGAAAAAAAAGTATATAAAACACATTTTGTTATTCTACTGTATCATTTTGGTTTATTGTAGTTGAAATATATATATTTTTTATTTATTAATGATTTTTATGTATTATTCCGGGCTGGGAAAATGCTCGGTCAGTGGAACGTTACAATTCTGTTCAGCCAATACTTCGATAAATACCTAGTACTTGTGTGAAAAGAGCTGTTTTATAATAAAATATTTAGTATAAAAATTTATGTATTACTATAAACCATTGTTAGATGCGATATTAAAACAAGTTACGTGTTTTATATGCGGATGGATTTTGAGGTTATCACCATTACATATCTTTAGTTGCGTAAAATTACACTTACTACGCGTAATACTTGGATTTATATTATAAAATGGATTCATTTTATAAGCTTTTACATTCGTAGCCTCTGGAGTGTTACATGGTTTTACGTACTATACAAGATGTAATTTAAATAGTTTATCAAACGTTCCTTACGTTTGATAAACTATTTAAATTACATCTTGTGCTACACATGAAACTGACCAAATGAAAGAAAACCGGTTTGTGAAATGCGTAAAATATTTTTTGCCTACCCATACAAAACAAATCGGCTGATCTTCTTTGCATTTTGACATGTAAGAGTAACAGAGAATAACGTAACGATCCGACATTATTTTTTCTTTTTTTAATATTACTAATGCTTTCACTGCTTCACCGGACTATAGAGGCGAGCGAGGGCTCAAGCCGTCTAGCTAAAACTACAAACTAAGTAACCCGCACCGGAGGGCACCACCTGTGGGGTTCGAACCTCGACTGCGTGGTTCTGGCGGGTAGATGCAAGAGAGGGCGTATCATTTTAGGAATATTTTGTGCAACTTTCGCTCTACGTTAATACCTGACTTGGGCCTCCCTTTCGATTTAGTTTCGGAGGAGGCATTTTATCGATTCGAATGATCCGAGAGAAACTTCCACAATGTATTACAAAGATCCGGCGGATATGTTTCAATTACTTCTTCCTGTGCAATATCTAGTCATGTAAATGCGTATATTGGCTATAATTCAGTTGTAAATAGTAATTAAGTTATTGTTGTTGGCAGCTCTCGGAAAATTGGTAATATTGATTGGTCCCAAACTCCCCATGTTGTTTTCAACGGCACTGTTATACCTTACGACGGTAACGTGAAAAATTTAGGTATTTATATTGATACGACTCTTTCCTGGGGTCCACAGATACAAGAAGTAAGCAGAAAGACGTTTGCTTCTGCTAGTTCCCTAAGACGCCTGCGAAACTTGATAAACTTGAGCGACTTCAAAACTTTTGCATACGATTCATATTTGGTTTGCGTAAATATGATCATGTCTCTGAATTTCGCACTAAACTCAAGTGGTTGCCCATAAGACTTCGTCGGAATACTCACATTGTCACACTTCTATACAGTATTCTGTTCAATCCATCCACTCCTCTCTATCTCAAGGAACGCTTTCAGTTTCTTCACTCAACTCATTCGCGACTTGCGGTCTTCAGAAAACTTACGACTCAAAATGCCAGTGCACTCTACTAATTTTACAGACAAATCCTTCAGTGTACAAGCTGTCCGCTTATGGAATGCGCTGCCAATACAGATTAGGCGCGCTCAATCACAACGTATTTAAAAATATGGTTAAACAACACTATCTCACTTTATCTACTCGGCAATAAATCTCCTGCCGTCCGTTTGTGAAATAATATCCTCACATTCATTTATGTATTGTACCTATATATGTATTTGTATTTATATATATATCTATGTATTTATTTGTGTATGTATGTATATGTACGTAGTATTAGATTAATTAGATTCATAACTTTTCAATTGCAATTAGTACACCTTCTGCTACCTTCATTAGATTCTTTCAATTTTGGTCCATTGAAAGTAAATCGGTTGCCTGGAAGAGATCGCTTTCAGCGATAAGGCCGCCAATTGCATTAAAATTAGCTAACTCTCTTGCTAGTAGTAGCTGCCACGTCATGCACTGCACGGTAGGGTAAAAAAATATGACGATTCCACATAAATGTAAAATTTTTACGGAATAAAGTTACTTTGACTTTGACTTTGTATCCATTGTTTTGTATTACTTATTTTTGCAATAAAGTGTACTTCTTCTTCTTGAGTGGCGAATACCCACGTTAAACTTTATAAATAATAGCCTATGTGTTATTCGTATATAAGCTATATTACCACAAAGTTTCATCAAAATCCGTGCGGTAGTTTTTGCCTGAAAGAATAAGAAACAATCACAAACCTTCGCATTTATAATATTAGGAGGATGTGCGAATTCTAAAATATATTTAAGTAATACATATAAGTTGTCTATGGATGGTATATGGTGGATATACCTCACAAATTTTGAAGATCGCGTATTTCGTTATATTTAATAAAGGCAAACTTAAAATAAAATCCGTGCGACTCGATAAAAATACCTTTTAACGTCTAATATTCAAATTAAATATGCAGTCAACATTCTACAGTTCAAGAGTCTTACGCATTCAGGATTTTTCTTCTTTTATAAATATACAGGCAGAAAAACAACAATAAAACTTCGTTTTGACTTTTGGATATAATAGGTTGGGGAAAAAAAATCAAAACATGTTTTAATATATTTTATTTACATTTAACTAAAGTATGTAGATACCATTTTGTTCGATAACTTTTTGCCATCTTGTAGGACATGATCCCATTGCTATAGAAATTTTGGGACTTCTGATCAAAATACCGCGACAAGTGGTTTTGGCAGTCCTCTCGTGATGTTAACCTGACGCTACCTAAAGAATTCTGAAGAGACCGAACCAGGTGGAAAACTGTAGGTCATCTATGTATTAACACCTCCCAGCCAAACTCTCTTCATTTTTCCTGAGTGGCTAAATATGTGTGAGGTCTAGCGTTATCATGATGAAAAGCCACACCCCTTCTGTTGATTAATTCCGGCCGCTTTCTCTTGCTTTAATCCCACCAGTTGTTCACAGTAGAGTGCAGAATCGATGGTCCTGCCTGGTCGTGACAGCTCATAATGAATAATGCCTTTCCAATCCCACCACACACACAGCATCACCTTCTTGCGAGTTAACCCGGGTTTCGTCAGTCTGTGAAGCCTGACCGGCCTTCGACCACGACCTTTTTTGCACGTTCTTGTCGTACGTGATCCACTTTTCATCACCTGTTACCAGCTTCTTCAAAAATGGTTCGGTTTCATTACGTCGTAATAAAGAATCACAAATGAGTACACGGTGCATTAGGTTTCTTTCAGTGATCTCGTGGGTACCCAAATATCGACCTTTTTTGTACCCAGTTTTTTCAAATGCGCAAAAACTGTTTTGTGGTCAATTCCCAGTTCTTCAGCCACGTCGTAACTACTGATATGCCGACCTTGCTCCACTTTTAAAAAAATGGCATCCATTTTATCCATAATAGGGCGACCAGAGCGACGTGCATCTTGCAAATATGTGCCACTCTCATAGATACTGCACTAGGTCCATAAACAACGCAATATTTTTCAGCAGCTTGCGTTGCATTTTTACCTTTTTGTAATAAAATTTTAAAATGTAGGTATCGAATTACTTCATTAGATTCAGTCATCTTGACAGTAAGAAAACAAATGGAAATCACACATTTTCCTATTTTGAATTTGGAATGATGTTCTTTAAAATTTCAACTGTCACTGATACCAAAACCAGCCAGATTAAAATAGTATAGCCAACGATTTTATTACAAGTTCATAGATACTATAATGTGAAAAGACCTTTTCCCCAACCTAATAAAACGTAAAACAATCCAACAGAGCGGAAACAGAAGCAAAATATAACAACAAAAGAAATGTTTTCCAGTTTTTAGATTCCATTTGAGTTCCGGATATATTTATTAAATTATTACTAACTCTATTATATTAACTGCATCTCAATGTTAATCTCGAATTAATTAAACCTGCACATGTTGTACACGTAGTTAATAACGCCACGTTCGTATTAGCAGAAGGTATGTGGCGCAACAAGCTGTACTCGATATGATCTAGCCGTTTCTTCATAGTTTATTACCTACATACACTTGTCGGTAATGTTTAGATGTTAACATGTCTTGCTATGTGGATCTTACGGTTGTTAGTGATTATTTTTTTGTCAAAGTGTAATTATGTTGTCACGCATCAAAATATTTACAGAATGTTCTACGTCTAATTCTTAATAATAATAATTATTTTATTAGCACTTCACTTTTTACATGGTTGATGTACCGACACCAGCACATCAAGCTACCCCCATCTGACAAATTTACCCAATTGAAAGAGAACCTTCTGCTTATGTGATAAAGTTGAAAATCTTAAAAGGAATTTGACAAATTGGGGTAGCTGCATGTGCTGGCATCTGTACGATGATAGACTCACTAGGCAATGCCTGTATCGAGATTATCATACGAAATATGCTTGCCTGGTAGGACTAGCTCACAATTCATATCATTGTTAGTGATACCATTAAAATGCAGTGTATTCCGTCCCGGGACTAAATTATACCTCAACCCAAGTATCTCGAAGCTGTGAACCTCCCTGACATAGTTTATCCAAGATAGTGAAGCCTCCGGTAGGTACTGTACGCGTCCTTAGACACGCCTTAACCGTTTACCTCTAGAGGGCTACCGGCTAAGTCGCCTGTAATCGTGATCAGGATTCAAATAGATGAAGAAAAAAAAATACTAAATCATTCGTTCAATCACCCTCCATGAGCACATGTGACGTCATATATGGTCCGGAATCGATTTTCAACGTTTTTCAACAAAGCAAATAGGTCGCTCTATGTTGCATAGCTCAGATATTACGATCAGCATGAGCTCTGCTTTAACTAGTCTGCTGCCCATTATA
Organism: Pseudoips prasinana; assembly: GCA_951640165.1. Taxonomy (NCBI): domain Eukaryota; kingdom Metazoa; phylum Arthropoda; class Insecta; order Lepidoptera; family Nolidae; genus Pseudoips; species Pseudoips prasinana. The sequence continues at coordinate 23,674,298 of OX621246.1, forward strand.
AAGTAATCTAGTAAGACTTAATCATAAGTCGCAAAGTAACACCTTAAAGCGATAATTTACTTTATCTAGTCATCAGAAATATGAGAAAAGAGAGCATTTATCGAGCATCGCATATGATTTTTATTAATTTATCGCTTCAATGAACAAGTGAATTAAAAAAAAATCTTAATTTACGTCACGCTATGTCTGACTAAGTCGGAAATTGTTAACTGAAGCTTAGCGTGCGTGCCATCTTTTATTTTAATAACCATTAAATACTGTATCTTCAAGTATCATTAATACACTCGATTCAATAAGATATACAGAAAGCTCTCATTATGTCAATCAAAATTATATTTTTTGTTGTTCGCTCTTACTGTGAATTGGATCTTATATTATTGATCAGAGAAGTTTATTTATAGAGTTTTCAGCTATTGTCGTTTTTATATAACTGTTAAGTTATAGGTATTACATTTAAATTAGCGTAATGGCATTTAACTTAGTTTGGTTTCGCTCGTATGAAAAGAACTGTCAAATTACTAAAACTTCGGGCTAATATGCGTATCGGGAGGAATAATTAGACGGCTATACTCAGAAGTTAGCGCCAAATCTAAAGATGCTATGCTCTTTCCAATGTCTTTTTAATTACTAGATGTTACCCGCGTCTTCGTCCGCGACAATTTCGCGTGATTACTAATGACTAAAAACAATAAGAAAAAGTCATACCATATATTATGAAATACTCACTTAGAGAAAATGTAATATGACAGTTAATAAACCAAAAAAGACAGGCCGTCATTTAAAATACCTACTATATGCCTTGACAGAGAGGCATATAGTGCTGTTTCAAAATAGTGGTAGCTGAAATAGCAGATATATGAATCAGCAGGTAATGTTATTGCTTAAAGTAACGAGTTACTTGATGGTCTAACGGTAGCATGTTCAATCACAGATAACGAGAACCTGGGTTCACATCCCACATTATAATAATATCTGGGGACAATGTCACACAGATCATCCTAGCCCCAAACTAAGCATAGCTTGTACTATGGGTACCAGGCGACGATATACATACTTATATAGATAGATAAATACTTATATACATAGAAAACATCCATGACTCGGAAACAAATATTCGTGCTCATCACACAAATATTTGAACTTACCGGGATTCGAACCCAGGACCACCAGCTTCGTAGGCAGGATCACTACCAACTAGGCTACGGTGACCGTATCCTTTCACATCTCACGATAATTTCGCACTATCAGCCCAGAGGCTGGCTTTTGACGGTGTACCCTCTCGTAAAACCGTCGGTTCTGTACCTCGAACTCTTTCCGGTCATTAGAGTTGCCTGTTCCATCGTAATATGAGAGTGAAAGAAAGGAAAGTGCATCTGTGGTGCACCATTGAGTCTGGCATGGTATAGCAGAGTTAATGTTTGTCCGTAATATCTGGTTTAATTAAGTATTATTGTATATTTGATCAACGAATAGCTCATTAAAGAATAAATTTTATTATGGTTGAGAAACTCGCTAAATAATTTCATGTAATCGTCGAAAGACAATTTCTTAAATTTGGAAACATTGTTCATTATTCGCCCTTCAACATAATGTTTACCTACATCTCATTTTCGCAAGACGGACTTTAATTAAATTGCCTTAGAATAATAAATTCATATCTGAATAGCATGTTGCGTTAACTGAGATAGTTGGAATGTTACTTTTATTACTGTTTACAAACATTGTTGCTGCAAACAGCACATGTTGGTGAAATATGCAGTACTTATGAAATCTAATTCGACTTTTAATTTTAAAGACTTTATTGACATTTATGTGCATAATTGTCTTCGTAACTTTTGAATTGCTTTGCGAATTTTCTGGAAACTTGGCTTGACCATCAAATTTGTTTTCATATGAAGGAAAACCGTCTTGTACGTTTAAAAGTTAAGATGCCGTTGACCGAAGCGTTTACACAAATACCCTGATAAATGCCAAATAGTGTAGTATGAATAAAATGCACGCTTCCTTATATTGATCGGGTTTTTACAGCGGTAGTTTAGGTATAATATGTGATTATTATATTATAGAGGTAATATATGGTTTCTTCAAAATTCTCAAAGTTAAAAATAATTACTAATGACATGTACATAAGTGATTTAAATTAATTTTCTTCATAGCAACCGATTTGAATTAGTTTATATGAGATATGATACCTAGAAATCATTCCTTGTCAAACAAAAAATAATAGTAAAAATCAAACAACGAAGAAATCACTTCCATGTGCGAGTGAAATAATCGTATTTTGAATATAGACTCCTTTATATATTATTATATAATTGCTTATTTATTATTTTACATATACTATTTAAAATTAATCTAAATTAGGCTTAACGTTGCAGAAACTGACGGATAAAGACGTAATCTTAATTTGCAACCCTAAAAATCTCGCCTACTTTGGATTCCCGACACTAAAATGTGGTAATATATAATTTTCAAATCGCCTATGACATACTTCTTTAAGTAATAGTTCTAGAGACACTCTAGCTCTATATATATGTAATACTGTTCACCACGCCTATCAGTATTCGCAATGTGAACGATTTAACATGGTGCCGCCGTTTTCCGGCGTACTTTCTCTGCTTTCATCTTAGAATTGTGGCAATTAGTTAGACGTGATAATTTATTACTTACGTTGTACAGCCAGCAGCAGAAGTGGCTTTATACACAAAGAACAGTTGGTTTAAAACTATCGTCACCAAATATTTGCCTGCGACAGAAGTAGACAGACCAACGGTGAATTCATTGTTTAGTTAGAGCAAATATGCGCCGATCGCATCTAGTGTATGAAAACGAAAGGTCACTCATTCTTTCGATTTGTTCCACATTTGCCCCATTTTTCGTCCTACATTCCAAATAATTCCGCTTTTGCCCAATATTAAATTTGATTCCTGTTTCGTCCTACTTTATAGTACCAACCAAAGTATGGTTAGCAAATTTAAATCTGTTAAAATATTATTATGAAAGGCCTGCTGGTGCATTGGTTAGATAATATACAAACGTAAAGGTAGGCCAAAATATGTGGTTTTGGTTTCCATTCAAGACAAATCTTAAATGGTAGGTAAGGCGGTTATTTTGTTGTCTGCGGGTGGAACTGATCTATAATATGTAGGACGTTAGAAATGTATCTTTGTCAATTTTCTAAATACCATATTTTAACCATAATATTTATCATAGTTTTCAACCTCTGTTTCTCCAATACCAAGTAGGCCTCCACAAAGTCTATCATAGTATCCTACCTAGTTTGTGATCAGACAGCTGTATGTAAATAGTTCCCAATTACATAGGTAATAAAAATAAAAACCACGTCATCAATCATATTTTTTTAATAACAAGTAAATTTCTTAGTTATAAATTACTATCACAGAACGTTTACTAAATAATTACCTAGTATAGTTTTTGAAAACCGTGCAAAATTAACAGAATATAATTATAAGATACCTTACTACTAATGTTTAAACACTTAAATATTAATTTTAATAATTACGACTTACTGTATTCAACTCTCTCAAACACCCTTCTATACTTTAACTATTTGAAAGATCTGACACAAACAACTGAAAATAACGAATGAGTAATATTCATCTTGCTTACATGTTGCAATGGCTAGTCGCTTGGCCACCTCCCTTACTGATAAGATAATGCTTCCTGATTGGTCGGCCATTTCTTTGGCCTCGAAAAAAGGGGTTGCAATTCGATCTATTGTCTAATTGTTTGCTTTAAGTGAACCAAATCCCGTGTTTGTTTCGCTGGACCGTCTTAACTAGGCCGTGTCGAAATCGGTAATAGATGAACCCGCTGAGTTTGTTTTCGCTGGGTCTTCGCATTTGGTCCGGTGCGGTGGTAGCATTAAAGCGCGACCGTCGCCATACACGGATCTAATCATAATATTAAATTATTACCTAGACAGAACTATTTAGACAAGGTGTAGTAATATATTTATACTACTACTAGTATTGACAGTAGTTATTAGTTAGACAGTTAGTATTTAAAAATTCTTAAATAACCATTTTAACAATAACTTCAAGAAATTAGCTATTTAACTAAACCATTACCTACTATCATAAACTAAATGATAATTCTATATGATCGAATAAACCACGATCAAATAATCTATTTCTACCTAGAATAAAAAATATATAGTTCATTTATAATACTAAAATTAATGTTCAAACTATTTTCAAGCGTTTTTTGAAGTTCTTGCGAATAATAACGTTTTTATTTCTGATGCAGACCGTACACGGTTTGACCACTACCGTGACGTATGCGAATAGTCTCATAGTTTGGTATGCACGTTATGAAGACCTATTATATAGCTTGATAAACATAATTTGAGGTTGCTTTTTGTACCAATCTCATCCAGGCTGTTATAGGCTTTACAGTCTAACTTCTCATGCTAATGTTCTTCAAGTCTCAATGTACGCAATTCGCCTTTAATTTCCTCGGCCTCCAATAAATTATATTTGCTTAGGCATTTTACACTTGTCCATTTTTAGGACATGTCCATCCCATTAAATGACAGTTTTTATCCTTAATGACAGGGTCAAAGCACACCTGATACAGCTCGGGATTTGCTTCAGCTATCGCTCATTTCCTACCACCATTCCACAGCGAATTATCGCTTGTTTACCCGGTATCCAGCATTGCGAACCGTATGCTAAATAAAAAAACTTCGTTTAAAAAAACCGACTTCAAAAACTAAAAAGTATAAAAAAATATCTTAATAAAGATTTAATTTAATACATCACTTATAATATAATATTAATGAAATAATATAATTTGTATGTGCTACCTATTGATAGGTTTGAAGTCGGTGCCAAGCCAAATGTAATAGTAGGTATCACACTCGCCGCGCTTTACTTTCAGCGGGATAGCTTCGTATTTCTACACAAACAACCCAAGCGTGCAGACGTCGTTGACGGTCGTCATATATTTTTATGATACACTTTCATCTGTTTCATATTAATTCATATTGTTCTTTAAGTTTATTTACTTAGGTTAATCTTTAGTGTAGGAGTTTCATCACAAAGTATGAAAGCTGTATGTAATATTAACTTTTATTTTGCTTAGGGCTTGGCACCGACTTCAAACCTATCAATAGGTAGCACATACAAATTATATTATTTCATTAATATTATATTATAAGTGATGTATTAAATTAAATCTTTATTAAGATATTTTTTTATACTTTTTAGTTTTTGAAGTCGGTTTTTTTAAACGAAGTTTTTTTATTTGTTACTTTTTAGTGTCTAGCTATAGTTAGGACTTCGAAAGGGGCCGCGCGCCTCAAAACTATAGATCCCAACAAACGAGAACGGAAAAAAGAAACATCTTCCGAAAAAATGTTGTTCGAAACTCTTTTTCACGTTCTTGTGGGACAGTGAATGATCTAAAAGACCGTTTGTAATGTAAGAAAAACTACATAAAATTACGTTCACTCTAAGAAAACTTGCACAGTACGAGTCTAGACTAGCTAAGATTTATGAAAGTCTGAACAGCAAGCGCATAGGTTAGGCCGTATTTATGACCATCTAGCTAACGAGTCTGTGTGCTGAGGGCTTATACACTAGATCTTATTATGAATCGAATGATCTTATGATCGAATAGCCATCTAGTCTGCTGAACAGAGGGTATGAGTCTATGAAGACTAGGTCTTATTAATAATCGATTAGCCAACGAGTCTACTGAGCAGAGGGCTGATAGCCTAGGTCTTATTTATCATTGATTAGATAATGAGTCGGACTCGCCCGTGAAAGGCGCAATGTTTCTTTCCGTAGCAGCAAGTATTTGAGTTGATAGAATGGAAGGTAAATTGCGGTTTACGATTTATGACGCATTAAAAAAACTACTTACTGGATCTCTTTCAAACCAATTTTCGGTGGAAGTTTGCATGGTAATGTCCATCATCTATTTGTTTTATTTTAATGGTTCTCTTATTTTAGAAGTTACAGGGGGGGGGGGGGGGGAGGGTGGGCATTTTACGCCTTTGGAAGTGTCTCTCGCGCAAACTATACAGTTAAGAAAAAATTATATTATAAACCTCAATATCATTTTCGAAGTCCTATCCATAGATACCCCACATGTATAGTTTAATGATTTTTTTTTTAATTCAGTTCTAAGTAAGTATAGGGAACCACCAAATTTTATTGTTTGATTTTCTATTTTTTTTTGTGAAAATCTTAATGCGGTTCACGGAATACATCTGCTGACCAATATTCGACAGTATAGTTCTTATAGTTTCGGGAAAAAGTGGCTGTGACATACGGACGGGCAGACATACAGACATGACAAATCAAGAAAAGCCTTTGTGAAAGACATTTGGCTACAGAACCTTAAAAATGGCAGCTATTCCGCATCAAACTAAAGAAGAATCACGTAAATCGGTTCATAAATCTCAGCGTAATCGGTGTACGTACATAAAAAATACGCTGGTGCTAAAAGGTGCGCCTACATGCGCTTCAAAAAAAAAGCTTATACGTGCGTATTAAACGCTAGTCGTCTGAAATTGTTGTTTATGTTCATGCCAAGACACACTTGAACAGGATGAGTCTAGCTTGACTAGCTAAGATTTACAAACGTCTGTGCATCATCGACATCGTCCACTTAAACAAAAAATTTCATACAAAAATGTCCATAAAATGAAAATTACTGGGCCAATCTATATGAAATTTTTATGGGACCAAATGGCAACTATTTCGCATCAAACTAAAAAAGAATCACGTAAATCGGATCATAAATCTCCGAGTAATCGGTGTACATACATAAAAAAAAAAAAAAATACCGGTGAACTTGAGAACCTCCTCCTTTGGAAGTCGGTTAAATAGGTAATAGGTGGGTAATAATGTAGTATGCCAAGGACCGACATTGACTAAATGGATGTACTATGTGAAAGTAATGTACGAAAAACTGTAATATCCTACAGATTAACCAAGTCCTGTAGATCCCACTAGACCTCATTCTGAATTTGAAACTAAGTCTTTATCAAGAAAATATTAATTTCAAACTCAGAATGAGGTCTGTAGATCCCACTAGACCTCATTCTGAATTTGAAACTAAGTCTTTATCAAGAAATTTTGTGAATCATGAGAGCATAGATAATAAACCCTATGATAGAAAGATGGACGGATAACGAACCGACATCGATAAAAATCCACTCGGAACGTATTATCTCCGTAATCTTAAAAATAACTACAAAAGCAAATGCATCATTTTTCTAGTGATACTTACTTGCGTGTGTTTGTAAAACAAGCAAATCGTAAATTACAATCACTTTCAAACATAGTTGCTGCAATGACTGCTGAACAACAATCGCATATACAGGTAAACTAAAATGTTATGTCTAGGATTTTATCCTCAATGCAAAATAATAATAACAGCGTGAACATAAGCGTGTTGTAGGCTATCGTGTTTAAACATAATAACACCAATTCCTGCCCAGTTTGATATTTATTGGAGCGATTGATTTGCACTCGCTTCTCTGACGGATATTCTTCGTGGAAACTTATCTCATGTTATAATTATTAACTGTTAAATTACTGTAATAGGCACGAATATCTATTAACTAGCGCCAATGTTGTTGATTTAGTTCTCTTCTCTATTATAATATCTTCTTTGCGTTTAGTTTCGCCATAAGGAATTTAGACTGCGTGAACGGTTGTCATTTGGGGTATAGCCTAAAAACTTATTTACATTTTATTATTAAGCTGCAATTGCTATATGAATTGACTTGTTTGATTCTTTTATGGTATGATCAAGTACATAATTTTGTGGTGTGTAAAATTTCGTTGTCTGGAAGAGATAACCACGCTAGTGATAAGACCGCTGTTTGTACCTCATAATATAAGTAAACTTATGTTTTAATGTATGTTTCCGTGCTTCGGAAGGACAGGTTAACCTGTAGGTCCCGGTTGTAGCCATTAGGAAACAGTTGTTAAGCCATGTCACAGGCCTACTGGGCGGCTTGAACACCAGGGTATCCACTGCCCATACGATGAGTTAGTAATGTTCTATTTCGATTAGGTGTAATAAAGTATGTATTATATAAGTCTATCTATCTAATTCGTGCAATTTCGTGAATATGGTATCAACAATTTTGAAGAAGCTATTTGACATAAATAAAATTACCGTGTTTTTAATCCATTTATTTGATGAATACTTATCTGCATAATTGTTATTATACGTTGCTCTTTATTGATCACCTACATGCACCTACAACATATCAAAGTTATGATATTGAAGAGAGACTTGTCATTAAAATGTTTTATTTTAATACGTTAATGTATCGATAATGCGTCTGTTTGTGTTCATCAATCACCTGGCTATCATCATTTATTGATGTGCAGGCATCCCGTTCCGGTGTGCGCTTTGATTGACGACAAACGGGGCGATTCATTAAGTTTTTCCTGCGATTTCCCTCGCGGCCAGTGCGCGCGGCAGTCTGCGTGGTCCGCGGGCTAACACGCACCACTCATTGCCCACAACTTTATCATTTCGACGATGCATTTTGATATACAAAAGTCTTCCTTCGAACTTCAATTCTTCCTTTATGTTGTCTCATAAAGCGTTGACTATTGTACAATTGTTCTCTCAAGGATATTATGTGGTGAAGTGTTATTACTAGTTTTGATGTGTTTGTGCTGTTGACTCCAAATAGAAATCATGTCTTTGGATATTATGTTTTTGACTAACGACAACTTGCGTCGGATGCGCAAGGAACCGCTGGTCCTAGGCCTTCGATATCGGGTATGGAATCGTTTTTGTTTAATATTTTCGGAACTTACTTTATCAATTCGATTTCCTATTATTGACCGCATCGTTGGTATAGTGGTATCGTGTTAAACGTTGATAATGAGGTTACAGGTTGGTGAAAAATGTATTAGGATTTTACTGCCAAGTGCACGTCGAAAAATCATTTTAGGCGCTTGGAAAAGTATTTTACGGTCTGACATGCAATTTTGTATTTAAAACATTTAAAAAAATCTCCTGATAGTGTAAATGTTACCAGTTTGCAAACACCATTAACAAGGCTTTGCTATATATTTGTTGAATGTTTTGGATCTTATTCCAAAGCGATAAGGTTGAAATTGATATGACCTCGTATGTTTATGGGATATTCCGCCTTTGTATCACGATGTACAATCGGCAGCACGTCGGTGGAAACGCTTTAACCTCAACAACGTTGAAATTAAAGACCTCATCTGTAATATGTAGATTATTTTAATGTGTTCCTGAGTTCATATCCCGAAATCAGTCGATGTTAAGCCCCATGGCTCGGAGACCACGCGGCGTCGTTCTTCGTTCCTGCGCCTGATCTTTGTTATAAAGAATCTGCCACTTTTATAATAACCAATTAAAATTTAATTGATATGGGTCCATTCCAAAATCATTCCTCCTGGACAACAGCCAGGACCGACCGGACGCCTGACATCGCTCCGACACGAGTTGTTATAAGATCAAATCGACGGTTCGACATTGTTGTATTGTTATCAGAATTACACGCACGCCAAATAAAAGTGGCTGAAATTAGAATTCTTAGGTTCCACAGAAATACGCATTAAAATCATGTAATTAAAAAAATCGTTCGTTATAAAATCTGGATCTTATAATTTATATTGTATCTAAAAACAACCCTTTGAACAACAATTTGATGTATGGACACAAGACTACACAAAAACCTGCATGATATCATTTTGGTGTGAACTATTGTCATTGCGACTCGATCTCTAGGATTTTTTATAATAGTCCGGTCAATTTAGACATTCAAGGTTACAATGATTCCCATTAGGCTGAAAATTGGGAGGATCGTTCATTACACTATTAGCTAATTTTATGATTTCCTGAAAATCGCGTTTTTGTGACCTTTGACCCGAGTAAATTTATTTGCACGTGCCGCATCGCTTAGGACTTTTCAAATTTCCTTTATATTAGTGTAATGAACGATCCTACCAATTTTCAGCTTAATGTGAATTATTGTAACCTCACGCCTATTTTATTGTCTATTTTTACACATACATACATAGACTCACGCCTGTTTCCCATAGGGGGAGGCAGAGACGACGGATTTCCATTTGTCACGATCTTTGCATACTTCTTTTGCTTCGATTACAGTCATTATATTCTTGACCGGACTATAAATAGTTTGTTATATAATTCGACAGAAAATCTCAAGCTCCATCGAATGTTAAAATTCTCACGTGTATGCGATTAATTTTCTCCTGCTTATTAGGGTATTCAAATCTAGAAGAACCATAAACGATTTGATAGATCTAAGATAAGGTACCCTATGTTGTCGTTGCATCTCTAATATTTAGTCGTTTTGACATATGAGTTTACACTATACATATCTCAGAAATACTCAACCTGCAATGCTAAACTTATATATTATGTAATTAAATTATAAATAATCTAAACTACCTTTATTCTTTAACCCATGGCGCGTTTGCCGCTCAAAACATCGAAAATACGCCGAGCGTTTCGTTCGGTTTACGAGTTAAATTAGCCCGTCGACTTGATCGACAAGAAGTGATATTTTAGGTGTTTTATCATAATTATACTAAACATGTTATATATCATTATTAAGCTACTTAGATGAGCTACTGAATACAAGTAATAACTTAGTCAGCCGTTATGCTTATAAAGCATAAATCCGAGTTATTTGCGACGGTTTTACTTTTTTTCATGTGGTGCTCACATTGGTATACTCATTTTATTACATTATCGCATTTTTTGACATAAAACAACTACATATATCAATCGTCCATATTCCGAACATCAGTTTAAGCACACAATTTTTTGTCTGTACACTGTAATAAAACCATAAAAACAATTTACCTACGCTATAAAATCAAACACGCAACGGACTTTTTTGAGTCTGGACACCTTCTTTTGAAAACACGTAATTATCGCCTTTATATAGTATTTACCGAGGCATGTTATATATAAAAATAATCCTTATTTAATGAACTATTCACTTAAGTAATTACTTAGCCTAGCTACTTACCCAGAAATTATACATACGAGTTATTAGCGACCAATTCATATCTTTTTTAAATTTTGGCACTTTGGCGAACTAATTTTTACACAATAATCACATATTTACACACAAATAACCAATTCCACTAAAAGCACATATTCTTAAGACGAATATCAACACATTTCACTTTAAGTTCATCACTTATTAGCGTTATAAACACATTTTATCCATTCAAAACAAACAAAAACAAACCGTACTGTCCACCATTTTGATAATACTACTTTCAAATCGAGACGGCAATATGCGATAGAGTGAGTCAGGTCTACGAGCGTGCAGTTTGGTACAATTCGCAAAAAAATCCTTCGACTTATTATTGGTCATAAAATTTTAAAAACTAAATAACACGCTTTATAAAGAATACAAAACTAAAAAAAATATTAATTAATTTTAATTGGGCGGGCCTGGTGGGGTGGTTGGCAAATGCTTGCATTTCACGCCGGTGGTCGTGGGTTCGATTCCCACCCATGACAGATATTTGTGTGCATGAACATACCTATTTGTCCTGTGTCTGGGTGTCGTTATCTTTATAAGTAGGTATGTATTTACAAAAAAAAAGTAGTATATAAATGTAGTATATCATCAGTGATCTGAGTTCCATAATACAAGCTCTGCTTAATTTGGGATCACATAGCCGTGTGAGAATAATACCCCAGGATCTTATGTAATTGTATAATATTAATTAAGAATTTTTTTAATTTAATTTTTTTTTATAATTATGTATTAATCTAGACCCCCCCCCCCCCCCCCCCCCCCCAAAGTAAGGTTCCGGCGTGAAGAGACTGGATGTGCTCAGCAAAACTCGAGGGTAGCGCACCGAGAGTGGTCGCTGTCAGTCTGTGGACGTATTCTAAATCGAAAAATAATAATAAGATTTTTTAACGGTTGGAATTTTTTCATTTTGCAAAGATTCATAATCACTTCGAGGTGAAACAAAACATTTGTACACTACTAAATTATAAATCTGCGCATTATAATATTTATAATATAAATTAAATTTATTTGCTAAACATAACATTAACAATTTGCATAAAAATTCATACATCACGCTATAGAAGCAAACTTTTTTTTAGAACACGGTCTCATAGAATAATTTCTATCACCTTTCCTGTTGACGGTACCTCGCCGGTATCTCGCCGGTCGCTCGGTAGATCGCCGGCGAAATTTCGCGCCGTATCTACTTAGAATCATGATATTGTTGCTTCCACAACAAAATACACAATATTGTATACAGATATATAATCGTAAATAAATACTGTACAAACTTATTATAGTATTGATATCTAAAACATAAACTCTTATAAATTACGACGCAATAATCACCGCCATTGTAGCTACAAGCGGTTTGTTTGTAAAAGTTTTGCCCTTTTTTCATGATGATAACTTAAATATTTACTAAAACAAAAACTATATCCAGAATCTACATCTAATTTCCAGTAATTTGGTGTATATATCATATAATAACACTTACTTTTTGCGACGGTAATCCATTTTTAAATATCCTGGCACACAAACAAAAATGAGTCTGAACGCGTTTTAGCCTACGAAGACGTTCGTCAATGTTCGTGATTTTTTTGAGCCACAACTATACGTAGAACTGTATTAAAAGTTAGGTGAATCTTGTAGCTTATATAATAAGGTTTACTACCGTATTTTTTAATTTCTTGTTTATTTTGTTCTCGAGCATCCACGAGAGAATTAATAGAACGCGGGAAAGATGTACAACTGCTGTACAAGATTCGCCCGTCGCATAAAAAAATGTTGTATCATTTTTGATACAAGATTCGCTCGTAGGGTTAATAAGTATCATCTTTCTATCTCTTAGTACTATAATTTGAGCAAAATAGGCCCTTTCCTACACGAATACAACTCATCCACTGGCTCTTGCTACTGACTACTGCTCGGTCGCTACTTAAGTGTTAACTAAACTATCGTGCACCATTGACAAAGATAAATATCCATACATTTTAATCCACAGGAAACCAACGTCTTTTTTTCATGTGAAACTTTTTTAATGGATTAAAAAGAAAGACTTTATGCTGCATGGTTTTGTTTGTATGCTACACGATTTCTTTGTCGTTTCAGAACCGATTTTGATCATTCTTTTTTAACGGGGAAGTTGCGTGACGTACAACGTACGTAAAAAAACAGAATTGAATTGGTAACTAACTTCCTTTTCCTTCTGAAATCGCTAAAAACGGTTATTATTTGCAACAATTTAGTTAGACATGAAATCATCTGTACGTGTCCGAAGATACCTGAGTTCTTATGGTTATTGTTTTTTTTCATAGAACTAGCGATAAATATTTATTAATTGTTACGGACAGAAAATAGTGCCACTGCCTGTTGAGTTATTTTTAATTACCGTTTGAATTTTATGTTTTAAGAACAGCACATAACTAGCTGGTATTTGGTGATAAATATTTGTACCAATGCGCAATTTCGATGGTTCTAGGCATTGACCTAAATGTATTCTACTAGACGTGCAATCCCATATTGAGAATTTGCTCACCGAGTTGCAGCGCGGGCGCGGGCGCTGTAAGAGCTGGTTCACATTAGGTCGGCCCGACAGTTTTACCGGCCCGACAAACGTGTCGTATCCATATTGGCGTATGTATCTCAATAGCGCCGTTCACATTAGGGCGACCCGACCAAACTGTCGGAGCCGACACTTTTACCGTACGTCCAGCCACGATTTCTGCCCGATCGAACACAATATTGGCGTACTAGCAAGTATGGCGCCGTTCACATTTGTCGGCGCGAAGCGGCGGCGACACCCGCCTGCCATACTCCCACCCGCCCTCCCGCTCTCATACTCCGCTCTCGACACTCGCGCAAGCAGTTTCGTCGTCGTGTATGCAGAGAACACACGTTTAAATATGGAGGGGGAAATTATCAAAGGAACGAATAGACATTCTGAAGTAATTATAAAACTTTAGCTCGTCACTTCTTAATTCGCTTATTAAAGTTTGAAAAGTTCCAACTTCATTTCGCTCGGCAATTATTGGATGCACCCAATATTTCCTTTTTCTTTTTTTCTGCCTTTTATTTAAGTACCACATTGCAATGAATAGGTCGTCGTCATCCATCCTATACGAAAACCAACTCACAACTGTTTTGTGACGACCCAGGCCGGGCAGTAAAACGACCGTACCGACAGTTATATTCACATTAGGTCGGGTCGGCGGCGTCTAGTGTGAACAGCAACACCCGGCAGTCGGTGAACGGCAAACTGTCGGCCCGACCTAATGTGAACCAGCTCTAACTCAGTAAGCAATTTTGGTCGCCGCGCGCGCGCCCCTCACCTCGCGCACAGCCGGACTGGGACAGAGTTTTTATTCGAAACAGCGTGTCTAGTTATACATATAAGTCAATGGTTCTAGGTACCGAATTTGAATAAGTGTCCACCATCCAAGTTGCTTCAGAATCTCTATTAGTACATTTAAATGCAATTTTAAATTTCGAAAAAAGAATGTCATGTTTGGTTGCGTCAGTTATGTTGCGCTTGACGATTTTACGGAACGGGAAAGAATAAATACTCTTTATTGTGCTCACGATAACCATGAGGCATAATAAAAACAATAGGAATGCGGACTTACTTTTCTTATTTGTCAGTATTAAGATGGATATGTTACATAAAACTAAATAAAAACAAAATTCGGACCTAAATTTACGAAGTTATAAGCATTTAACAATTAGATAAAGAACGCGTACTTACATTTGCGTGAAAGGGACAGAGATTCTCATATCGGGTTATATCTAAAAGCTTCATCAACCGATTCAAGATATTTCCTTCCTTTGTGAATAATTTTTGTGTCTGTTTATTATTAAATTTAACATCTTTTATAAATGAAATTTTATTCCCATCCTCTATCGTCTCACATACTTGTACATATAATATTATCCTATAATAGGCCGCCGTATAAGAATATCAGTCTTGGTCAGTCAGTTATTCATAACAGAGGCTATTCCATATTCTGCTTCACTTTAATTGAAATGATAATGGCAATTATCTTCCAAATAATAATTATGCAAAAAGGTAATAAAGTTTCGAGTATTAATTACATACAATCCTAAAGCAAACTATTCGAATAAAAATTGGCTAATTGCCACGTATTTAAATGGTACACAATCCAATGTTATCCCTGTCCAGTCTTTATCACACCATAAAATGGGTTCCTAGATGTGCACTCATAATTCTTTTACTTGGTTGCAGGGCCTATCAAATGGCGTCGAGAACGACCAAAACACCGCTAATCTACAACCCCACGATATGTCGCACAAGCGACTATCCAACAGTTCTACAACATCTAACCAGAGCTACGACTCTACTGTGGAGTACGCGGTGCCTAAGCATTCGTACAACCAGCACCAGCGTGGCTCACACAGACCCAGTGACGTTAGCGAGGCAGAGATAACCCCTTACGGCCAGCAGAAGATCACAAACCCCTTATTCGGAGTTAATGCTGCGTCACACTATGCGCCCAGCGCGTTACCCACCTCACAACATGAAGCCATCAATGACCAAACAAAGCACTACGAGAAAAGTTTACCGAACGGCGTCAGAAAAGCGCCCGAAGGTCAGGACGATGACACTATCAAAAGTGAGGACGCGTTAGACGGTAGGAAAGAAGTGTTAGTGAGCCCCAACCAGATCGCGATCACAGAAGGCGGCACCGCGACCTACACCACAGACAATAATGGTAAAATCAATGTTCATGTCACCGTCATGATTAACGCAGGTAATTATATGCATCCTTACGAACTCAAATTGATCGTAACAAGCACATCTAATACATACGTAATATAGCACAGTTTATAACAAATTTCTGTAAAATTATTCTAACAGTTTTGCACAGTGATGGTATTAAGTATAAGTGAAGGTTGGGAGTGTGTGCCGGGTTCCAGGATTGATACGCTCTCGAGGATGCATATTGAGGCAAGCAGTCTCTCATTGTAGTTGCATGATGTAGCCTGTGCGTGTTGTTGTATGTTGTCGTGTCGTGGGATTGTCGGCCTAATTATCTGAATTCGTGAAACGATTAGGGAAAATTTTATGGGAGCGAGAAATACGCTATTCAATTGTTTACTTGGGGACGGGGCAATATTTTCTATTCTCATACTTCTCTTTTTTGTCCCCTTTCTATTTTTCACACCCGTCCTAGTGAAATAGCTGGAGGATGTTCTCTTTAACAGAATCCATCTGTCTCTTCCTTGGCCTCCCTTTTCATATAGACTTCCACTATCATTCCTAAGGTCCAGTTTTATCAAAGTGAGGATTGAAATTTAGGACTTTAGACGTTTAAAGCAGGGTTTGCTTGAGAAGAGGTACCCATTAACTCATTAACTAGACAATAGAAACCGTCTAAAATGCTGTCTGTTTTAGGGCCTATACACACCATGTTTTAAAGAGCGCCGTTGACGCGCGTTTGTAGCGATACAGACGCGAACAAACACCAAACTGCTCTGTAGGATAAAAGCGCGCGTTTCTAAAACGCGCGTCGACGGCACGTTTAAAAAACGTGGTCTGCACAGGCTCTTACATTGACTGTCCATCCATATTGTGAAATGTACATGACATTACTCGAGTGCAAAAGCCACTTACGCCCGAAATATCATTTATTTAATAATTAGCTGTGGTGAAAGAGCTCAGTTTAGCCAAGTAGTCCGGTAAATACTCACATTCGAAAGTTTACATATTAACTATTGGCTTATTTTGACTTTTAGGGAGTCGGCAAATTCTGTCGTAATCTTATTACAAACAAATAAGACAATAATTACAAAATTAATATTATTATGTAGTGTTAATTCCATAAATTTTATGTTTAATCAAGCCGGGATGCAATATGCACCGGCTGCAAAAAATATGCACATGCAAGAAGGACAATATAAACATGCAAATTACATGCGCCCCGCTACGATACCCAACACGTGTTTCGATCCTCTACGGACCATTCTCAAGGGATGGTAACTCGTCTAATGCTCAATGTGATTACGATCGCTATCTATGAGTCGCATTCGAGCGTAACGGCGCATATAATTTGCATGTTTATATTGACCTTGATTAGTTTATATTGACGGAGGGCGGTGCATTTGCATCCCGGCTTGATTAAAGAGACAATTAGCTGCATTAACACTACATATAAATTTTGGATTTTATGGATTTCCGCAGAGTAACACCTGATTTCATTACTTAAGATAATTATTATTCAACGCAATATTACGGTAGCAATGTTCATCAAATAATACTTACAATATTCCAATGGTTCAATGGTCTATGAACCGAATTAACTTAATAATTTATTAAAGTAACTCATATCCAAAACAACTCTATTTAATGGCCATCCTCTGGTAGGTGTAGCTTCCTTTATTCCCCTCCTACCATAAAGTAACAGAAAGATAATTATTATTTATTTTAATCCTTAATCGGGTAATGGTATAATAGTTACCACCTCATTTTAAACTCTATGGTATTGTAATAAGAGCCAAAACCAATGAATTATGAACATTATGATATGACCGATTAATGGTAAAAATTTAATTCCTTACTTCCGTAACATATAATAATATAATAATAATAATAATCATTTATTATCAGGCATCTAATGGCCCATAGATATATACCTTACAGACTAACATATATAAAATATATACAAAAAGTGTTAGTATATAGGGCTTAAGACTATGTTAGTAACACTTCACTTTGCACTTATTGTCTTTGTGCTGTCCTGTGGCACTTGTCCGCGGAAGCGACGGAACACCACGTCCTGCGGCCAAAAGTCCTCATCCATGACGCGGGGCAGAAAGCAATTCGGTACTCGCACCACGAACGCCTTAAAGTTGACGTTCCGGCGCGACTCCAGTAACTGCACCCTCGGCGTGTACTTGATCTTCTGGCGCACGTACTCCACGATGTCCTCCGCCTTCGTGGTGTAGTGCAGGCGGGAGATATACACCGGTGTATTCGGCTTGGCGGCACGCAGACTCGTGTTGGGCTCCGTAGGAGCGTTGCCGCAGCGGTTCTTGTTGGTTCGCATTCGGCGCTTCCTCCTTTGCACCGTCACGAACCCATCATCATCATCAGCCTTCTTCGTTGCCTTATATGGCCCAGGCTTCAAACTGGCAGCGCTAGGGACGCTCGCAGTGACAGTAGCAAAATCCTTTTGGAATGGTTTTGCTGTGGCTGCAAGTACTGGCAGCGGGGCGGGGCGAGGGGCTCGAGCGGCGGTGCGTGGAGGAGCCGCGGCAACAGGCACAGAGCTGCGGGGCGCGCGGGAGGGGCACTTCGCAGGCTCAGCAATCGGTGGGTGCGCTGGCGACGAAACTGCTGACGCAGAACTCGATGACGACATGTCGAGCGCAGCTCCGCGACGCGTGTTTACGTTTGACGCATCGACTGGTGACCTAGTTACCGCCACGGTCTTGCGCAACTCGTCAACTTCCTTGCGCAAATCGGCGACGGTGTTCTGGGATGTGTCTAATTTCACCTGCACATCCACGAGTCTGGCCTTCAAAAAGACAATGTCCTTCAAAAGGCTCGTGACATCGACGTGGTCGAAAGTGACGGGGGGAAGCTTGTGAAGCTCCTTCGCCACAAACGTCGGCACGTCGTCCGGGTCGGTCTCCTTGAACAGCTTGATGATGTCTTCCAAGCTCTTCTTAGTCCCGTCACGCCGGCGGGACACCATCTGATCGCGCTTGTTCAGCACGACATATACCCTAAGTAACGAATTCTGATAGTTATGTCGACTATATGTTAGTTTAGTTTGTGTAATTTGTCTAGAATGCACGTTTGTTTTAATGTATCAGTTATCGTTTTGGGTTCTATTATTTTCTGTTCACATCACTATATCAAATAATACACACACTTATATTTTTCTTGAATACCCCTTAGTTTTGTAATTTGTAGTTTTGCTGATCTTCTTAAAGATTATATAGTTAATGTTTACTAATAAGTTTGTGAAAGTAACACCGCAATGTTTATTATGAAACAGACTCATGAGAAATATTTAACGTAATGATCACGCTTATCCAGTAAGAATTTAAAAGTACATCAAGCTACCGCAATCGGTCAAATTTCCCCAATCGAAAGTGAACCTTATGCTTATGTGATAAAGTTGAAAATCTATAAAAGATATTTGACAGATTGGGGTAGCTGGATGGGCTGGCGTCTGTACTTAAACAATATATTATACAAACGTGGACAGTAATCAGTTGTCTGTGTTCCAGGCACACTCGCAGATTTAAAGAAGCAACGCGCACAGATCAGAACGAATGGGAGTCCTGTTGAAAATAGCCTGACATCGACTAATAATCACAGTATGAATTCGTTGTCGGAAGTGTCCAAACAAGATATGCCTGTACAACTGAATCCTTTAAGTTTATCGCCAAGCTCGGGGACTGTGCCTCGATTCGCGGGCAACACCAGCGACGTGGTAGGGGACACCCGGTCGCACAGGTGCTGTATAATCATGTAGAGACATTCCTATCTGGTTGAGAGACCGCGTTGTATAGTCAAGTTCGACAATGAGCATGTCGGTAAAATGTGATGTTGGTAAGGATGGTACGTACAAGTCTGATTGTCATTCCAAAATAATTTTTGAACGGCTTTTGGACCCACTTTGATTGACTGCTTAAAGTTGAATATGCCATCAAATCCCTTAAGATTTAGAAAGAATGATGTAGATATTGTTTGTTATTTCTGTGACTGATAAATAAAATGTCAATCGGGTGAGCTGTTGGTCCGGTAGAGAATTAAAGTTATTGAGTTATGTTCACACTTGCGTTTAGCAGCTACGTATCAATGTTTTACTGATAGATTGTTTGATTTCCAATGAAGCGCCAGTGTGAACGCAGCTGTCGTTTTTTGCCATTTTTGCTCACGAAGCAAGGGCTTGCCAATGGCTGGGAAACAGTGTGATAGATATATAAGAGCTCAACAACTATTGTATTTTAGCGTTAAGGAAACTATGCGGTTGCTAATAATATACGTTGAGATTACAACCGGAAATCCTATATTGCAGTTATTGTCTTATATTTTTAAGTATTGTATTATAATATTTTTCTTAAATCTTAAACATTCCATTGTACGATTATTTGTTGATTATATTATTTAAATATTGTAAATAATTTTAAATCATTGTATATTTTATGGTAAAGTATTGTTTCAGATAAAGAAATAATGTTTTGATTATTTTTCATGTTACATATAAAGCATTTATAAAATAAATTTAGAAAGCCGCGATAGTATATCGACCACCAACTGAAAGAAGGAAATACAAACCGCACAATGACGAATACATTTTCAATCTTATGCTTTATCAACTTTGGTTGAAAATTGTTCGTCATTTGCATGGTTTTTATTAGTTCAAATTAGATTGAATTGATAATTCGGAAGTGCCTCATGTATCGGTCTATCGTACTGATACTAAATATAGTGAAATTGAATACGATTTATTTAACACAAATTAATAAATTATTTTTAATATTATTAAGTAAATTATATGTACTTTACGGGGATAAAGTGAAAATATTATTTAAACTTGGTAGAACAGTTACTTTTGATATCCTATCTCAATATAGCTGCGATAACTGCCTTAGTTGTGTTGGACCACTTTATGGCAATAAACTAATATCATTAGAAATGTATAAACTTAGTACTTAATCATATGTTACTATTTTAAAACGTGTACCCTCACAATTTTAAACTTAAAAGTCATTTCATTATCATTATTGTATTTCATGTTTAATACGTATACAAAGTTGTTGTCAAACCAATTTCTGCTGCCAATGCGTATTGATAAAAAATGAGACAATCTGTGTTGCCGCTTCTTCCCGCCACCTTAAAGAGCTCTAGCGACCTTATTCACACCTACTGCTGCAATTACTAGCATTATATAAGGTAACATTATGCGGCAATCTGTATTGCCACTTCTTTCACCTTTATAAGCTATTGCGACCTTATTCATACCTGCTGCTGCAATTACTAGACAGCTGCTCAGAGGGCGACATAGCGCCACTCTCTACCCCATTTAAATGTTGCTACTGTTTTCCATTGTCTAGGGGTCACATGTAATTAGCTACGCTAGCTAGAACTAAAGCCTATGGACCCATCCGGTTATAGTACGAACACAGACACACACGCGATGCGCAAAATTTCCCTCCACGAAGCCGCTTTTTGTACAAATTGTTTGCCGTTCTTTTTATACGAAAGTGTCGTTGGTGTAATAGCCGTATTAGTCAAATTGTTGCTAATCAATTACACTCATGAATGCACGAAGTTTTCTCCACAAAGTCTCTTTTCGTACAAGATGTTTGCTGATCTTTATATTTTGTACGAAAGTGTCGTTGGTGTAATAGGCGTATTAGTCAAATTGTTGAGATTCAATTGCACACATGAATGCACTAAATTTCACTGCACGATGTCGGTTTTTGTACAATTTGTTTGCCATTCTTCATATTTTGTACGAAAGAGTCGTTGGTGTAATAGGCGTATTAGTCAAATTGTTGTGATTCTATTGCACACATGCAGTATTGGTTTGACAACAACAATGATTCTATATCAGAACACTTGGTGATTAAACTTTCAAATTAAGTTATTTACAAACTATTGAGAATGATAAGATTATTTACATTTTTTTTGTTTTAACTTTGTCTAAGACTGGATTTGTTACGTAGGTTTTACATTAACTTTTAGAGTGAGGCGACCGTGTGTGGCTATAAATTGATGACTTAATTTGCTCCCGCTAGTCAAAACATTTTTAATTCCATATAATAGAAAATAATAATCTTCTACTGACTCTGAACTGTTAGTTAAGCGATGTAAAAGCAACTCCGTAGTATGTGAAACTCTGTTGGAATTTCGAGGTTTTTTATTTCGAGTGTTAACTTATGTCCAGTCCCGTCTAAAGCTAATCAAATCAAATAAACAAGAAATTATACTTCCTACGCAGAACAAGCAGAGAAAACATAATTACTAATGTCGTAAAAAAAGAAATTAATTTAAACACCCTTTGATTTTAGAAAAAAGAATATACTGGACCAGGATTTAATTTCATGATTCTCTTTATCCCAGTTCTTATATAAAAATAACGGATCTTTTTACCTACTTTTAGTTCAATAACTTATTTCAACCTTATTGATTAGTTCTATTTTTGAACTACGATCAAGAATTATTTTAAAGTGCTTAATGCTGAATATAATGCGGAACTATTCACATATTCACTAGAAAGTCCCGGATAATTTATTTAGTTTGAACCAAAATTGAAATTTAGTCCAGGTACTAAAGAATTTACATTCATATTAATCCTAGATGACAGTGTATAGAATTTGTTTTTATATGATGTATCCAGCTGAACGGTCATATGATTCGGTGTTCTTTCGTGTAGTGTCCGTAGTTTGAATATAATAACTGAGCGTTACTAGTTACAATCGAACCAATCAAAAGAGACTTCTGAAATGAATAGCTCCGGTGATATAGACAATATTTGCACAATTTTTTTTTTTTAATTTTTTTATAAGCAGACTGTAGAGTATATTTGGTCCTTCTTTTAAATGTCAATAGATATGAGAATCGCAAGAAACGCTTATAATAAAAACAAAATTTGTTTTTATTATAAGCGTTTCTTGCGATTAAAAATTAACATTTAAAATTAACATCGACAGGCCCGTATGACTACAAATGATAAAACTATTTAATAGTTTTATCATTTGTAGTCATACGGGCCTGTCGATGTTAATTTTAAATTCGAAATACAGCTGTATGTTGATTAAGCGAGGGGGCCACGGCATTCGTGCTGGTTCGTTTCTCCATCCATTTGTTACAACAATGCACGTACCATACCTTTTAAAACATTCCCAAATAAATAAGAATATACCTACGCTTTTACAATGGTTTATTTTATTTCATCGCTTCTTTCAAATAAAATTGAATTGAATTGAAAGCTTTCGATACATCCACTTAGATACACTTACTTAAAAAATAATATATACATTGAATATTATATCTGTATGTATATGGAAATGACTGTTGTATTATTGTATAAATATGTAGTTAAGTGATAAAGAGGAATTGATTAAAGGAATTAATATTATATGCTAGGTAGATGTATCATGTATAGTTGTCTAGTAATTCGGGCTACTAGTCAAATATTAAGCAAATAAAAGCGACGTCTCACCAATGTGAACTTACATAACTGCATTATTTGTAACACATGGATGTATAGTGGAGTGCCTTTTTCTTTATTAGAGCTTAATACTCTGTTTGTGCCAATATTTTGTACTCTTTTTTTAAATTGCAAGCACAACTTACTTTTTAGGTAAAATATTCTTTAGTCTATTCCATATTCAAAGATCTGAATGACATCTGTCACTTCGGTATATTTTATGTCAAATTTGACGATCAATGTCCAGCGAATCATTGAATATAGAATAGAATAATACTTTGTTATCGCGAACAGTTTCTAAACAAAACTAAGAAAAGTAGTAAAAAGTTATTGAATACATCGTAACTATACGGTTTTACTTTTCAATTGGGAACGTATCACAACGTTAATAAGATTGAAAGTCAAGGTTATGGTACCGTTGAAGTGGTTTAATTACTATTATTTTGTGAAGAATATTCGTGGTAACGCTACTTTTTGATCAGTTTTACCCTTCAGTTTAATTAAGTGGTAACCCCCCTAATATTACTGTAGTACTAGATCGATTTCTAACTCGTAGAAAACTTTTGTGAAAATTACTTTCTATATAAATCCAGTGTTCACTGTCTGTGGTATTCTTATAATAACTTATTAGATGGATGCAGATAGACATTCCACATTATATCTTATTGTTATTTACCAATTTACACAATGTATCTGTAAGCTTTTGGAATTGTATTTAACTAAATATATGTGTAGGGTCATCATTAGCCCCATCCAGTAGCAAATCATTCGTCCATATCGTAGTCATTAGAGTAGATTGAATATATCCTTATTATGTACTTCAAAAGTACTTAAAATTATGTACGTTATATATAACGGTCACACTTGTCCTGAAACTGTGAGAATGCAAATAGAATTATAATATTCTAAGATGTACGGATTTTGGCAACTATTTTGAACAAACTATTATTATAAACAAATTTACTATAATCTTAAGTCTTGTGGAACTACTTTCCTTTGCGGTAGATCTCAACAAAATTAAACGGTGTCTATTCTAACTGGAGACAATTAAACTAATTTAAATGCGTTCTCTTTCCATTATATAGTTTTAGAAAAGGACAGGGCACTGTGTACAGAACTGTCAAACTACTTGCACTAAGATTTTTTTTTAAACTAGTATATCGCCTTTTAAGTTCTAACACCGTGGATGTCAAAATACGCAACTTTTAAGTTGAACAGGAAAACTATTTTGTTTACCATCAAACTACTATTTATAGTTAGGTTTAAGTATTCAATATAACTTTACTATAAACAGTAGTTTGATGCTAAATAAAGCGGGTTTTCTGCTCTACTGAAAAGTTGAGTATTTTCACATTCGCAGTGTTCCTTAAACGACAAAAAGACAACGGAGTGGAGCCTGCGGCTTAATTTGACTCAACACGGGAAATCTCACCAGGCCCGGACACCGGAAGGATTGACAGATTAACAGCTCTTTCTTGATTCGGTGGGTGGTGGTGCATGGCCGTTCTTAGTTGGTGGAGCGATTTGTCTGGTTAATTCCGGTAACGAACGAGACTCTAGCCTGCTAAATAGGCGTCGTCATTTAGGTGTGCGTGGCTCTGTCACGCAACTCACTGGCGACGTATTAAAATTCCACTAGAGAATTTAATCCCTCGTGTCGCGGGGTAGTTTACAAACATATAATAGACGGACACAAA
Organism: Pseudoips prasinana; assembly: GCA_951640165.1. Lineage (NCBI taxonomy): Eukaryota > Metazoa > Arthropoda > Insecta > Lepidoptera > Nolidae > Pseudoips > Pseudoips prasinana. Next base: position 23,699,224 of record OX621246.1, read on the forward strand.
TCACATCCAGTTTAAAACAAGCTTATTAAAAAGGTCCTTGACGATGGATTACCCTCGACGACATGCGGTTAATTATAGTTTACAGATGCCTTAGATCAGGGAAATGCGTCGCGATTTACAAAATTCGCTGCAAAGAGTGTGTGAGTAAAGAGACTCACCAAACAGTTGCAATAAGTGCTACTAACGCTTTTATGTCAGATATGTACACACCCTAATGCCCTGTACTTTTCATGAGAACATTACTAGGAATTGAATTATATTTAAATCTGTTTACTTGTTGAAGTCTGATTCGAACCCGTGTTCATATATATTGAACAAAAATATCATTCTTATATATTATTATTATACCTGTATACTGAAATAATATATTTGTAACATACGAAGCAATATTGAATGGCCTTATTGTAAGCATAATACATTTCTCTTTTTATTTGGTAACAGTATTAATTTTAAAAGCGTTTTACAGTCGGCATTTTTTTTATTTCATAGTATTTTACAAATTTATGAGCAACAAATAAATGCATATTCAAAAATATTAGTAAAGTATTCGAATATCTATGTTACGGTTAATGTAGTTTATTCATAATTATTGGTCCCAACCGGACAATATTAAGAGCGTAATAAATATAAACTAAAAAAATACGGTCTAAATACATGGGGAACACAATCATAAAATTTAATAGCTCGTGTTAGAACATTTAATTTATCTAGATTTTAGTCCACAATTAAATTCTGTACTTTGACATCACATATTATTTTTGCCTTGATTACACTTTTAGCAAGTTTCAGTAGCCAGCATCTTTATATGTGTCAACAATATTCGTTGGGCGGTATACAATTCAGCCAAAATAGTAGGTGGCAAAACAATTGTAGGTATATAGGGAGCAAAAGGGATATATTTATATTCAAATTTAGAATTCATGGATACCAGTTATTAATAATAATTATGTTTAGAAACTTTAACCGTAACATGTATATTAAATTAGTTTTCATTGTGGTTTGTTTGTAATTTATCTCCAAATTGTTGTTGGTTGTGATGGCGCGGGCGCTTGTCTTGCCATAGACTATGTAAGCTGAGATACGACGATCTACTTTCTGCATTAATGTATTTATTTAATAATATTATATTTTATATATAATTATTAATAGAGAAATAAGGATGTCTAGATTCCATCTTAATATGGCCGTAAGTATTGGTTTAACCGTCCAACAATTTTAAGAATAATATGATATGAATAAAATTATTGATCAAATGGGATCACTTTATAAACTATACGCGAAAATTGTGTTGGACTATGATAATAAAAAACAAAAGACCAAACTAAAGAAAATGGTCTACTTTCATTAATTACATGACTCCATTAAAACAACCTTGCGGTTATATTTTTTTGGAAAGCGATACTAATGTGGGTATTCCTTTAATTCTTCAGGAAAAATACTATTTAACAAAAATACATTAAAGCAGAAATATTATCGTCGTCAATTGTCGGATTAAAATAAGATATCAAGGATTGCTTTATTTCTATTTGTTGGTTATTGATTTACGATAAATATTTAATTGGAAAGAATTTTATAGTCTCTATATCTCGAAGCTTTTAAAAATTTTTCTTCAAGTATCTTGCCCTATCAGCATAAAATTGAGAATGTGAAGTTCTTATAATTTAACAAATTCGATAAATCTATGTGATCTTTTGGTGTTTTCAGTAGGAATAAAAGAGTGCCTGTTGACAGTCTTGCCTTAGTAACTTGTAAATTCCTCTGTTGAATTATTGTGATCATTTGTAAATAGTCGTAGATTTTTTTGTCGTATACCTAAACTTTATATGTAGTAGGACTTGTCAGAACTAAACGTTAATAATTTATTTCACCCTCGATCTTAATACATGGATTTTCAATTGTTATCCATGAACACTGTGCGGTCTTATCGCTCCTATATTGAAACCCCACATTTTATAAGAAAGCATTACAGGTTTTTGGACCAACACGTGTTCATGGAAACATGGATTAAGAAAAAAGCATGTTTAATTCAAATTGTCCTGCTACATATGCGTATTTCTTCGGATGAAACTTCTATAGTAGGATTTTATCTAATGGCAGCTATTCCCCAATATCTATACCTTTGTATATAATCATGTTAAGATAATGTTAGTCCCTGTTACGATATTGTTAAAGGTAACGTCACAACTTTTACAAGTATATTTACTTGGCTCTTGTTTTAAACCTAACTTCTATGTTCATTTTTTTCAAACTAACGTACCACGTATCTATAGTTTTCACATGAAAAGAGGGAGGGGAAAGGATCCTAATATCCAACGTTGCAGAAGAAGAATCACTTTACGACATTATATTCAAAGTTGATATGGTAATACTGTCCCTAACGCACAAATTCCGAACGCGTTCCAAAACGTTGAGTATAGTTAATAAATTTGGCAAAAAAAGGTAGTTGATTTGAAATACTATCTTTAGCAACTTATTCTGATAAAATGCCTTATAGGGATAGAAGTTATGTATATATTTTAAAACAGTGTATATTGTTTACTAATATTTTTTATAACAAAATTCATCTCAGGAACATGGACTCAAGTATCCCATTTGAAATATAAGTTGTCCAGTGAATCTGAATGGCGGAGTTAATAATATATACGTAAAATGGGGTGATTAGAAACCATGTGGGTGAATAGAAGCAGGAACAAAATTTTACTTTCGTATGGAAACTGCCCCTGTTGCTAATCACCCCGGGGTTTTTATTCACCCCATTTTAATGTACAACAGCTATAATAATACGGTGACGTCAAATAAAATTGTTTGCAATGTGAGGTCACATTCTTAGGAGACGTAACTGTCTGTAAGCGCATTTTGATTATGTTTTGTTGGATATTAATTTAAAGTTCTTTATACAAAATCAAACATCCCAGTGTTCTCTAAATATAATATATTATTTTAACACCAATTGAAGAAGTAACCTGCTTATGGAACCGCTCTAAAGATATGAGATTCCCATCGTCGCTGTAATTGTCCTCAATTTACTTTCAAGAAGAGCTTTGATAAAGAAGAACATATCAAGTCTAATAAGATAAATTTACTGCATAGTTCTTGCCATCTCGATCATGTGAAAAGATACCATTCATACAAATGCCACAACCTTAAAATTTCTTAACTGATATTCTTAAATGTGCCCTTCTGCCCCTATCTCTCATAATATCAGTTCTTGTCAATTCTGATAATATCAGTCTATTTTCTAGGTACTAAGTTTCATATCAAAACCCCAAATTCAATAACAGAATTATGGTAAAATATCGATTTGTAATCATTTAATACGTAATATATAAACTAAATAAATTATTAATTGATGTAGTGCGTTAAATGTGATCTATGGTAATGTATACTTAAGTTTGTGATCATGTTAGGGTTCTACATAGATTATACGATGTACATAGAGACCATTATATTATCGTAAATGCATAACTCGAAGTTCGAAGCATTTCGTCAGAATACCATGAATATATAAGAACTCCTTAAGAACCACAAAATATTATTAATGTTATTTATTTATACAGGGCAATTGTCTAATTAATTAAAGTACACAGGTAGACCGTTGCGGTGGTCCTTCGAGCCGGATGCCTCTAACTGCATGTCTATATATGATATATGAAATAAAATACGATACATAATGGTCTTTACATAGGTTGAATAAAAGTGATTACTATACCCTGTACTTATTTTAAAGCTGGTATAACACTACTGTTCAAAGTTTACGGTATAATATGTACAATAGGATAATGCAAGTTCAATGCAAGCTTTCCTCCAATACCGTCGTAATAATTTTAATTAGCATCTATTCTGTCAAACTGATAATGCCCGTACCCTCTAAACAGTAGTGAAAAGTAAATTTTCTGAAAATAATTAATAAATCGTTTGTTTAAATCGATTTGAATGTTTTATTTAAACCTACATATCTGTAAAATATTTGTTTTAACCCTTTACTAGGCAGTAGGTATATTTCTGATTTATTGGTTTTGGACCTTATTATAAGCCAATAGAGTTCAAAATGTGGTGGTAAATGCTCTATTACCAACATATTATTATGTTCTCTTTATACCATACGTCCGTGTTTTGATATAGGGAGCGAATATTATTGCAAACGTGTAACGAACGAGCCTAGCCCTAATAAAATTACTCAGACCATTACTGTGCCACTGCAGGGCAAGAGCCTCCTCTGACAATGAAAGGGCATAGGCCATAGTATAGTAGTAGGATTATGATGAACGTCACATGCCCTCAAAAACATTTTTGGGGATCTCTCAGGCATGCAGGTTTTCCTCACGATGTTTTCCTTCACCGTTTTAAGATTTCTAATGAATTCGAATAGTCATTTGTTTGACTCCACAGTCAAACCTAGTACCTAGATTACAATTTATGTACTCTGTTGGTATGGTATCTATGTATATCTCTATTGGTATATATGTTCTCTGTATTGATGGTCTCTATGGGTTCATTTGAAAGAACCGCAATTTTCAACTTTATACTAGATATACAAGTTTGAACATACCCAGAATGATGCCTTGTCGTAATCTTTTAAAGTAATCGGATGATTTTTTCGTGATTTTAGTATGAATTATAGAATTGTAGCAGATTGAATGTGGCCCTATCGTATCTTTCTTATTCGGGTGTGCTTTCATATAGCACGTTTCTTTCGTATCTTATTCAGGTATACTTTTTCACGGCACATTTCTTTTCCTCCTTCTTCTCTAAATCAGTGAGAACATTTAACGTAAGTATTTTCTTATAAGGAAGGCTTTAGAGACTCCTGATGATAATCCCAGACATTCTATATTTTGCCAAAGCGTTGCATTCTCAGAGTACCTATATGCAACACGTAAATGTTGCAAATACTCTGCGAATGCAACGCTGCTGATTTTTATTCTGATAGGTGCTGCAGATATCTAAGGCTGTTTGACTGGCCCATTCTAAAAAGGTGCTCATTGGTGGTGGTACTGGTGGTATTAGTCTCAGTTGGTTTTTGCTGTACCCCCATAGGTGTATCGTCCAGCTGTTGTCTACTCTTGTTATTAATCGTTCGAAGTATTTCAGGGTGTAGTTTTGCCCACACTCTGTTGTCTTTTTTTATACACTACACACAGTAATTTAAAAATGGCCGTTGGAAATCGTTGAAAACGTAGAAAGGTATTTTAGATAAGTTCTTCATTTATGACAATTAAACCTGCGAGAGATCTAGAGACAGTTCTGAGAATTTTCTGACGGATGAAAGTTTTATTGTTGAACCTTTACCCACTCAACTAATTGAATGACACAAAGCATTCTTTAGTACCTACTACCATCCGAGTATACGTATTACCCTAGATATTATATTTACGTCTTAGTATAACTTAATAAAATTTTGGTAAAGGTAATTTTATTAGTGTGATAACTTCAAAACAATCACCGAGCCTTGGCCTCAAAAAAAATCAAGGAACTCTAATCTCCAGTTCAAAAAATGTTCTGATAACGCTAAATAATAAAACTAGGACGTTTTATTAAAGAATTTACGTTATTGATTCATCATGTGGCGGGCAATCCGCTGTATACGAGTCAGACGTGCGGCCGCCGAAGCGGACAAGGTTAATACACGCATGGCTCTCCACGCGCCAAACTCACTTACCATTTACTGCGTCTTACACTTACTACGACTCTGAACCCTTTTGTCTAACGCGTAATTTCAACGAAAAATTAATGAACCCAATAATAAAACTGTTTACTCTCACATGATAATTTTATGATTAACTTTCATTATCGTTATCAATTATCGAATTTCGTGCGCCACAGATCGTAGTTGGAAAACGATTGGCGGCATTCGGCGGCGGCAAGGTAATGACGTCTCTTGAACTCTCTTGTTGGCTGCGCGCTACGGTTACGGCAGTGTTTGCCGGACCGCCACAATAGATTGACGCGTCGCGGCCTCACTCTGCACTCCACGATCTAAATCACGCGGAATTAATACATAACTTGTATCATCTTCAACATTTTGCTTACAATTCATCATCATCAACAGGCAAGCCTAAGCAGACGACGTCCATATCGATTTCGCTGTATATGTTCAACTTATTAAGACATTTCTTCACTATGAAGCCCCCGGTAAATGTGAGTATATTAATTTTTTTTCATCATACTATATTTTTAGACAATCTATGTTACTTATGAGATTAGAATAATGAGTCATTGCTTTCTGGTAGTACCAGTTATATTTTGGTAGCTTATACAACGTACTTTACGTTCTATATGCTACCAAATACACCATATTACATCAATACATACACCCACAGATCATTGTTGTATATCATACCACTACAAAAAATAACATCTTTCTTCAAATAATCGAGTCCTTCGACCAACGAATTATGATTCTAAATCATACAATTACAAAAATATATATCAATACAGGAAAATTTGTGCCTCAGGGAATAATGAGATCTATTTGAATTATATTCGTTTAAATAAAGTTTAAAGTAATGACGACGGATTGCAGAAATAAAATAAGCTAGCTAGGTACAGTCAGATAAACTGTGATAGAACTTCTTCATTTATAATAAACAAAAAAAATATTTTTTTAAAACCAATCCTTAATTAATGTTTTGTGACACTGTTTTAATTATCACTCACGAGTAGGTTGATTCCCACTCAAAGATTAAACTGATGTTTAGACGGCAATTGTGAGTGTCCTCGTATTTGGAGTTCGACAGCACAACTTTTTATGTGAACCATATATAGTTGTTCTAAGACTGGGTGAGCACTGTGTCTGTGAATTCCATTTGTAAAGTCGGACGACTTTACAAATGCATGGGTGTTGTCATACCTTTAATATTAAAAAAAAAACACTAATTTTATACCTATTTACGATTCAATAGCATGCCAATAGAACAAAAGCAACCTAATTTTTAGCTATATATCTGGTTTTCACTTACCTAAAAGGGTAGTGGTGTAAGCTTAAACTTTCCAAAAACTTGTTGCAATCATTATATTATGACATAAATTATTAAGACAAGTTTTTGGAAAGCCTCAACGGCTTTGTATCCTGGTACCTACATAATCTCCTGCGACATTATTCATATACTTACGGCCATTTGATCCCAAACAATCAGAGCCTGTACTGTGGAGACCAGACAACTGATATAGGTACCTAAAGTTATACTACTTTTGTTTTATAAACACATACATATATAGAAGATTACACCCAGACTCAGGACAAACGGACATGTTCATGCACACACATATCTGTCCTGGGTGGGAATTGATCCCATGAACAGCAAGTACCAACCACGCCAAACGGTGGTACCTACATTATACATATTTCTGTCTATTATTGACGTCAGTTTAAACTTTGCGTAGGTAGGTACAGACGTCAGCACATCCAGCTACCCCAATCTGTCAAATTTCTTTTATAGATTATCAACTTTATCACATAAGCATACGGTTCACTTTCAATTGGGGAAAGTTAACAGATTGGGGTAGCTTGCTGTCTGTACCTATTGATTGTCTGTAGGAGCCCATGACATGAAAGAAACTTATAACAATAGTGTTAGGCTGTTTTATTTAAACCGAACTAACGTGTTGTTTAATTAATAACACTGCTCTAGGCTTATGGGATTGTTTTTCAAAATTAATAACATCTCAATCAGTTTCTAAGTGTGAGGTTAAAGCCAGCTCTAAGATGTGTTTGATTCATTAGAATCAAACACATCTTAGAGCTATAAACTATGGAACATATACGGAGCTAAGATTGTACAGACAACAGCACATCCAGCTACCCCAATCTGTCAAATTTCTTTTATAGATTTTCAACTTTATCACAAAAAAATAAGGTTCACTTTCAATTGGAGAAATTTGACAGATTGGGGTAGCTTGAAGTGCTGGCGTCTTTATATACTTACTCGTCGTTCTCGCGACCTATTTTACTATAGTTTTACGTCTACTTCTTTTTTTTAAATATACACGTATTGACAATCGTTACTATTCTCACAAACTTGGTTTGATTTTTAATAAGTTTGCAAAACAAGAACTGTTAGTTGAATCTATTTGTCGGTTATGATGACTGACAGTTACCTATAACGAGTAGTAATGAAAGATTTTAAGCTAACAAAAAAGTTTGAACTTTCTAATTCCTAACTTTCATACTTACCTACTTATAGTATGGGCAGTAGTTACCTTAGTTTCAAGAGTTGTTCAAGCCGCCCAGTAGGACTCGGACCTAGGATCTTTTATGAGGCCCCTACAGCTTAGCACTCAACCTTATTCAAGAAATGTCTGATAAAGAGAATTCTATCTAATGTCAAAACTATACCTGTCTATGTGAACTAAGAAGTATGAATTACTTGACACAGATGTTCTCGTAGTGGGTGTAATTCCATGAAATTGATAGGTCAGAATCATTGCTATTATTATTTAATCGTCGTTAGCGGGTAGACTAAAAAACTAAACGAAAACTTAACAACGTTTGTTTATAATCAATGTTTCTTATAACCGTTGCATGTAAGTAGTAATATTTACATAAAATAAGTGTTATTTTATAAATTATGGCCGATGTGTTATTCGGATAGGTATATGAGCTGTATAATGACAAAATTCCATCAACATCCGTTCAGTTAGTTTTTGCGTGGAAGAGTAACAAACATCCATACTCACAAACTTTCGCATTTATAATATTTGAAGGATACTAATAAACCACTCGAGGCGGGTTTCCATAGTTATAAATATTCTCCGAAATTTCGTCTATTTTCGGTAACTGAAAAAACAAAAGCTTGCCGTATTTTATGACGTAAACAAGCAATAACAGGAATTATGGAAAATAATGTTGAAATCTCTAAAACTAAATGAAGGACTCATTACCAAATTACAAACTTTAATGTCATTAACTTCCATATATTACTATGCAAGCCCTTGTCTATGGAATATACCCACCGCTCCTGCTTCTTCACGCTGTCACGAACCTGATGTGTTTCAATTTGCAATGACTCTATGGAGCTCTATGGAGCAGTCATTGCAAATTCTATGGAACGGGCTGAATTAGAACGACGGTCGTGATTATGTGCATTTTGAAGGCATTATTCCATCATGTCTTATTCTCTAAACCCTACAAGAAACAATCGCTCGATCTTGGTGGCTTATTCACATCACCTCTGCGAGAGATAACCATACCCGTATATCCTTGATTCAGTATCGCCATTGGGTCCTCCCTTGCTGGAAAAATATGTCATCTGCGTCTATATCATCCAATTTGAGCCGTAAGAAATCGGTTATTATCCTTCTGTACCGCTCGATGTTCACGGTGACGGTCCAAAACCCATTCAGTGAACGCACGGCTTTGTCTATGATGTCGAAGTCTGTGAAAGGCCGTTATTTTTGGCTTGGCGGGGGATTACCTGCCAGCCTGGGAACCAGTCATCTTGAATTTGACCACCATTAGGAAGTCTACTTAGAGGGATCACCGCGTCTGCCATAAAATGGGTGCCACGCGTGGTTTTTCACTAATAAACACTAATTTTGATCATTGGATGAACTAAACGCTCAAATGATAAAACTCTCATTTGGGCGTTGGTGTTAACTACGACTGAAACAATAGAATAGACGGAGTCTACCAAAATAACAATGGCGTCACATCGCCGCCACCCCAAATACAAAACCCTTAGTACTAGTACTAAGTACTTATAAGACCACTTAGTTCTGAAACAATAGGAAGCAAATATATTTTAAATCCTTTACGTAGTTTAGAAAACTTCCTGATGGAAAGCTGAAAGAAAGTTCAAAGATTTTTATTGGTAAAAGGTATTTTACAGGTCTATTTACCGTAGGGCATGAGTGCCTTAGTGTAATTACGCAATGAACGATCAACAGTCAGAAAGGGACGTAGAATATCGCTAAACCGTAATAAATATCTCTTAGAAGCCCAACTAAGACTAGACACTTAGTTAGTCTGACTAAATATCATACTTAAGACGAATCAATTTTATGCTGAATATTATGCAGCGGATTATCAAAGTAATAGTGATCAATGAATAAATTGATCAAAATTATTACTTTTATTAGATTAATATATAAATCTATAATTAATACAAAAAAAAAATATTAATCCCTTTAGGTATTTAACTACAAGCGTTCCTACATACCGTTGAATTCTAGTTATTGAAAGGCATCTTTGTCATCATCATCATTACAGCAGAAATAAGTCCAGTGTTGGACAAGCCTCTCCCAAGAATCATCTTGAGGAAATGCCATAATCGCCACGCTTGGCAGACGCATTGGCGATCGCAGTAAGATGGTCATAGTACTCAGAAGGAAGCTGCTGCCCACCCTCTGGTAGATATTCCCTCGGGTCGACTTTTACCGCCCCCACGGGATGCGACGCGACGGGTTGATGATATTCTGATATTCGCCGCCGTCACCACACAGCTAAAGCGTTTTCGTAATTATATCTCTTGTGTCTTTGGTAATGAGTTATAATTAATATCTATCAATAGAACGCATTCAGTTTATCAATGGAATGTGCATAGACAATTACATCGTAGTACAAGGGGTGTACTATAACGGCCACAGCGTAGTTAGTTATTGGTGTTGGCGACCTTTCAACCGTCGATACAACGGGCCTTTTTACGCGGCAATAATGACTAAGAGATAAAGTTTTGTTATTGTTTATTGTATTGATCTATTAAGCTATTCATGCTGTTTAATCGTACAGTTATCTATCATTATAATTTCTGTCATACTTTTATGGTCGTTCGTCTAGCGGTAGCGTGTTCAACTAGATTATGAGGTCCTATATCCAAAACCAGGCCAAAAAGTGATTTTGGGATTTTTCCTTTTTTCAAATCAAATTCAAATCAAAATAAATTTTATTTTCTCTTCACAATGGTTATATACTAGTTATTATGTGGTATTACACTTGATATATATATATACTATGTGACATAACATTGTGAGAGACCAGAGCCTGTTGTAGGTTTTCAAACAAACCTGTATTACAGGTCTCTTTCTTCTTTCTTTAAAAGAAATTTCTCAGTATCAGCCCGAAGTGTAATGGAATAGAAAGTTCTCCAGTGTTTGAGCACAAACTTGTGCACTGTAATATGTCCTGCGCAGTTGGTTAGTCTCTATTGAGACTGGCCGCCCTGGTCGAAATTCGATCTGGAGAACATTATAATCGATTATTATTATTTTTATGACTTAGTACATGTAGACGACGGAGTTACGTTAGTTTTGCTAAAAGCTGAACTAAACGAGTTTTCGGAGATGACAACTGGTGGGGACCTACCGCATAATTCGCCGATCTTCGTGATCGGATCAAATAGATGAAGATTGAAAATGACTAAATCATTCGTTCGGTCAAATCCGATCATGATGATTGGCAAATTGGGTGGTAGCCCGCCGATTGATTTCCCGTTTCTAAAAATTCCCATTATGCTGATAACTTTAAGGAAGTCGTTAAAAACGATTTTCAATGCAGAACGAAATATGATCAGATCTTATTGATAAAAAATTGGTAAAAAAACTTTTAAGTTAAACGGTTTTATGTTAAACATACATTGTAATGTTTAAGATATGTACTAAAAGCTAAAAAATAATAAAATAGATACAGTCGTGGGCATTATAAACACATGCATAGACTAGACTAAAATAAAACCGTGGGGCACGTCAATTGTCTACAATTATCGATTAAAATGTTCGATAGAAGAATCGTTTAATTCGTCGTTAGGCAGTTGCCTCACCGACGGTGAGAAAATTACTTACTATCTTCTTGTTCATTGAAAGTCCGATAGTTATACATTCCATGTAAACAAAAGAGATGTTTCAAATAGTTTATCGCTGAACGTTCACACTGCTGGCTGGCGAGGACTCGCTTCACTACTCGTAGTTTGTCTTTAATCGACAAAACTTATGATTAAAGTAAACACTCGCTCAACACTATGAAACCCTAAAACTCGCTTATAGTCGAGCTCGCTAGCTTGTTTCCACATTCTAGCCCCACTCGTCCATCGTTGTCGGTTGACACTACAAAACAAACATTTTCAACGATTGTAGACAATTGACGTGCCCCACGGTTTTATTTTAGTCTAGTTTATGCATATGTTTATAATGCCCACGACTGTATCTATTTTATTATTTTTTAGTACATATCTTAAACATTACAATGTATGTTTAACATAAAACCGTTTAACTTAAAAGTTTTATTACCAATTTTTATTTTATAGTTTTTATTTCGCATTCTGTTTAATTCATTTAGTGCCTCATTATTGCAAGGTTTCTTGCCCGTTAGACCTTAACTTGGGTGGTGTACCGCTAACGACGTATCATGTTTAGCCACCCTAACGCCACACAGTCCTCAACACGATACAAAATCTTGACTTGGGTGGTGGATTCACGCTGGATAAATCAGATACCTACCTACATTTCAGTTTCAATTTATAAATTTGACAATCCTATTATAATACACCATTTTGTGGCAGCACCCATCTTAAAATTATGAGGTTCTATAGTGCACTGTATTGTCAAGCCCTTTTATTTGATACCCATATTGATGGGATTGATAAAAAAAAATAGGTTATCAGCCATTTGGTAGCGGCGGCCATGATAAATTTCAATTTTGCATAGTAAATTGTATTCTACTTATTGAGCCCTTTCATTTGATACCCATATTGATGGGATTGTTAAAACCTAGGTTATCCGCCATTTTGTAGAGGCGGCCATCTTGGATTTCAATTTTGTACAGTACATTGAATTCTACTTGTTGAGCCCTTTCATTTGATACCCGTATTATTGGGATTGATAAAACCTAGGTTATCCGCCATTAAAACCTAGGTTATCTGCCATTTGGTAACTACTATCATACGATAAAGTATATAAAAATAATTTTATTATCTACATATATTCCATATAACATTGTATAATGGAAAATTTACCAAAATCGCCGGTATTTTAATAATTTTTTGTGTTAACAGCCAGCACTCCTGCACGATGTGGACATCCCGACAAAGAAGGCAACTTTCGGCATGGGATGCTTCTGGTCCAATGACTCACTATTTGGAGCTCGGCTAGGAGTCATACGTACCCGCGTTGGATACTCAGGGGGCACCACGAAGAATCCTCATTACCGGAGCATGTAAGTAACTTTATACAGGAAGTTATAAAAACAAATAGATCTAGAAGCCTAACTTTTAGTAAGTACACCATATTAATTTTGTCCCGAAATTTTACCTACAATGAACACAGAGATGTATTGAGAAGCACCGGTGGTGGAAAAGTAGGAAAGTAGGTATTACCAAATTTAAGAGGTCTGGAACACATTCTTGCTGACTACATTTAAAGAAATTAATTTCTAATAAATAAACCACGATCAGCTTTTGCTGCTAAGACAGTTATTTTTGTACTTAATAAACTGATATTGTTTTCATTTCATCAGTTTCAAGAGTAAATGTTCCTCAATTTTCGTCTATACCTATACCTTATATTATTATATACAAATAATAAAACATTCAAATTGATAACATCCTCGCCTTTGGAAGTTGGTTAAATATACAAATTTCGAGCATGCTGCTGTATCGAAAAGTAAGTACTAGGGTATTAAAAATTACGGGTTCGTTTCTATCATTTTAATTTCCATTTAAGATAAGTAACATTAAAAGGCTCTTTGTTATGATAATAAGCGATCGGGTAACTTTCCAGAATAATGAACCATAAAACCATACTCAAGAATACAAATTTATTTATATAAAGATATATATGTACTTAAATTTATGTAACAGCATTACTTTTTTTTAAATGTTGCATAATATATTACGCTGCTACACCTGATGTCTAGATTGACTACGAGATATCGTGCAAGGTATTAATATTTTGTGAAGATTTTTCGTTGTTATGTAACGAAAACGTTATTGATCAAACAAATCTGCCAATAGCCAAATGCGAGTTGACACTGCGACGGATAAAGTTGTCTGTTTACTTCTTCGAGCATTTAGTTAAATGCTCGAAGGTTTACTTACATATGACGTCAGCCGTTGTGATTGGTGTTGCTTCAAAAGAAAATATCAACATATTAGATTTTATTCGCAGATTTAAAGTATTAATCATTAATATTTTACTGAAATATTTAAATTAGATTTTTAATTCTTATGAACATACTGCCTCACATAATTTAAAATATTTTCATGATTATCGTCATATAGCATATTATCTCAGTCTGCAAGCCTTACGTTTTTGACTGATAAAATAAAGATAAACGCACAAGGACATTTTTTATCATTAAGTACTTATGTATATAATTATTTATTTTTAACTTTATGACAGGATTGGGTGGCATATTTTACTGAAATTCTTCAACAGAATAAAATCCCTCTTCTGTTAGCCATTTTTGCACCTTAGTATTCAATAACTAATTAAACATAAAAATTCAAAAACATAAATAATTAACATAATTATTCATTAAACCTTAATATAAAATTTTCTATAAGGAAGTTGACTGATCATGACCGTTAGGTTATGAGTTATGAGTTCACAACTGCATTATAAATGTAACTTCCGCCATCTTTTTTAAATGTGGTATCGGTATATTCATATATGTACAGACGCCAGCACATCAAGCTACCCCAATCTGTCAAATTTCCCCTATTGAAAGTGAACCTTATGCTTTTGTGATAAAGTTGAAATCTATAAAAGAAATTAGACAGATTGGGGTAGCTGGATGTGCTGGCGTCTGTACCTACATACTAAGTGAATGTACACACTGAAATAATATTTGGTGGTTTGGTGGTTAAGGTACCTTGCAGAATATGGAAATGTATAAGGGCATTAAATAGGTTGTACCATAATCGCCAACATTAATAAGAAAACAACAACAACCGAATACTTATTTTTATTTTCTGAATACCTACTCATTAATGTTTTTTTTGTAGAATCGTTTAAATAAAAGAAGATGGGCCATGGGTGGTCAAAATTTGATTTAAAAAAGGCTATGAATGTATGATAAAAGATATATTTTAAATTTAAATTCTATTTTAAAAAAAGATGATGATTGATGAAGTATCAAATAATTTGGTTAAAATTAGTTGTAGCCAAAACCTTTCGTTTTTATTAAATCTTATCTTATCAAAAGTCGTGCAAATCTATTGCACAACTTTTCTAGTGTTTATATGTTTTTTTTCTTTTTTTTATGTCATAGGGAGACAAACGAGCAAACGGGTCACCTCATGGTAAGTGATCACCGCCGCCCATGGACACTCGCAACACCAGAGGTGTCACGGGTGCGTTGCCGGCCTTTGAGAGTTAGCAAACAAGTGTTGCTGACCCTCCCCCCCCTCCCCAATGAGCTCTGGCAACCTTACTCACACGCATAAACACAACATTAAAGTTATTAATGTTATTATTAAAGAATGTCTTCTGTAAGGTGGAGGTACTTCCCCAGTCGGGCTGCTCTTTGAGCGAATGAACGCTGTGCCCTACCTTTTCCTTGTTCTTAGAAATACTCGTAATATCACTATCCCATTTCGTCCGGTGATGGGCATAGAAGTCGACCCGACCTCTCTGTCAAGCGTGGCCATTTGACAAATGATGGACACAACTCCATTGTGGAAATCTTTTGCGGCGGCTTTTGTCCAGCAGTGGACGTCATTCAGCTGACATGATGATGATTGATGACAACACTAAATTAATATAGCCAACTTTCGTTGAAAAAGAAACATGTTTTTTGGACTCATTCACACGCCTTAAAATGCGATATGTTGTTTTTAATGGTGTGTAATATAATGTTTAAAAAATTCAACCTGTGTATGTATTTCTTTGTGTCTGACTTACTGATATTTATAAGATAAATTGTGCAAAAGCGCTCATAGCCTCATAGGTCTCATTGGTCGGTAAGTGACTGGTGAGGTTAAGCATAGGCACGCGGTCGGACCGCGAAAGTAGTTTATATTCTGAGCGTCTCCGTGCTTCAGAATAAACGTTAAACTATCTGTTCCTGTTGTAGCAATTAGATAATAGTCGTTAAGGGCCTTATGCATCCCACGGTTAACTCGCGCGTTAGCATCGCGTTTGTATCGATACAAACAAAACCAAACTGCTGTGTAGGATAAAAGCGCGCCGTGACGTTTTAGAAACTCTCGTCAATAAACGTGGTGTGCATAGGCCTAAGCCATATCAGAGGCCTACTGGGTAGCTTGAACAATTCTAACTGCCCATACATAATTTTAATGATTAACAAATAAATTATCATCACCCATCATATTTCATATATCATATATTACGCACTCGTAGGTTCTGCACATTAAAACTTTTGAGATATTTTCCACACACAATATTTAATCGAACAGAGTAACGTTCTCATCTGCCGTCGTAAAAAGAATGCCTCTTTAATAATTCTCCTACTCTATTTATATTTTTATCAGTGACAACCATTTGAATGTCTACTATCGATTATTAATAGTTTTAAGTTGTAAAATTATTATAGAATTATTATAGTAATTTATAAAATGATAATCACTAATCAAATAAATAATCACAGTGTAAAAATAGTATTATAACATAGCAGCTACGTCATATATAACCGTTGCGCGGCTATTGAGTAGGACTTGATAACACATATTATCACTGTTTAAGAGATACAGCCTGATGACAGACGGACAGACGGCGGAGGTTAATAGCCAGTTTTACTAATTTGGGTACAGAACCCTAAATACTAAATTAGTATTTTACCAATTCTTGAAAAAGTTCAATACCTAATAGCCTTAGAATCATATTATTTAGAAGAGTATTCAATAAAAAATACCTATAAATACAGAATAAGGTCCCAATATAAGGGAAGGCTGGAAGAATTGCGGACAAATAATTACTAGGTATGGGGAAAGGACAAGAAAATATATAGTACCTAAGTTATTGAATAAATATAGTGCATTACGAGACGACACAAAGATTATTTGTAAGATGAGCTTAAAAAAGAAAATTAAAGAGATTTCGGGATATGCAAAATTAGTTAGTAAGTAGTGTGTAAGATACTTGAAATAAGTTTGTTTATAAGAAAGTAAATCTGTTGGAAACGAGCGAATCGCCTACAAACTGCGTTAGCCGTTTTGCGAATCATACATGTTACAATACTTATCAAAAGTAAATAAAAAAAAAACAACGTTGAATCATGGTATAAAATAGGCAAATAATTTTAATCCTTATCATCACACACGTGTCCTGCTAATCACTCTTACTATTATCGTCCCTATTATGTTTTCTATAATGTCATATTACGTAGCACTCGTGGTAATAAATGCGTAACTCATTGCATTAATACGTCGATTACTATTACAAGCGACCCGTACAAGCTTCGCACGAGTACTAAGATAACCCCACTTCCTATTCTTATAAACCCGCTGTGCCCTGCGGTTTTACCCACGTTTATTTGTATAAATTATAGCCTATGTGTTAATCCAGGGTTTCAGCTCCATACCAAATTTTACTGAAATCGCTCCAGCCGATTAGACGTGAAGAAGTAACAAACATACACACTCACACACTCACTCAGACTTTCGCCTTTATAATATTAGTGTGATAGCTGATGATATGTTAGTCGGATATATAACTTATTTTACTATAAAGTCCCATCAAAATTCGGTTCGGTAGTTTTTGCGTGAAAGAGTAACAAACATCTACACAGCTATACATCCATACTCACACACTTTTGCACCCTACTAATATTATAAAGGCGAAAGTTTGTGAGTATCGTGGTGATAAATGCGTAACTCATTGCATTAATACGTCGATTACTATTACAAGCGACCCGTTCAAGCTTCGCACGAGTGTTAAGATAACCCCACTTCCTACTAATATTATAAACTAGCTGTGCCCCGCGGTTTTACCCGCGTTAATCGCTATAAATTATAGCCTCTGTGTTATTCGGATATATAACTTATATTTCTACAAAGTTCCATCAAAATCCGTTCGGTATTTTTTGCGTGTAAGAGTAACAATCATAGCTCTCACCAATAAGCCCGTAAGTGATCGGCGAGTTGAATCAATTAGGCTCGCAGTTAGTAGGTACATAGATGGGTGACCGCCAAAGTGGTCTAATTCCTGAGCGTGTCCGAACTTCGGAGGGCACCTTAATCTGTAAAATCATTAGACAACGGTCGTTAAGCCATGTCAAAAGCCTAATGGGCGGCATGCACAGCTCTGACAATAATCTATAAATCCACGCATCCATACTCACAAACTTTTGCCTTTATAATATTAGTAGGATGCGAAAGTGTGTCACAATGGATGTAAAAGTACTCAACGGATTTTGTTGAAACTTTTTAGCTTATTTATATCCGAATAACACATAGGCTATAATTAATAAAGTTTAACGCGTGTAAAACCGCAGGGCACAGCTAATAGAAAAATAATTTAGTGGTTTGAATAATAAACGTTTTTTTGCAGGGGATTCTGTATTTAAAACCACTAAACTAATTTAAATATCATTGTGTTTATCAATAACAAACAAAAATACATACAATCAAATCTTTTTCCTCTACAATATTAGTTCCGATTAGTCTTATCTTCTAGGTAATTGTAGTCTTACATTTTATTACAGGTTAAGTTAATTTTATTATCTCTCATTAACCATAACACCTTAAGACGCACACATTAATGCCACAATAGTAAAACAATGGTTTTTGCCTTTCGTTGGTATGATAGCAGATTAAGAAGCAATTAATTTAGTCTCAATATTTTTCTAGCTCGGTACCCTAAAAAACAAAGCATTGCAACTTTCCAAGACATATATTAATAACATATCGTAATAAAAAAGCAATTCCTCAAAAATTAAAAAGCCTTGATTCATATATTACTTTAAGTTTTAAGACTGTATCATTTCTGTCTAATTTATTTATCATGTTTGGGTGTGTACTATAAAAAGTATTTATATTCTATTGAAACCTTTGGACCTATATCCCTTAAATGTATATAAGGAAAAGCAGTTAAATTGGTCATGAACTTATATCATCAATTTAATGAGGTAGGAAAATAATGATAAAATATCGACCCCTCCATTTGTCTATCTCAGGGAAACGTATACATACATCAAAAGAATCTAGAGATCTATACTATTCTCTACCCAAATTATTGACGACTTTATAGTTTTAAATATTATTACTTTCCAAAAAAAAAAATATAAAGAAAGAAACCTCTTTAATTCTATTTTCAAAATTTAAATGTAATAAAAAGCAAAAAAAAAACAAAATACGGCGGCAAAATTCTTAGAATTCGTGACTTGAAGGAAACTTTAAATTGTTTTATTAATTTTAATCAAAGAGAAGGGATTAGATAGTCTCTTTCTTAATATCACGTGCCGCGTGAGCTTTAAGGGTCATGTCACGTTGTTATTTAAGTCGAGATGAAATGTTACGAGCCGTAGGCATGTTAGAAAATGGTCCTATTCAACGTGTCGTTTCCGAGGCCCAACACACCAGCCAAAACGTGATATCAAGTTAGTGGTCACGTTATCGCAGTCCCAGAGATGTGGCTGAACAACACACGGGTGGAGATCATGTTATTACGCAGAGACAGGATCGATTTCTCCAAATGACCGCCAGAAGACTACCTAATATCTCAGCGATGCAACTCTCCAGAAACGCTCCAGGAAGACCACCAGCTGCTGGTAAGCAGTGCGGAAGAGGTTGCGTGAAGTTGGTCTTTATGTTTTAAGTCAGCTACGTGGACCAGCACTTAGGCAGCACTGAGGCAGTACGAAGTCTGCCGAGTCAGCTAGTGAAATATAAAATATCCCTAGATTTGTTTTCTTTTGTTCACTTGAGCAGTTGCTTCTCCTTTTTCTCAAAATTTAAGGTCAATACCTCACATTCTATGTAGGGTATACCTATACTTATCTGTTACACGGCCGTGCCCCCGACTCAAATGAAGGACGCATCCAATCGATACAAGGGCAGAACATCTGTTTCACCCACTAGAAGGTCAAACATTCGCAGACAATATAGTTAGGTACTACATATGATTTAGTTTTACATACATACATAAATTAGTGTTCTATCACATAAATACTTGTAACAATATTATAACAAATTATTTACTAATGTGTACAGTTGTTTCTATTGTAATATTGGGAAGAGAATGGACCTCACGACACAGGTTGATCCTAGTGTGAGGACCAGAGAAAGATTGTTTATATGTATTATAGTTGTATATGTCAAATAGTGTCCGTAATTATGTACTATGTGTGTTGAATTGAAATAAATTATTCTTATTCTAATTACCTATGTATGTTAATAGACGAGTCACCTTGTTGATAGAAGCGCCATAAGTGTAGCTTAATCTATACTAATATTATAAAGATATATTATAAAGAGGTAACGTTTGTGAGTTTGTGAGGTTCTGAGTTTGTGACGTTGTAAGGGGTGATCTCTGGATCTACTGAACCGATTTTCAAAATTATTTCACCAATAGAAAGCTACGTAATTGTGGAGTGTCATAGGCTATGAAAAAATCTATAACGAATCGAATCGAATCTATATCGAATCAAAATTAATAACGCATCTTTACTTAAACTTGATGAGACTTGAAGTAATCCAAGTTGCGGAACAAACGGGCAGGAACAAAAATATTTATAACGCGAAACGAAGTCCGCGGGCACTGCTGTTAATCATAAAACTACCGCCTAATTCGCGGGACATTGTGATTGTGATCGGCGTTCAAATAGATGAAGGTTAAAAATTACGTAATCATTCGTTCAATCGGCTTCCACGTTCAAAATCAATTCCGGACCATTTATGACGTCACATGTGCTCACGGAAGCCGATGGAACGAATGATTTAGTCATTTTTAACCTTCTATTTAAAAGCCGATTATGATGACCAGCGATTTAGGCGGTAGCCCCCCAGGGTCAAACAGACGTTTTACTTGCCCTTGTATCGATTGGATGCGTCCTTGTACTCGCGTACTAAACGCACTGTGTCGTTCGTTTTCTCGTTCACTCTGATTTTAACTCACGAGTAGACAGACATACAAATACAAAACGGTTTGTTGTGGTCCATAGGACAAAGTTAGAAGTGACGACACATTGTCACCTTTGCGGGGGCAATCTCGAGCCCTCCCAGGGTACGTGTCTCGACTATCTGGGACATGGCGCAAAAGGGGGCCGCATACTGGAGCTGCATACCCGCGTTTTAGGGGCTCCTCCGGTTAGGCGCCAAGAGAAGTCCACGGCAGGTTAGGTTTAGTCGGTGCGAGTCCGACATACTCATCCGCAGACACATTTTGTGGGTGGCATGCATAGGCATTCCATCCGCATTAACAAAAATAAAAGGTCAAAAGTTGTTACAGTCACAAATATATGCTATGTCCAGCCATTTAGGCGTACCATTACGGTTTTTATAATAATACAATTTAATTTATTTAATTACCAATAATTATACATGTACATGTGTACAATTTGAAAAATAATCATGTACTGATCAAAATGTAGGTAGGCGAGTCAGTTTTTACCAATATATACTGGTATGTTTATAAAATATTACAAGTAAATGATATGCCTGTATCTGGCAGCCCTAGGTGGGCCCTAAGCTTTGTATGCTGGCTTGGTTGTAGAAATGTAATTTTTTTTTGACATTTCAACATGTTGTGCAATATTATATTGAATGCACGTGTGGCGCAGCGGCTAAGAAAGTCGCCTCTCCGCTTCGTGTCGCGGGTTAGACAACGCCGGACAACTATTTGTGTGACCCATAAATAGTTGTTTTGAGTCTGGATGTAATTTGTGTCCGTCTATTATATGTTTGTAAAGTATCCCGTGACACAGGGTATTCATTTCCATAATGCAGGCGTTGTCTTAATTAAATAATGAATCATGTTCACGATAACATTATTAAGCTACATAGGTATAAAAAACTGGCAAAGTGCGAATCGGTAACGAGTATCGAGGGTTCCGAGCCTTCTTTTACAAAGAATGCGTTCGGGAAGTTACTGATCGAATGGACGACTATTAAGCGTTGAAAATATGTGCCGCGCGATTTTATAAATTATAGCCTATGTGTTAACCCAGGGTGTCAGCTAACTCCATACCAAATTTTATTAAAATCGACCTTTTAGACGTCAAGAAGTAACAAACATACACACTCACATACTCACAAACTTTCAACTTCATAATATTGGTAGGATTTACCCTACTAACAAATAGTTATCATTTAATACCTGTATTATTATGTGCACTGATAATAAAGACTGTTTAAAAATATTAAATTGATCAGCTTCAACTTTTGTTTTGGAATAGTTCCGAAAGCACGATTATTAAATAATCATTAAAATTTATTCACCAATAACAAAGAATTTGCGTAACATAATTACAAAAACAACGGTCGAATTGGCACCTGTTTCTTTTGAAGTCTGTTAGTGAATATTATTTTATTGCTAAATTTATGTTCATTTTCATTAGTAGTTATGAGTAGGCAGGCGACCGAAACAGATTCTTTCTGCGACCGCATGTTAATAAGTGTCATATACCACTATAATCGGATAGCTTGTTGTAAGTAAGTAAGTAACTCTTTATTGTACACCAAAAAATAATACATAAAAAGAACTATGAGTATGTTAAGATTTTACAAATGGCGGCCTTATCGCTACGTGCAATCTCCTCCAGGCAACCGTTGAATGGACCAGGCGTAAAGATAAGGCATTTGGGTATTTGTTGGCATAATTAGCAGAAAGGATTTTTGTTGTATTACATTTCTAATGATTAAAAAAATTGAAAAAATATCAGCATTTTAGTTTTTCCGGGCAGATAAAGATTTAATCTATACCCGGAGACACGCATACCTATCATTTTGAAGAGAAAATAATAATATTTTAGGTGAACAGTATAAACTATTCTGAATAACAACTCGCGCTAGTATTAGTGACAGTAAATACACAACTGTGATAAGTGCTAAAAGAAATTTAAACATTAAAAAGTGATCCAAAATAACTCCCGCGAAATAGTATCAAATGACGAATGAC
Organism: Pseudoips prasinana; assembly: GCA_951640165.1. Lineage (NCBI taxonomy): Eukaryota > Metazoa > Arthropoda > Insecta > Lepidoptera > Nolidae > Pseudoips > Pseudoips prasinana. Next base: position 23,722,228 of record OX621246.1, read on the forward strand.
TTGAATGTAATGAAGGTTTGTAAGTATCTAAAACTGTATACAACTAGCGGTTTACATAATATTGCGCAACATGTTGCAATGTTAAAAAAAAAACCATTTTAGATCTTACAATCAAGCCAGCATACACAAGCTTAGGGCTCACCTAGGGCTGCCACATACAGGCATATGATTTAAATGTAATATTAAAAAAAAAAATACTAGAACATCTATGGTAAAAACTGACTTGCCTATAAGAACATGTACACGTCTACTCTTGAGCTAAAATCCGAATGAATGAGAACACGAGCGAGGCATTCGAAATCCGTGACTATAAACAGACTACAACGAAAACTAGCACAAATTGTATACTTAGGAATATATACATAAATGTCGAATGACGTCCACTGCTAGACAAAGGTCTTCCAAATGATTTGCACAATGGATTATGTCCATTTTGGAGGGATATGCCATAATCGCCACGCTTGGCAAACGGGTGGGCGATCGCTGTATAATGGTCGTAGTACAGTCTCTGGGAGATATTCCCTCGGGTCGACTTATACCACCCCTACGGGATGAAATGGGGTGGCGACATTCTTGGTTGTCAACACATAGCACATGTAAAATTTTTTGAAGACAAAAGTCTACCCAAGTGACAAATTTATTTGTTTCAATTATGCGGAAAATGACATGATTTGTGTTGGAATTTATTTAGTCATTATTATAATTTAATAAATAATCATGCATCAACCATCAATTATAATTAATTTGACATTCATATTGTATTGAAATTAAATTTGTTATGTATTTTATTTTATTGTATAATATTTTTGATTATTGTTTTTAATTTCATTGAAATATTGTACCTGCTTGGCTGAATATTATTAAAGATAAAAATTAATTGCTGTGCCCTAACAGGGTTCATGTTGATACTAATATGATTGTGTAACACCAATATTGTACACATGATTGCAATAAAGAATTGTATTGTATTGTAAAAATGGTTTACTGCATGTTAAATTAAGCACTAGACTAGCTTAAGCGCTCTAACTCTGGAAAGAGTAAAGGTACTATTCATATGTACATGTTTAGAGACTACCTAAGTTTACTCATTACTTAATCTATGGACTTCGTAAAACCTCAAGGTCTTTTGAATTTAAATGAGTATTCAAATTACGTCTATCAATAATATTATGACATAAGTAGGTATATATAGTATAAATTTTTTGCTTAACCACCTACGGGTAAAATGTCAATGTTCTACACATCCACAATTTAAATATCGACTGTATCGAAATATAGAACAGTGTTATATTTAAGTTAAAAATGCCTAAAATGCCTGAACTAAACATGCCTGACTGAAAAAAAAATGCCTGACTGACAAGAGTGTATGTGTCCCGACCATCTGGGACTTAGCGCAAAAGGGGGGCACCGGAGCAGCATATCCGCGTTCCAGGGGCTCACCCATCAGGCACCGGAAGAACTCCACGGCAGGTTAGGTTTAGTCGAGTCGACATACCCACCCGCAGATACTTTTTGCGGGTGCCATGCCTAGGCCATACCCCCAGTCTCATAAAAAAGGCTAGGTTTGAACCACTGTTCACTAACATTAACGACCACCCAATTAAGAATTATATTTACATACGATTATATTTATTTACAATATATTTATTAATAATTAAATTTTTCTCATGATTTTTATATATTTGAACTGTATCTTGTCTGTTGTGTACTATCTAAAGCTAATGCTTAGGTACCTCATCAACATTAGTATTACATATTAGTTACATTTAATTTTCAATGAGATAACAGGCGTCCGACTCGAGGTCGGTGACAAGGCCAAGGCGTCTAGCGCGAAGCCGCGACAGGCGCGTGCGCCGCAAACCAAATTCGATTTCATGAACGTATCGCACTTTTGTCTACGTTCCGACGCTTTACTTTTATACCTGCGAAGTTTTATTTTGGGAAAATGTGGTGAAATCGAATGTTAGGTAAACCACGTGGCAAACAATACATGATTATTTAGATAACAGCTAGTAATGAGTTTCGCTTACTTTGCTCATAAATAACTCACGAAAACGAATTTCCGACGACATGACCTTGCTAGAAAAATTATATGCACCTCAAAACAGCTATTAATAGGTATCTAATTTACATAGGTTAACATTAGGCTATAATCACACCATATTGACCTTTCATCTACACAAAAATTCTCCGGATCATTTTGTCACGCCTTCCGAAAGCCTCCCGACTCTCCCGACATCCATTGCTGTGGCCGACCAGGAAGCCTCTAAATAGACTCCGAACTCAGATGGGCCGAAGCAAAAACATGTTTTATTTTATTTTATTGCTTAAGAAACTTACAGCTAGAATACAAATGACACATAGAATAAAAGATGAACGCCAATTGAAAGTTTTCACAGATATACTATATAATATATGTCTAGGTACCTTATTGGACAAAAACCCCTAAATAAAATAAAGATTTAAAAATAAAAAATATGTCTAGGTAGAGACTGTCGAGCAACCTCAAAATGGACTGTATTTGTGGAGCATCGGTCCAAACCATGGTCCACCTAATATCGTGCTCAGCTTGCCCTGCCACATGTTCATGGCAAGATCTTAAGAATGATCTTATTTAGGACCCAATCTTTATAATAAAATAAACAAGAAACTGAGCATTTACTCTCTCTCTTTACATGCATGTAAAGAAGCCGTCACAAAACTACTGCTAACAATGAATTATCAAGAAACAGAACAATTATTACAGCAAGTATCCTAATACCACGCCCACTCACACACGTAAACACTCATACGCGCGCGCGCGCTCACAAACACACACCCAGACACTGACATACACACACACACGCACAAACACAAACACACATACACACACACACACACACACATTAATATAAGAGCTTTCTATTAACATCTATTATCTAATATAAGTTTTTTTGTATTTTGTTCATATTATTACTTTTTCTCTTTTTATGTTAACTTTCACCCTATAAATAATAGATGAATAATGATGGAACTATATAAACAAAGTTGGGCCTAGCACCTTTAATACAAGTTGTCTCCCAATAACTTAGCTAAGGTGCTAGCCACCACACAGTTTGCGAAATATATTGTGACGATCAAACAATTTTATTATTTAAAAATGTATTGCATTTTACTGTCCGCAACTATTATTGTTATAGTTTTATGTTATGTGGTGAAATAAACTATTATCTTATCTTATCTTATCTTATCTTATCTAATGCAACAAGGAGGACAATAAGTGTGACCACAAAAATTTAATTAGTTTTCCAACGACACGCTAAAAAGAAGATACCTCGCTAGAGTACTGTCCTTTATAAAGTACTGTAGTAGCAATCAGATTAATACGCGATGAAGCAGATCGTTTGACCGAATGGAGAGGGCATTTCATCAATACGAAGAATAGTTACGTAAAAAGATAGCAATGACCTTAGAACATAAAAAATACCCAAGCCTTTTTCTCAGAGGGGTATGCAAACTCCATTTGTCATAATCTGTGCACATGTCTTTCGTCTCGTTTACTGTATTTACATTATCGCCGGTTCAGGGTATAAAAAAATATTTTTAATAATATGATGAGAAAGGAGCCAATGACGGAAAAGAGGTGTGAGAAATGGAATTCTGTTGTCTCTGCCTACCCCTGTGTGAAACATGTGTGAGTCTATGTATAGTGAGAAATACTTGGCAAAATTTCATCGTAATTACCACAAAAGTTTAGACGTAAGACTTATTTTTATCTGCATCCAGACAGATAATATGACTAATCTATGAGGGTTCCTTGTGCGGATGCGGAACCGACGGTATCACAGTTATTTCCGTTGGTTCCGCGGTATTTATTTAGTGATTTTTCATTCCAGTGGCGACCACACCGAAGTGATTGAGCTTGACTATGACCCGAAGACAGTGACATTTGAAGATCTCCTGAACATGTTTTGGGCCAACCACGAATATGGACTAACCACCAAACTAAAAAGACAGGTAAAATAAATTATAATCTGAATTCTTAACGTAATAACTTGCGGAACCATTTGACATTACTAATGAAATAATGAAATTTATTCAGCACCTGGGTATTTACATACACTTGTACTTGTCAAGCTCACAATGTATTACATAAACACAGTTTAAAAACAGTAATTAAAGCAACAATTTTTTTGAATTAGTACGTCCGTGCGGTCTGTTTCGTCACATATATTATTAATATCCATAAATAAATAATAAATAGCAAGTTACTAAGCTATTATTGTTATATTTAGCAATAGTATATCAAATTAAAGAATTGAAAACAACGAGCAGTTGGATAGCGCAAAAGGCTCTCAACCAGTAGCTTAATTTAAGCGACTATTACATGAGGGCACCCTTATGGGGTTTGGGCCACAGCTCAGGCGGCCGCTGAAGTAAAAAGATGGAATTCGAAATGGGGGTCAGATCACTTGCTCGGGATTACCGATCACGTGTTAAGAGGGCAACGCGATCCTCGCAGCTGAGGATCCTACCCTAGCTAGCATGCGGCTTTCTCTAGCTACCTAGGTGGACGACCCGGAGAAGAAAGCCACAAAGAAACTCCGGGCTAACTAATATTGGTATATACCTTAAAACCGACGGGCCTGTTGGCGTGGTTGGCAAATGCTTCCTTTTCACGCCGGAGGTCGTGGGTTCTCACCCAAGACAGATATTTGTGTGCATGAACATGTCGTTTTGTCCTGAGTCTGGGTGTCATTTATCGATATAAGTTTGTATTTACAAAAGCAAAGTAGTAGTATATCAGTTATCTGGTTTCCATAGTACAAGCTATGCTTCGTTTGGGGTCAGATGGCCATTTGTAAATAATGTCCCATTTGTTGTGGGTAGGAATCGAACCCATAACCTGCGGATTGAAAGGCAAGTATTTACCAACCACGCCGGCCTGTCAAACTGAAATCTACTAAATACCTGAATTCAGTAGTGGACCAGGCTCGATAATAGTAATAGGTACTGCTCAGTGTCAGGCATGCGTAATTACCTCAATTAGACGAAATATTTTTCCGCAACTTTTAACTTATTTTTACATGGTAATGGTGCACCATAGCAAAGTGTGTATGTCATCGACTGAGAGTTGTATGTGTACATATAAAAATAAATTTGGTTTGCTTGTAGAGAACAGATAGATCGAGATAGGTCAATTAAGTTTAGGCGTGTTACTGAGGTAAACTAAAAGTTATAATGCATTGTTGCACTAAAATGCACTAAAAGTTTTAATAGACTGCACGTTTGACGCAGAAGTTAAGGTCTTCTTGCTACAACCTCGTCGCCAACATATTGGCCTGTTAGAATAGTGGTTAGTGACACTGACTGCCAAACCAGATTTCGACTCCCCCCACTGAGGATACATCTTTGTGGGATGAGCACGTTGATTTGTTCTGTGCCTTGGTGTATATGTTAACATGACATAATAACATGTTGTCTGGTTGCCATAGTACAGGCTCTACCTAGTTTAAGATCAGATGGCATTATGATAGTTGTCCCAAGATATTTATTATTATTTCTGGTTCAATCCCCGCACAGGTCAACACAGGATTTAAGTGATCCGTTAATGCTTGTTCTGAGTCTGCGTTGTGTTGATTAATTGCATGTGTTAAGTATCCCGTTATTCGGAAATTTATATTCGTAGAACGGGCGTTGACTTTAAATAGAAATAGTAATTAAATTGTACTGTACTTGTCAAACCAGAAAAAATACCGTATTCTTAGCAATCCATGAATTCACCGTTTAGAAACTGGGTCCATCGCGTGGTAGAGGAGGGAATACTCGACAGAGTCTGAGACTTACGACTCAGACGTAAGTTTAAGGGGCCCTGTGATGCATCAACGCTCACCTTCTCTGTCTGTCAGTGTTCCCCCGTCTTCCTAGCCAAATTTGGTATGATCCTAATAATGCCGCTTTGGATACTCGTTCTAATATAGAACTTACGGTAGTTCTTGATAATCCTAAGTCTTTTAATAGGTTGTAGAGGGACTTTGCTGGTATGCCACTTGCACCCACTTCCACGGCATATAAATTAACCACAAAGCCGTTTCTGGTTAATTCATTTGTTAAAAACAATTTCCAGTACCAGTCCATGATCCTATACCACGACGAAGAGCAGAGAACAGCGGCAGAGTCATCGTACAAGGAGATGGAGAAGAAATGCAACGAACAATTGCGAACTGAAATCGCTAAGGCAGGAATATTCTACCCCGCTGAAGAGTGAGTATTTGCATTGTGCCCCGCGGTTTTACCCGCGTTTTAAGCTTTATAAATTATAGCCTATGTGTTATTCGGATATGTTATTCGGATATATAAGCTATATTACTACGAAGTTTCATCAAAATCCGTTCCGAAGTTTTTGCTTGAAAGAGTAACAAACATACTTACATCCATACTCACTAACTTTCGCATTAATAAGACTAGCGGTGCCCCGCGGTTTTACCCGCGTAAATCTTTATAAATTATAGCACGGAAAAAATATTATGTGTTATTCCGATATATAAGCTCAATGACTTCAATGTTTCATCAAAATCCGTTCAGTAGTTTTTGTGTGAAAGAGTAACAAACATCCATACATCTACACATTCATAATCACAAACTTTCGCATACCTAATACTAGCTGTGCCACGCGGTTTTACCCGCGTTAAACTTAACTATAGCCTATGTGTTATTCGGATATTTAAGCTGTATTACTGCAAAATCTCATCAAAATCCGTTTGGTAGTTTTTGCGTGAAAAAATAAAAAAAGATTAACAAACATAAGTACATCCATACAAAGTAGGATAGGGAGTATCGGTTGTTAGCTTATTATTTTTAAACATCAGAGATGGAATAGTAACTACTTATGTCCCATAAGAATCCATGAGTACTTCAGAATAGGAATGCCGACCTACGAGTTTGTTAAGTCCTCCGCTTGAATGTCACTTAGACGAGTGGTCTTTGTACCCTTTGCATCTTTGTAAAAGTTGTAATTGTTGTAATAATAACAATAAATATTAATTCACAGTAAAAAATTAGCCTAGATTTACAATATCTACTCATAAATAACAAATGAATGAATAAATAAATGAACAGTAAAATAAATGGTCAGTTTTTGGGACATTTCTGTAGAAAGAAAAATTTCAGCATTAGGCCGAAGTCTGGGAGTGGGCGGTATTATACCCCCGTGCCTCGGAGAGCACGTAAAGCCATCGGTCCTGTACCTGACCTCTTTCCAGTCAAGTCGCTAGGCGTCGTGGCGAAGGTTTTGTCGAGTCTGGATATCCATAGTGATCATTCTGTAATCTTCCGTACAAAAAAGGAAAATACGTATATCAGACGTATTCTTATTAATAAAAAAATCGTATAATAACGATAATCGTATAATCGTATAATAACGAGTTGAACTCGCTTGGAGAAGGTTCCTTATGATCAATATTACTGACGCATGATATTGGGACATTTACCATGTTATTTTAATACCATATATTTCTTATAGGATTTTCTGTCATCTATAACTGGAGAACTGTTTCCTTTATTTTTTCAAAATATTAGGCTCAGTATTCTCATTCATTTTTAATATTCGTAGATAACTTAGAAAATATTTATTTGCAAATTCCAAACATTTTGTTTGGGACCCTTACAACTTCACGTAATATGTCTTAATATGGTACAGATTCTTAAAATTATTTAATTTATCTCACAAACTGGCGTCCATTATCAAAATATATTTATTAATTTTACGTTCATCCATGGTCATAGAAATTCATGGGCGTTAAATTACAACTCATCGGTCGATATGCACCAAATTTATGTGCATTGCCATTACATACACAGGAGCAATTCTATAAGTGTTCCGTTTTCTCATTTACACATACAGAACCCTAAAAACATGTAGTTCAATATTTGCTATTAAGCATAGTTTTTGTGTAGAGTCCACAGAAAAAAAAATCCTCGCGGGAAAAAACTTGGCATAATACTTATTATGTGTATCTATAATGTGCTGACGGCAAAGAATATCTCCACCCCATTTCATCACATTGGAGGCGTAGAAGTCGACTCGAGGGAATATCTCGCAGAGAACAGCCAACAGCATCTCATAGTAGACCATCATACTGCGAACCCGTCTGCTGAATATTTTATAAATATTTATAGTATACTAAATAAATTAGGTATTTAATTAGTGCAATGGGCCGGTTGGCGTGGTTGGTAATTGCTTGCCTTTCATCGTCCGTTATATATCTTTATATTATATTAAGTAAACTTTTAGTATATTATATGTAAGATAAATTCTAGTAGTATAAGATATCGAAATAAACTATTTTAATTTTAATTTAATTAAAAAGTATTGTACTAGCACTACCCCCGTCCGTGCGACGTGCGTGACTACCAGGGTTGCCAACTGAAAACCAGCGCTAGGTGTAACCGACCTAGCTAGTGCTGAGGTGGTGACCCTTTTGGCAGAACACGCAAGAATCGCAATTGTGTGTGCATTTTCTTCAAATCTATGTATGTTATGTCTTGTAGAACTGTGTGTTGAATTTGTACTCCTCATTTTCTTTTGTGTTGTGCTGAATTAAATGTTTTCATTTCATTTCAAATATCCCTCCAAATGATGGACACAACTCCATTGTGAAAATCTTTTGGAGAGCCTTTTGTCCTGCAGTGGATGTCACTCGTCGAATAGTAGACGTAAATTAAGGAGCTTAATTCGTCTATGGAACTGAAGAACGTGTCATGGGTTGACAGCTCTCCTTAAGTCTCCTCTACTATTTATATTATTACAACTTGTAAAAGGTTAAAGGCCACATGGACAAAATTTTTTAGAAGTTGTAATAATATAAATAGTGAAGGAGTCTTAAGGAGCGCTATAACCCATGACACGTTCTTCAGTTCCATAGACGAATTAAGCTCCTTAATTTACGTCTACTATTCGACTCTACTCTATTATCTATCCGGTACAGATTTTCAACTCTCTACGTTCATGGTTTCGAAGTTGATCTCAATCAGTGAGCGAAAGACCTATCTTTCGCTCACTGATTGAGATCAACTTGGAGGACTTGAAAAGTGTTTTAAGACCAGCTGGATAATTATAACTAATCATAATATATAATATAACTATAACTAGCCACAAAACACCTTCTGTGTAGTGTAGGTATTGTTTTTTACTTTTATTTGTTGTGTCACAATCTTTACCACAGTTATTTAATACAAATATACAAAGGTACTTAAGTGGCGTTACATTTTTAACACAAAGTTTTCTTATATAAAGTTACATTGTAACTTAGATCTCACTTTATCCATAAACAACTTTGTCACGAGAGCGACACTTAACTGTTTTTTAATGATCTACAACGAGTATGATTTTGTTATATATTTCAGATAAGTGTTTAATGAAACAGAAACATTAGTATCCATGTGGATGAACGAGATAAATTATAATAAGGAGCTAACCGAACCTCAGTTTGGCACCAAGCAAAATGGTAGTAAACTACCATTGCGCATTCTACGGTATAGTTTAAAATGGTAGCTAACTACCATTGCGCATTCAAGCGGTTATATAAAGTTACATTGTAACTTACATCTCACTTTATCCATAAACAACTTTGTCAGTATTTTATGTGAAGAGTGATCACGTTCGGGAGTTATTATCTATACATACTGTATAATAAAATCGTAGGAAAGTCAAAACTTTACATTGGATATTTTTTTAAAAGGATACTTGGGGCGTGATAAACAATCGATATCGAGACCAAAAATATAGTTTTTAGATTTTTTGTCTGTTTGTCTGTATGTATATCCGGGCTAAACTCAAAAAGTACTGCATGGATTTACTTGAAATTTTGCATGAATATTACTAAGAGGTCGGGTCAACATATAGGCTACATATTATCACACTATGACCTAAGGGGGATGAGCTGTGATAATTTATAAAGTTTAACGCGGGTAAAACCGCGGGGCACAGCTAGTATAGAATAACTAAATACGTATCAAATCCGGTAAATGCTTTGCAATGTTGTATTGTCAAAGCGTTATTGTAATTTTCTATTATTTTTGGAATTCTAATACAGTACATGTTACTCGCTGCTAATGTAGCTTTGTGTGTGCTATGAGACTAAACTTAAACCTTATAATTATCATACGGTTAAGGTTGATTTTGAGTTAGATTATCCCTTAACCGGTCGCATTTTATGTGAAGAATGATCACGTTCAAACAAAATACGTATAAAGTCATGTAAATGTTTCTATTTGTCAGGGTTGTACTGTCAAAACATTATAGTAATTTTCGTAGGGATCTCTGTTTTACAGTCAATTTTTCTTTTAGTTAGGTTTAGTTTGAGTTCGATTAACCCTTAATCGGTCTAAGTGTATATTTATAATGGTTTAAGCTCTTATTACAACATAATATAGTTTAAATTACGTGATAACTATTGTACCATGTCCACAATTACCGGTCTCGCGCTATTCGCATCCAGGGTTTTGTAGCGACCCGCACAAGATCATTGGTCCATCTTATACGGGGCCTGCCCCCGCTGCGTCTTCCGCTTCGTGGTCGCCACTCGAGAACTATTCTGCCCCAACGGGCGTCGGTTCTAAGAACTGTGCCACTTCAGCTTTGCAAGTTTGGAGATTTTTGGGAGAGGCCTTTGTCCAGCAGTGGACGTCTTTCGGCTGATATGATGATGATCGTCATATTAAATCATTGTAACATTAGGGGTTAACGAATATTTATATGTTAGACTTGTATAATCCTTAAACTTACTCATACTCACCTATTAAAGTATAAGGATTATACAAGTCAGTTTATTAATATGTGACGTTATAGGTATTATAGATAATTTATTTCTTCACATAATCTATTATCTGTGGTAAAAATAAATAGTTCTGGCTTGACGACAATATTTAAATACATCTATCTAATTTCAATGCACACGGCTATGGGAAGATGCAAAATCATTAAGATAGATGACATAAAAATCAACCTTGAGCACTCTTAACAATAACCTTTGAATATATAATTTAGCGAGTGTCTCATACATTGTTGCTGAATATCAATAATAGTTTCCAGTATTCAGGTCAGGGTTGATTCTATCCAATGTCCAATCAATAAGGTGCTCCATTCCAATTAGGATTCCGTGCGTCTATTTTCCTCGCTATCAAACAGTCCAAACTAGTCTTGTGCCTTCAAGAACACTGTGACTATAACAGCTACAAATCGAATTCTCAATAACAATTAATTTTTGCAAATTTCTTGCATCAGAAAATATCATAGGTTGCCGAGACATTATTTTGTTTTTTACACCATAGAAACCGCTCAGTAACATTACTGTTATGTTCCTTTTGGTTCAAAACTAAAGCTATAACGTATGAAATGTTATGTTGTTTTTTGTAATTTGTTTGTCGTAATGGAAATTTGCTTTTAACCGCTCAGTAACATTAGTGTTGTGTTCTTATTATTCTATGACCACAGTTACAAACATAAATAGTATTAAAAAAATAAAGCAATTTTTCATGAATCCGTAAATGCATTGGTTGTCAAAATATTATTTTTGTTTTACTGACCACAGCAACCGCTAATTCACATTAGTGTTGTGTTTTTATTACTCCGAGGCTACTGACAACTTTTATAAATCGAATTCCCAAACAAAATCTCCTTTCTTGATTGGTCTTGGTTGTCAAAATATTCTTTTTCTGACCACAGCAACAGCTCATTTACATTAGTATGTCAATTTTTACAAATAGAATTCTCAAACAAAATATCCTTTCTCGGTTGCTGTCTGTTGTCAAAATATTATATTTTTTTAGCACCGTAGTTCCTGCTTGGTTACGTAGGATGGTTAGACGAAGACTACAATTCTTATAATCAGTTTTTTGTTTTATTCACTGCATTTCTCCGCAATTATACTTAATTCTCTGAATCACACTGGATATAAATGCGAACATTAGTGTGTGTGTGTTAGTTAATTTGTTTGTAACTTCTCCATGCTAAAAAGAAGAAGATGATTTAGGAGAATAAAAACTATGCACACCATGAATTAGCAAATAATCAAATAGGTGAAGATTTAATTCAAGGAGTACCCATGGTGTCACTATTTCTATAGTGACACCATGGGTACTCCTTGAATTAAAACAACATATTTTTTAAACGCAGTACTTAACACACCGGCGAAGGACGTGGCCATTCTTCTACCAAGTTATATAATTTAATTCTACGTCTTAAGAGGAATCCCGACTACCAATTGCTATCCACGTATACTTTTAAAGAAAAAACTCTAATATCTTCAAAATCGAGACCTATTGGAGTAGAAAGTGAAAACTAGAGTAGATTCGTTCGGACAGAATATCTGATTATGTATTGACTAATCTAGTACTAGTCACTCAAATTATATCTTTACTAGCTGTGCCCCGCGGTTTTCTCCGCGTTAAATTTTATAAATTATAGCCCCTCCCCCGTAGGTGATAGCGTGATAATATGTAGCCTATATGTTGACCGACGCGACCTCTTAGTAATATTCATGCAAAATTTGAAGTAAATCCATGCAGTACTTTTTGAGTTTAGCCCGGACATACATACAGACAAACAGACACACAGACAAAAATTCTAAAAACTATATTTTTGACTTCGGCTTCTATTGTAGATCACGCCCCAAGTATCCTTTAAAAAAAATATTCAATGTACAGTTTTGACTTTCCTACGATTTTATTATATGTATAGATAGTCTCACGTTTAAATAAGGGTCTACAAATTCTGACAAGTACATGTCTGTTTAACCAGACCAATAACGTAGTTCAATGTGCATTAGTCGCTACGTTACTACGTTACTCTTTGAGCTAGATAGCGTCTTTATTACATAGGCTGTAAGGGTGGCTTTCGTAGTGCAAATGGATCTACTAACGTGTGCTGCGCTGTACTGCGTCTCAAGAATAGATTCTATTGCGCCGCAATTGATTCAAAGATCACAATATTTGACACGGGACATCATTTACTAATATGCACTGATATTGTTCGACCCGATATAAGTATCTTTTATCTTGAACTTTGGCCGGCTGATTCATTGTTATTGTTATCTCAAATGACAGCATATACTTTTCTATATTTAATAATAATTTAGAATAATAAATCGTTTTTAGGGTTCTATACGTTATAATAAAAAAGGAAGCCTTTACTTATAAAAAAAAAAAACTAAAACAAAAAGCAAAAGAAGACGAAAAAAGCAAGTCCGGAGTTTCTTTGTGGCTTTCTTCTCCGGGTCGTCCACCTAGGTAGCTAGAGAATGCCGCAGGTTAGCTAGGGTAGGCTCCTCAGCGGCGAGGATCGCTTTGGCCCCTTAACGCGTCATCGGTGATCCCGTGCAACTGATTACACCCTCTCTTAGAATTCTGTCCTTTTGCTTCAGCGGCCCCCTGAGCTGTGGCCGGAACCCCAAAAGGGTGGCCTCGGGTATTAGTCGTTTAATTTAAGCTACTGGTTATGAGCCTTCTGCGGTAGCCAAATGCTCATTGCCTTCAATTATTTAATTTTAATAATTTACAACTAAATTTCAAAATAATAGATTAGTAACTTGTTATTTATTTTAGAATTTAAGAAAATATATCTGATGAAACAGACCCCACGGACGGACTAATAAATTTTTTGTAATTTTTATACTGTATTCGACTAGGTTTATGTACTGCATTGTGAACTTGACAAGTACTAGTGTATGTTAATACCCAAGTGCTGAATAAATTTAATTATTTCATTATGATCTCTTGAGTGTCTGTCTGTCACAGGCAATTTCTTCCCAGTTAAACTAGTTTAAATTAGGTCTATTAATTTATATGAACTAATCATCTTATATTAGTAGGATTATTAGGAATTGAGTTTGGATGTTTGTTACTCTTTCACTCAAAAATTACCCAACGGATTTTGATGATACTTTGTATATAGCTTGTTGTGTACTACCCCCATCTCTGTAACTCCTCTATTCTTTCACTACCTAGGTTGCCTGGAAGAGGTCACACCTTGTGATAAGGCCGCCATTTGTACTGTATTAATTTGTATATGTTGTCATTATATGGTGTACAATAAAGAGTTTTATCTATCTATCTATCTATCTATATATCCGAATAGCACTTGGGCTATAATTTATAAAGTTTAACACGGGTGAAACCGCAGCGCACAGCTAGTAGAAAATAAAAATAAAATTTGCATTGCATTACAATCGAATCAAATACAAGAGCAAGTTGTAAAGGTCCGAAATACATATTTTTAAATAATTTCAATATAAATTTGTTAATGAAAAATCCGTCTGTACATGGCATTTCATGAAGTTCAACCTCATTTCCGTGCGTTTAATCGCTTGTGCCACATCTAAAATTGGAATCAAATATAACAGCTCACTTAGGACCGTCACTTAAATCGATCCTCGGTGGTTTTGCAGCTGGCTTCTCTAGTTGCAATTCTCTCGTTTTATGACGCTATAGCCTCGTTATATAATTCTGTCTCTCGCTTTGCTCTGGAGGGAAGTGGAAGTATTCATTTTCCAACTCCTCCTCGTTTCTTTCTGATTAAATCCGTTGCGGGATCCAAGACAGTTAAAGCGATTCCCCGGGACATGCCTGAGCTTCACCGCACAGTATCATTTCATTGTGTGCCACTGTTGATCCTGGCTTACAGGAGTTGCAGTGGAGTCCCGATAAAAAGGGCGTTTTATCAAATACCTCTTCTCGTTAACTGTCACTGGTTTAAGGGAAAACACTCGACCCAAGAAGTGTATGAGTGTGTGAAGTGTGTGTGTATCATATACCTGTGGTTTGTAGAGACCCAAAAAAATTAAATACAATAATAATAATAAAACTCGTTAATAACTAGTTTGAGTAATATAATAAAATAAATACGTTTCGGAAAATAGTTGTATTGTAAAGTATTTTTTATCATGACACTATTTTCACTTACAGCTACCACCAGAAATACAGACTTCAGGGCCACAAAGACCTCTGCCGCAGTCTCGACATCGATGCCACTAGACTTCAGAACTCACACTTGGCCGCCCGACTGAATGGCTACCTAGTTGGGGTCGGAGGACTAGCACAGTTTGAGGAAGAAGTTCAACGCCTGGGACTAAGTGATAAGCAAGCGGATTACGTGCGGCGAGAGTTGCAGCGTAATGAAGGTGGCGGTCTAGCTTGCTAGCTATTCCAATTTCAAATTAGTGCAAAGCATAGACTTACGATTCAGCAAAGACCGACTATGCTTTTGTTTTTCTCATAAATTTGACATTTCGCGGGCTTCAAATTGTCTGTTCGATCTTTAAATATATTAATATATATTTAAAGATCGAACAGACAATTTATAATATAAATATATTTTCGATAAGGAGTGTCATCATGGAACAATAGCCCGCTCGATATATTTTTTTAAATATTTTGTTTGCTGAGACGTCACTGTGGTATATTGTTTAGTTTATTATATTATCAAATAAGCAACATATTTGACATAAGCACGGTTAAGTTGTAATATACAAAACACAACGCTAACAAACGCACTAAGGAAATAAATCACTGTATCGCTGGGGATATTTTAAACATGCGATTCTAGGATACAAGGCACACCCAGACTAATAAAAAATCAAGAGATAAGCTCACATAAAAATACCAACGAATTATGAACATACGCTATATCATATATATATCATAATTCCGGACAATGGTGTAGTTAGCATCTCATTTTTAACTCCATTGCGTTGTAATTCTTACCAACGAATTATGAATGAATATGATTGGTTCTTATTACAACGCAATAGAGTTAAAAATGATATTTTTTTAAATTTATTTATTTGATTAACCTACAATTGTTTACATTAATACTGTTATTCGAGTTTGTTGACAATGTTAACACTGTTGTTATAAAAATACAGTTAACAGCGAAAAAAATATTATTAAAACATGACCAAAATAAAACATCTATACTTACACAAATAAAATTTAAATTATGTTTAAATTAAATCAAAATAATAATAAAATAATACATAATTCATACTAGATTTGAACTTAGTATTATATTAAATTTAAATCTAAAAATTCTGATTATTAGAATAAAATGAAATGGAAATGAGATGCTAACTATACAATTGTCCGGTTAGAGGTTAACCATTTCGCCATCAAAGTGATTTTTAAAATTACTTTGATTAAATTTTGTCTTGATGTTAGATTGTGGCTGTGACAGACGCTCGTGTAATTAATCTAACTCACGAGTCTAAGCTAAACGTTTATTGATGAAAACTGTTAAGTGTACCTATATAACAGGTGCTTAAACCAGGATAGCTTGGACCTTGTCACCGTTTGTAAAAAACGTTATCAACAGAGTCGAGCGGTTTTAGTGATAAATCTAATTTACCATTAAAATGAGAATTGAAAAAGGTATGAGTATATGTTTGAAACGGGTAACGTTTTCATCTTTTAAACGTAACGACTTAAGCGTGTAACTATCTCGCTCTCGCATTTAACCCAGGCTTTGCTATATAATTTTTCATTGTTTTTGGACGTTATTCTGTTCGTAATAAAGTCCAAAAATAAATGTGAAGCATATTAAAATATTGAATAGCTATGTCTCGGCTGGCCTGTTGGTCTAGTGGTTAGTGACTGACTGCTGCCATAGGTCGTCCAGGAGAAATCTTTGTGTGATGAGCATGATTATTTGTTCTGTGTCTGGGTGTAATTTCGCTATAATATGTATGTATTTAGAAATATATAAGTATGTTTATCAGCTGTCTGGCTTTGCCTAGTTTGGGATCAGATGGTTTATTATTCCCATGATTTATTATTTATCTATATGTGATTCGGTCATTTTTCTTACAAAACTTTCATGGCAAGTTTTAATTGTTTGTACAGACTAATATAAAAACGAAATATTGTGTTATTTTTGTATGTGGTCCAGACTAGATAATAATATTACAATAAAAACTTGTTCGGGTATTTTGGAAAAATTATCTCACAAGATGACCGAAGCACATTTTTGGAAAGTGTATACAAGAAATTTATATCCTTTAAAATATCTAAACAAGCGAGTGAGATAGCTGGGCGCTTAAGTCTAGGCCTTAAATGATTTAATTAAATAAATTGTAAGCCAAAATTATGTTATTTATTTGTTGTAACTACAATACATAACGAAATATAAGCTTCGAATTATAAAACTAACTGGTTTTTTCATTTGTGTTCACAAGTTTTGAGTCGACTCCAAAAAACTTTTTGTCTCGTTTGATAATCAATGATATTAACAGCCTCGCAATTTTATGTAATACACAACACCCAAGGAACATTACTGTGTTCAGAAAAATAGTTTGGTCTGATGCCCACGGCCACTTTCTACCGTGCGTCGCACCTATCGCCATCGACAGGACATTCATACCCATGTCCTGGAACCTATGCGATCTCGGAAGATACGGTTACAGTACGCACAGTGCGCATAACTTCCTTCCAAATACCGTCATTAACGAGACTACAGCTTGGGGCTCTGGGCTGGGTTTTTTAAAGGTCGTTTACGCGCGATTGATGCTCGGGAGCACAATACTCAAATAAACTGTATATTCACCATCGTCCCATTGTTAACGCAAATTGCGAAGTCAAGTACAATATTTTAATTCATAATTTAGAGATGTTATTATTGGCGCTTACCATTATTAGAAGGTTCTGATTACAGTGCCTCTGTTTGGTTGTTTTTCTTTCTGAATTTCTTCTCTGAGTTATCTCTCTGTCCCTAACCTACTCATAGCAATATACCATTTTTGAAGCATTTGATCTTATATTATTTAAGCCGCAACTTGGGCCTGGGTCCGAACCCCATAAGGTCGCCCTGAACTGTTTGTCACTTAAATTAACAAACTGCTGGATAAGAGTTTATTCCGCTCGTCTATATGAGCCATTTAAAAAAATGTATGTGTAGCACAATGCTCCTACTTCTATACAATACAAATAAATTAATTTTTATATCATTGCATTTCGTACTAACATAGTTTTTTTAATGAAAAGGACAGGCATCTTTGGTTCTGACATTTTAGTTGTGGTGC
This sequence comes from Pseudoips prasinana, assembly GCA_951640165.1. Classification (NCBI taxonomy): domain Eukaryota; kingdom Metazoa; phylum Arthropoda; class Insecta; order Lepidoptera; family Nolidae; genus Pseudoips; species Pseudoips prasinana. The sequence continues at coordinate 23,740,275 of OX621246.1, forward strand.
GAAATACTGTGTAAAAATAAGCGGAGCGGACGAGTTTTAGGACCTGCCGAATTTTTGCCTAATTATGTGTGATAAATAGTGAATAGAAGCGGTCCTAGATGAGAACTCCGCGGTATTCCAGAAGAAATCTCGTGAAACTTCAAGCGTACCCCTTTATTGCAAGGTCTTGACTGCGATTTTAAAAGGTTAGCCATCGCACGTTTCCGTGTACACCGAACTTTGAATGGATTTTGATTCAGATGCAGAAGTTTCAAAATTTTTGTGTAGTTCAAAGTTATGTATAAACATAATTTCCTCACCCGATGATTGTTTGGAGTTACAATCAGATCTTGCTCGTTTTGAGAGCTATTATAACTAATCTACTATATCTTATGACAAATGCTTCACAATCACATTGACTAGAAAACACAAACCTATTGTATTTCATTATATTATTTATTAAAATAAGATAAACGCGTTTCTGAAATAAAAGACCATGCTGTAACGCTTAACGCGAAGGTCCATAGTCATAGTGACAACATAATTTCTCGAGCCGTAATGAGACTTGAGAATTCTACGTTTGGGTTAGCCCATAGATAATACTATATAATACGGGGTAAGCCGTTTAAGAGACCTTTGACTTTAATGCTATACTTTTCATTTATACGCAGGTTGTTGGAATTTGCTATCTGGAGTCCACAGTACGCTATCCACATAGTGGGAATTAAACAAAACATAAATACATTTTTAAATTCCTTGGAATAAAGGACTGGACATCATTTAATTGACTATGTAACAGACAGAAAAAGTCATGGCATTCAGGTTCGAAGATGTTATTTGAATGCAAATTATCTGTATAAAATAATTAATTCCAATCAAAATACAAAATCAATATTTAGTGTTAATTCCGCTAATTGTCAGTTTAATCATGCTGGGATGCAATTTGCACCGCCCTCCCGCCCGCAAAAATGTGCACATGCAAGAACGACAATATAAAAAGCAAATTACATGCGCCAGTACGATACCCAACACGTGTTTCGGTCCTCCACGGACCATTCTCAAGGGCTGCTAACTCGTCGAGTGCTCGAAGGAGACTAAAAGCCAACGACGCGAGCGCTCTTTTATATACTACCAACCGCATGGACAATTATTTCTAACTACCCCCAAATATTCGTAGTAAAGGAGATGAAACTAAATTTGTTTGGTCATTCAACAATGCAAAACTATTACTGCTATGTTTTAATATTTCTAATTGTTCCAACACACATAACCGGAAACTTTTATCACAACTATGTAAAATATTATACGTATTATTGTCGCCCAAGGAATGGCCAGTTTCAATTAAATGTTTGGCGTAATGAGATTTATCTGGATGGCCATTCCTATAAGCAGCTACATGCTCTTTATACCGTATTTCAAAATTTCGGCCTGTCTGACCTATATATACCGCGTCACAATCATCGCAGACCAACCTATACACGCCGGATTTCTTGCAATTTTCCAAATTATCTTTTCCATTACAAAGACGTCGTATAGTTTGGTCCGTCCAAAATGCAACGTGAATATTATTTTTACGCAGTAAATTGGCAATTCTATCTGAAATTGGGCCCATATAGGTCAGACTACCAACATATTTGTTAATACGGTCAGGGGGGCATGCATACAGTAAAGAGCGAACCCTACATCTCTGATTATTTTTAATCAAATTATCAATAATAGATTTTGGATAACCGTTTGATAACGCGATTTCATAAAGAATATTAAGTTCTTTTATGTAATTCTCATTAGACAAGGGGACCGACATTAACCTATGAACATAGCTGCGGAAGGCAGCTAGTTTATGTTGATTGGGGTGACATGATGAAGCTGGAATAGCCATATCGGTATGTGTTGGTTTCCGATATATTTGAAATTCTAATTTATTATGGACATTAGTGATGGTGAGGTCAAGAAAATTAAGGGATTTTTGTGATTCTAATTCCAATTTAAATTTTATTTTAGGGTGGAGATTATTTAGTTTAGTAACAAATGAATCAATTTGACGTTTGGTACCAGACCAACAGATTATTATGTCATCAACGTATCTATAATAAAATAAAATGTTGGGTTCGCCCACTATATATCTACGTTCAAAATTATCCATAAATATCTCTGCCATTAGTGGACTTAACGGTGAACCCATGGCCAACCCTTCCTTTTGGCGGTAATATTGATTGTTAAAACGAAAATAATTTTGTTGCATGCATATTTTTGTGAGTTTAAGTAGATCATACATCTCTCCAGGATGTAACCGTTGTCTCTCAAAGTGTTCACCCAGAACATGTAAACATTCCTCATGAGGGATATTGGTAAATAGACTATCAACATCTAGGGACAGTAACTTAGCGGAAGATGGAATTTGAGTATCTTTAATTTTTGAAATTAAGTCTAAACTATTTTTTAAACTGAATTGAGGTTGAAAGAATGCTTTTTTACTTAAAAGGATGTTAAGATAATAGGTCTTTACCTATGAAATTGCCGTTTTGTATGAAAAAATTTAAACGAATTTTTTTCATGAATTTTTTTATTTGTATTAATCGAAGTAATCACCCATGCAATCAATGCATCTTTGCCATCGCAGTGGCAGTTTATTGATGCCCTTCTTAAAGAAATCAGCTGGACGGGAGGCAACAAATTCTTCAAAGGCATTTTGTACTGCCTCTCGGGTATTGAATTTTTTTCCCGCCAAGAAGTTATCCAAATTCTGGAAAAAGTAGTAGTCTGTAGGCGCAAGGTCTGGTGAGTAGGGCGGATGACGGAGAGCTTCCAACCCCAGTTCTTGCAACTTGGAGACCGTCTGCTGTGCAGTATGAGGTCGCGCGTTGTCGTGCAGGAGCAGCGGAGACGAGCGATTGACCAATGCTGGTTGGAGATGCGCCAGCTTCTCCATCATTGTGCTCAGTTCTTCACAGTACACATCTGCAGTAATGCTCACCCCGTTTGGTAAGAAGCTGTGATGAATCACACCGGCGCTAGACCACCAAACAGTGACCATCACTTTTCTAGGGGTAAGTTTTCGTTTAGGGCATTGTTTAGGTGCTGAACCAGGATCCAACCAACTTGCTGAGCGCTTGCGGTTATCAAACAGAATCCATTTTTCATCGCAGGTAACAATGCGGTTCAAAATTCCTTCATTTGTGTGTCTGTTGAGCAGTGCAAGGCACGTCTCGACGCGTACTTCGCGCTGGCGATCATTGAGTTCGTGGGGCACCCATTTGTCAAGCTTTTTTACCTTGCCAATTTGACGCAAATGGACCAATATTGTTTTGACGCTAACGTCGAAAGCTGCTGCTAATTCAGCCGTAGATTGTGTATCATCAGCTTCCACAACCGCCTTTAATTCGTCATTGTCGACCAAAGTCTTCGGACGACCGCGAGGTTCATTTTTCAGGTCGAAATTTCCAGAACGGAAGCGAGCAAACCAATAACAGGTGGTGCGTTGGTTTGTAGTGTTAGCTCCGTAAACGTCGTTGATGTTGCGTGCCGCTTGTGCCGCGTTGCTGCCACGACGGTACTCATATTCCATAATTACTCGAATTTTTAACGTATCCATGATGACGAAAAAGATTGAAATGCGATGAAAATGTAACACTAATCAATAAAGAAATGACTACTTTTGGAAAAAAGAATCCATGTTTTTAAAATAAAATTAATTTGAAATTAGAATTCTTAGCCAAACAAAAATTATTTTGATTTGAAATGGCCAGTACTGCAGAACGGCAATTTCATAGGTAAAGACCTAATATTTGGCTAAATTATACGAGGGGGCACCAATATGAGAGACAACAGGGCGAATAGGAACGTTTTCTTTATGAGTTTTTGGCAACCCATACAAAACAGGTGATCGTGGGTTCATGGGGATAATATTTTTTAATTGATCTGGAGAGATGTAAGACGTACCCTTAATAGCATCTTTTAACTCAATCGTAAACTTTTTGGTGGGATCAGAATCAAGGCATTCAAAATCGTCACCCTGGATGACATCATTAACCTTCAGATTATAATCAATTCTATCCAGAATTACGACTGAGTTACCCTTATCAGCTTTTGAAATTACTAGGTTATTCTGGTTTATTTTGTCATTTAAAGATCGAAAAAGAATATTTTCTGACCTACTGTGGATAACCGGTGTCTTTATAGCTTTTTTGATTTGAACTGCTATCTGATGCTTAATGATGCCATCCTGTTTACTTCTAAAGCAAGCAATTTCCGAGTCAACCGCCAAAGTTTCAAGGGATTTCTGGGAAGGCCTAGGTTGAATATTATATTTCAAACCTTTTTCTAACAAAGAAATTTCATTTGGTGAAAACTGAGTATTAGAATAATTTTTGACGCGGGGATAAAATGTATGCGTTGAAATCGGCAAATTATCAGAATGGTTGAAATTATCATTGCGGCTCTCCCAAGACAATCGCTCCAACTTCCGCGATTGTATTACATATTTTTCATGCACCTCTTTCGAAGCCAGATCCCTAGCCTTGTTATCTAAAATATCAAACTCCACGTTATGTAATTTGAAACTCAATTCGGTATATAATACTTTGAGGTGGAGCTTGATACCATCTCTAACAGAAAACCAATACTTGCATTCCTCATTCAACCATATCTGCTTAGCCTTCCTCAACGCTATACTACTAGCTCGGTTATGTGTGTTGGTACGCAAATTAATATAATGAGGTATTACATTCAATTTCTTACATTGTTGATTGAACCATACGTTTTGTGCTGCCAAACGGTGGAGTTTGGTTAGCTTGATGTAAAGTTTTGCCTGCTCAGCTATACTTGCTGACTGTAGATAAGTAATGGAATCAGGCGTTACTTTGCGGAAATCCATAACAATCAAAATACAAAATCAATATTTAGTGTTAATTCCGCTAATTGTCAGTTTAATCATGCTGGGATGCAATTGCAAATTGCATCCCAGCATGATTAAACTTGTTATGGATTTCCGCAAAGTAACGCCTGATTCCATTACTTAATTAATTCCAAAGTAAAATCAGCGTCTCTGTTCGAAAAAAATATCAAATTAGAGTTCCTAGATCGACCGCCTCTCGTTCCAAATATTTATTTTCAGTGCCCGGATGTAGTTCAATTTATACAAAACATACATTCTTGAGACGGTCTTGTAGATCTTATAATAGGCGTCTTGTGGATGTAGCTAGATATACTATATTTAAATATTGGCTCATACAAAAAAAATGGTGACAATGTCCAGTTTTTGCTGGATTGTATCTTGTACCCATCATAAATTGTCGGTTATTCTGAATATTTATTTTAATTATCTATTATTATTTTTAAATTTTTTATAGTTTATTGTACCCGCGTGTACTCTAAAGTTTTTGTTAAATTGTGGAACTGGTATTTCTATTTGTGACTTTAATTTGTATGTAATATTAAAAAAATATATGACTGCTTGTTTCCTGTAATTAATAAATTTCAAGTTCCAAGACATACTATATTTAAAATAAAAAATTGATAAAAGTATTTACCAAAACTTTGCCAAAGATTTTGACAATGTTTGTAGAGATAAATAATCATACAGGAGAAAATAGGAAAAAAATCATACTGGCAAAAAAATACTACATATACTTTATACCTGAGTATTACCACTTACTGGCTGGTCACAAAAAAACCTTAAGTTCAGAACATAGAACACTCTTGATTGTCTGTTCGGATAATTTTGGCAACAATTAGTGCTACCATTAAGAATTTTACTTAAATGTGATTGCTTCTCATATGAAACACTGAGGAAAAAGAAGGTATGAAAACTGAAAAGATAGACGAGATTTACGAGATTAATAAAACAGGCTATGTTCGAATGCAAACAACACGAAATCTTTAGGTACCAACACAAAAACAAATACCATAGTAACAAAACAACATACCAACTAATCGTAATTGCCTTTTAACTCTTTTGTTACAACACAAATTGGAAACATAATTTAGCTAGTTATAGGTAATAGCGGACGGTTCGACAAAATGTTACGCCATGAACTTTACGAATAGTCTAAGAGTAAGTAAGCCACGTGACCGGTAATGGGCCAAGAACCCCTTTGTTTCAAGGTAAAGTAGAAGCGTTTACTGCGTAGCACTTTAGTCCACTATAAAGCAGATCTTTAGAAAATATAGTCATAATCATTTAGTCTTATTACTACGCACTACTAGGTACTATATATCACACTAATATTATAAAGGCGAAAGTTTGTGAGTGTATGAGTGTGTATGTTTGTTAGGTGACACCTTGGATTAACAATGGCTATAATGTATAAATATCAACGCGGGTAAAACCGCGGGGCATAGCTAGTAGTAATAATAATAAAATCTGAGTAACACACAGTACGGGTACATATTGACGGAACTTGGCGTGGTTGGTAGATTCGCTGTCTTTCAAGCCGGAGGTCGTGGGTTCGATTCCCACCCGGGACAAATATTTGTGTGCATGAACATGTCTGTTTGTCCTGAGTCTGGGTGTGAATTATCTATATAAGTATGTATTTACAAAAGAAAAATAGTATATGTAGTATATCAGTTATCTGGTTTCCATAGTACAAGCTCTGCTTAGTTTGGGATCAGATGACCGTGTGTGAATAATGTCCCAGGATATTATTATTATTATATTGATTATATAGCAGGTACATACAATTAGGTTATAATATTTTATACTTGTGGGTTCTGGTTATTTTAGCGGCTGGTACTTATCAAAGGAAAACATATCGCTATAAAGGCATTTTATATAAAATTGAGACTATTTATACGATAAGATGCAACATTGTAAAAAGGGTTAAGTAAACAAATTAGTTTACATAAATAGTTACCTACGACTTAAAATACAGATTTTAATGGGCGTTAATATTAGTGAGAGCCATATCTTGTTTACATTCAACGAGCGGTTCGAATGGGGAAGAACCTTTTCCCAACCAATGACAATATTATGTTCCCAGGTGTGAGTTTGTCAGAGTTCAGCAGGGAGCTGAACATTCATAGACTGCTGCTGGTACGGTAATTGTTTTACATTTTGGAGGGAAGTGCATTTCTTTATGATTGCGGTGAGGGTATCCAAGAAAGTTTAAGGAATTCTCCCGGTCGTGAATGAGCCTCGTCGCTCAGTATCATTTCATTGTTCACTACTGTTGACCCAGGTTTATAGGAGTTGCAGTGGAAGGAAAGAGGGTGGGACTTGTTCTTTATCTTGTGGGCAGTAAGCCTCAGATATGGCTTAACGACAACCACTAAGACCGATAGCTGAACGTGCTCTCCGAAAGACATTAAACCACTTTGATGGTCACCCATCTATAGACGCCTAGATGCTTTACCTCACCGATCATTTACGGATCGGTGAGTGTGACTGCCAGTGAGCGCGGCAGATAGACGGACGAAGGTTTAGTCATAGGATTCCGTTGGCACCCCAAGGGTAAAGGATAATAAAAATAAACGTTTATTTATTTTCGCTACTTTGATTTATATAGGATAGATTGAGATTAATATGACGAGGGCTTGAAAGAAGAACAAATTGAAATTAATATCATCTCTCTGGGATAATTAAATTTCAAAGCAAAGAAATAAAATATTGCATTTATTTGTTCCTCATATGTTGTTTCTGACCTATCGCAAATAAATCGAAACCACATTAACCTTGAGCAATGAATTTAGACTAAAATTAAGTTTTCACGACGCAAATACTGGTAAAAAGTAAAAACTATATAATTTGTAGTCCAAATAAAAAAACTTTTATGCCTGTGAGCTATGACGATAACTTACATAATTATGAAGTTGGATTATCGTATTACAGAAAATTTCACAACTTCAATGTTAAATTGGTCCTTCAATCCGACCTTAAATAAACCCATATACATACTCGTTTGTCGGCATTGTGGGAACCCTCAGTGCACGAGTAATTTCCATACATATCCGGTTTAAAAAATATATGTAAGTAAGTACTTAATTATTTCAACAACTTAATACCTACAATAATTCTGCAGTTAATTGTAAACTGTACTGAAAATAAGTATCATTATTAGCAACGATTATTCGCAAGTATTTTATATACATATATACTAGTAGTCGTCGTTTTATAATACGCTCATTGTCAGATGCTCTCTCTAGGTCGTAAGTTGTTGGCGAGGTTAAGCAACCAGGCTCGCGGTCAGTCCATAGATGGGTGACCACCAAAGTGATTTAACTTTTGAGCATCGCCGTGCTTTGTAGGGCACGTAGCTGTCGGTCCCGGTTATCATTAGTCAACAGTCGTTAAGCCATGTCAGAAGCCTACTGGGCGGCTTGAATAACTCTAACACTAGGGTAACCATTGACCATACGAAAAGTATGTTTTGTTTCTTTATTTTCGTATTTAGAGCAAAAATACGGAAGTATGGTTTAGGTCCTAACTATCTTTATATATAATAATTAAATATTCTATATATAATTATTAAATTAAATTAATATTATTTTTGAGAATAAAATTTTATAGAAATTGTATATAGGTATTATATTGTATATAAAAAAAAAGTAAGGTGTGCGGCATGTTTTAGATTGTACTAATGACTCATATCATCTACGCGATGTTACTGGATACACTCGTTCTACGAAAATCGTCGCAAATGTAAGTGTAGGTAATAAGGTTCATTGTGGAGTTCAAACTGTTTCCATCGACGCGACGTTACGTACTGTACCGAAGTATATACGAGTAGATAAATTAATTGAATAGCAATGTGAAAACGATAAGTAAATTCTTGCAAATATATTGGTAGAGGTCGTGAGAAAATAAATAAATAAATGCTGTTGAAACATCGACAGATAAGCTCTTTATTGAAGGTCACAATCAGGCCTTCAACAAGGAACAAATATAGCATGCTATGCTACAAACAAGATGATAATACCTAGTGCAAAAATTGAAGGAGATTGATATCTAACCATTAGTCTAAACATATTGTCACGTTTGGGGTTCGAACTCCAGTACCAGTAAGAGTTATGGTAGCATTTGTAAAATAATTGATTGTTTCGCGATTGTTATAGTTAATACTAGAAAGAAGTACAAAAGAAAAAGGATAGCTGGTGAAAAGGACGTACAACATTCAAATGCAAAAATTACATTAATAGGCGGATCTAGAATAAAAAGGAAGAGATGGCGTGAATTTCCTGATAGAAAATAAAGAAATAGGTAGAGACAAGGAAAGAATATTTCAATTAATCTGGAATATTGGTGAAGGTTTTAGAAAGAAAAGAATAACTTTCGGAATGTTTGAGATTTGGAACTATTTATGGCTATATAAGCAGTATATCGAAACAGAACGGTGAGTGTTAATTCAAGTGGAGCCGAAGAAGAATCAAGAGGAAGAAAAATGAAATACAAAAAAGCGGAAAATAGTGACAAAAAACAGTAAACAGTGAAAAGTGTACCATGTAGGCCGAGGCCCTCACGTAGTGGTTGTCGTCGGAACTATAAGTTTCTAAGAGCGTTTCGTGTTTATGGTGTAGCACCGTGTACAACCATAGTACAGCCTAGCTGTCTAGTTTGGGATCCGAGGGTAGAGTTTTAATTGCCCGAAGATATTATCTCATCTTCAAAAACAAATTTGAAAGTTTAACAATACATTAGTAATATTGTTCCTAGAAACAACGTTGCGATCGACGATTTTACGAACAGACGGTAAAACAGATACTGCATATGGGTATTTATTCTGACCAGGAAAATGCCAATCACTTCATAGTCAGACCCGGAATTTTAACTTTTCCTAAGTTAAAGTTCCGGGTACGAATTTTTCTCATGACCTGTGGTTGGTTTTATATGATTTTATAATTCTAAACAACCTCTAAAAAATACCTCAAATCCTATAAAGATTGACGGGCCAGTAGGCGTGGTTGGTAAATGATTGCCTTTCATGCCGCAGGTCGTCGGTTCGATTCCCACCCAAGTCAGATATTTGTGTGCATGAACTGTTTGTCCTGAGTTTGGGTGTAATTATCTATATTGGTGAGTATTTAAAAAAGAAAAGTACTATATGTAGAATATCAGTTACCTAGTTTCCACAGTGCAAGTTCTGCTTAGTTTGGGATCAGATGGCCAGGAGCGAATGTCCCAGGATATTATTATTATTATAGATATTGAAAACTCTTGCTAAGTATGTTCTACAGTCTATACTATACAACATCTACTAATTATTGTTCAAAAGTGGATCACAGTTGACTGGTAAGACATTAAGGTGATGACATGGTTTCGTATCGATGCTAAGAACCTAAAGTATTAATACGTTGACAATGTGTTTGCTCTACATTTTACTGACACACCCACTTAACACCCTTATAAGAATTTGTTTACTGTATCACTGAACTATTTGTATTACTATATACTCATAGCTGAAAATGACAAGCAAGCTCGTTACGGAAACGAAGAGTAATGACTTGCCAAAGAGTGCCAAGGAAAGGTATAATATTTTGTACGACTTCAGATATTAATTCTTGGTCTCAAAGTTATTGCATAATCATAAAATCTGGAGAAGTACGAGTTGGCTTCACGCACCGCGAGTTTCGTAACTCACGTAGACGTATAAGAAGGAAGTTAAAAAGGCTAAAAAGTTTTTGATGTATTAAAAAACACTGGCAGTAAATAACGAAAGGTTTTGATTTAACTTCTCTTGTTTGTCTTGCCGACATATTGTTTATCTGACGGATGGAGTGCGTCATAAATGCGGCAAGTAATAACTGGAGCAGGAAAAATAGATGCAGAGCTCAAAACGGTAGAACGCGTAAAATACATACAAGCGTGGTCGTTTCGGCCAGAAACTACTACACAGAATGTGTTAAATTATCTTAATAAAATTAATGCATGCGAAGAATATTTTGTTGAAAAACGTGACATTAAAACGGACAAGCATGCAGCATTCGTAATAGGTTGTCCCGAAAGTTTGTACGAACAACTCAGCTCGCCGGCGTCGTGGCCACCGCGTGTGAAAGTGTCAGACTGGTTTCGCCCGCGGCCCCGCGGTGGTCGGGGCGGCGCCGAGTGCAACAGAACCAGTCCTCAGAACAGCGCGACGGAGCCGCAGCGTTAACACGGATGTGCGTAATGACGTTAATGTGAATGAACGGCTTAATAGGATTGTTATATGCCATCAAAACATTGCGTCGTTAAGTCAAAAAACTAAACGATTAGAAGTCTTATTACGTAGTGAGTTAAAGTGTGATATACTAGCAATAACAGAACACTGGTTGACCGAAACTAATTTAAAATGTATTAAAATCGCTGGCTATAAGCTGGCCTCGTACTATTGCAGAAAACAAACAATGCACGGCGGCTCTTGTATATTTGTTAATGAAAATATAAAGTGTGTAGAGAATATTGACTTAGCAGCCCTATCGGTTGAGCAATTTTGTGAAATATCGGCGGTAAAGTTGCTAGATTTTGACGTTACCATAATTTGTGTGTATAGGACTAATTTAATTAATTCTAATACGTTTTTAGACAACTTTGAACGATTCCTCGATAAAATAGATGATCTAAGAATCCAGTGTGTAATAGTAGGTGATTTTAACATTAACACATTCGGTAGTTTAACCAGTGATGTTAAAAGGTTACTTGATATTCTGTCAACCCATAACATGACGAATCAGGTAGAATTCCCTACACGGATAACGATATCCACTATGACTAGCCTCGACCATGTCTACACAAATCTTCCGTCGACCGGTGTTACTGCACAACCTGTGACCACTCATTTGAGTGACCACCTAGCCGTGAGATGTGACCTGATGTGTTCAAAAAGCACCGACTCAAATACATCGCAGTACACTCGTTCATTCTCGCTACATAATCAAAATAACTTCGCCGCGTCTATAGGTTGCGTAGACTGGCACGAAATAAAGATGCGTAACAAGACAACATTACAGATGGCTACCGCAATCATTAATGTGTTATCAGGTAAGTTTGACATTTGTTTTCCACTTCGGAAAACAAGCAATACTATAAAACATGACTCATCTTGGGTAACATCAGATGTAAAGAACTTTAAATTAATTTTATTTGACTTCATTGAAATTGGAAAACGTTATCCGAATAATATGTTAATTAATAATATAATTAGTGACATGAAAATATACTATGACAATTTAATCTCCTGTACAAAATCTAGATATTATACAAATATTATAAAAAACTCCCAAAATGCCTCGAAAGCTATGTGGACTGTCGTAAACATGGAGAGGGGTAAAAATAACACACCGCGCCTAGATTTTACGGATATTGTTAAAAATGTAGATGGTACACCATTTTTAACAAAAAAGTCTGCGCTTGATGCCATGAATACCCGCTTTTTGGGGGCGGTAGATGCGTGTGGTGCTCCTCGCGCAGATATACAGCGTGTGCATGACCAGCTCCTAGTTACCTGTCTTCCAGCAGACCGGTCATTGCGTCTAAACCGTTTTACCGCTGACGAAGTCTATCGCATCATCATGACGCGTATACCGCCAAAACCATCAAAGGATACTTATGGCATTTCCATGAGACTGATTAGGTTAGCAGCTATACCCCTGTCGCCTGTTCTTGCAGATTTTTTTAATGTATGTTTGAGAGAAGGTGATATCCCGGCTCCTTTAAAATGTAGCAAAGTTTCACCTCTATATAAAGGAAAAGGGAAAAAAGACTGTATCGACAATTACAGACCAGTGTCGATCATTCCAGCGGTAGCGAAGATACTTGAGAATGGCCTTAGCTCTCGCCTTCTAGAGTTTCTCTCGGCTGGTGATGTTCTAACAGACCGACAACATGCCTATAGAGAAGGTAGATCAACTACGACCTTAACTCGCGAACTTATACGATTGGTGATGGCTGCGAAAGAAAAAAAACTGCAAGTAGCCTTAATTTGCTGTGATTTGTCGAAAGCCTTTGATGTCGCGGATCGTAATATAATTGCGATAAAACTGCGACATTACGGTGTGGACGGCCCATCACACGCACTTTTTGCAAAGTTACTGCAAGACAGGTCACAAATTGTTGTAGGTTGCGAGGGCACGGAGAGGTCAGATCCGTTACTGTCAAAGATAGGCGTGGCTCAAGGCTCCTCAGTGTCAAACATATTATTTTCGCTACTGCTGAATGACCTGCCGAGTTCTATAACTGATGCAGAAACTCTAATGTTTGCGGATGACGTGGCTGTGTTAGTAATGGCCTCTTCGGTAGATTTACTAGAGGAAAAGCTAAATAGGACAGCTAATCAGCTTGATAAATGGTTTCGAATTAATGGGTTGGTACTTAACGTGGCCAAAACTCACTTCATTCACTTTGTGCTATCGGGTCACACACAGAGACCACTCGTGGTGTCTGCGAATGGAGTGAGTATTGCACAGGTCGAAGAGACTACTTTCTTAGGCTTCGAAATTGATAAAAGTCTCAAGTGGGAAAGCCACATAAATAAATTAAGCGGGAAACTAGGGAGCGCCTGTTTTGCTCTGAGCCGATTGCGAAGTGTAGTGTCCATGGCAGAGATGCGTGCATGCTACTTTGCAACAGTGCATTCGTTGCTGCAATACGGTGCGGAACTGTGGGGCCGCGCAGCCGATTGGGAGCGAGCATTCCGGATGCAGAAGCGTGCTGTTCGAGCAATGGTCCATGTACCGCAAGATATATCCGCTAGACCCTATTTTAAAGAACTGGGTATTATGACAGTGCCCTCCATAGTCATATACCAAGTTGCCGTGTATGTTAAAGCGAATATAGAACTATATACCACACGAAGCACTATTCATTCGTACAACACACGGCATAACTACAAATTGGCAACAGTTCCTAGGACACTTACAAAATCATCTAAGATCACTTATGTTATGGGTTGCACAGTTTATAACAAACTCCCGGTGAGCATATCTAATATCCCTTCATTACAGAGTTTTAAAGTTCGATTGAAGAGGTGGCTTATCGAGCAATCGTTTTACTCGCATGACGAATTTTTAAAGTTTAAGTAAGTAGTTTGTATTAGAAATATTTTTATTCTTTGACATTGTATCCTATTATATTATTTAAAAACTATGACATGTAAAACCATTACCAATAAATGACTATCATACTTTAAGGTTGATTTCAGAGTGACGCACGCGGCACGCGCCGGAGGCCAGCGCGTCTCAACAGCGGCGCGTGCGACCCGCGTCACTCTGAAACGCCAGCAGAGGAGCTCAGGCCGCGCGCGCTTCGCCAGCGCTGACCGACGACGGCGCGCGTCTCACACGCGGCGCGTTTGAACTGCGTGACTGTGAAACGCAACTACTATCTAGTGTAATTGTAAGCGCGCGCGTTTGGACAGCGCTGCTCGCCGGCGCGACTCTGAAATCACCCTAAGGGTTCCTTTTTTAAGGCTTATGTTTAACTTACCACCAAATATAGTAACATATAACAGACAAAAATAGTAATTGATCACCAAAATGAAACCCGCATTTTAATGTAAAATTATAACCAAAGTTTCACCATTTTGCTATCCTATTTAAGCAAAATGACTCCAAATTAATCATTGTTAACCCATAAGTAATAAATGACACCAAAATTAAACCAGCATTTTAATGTAAAATTATAACCAAAGTATTTACATCTTGCTATTCTGTTTAAGCAAACTGACTCCAAAAAAATCATGGTTAACCCAAAAATTGTTAATGATCACCAAATTATTAAACACATTTCAATTTAAAATGACATGCAAAAAATAATATCTCGTTATCCGATTTATGTAAATAATAAGGCATGTATTTAAATCGATATCTGTATATTCCCTTTTTTCTAACAAATTTTTTCAAAGTTATATCAAAAATACTGACTTGCACACTAATTATGCACACTAACTAAATCAAATTAGAACTTAAATATAAAGATAATTATTATGCAGCAAGCATTGTTTCTGTCACGGCTCCGGCGCTGCGGGGTTTGGGCGGCCCCACGCAAGCTTATCGTCGCAGATGGTTTGAAGGCTCACCACCTACTCCTGCAGCTCGCGGGCCGCCCCACCCCTCCGCGCCTACGCGGGCTTACATTACACTCTAGGGGTAGGGCAAACAAGACTACGTGAAGTCGGTTTTGCAGCGATTCGTTTCTGTCGCAAAATTAAAGAAAAAAGTCACAAAAAATTTTTAATCATCTTTTTTTAAATTATTCAAACAAACATTAAAAAGTAAGTCCTCTTCTAATTAATAACAAAGGGAGGGTATTGCAAACCGGACACATGACTCAATATGGCATCATAATACTTTTTTGGTAATAAGCCTACATTTTGTGGCAATCACAGAGGTTTATTTAGGCAGAAATAACACATTAATTTGCTCGCTAAGATTTGGTGATCATATACTACATTTGGTGTTCGAATACACTTTGAAGTGCAGTCGTGACTTAAATTACAAGTACTATTGTATTTTTAGACTTTATTTTTCTGGTGTTAAGTTTCTATTTTTGGTTAAAAAACGGAGGGTATCAAAGCATTTTATGGTGGTCATTATATTTAATCCCCTTTTTTAACATTTTGGTGCTGTACCTATAATATGTAAAATGACAATACGTAAGGATTTGAAAAAACGAATAAGTTCTTATTTGGACTATATGTATTTTTGTACCCCAAATACAAACCTTCGGTAAATCGGTTCGATTTAGATTATTTTTGAATCTGGAAGGGTATAAATATGTTTCCGAGATGGTCCCATATAAGTTCTGTTTTTTGTAATAATGGTAAAAGTTTGTGTAATATTTTATATTACAATTCCGAAAGTCCGTGTTTCCTCGTTTGTTATCTTTTCACGCCTCCACTAGGTACTCAACTACTCGGACTTACATTTAAAACTACCATATAGGATATTAATAATATCGGAAGATTCCGTTCTTTTGTTCAGTTTTTCCAGCAGGAATTTCCGTGCGGAGCTGTGGGCAGAAGTGAGTTCTATTAAGGTCTATAGAAGAGTACAAAAGTTATATTTTCTTGAGTTTAATTTAACCAATGCATAGCTCGTAGAGCCGAGGCGACGACGGCCGCTGGGGCAGAAAGGTTCTCGAGTGGCGACCACGAACCGGAAAACGCAACGTCTGCAAGCGTACAAGATGGACCGAAGATCTTGTATGGGTCGCTGGAAGTTTCTGGAAGTCCCCAGAATTGCAAGACTTCCCCAAAGAGATCTTTGAGGAAGTCCTGCATAGGTGGTTTGCCTTTTTCCAGCAGTGGGCCTATTTCGGCTGATATGATGATGATGAATGCATTAAGATATTGAATCAATACCTATAAAGACGCAAATGGACAGTTGCATTCACAGTTCGAAGACAAGAGATGATGTTAAGTGGTCACTCTGTGCTTCGGAGAGCACGTTAAGAACATTGGGTGGGCTAAATTTGTGCAAAACAAACTTATTTTTTCGTACCAGAATTTTGAAGATTAATTAATAATATAAACAATAGATAAATCGTGCAATAGATTTTTATTCAAAAGAATATATAAAATGTAACGTAAAATGAACGTAAGTTAATGTGTCTATGAAACTGTACAATCTGTGAAATTAACTGCCCATACAAGAATAACGATCAGCTGATGCATTATGTATTGGGCGTCAAATTCGATATTCCTTTTTTAAAATCCTGGTTTAGTTTAATTACTTCAGTTTCAGTTTGAGTAGATGGCGCTCCTCCAGTTTTGGTAAACGTTCTATATTTAAATTACTAATTGTGGGAGGATCCATATGCCTAATGGTCAAGCTTTTCGTATTTGGCTATTATTCAGCCCTATGGACGAAGTCAATGACCTTTTTACAATACGTAGAACAGGTAAGCACGTCACGCCCCTTCAGTAACTGGGTCGGTTGAATTCCATAGAGTATCATAGGTTTATTGATCAAGATACTGTAGTAGTACGATACCCCATGCTTAAAGGATGCAGAAATATCTACCTATGTGTTTGAATATGGTAGGTACTGGCAGTACATAAGTATTATATAGGACCTCAAGTAAAGGAATGCACTCCAAGTTTCTCACAATAATCAGCCATAGGATGTAGGCAAAAAATTAATATTTATCGTTTTGGGTTTAGCTAAGAATTTTAAATTCAAGAGCCCATAAAACTCTAGTCGATAAGTGACACAACAAAAAATCATCGAGGTATTAGAAATTTGGTGACCACTTGAGACATCATGTGCAAGTGTCTCGACCCTAAACAATATTTATTGGTTTCTATCGAAAGACTAAAAAAAAGGGAATTGGTTTGGAAAGGGAAGTAACACGTTTATTTTTATGCATAGTAGGAATATTTCGTTAGTCTTAGAACTGTCGCGCGTCGGTTACAATCGGGATTGTTATATTCTAACATATCGCAATAATTTTATAAGTTTAAATTTGAGTAAGTGTGTATTAGTGTTAGAGTCAGTGTTTGCTTATTAAATATTTTAACTAAATTAATTAAATTCAGTGAATGTAGCCGGTTTCCTGAAATTAAAAGCTAAGTACACTAGGCAGAACACTGTTTACTATTACATATGTTATTTCCATTAAACACTAAGTACTATATATATATATATATATATATTACAGGGCAAATTTACTATTTCATATTTTATTTCCATTAAATACTAAGTACTATATATATATATATTACTGGGCAAGACACTGTTTACTATTGTTTCAGATGTTATTCCTATTAAATACTAAGTACCTATATGTAACTTTGGCAAAATACTGTTAATAACTTAACAGTTGTTTCAACTTTTATTGCACTAAACATTACTTGTTAGATGCTAATTTATTACTATTGCATTGTTGATGTTGCCCAGACAAATAGCTATCCATAATAATCAAATGATTATTATTTTATTGTGTTTGAGATAGGTTATTATTTCTAATTTTCATGGCTAGAACTGACGATTATGAATCTAGACATTACAATGTTTACCTGACTGTGAGAACCTAAGATGAAGGTTAACTATATCTATTGGTTCAAATCCAATTAAATACTGATCTAAATGATTTATAGATATATTAATGGAGATTTTTATATGTGCATTGTCGTAACGGTATTCAAGATACAGAGATAACTGGTTCAAATCCAGTTAAAACTTATATAAGTGGTTTATTCGTTATTTATTAATGAATGTTTACAAGATATAAAAATAACTGGTACAAATCCTGGAAAGACTTGTCTAAATGCTTTATATATTATCTATTAAGGACATTATTATGTACACAACGACGACGCCGATATATACTGATGGTTGACTTTTACTTTGACGACATTTACATGAACATATACACATAAGTAGAGTGTTGGCAGTTAGTAAATATAAAACATAAAGTAGAATGAATATATATACAATTGTATGTACGGGGAGATGTGATTTTGGAATACCTATAATGTGACGCAATCTGCGTAAGTGTGCGTAAACTTTATCTATTTCCCGATGAATACGATACAAAGAGGGCGGTTTTTACGGCACACACACACTAACACTAATGAGACATCTATCTCGGATGGTTCGGATCAAGATGATCGAACACGCCAATTGAATCAAGCTACCATTATATACTATAGTGTCGACAGCGTGTAATCCCTGTATGTGTAGACTGTCTAAACAAGCGGGCATGCGATAAGTCATGTGTGGGAGATATCTGTTTGCCCAACGCGGGTCACATCCATGTGAATATAGGCCATAGATGCCTACGCAGACAGACTCTCTCATGCTACGCGGGACGCGCTAGAAGCAAGCCTACTGTTACAGCATATAGAGCACACGTCTGTGATCGACTCATATTATAAATCACCGAAACATACCCTATACTCAAACTATTATGGCTATAGATTACTTAGATCTAGCAACTATCCGAGTATTCTCATATTCACACAAACGCACAAGTACGCATACACGCATGTTACAACTTAAATTGTCGAGAATGTTGGATTTAAGCTACAGTAACATTCCTCTCAGTTAACGTAAATAACTGCGCAACCTCAAAGTAATCGCCGCTAGCGTAAAAGTAACAAAAGATCGTAGAACTGAATTATTGAGTTAATTCATAATCACATGTGTGGGATTTTACAATCAACATTATCTGAATATACATATACATATATATATCAACCACAACTGACACACTCTTGATGACTCATGACCTTGACAATGACTCTGAGACTATGAAATAAATAAAATAACTGATATTAGTAATCCTAGGGGAATCATGATTAACTCATGAGACTAATTGCATTGATAATATTTCTTTACAAATTATTACGAGCTATGTTAAGATTAAGTAGACAGTAGTTTTGCATTTTCCGCTTCATCCTACAGGACTCGTGTGAAAACCATTTTCCGGCATATACACGCGGTAGCTGAAACCCGGGGTAAGTTGTAGAAAATAGCCCATATATTATTTTATTTTCACGAATCATTACTGAAGCTTGGAACCGTATACTGTGTTTAACTACAATTTCAACTAGGATGTTTATTTACAGGAGTTTTCTTTTAAAACGGCATTAATTAAATTTATAAAAACTAAGGTTTGAATATAGGATGTATTAGAATATTATGTTAATTTAATCTAGACGATCACGCACCTTATAAAACTACATATAGACGATCACGCCCAACTAAAACTCAACTAACAATTATTAATTAAATAAAACCTCACACTAGTTTATCAGCAGAGGCTCAGGCAAGAGGTTAGGTAAGAGTACAGACTTCACGACAGTCTTCCGACAGGGGGGGGGTGGGTTATTACAATACCTGTAACTAATTCCAACAATATAATTGCTATTGATTTATCAGACCTGGGTACAAAGGTGGTTCTGAAAGTTATTAGCCATAAGTTTTGATCATTTTTAAGGTCTCCTAATGGTAAAAGGGAACCCTATTACTAAGACTCCGCAGTCTGTCTGTCCGTCTGTCACCAAATGGTATCTCATGAACCGTGATAGTTAGACAGCTGAAATTTTCACAGATGATGTATTTCTGTTGCCGCTATAACAAAAAGTTGCCGCTATAAAACAGAATTAAATAAATATTTAAGAGTACCCCCATACAACAAACGTTTTTTGCCGTTTTTATTGATAATGGTTCTGGACGATTCGTGCGTGAGTCCGACTCGCACTTAGCCGGTTTTTATTCTCGAGATTACAACTTTTACTTTAAACTATCTGCCAATGCGCACATTACAAGAATGATAATAGGTAAATTGTTTTTTTTAAGTTTTAAGCCATTATAAATCTAATAATTCCCAAAAAATTAAACAATTTTGACAATAGTTGCTTTTAAGAAAGCCCAAGATTCTAAAAGAACGTAAGATGCATTTCAAATAATAAATTTCGGTCACGGCGGCCAGTCTCAACAGAGATTAGCCATCTGCGCGGGACATAATATAGTGCACAAGTGTGTGCGCAAAAACAGGAGCACTTGCTATTCCATCACACTCATGTTCCGATGTGACGCCTAGTGACACAACCGGAAAGAGGTCAGGTACAGGATCGACGGCTTTACGTGTTCTCCGAGGCACGGGGTATAATACCGCCTACTCTCAGGCTTCGGGCTGATGCTGAGAAATTTTTCTTTTTACACATAAGTCCCAAAAATTTTTTTTTTTCGACCCGGGATTTGAACCCAGGACCAGGATCATTCTCTGCGGGTGAACACGCTACCGCTAGACCAACGAGGCAGTCTTTTAATAGCCTTTCAAATAACATTATAACAATGACAAAACAACCTTCTAGAAACGAGCCTATTGCTTCCTTTTTCTCAAGGGCTCGCAACATATTTGCAGCCATTCTGGTGTTGCGAGTGTCCATGGGCGGCGGTGATTACTTCTTACCATCAGGTGACCCACTTGCTCGTTTGCCTCATACAACATGTAACGTAATTAACGCACACCCTCAAACACCCCAATTAGAATATTATTTTGTAATCATAATACATACACTGAATTTTTTATTTAACATGTATATGCATTGTTATTTACTAAATTAGTTTCCTGGAATAAAATTTATTTTTCTTTATTTTGTATTGAATGATCGGATTTGTATGAATAAAAATAAAACTGCGATTTTAAAAGTCTTATTGATTTAACTTACGGTCCATTTCAATATGTTTTAAAATTTCCTATATTGAAAATTATATAAATCGATTCAGTAAACAATTGAACAAACTATTTTCAGGATGTGCGTTAATTAAGTTACATGTTGTATATAAAAAAAGACACGAGGAAGGAAAATACCTGTCATAATTGGAATGAAAGTTGGCTAGTTTAATAAGGAAAATAACCTTATTACTAATCGGAGCTCTGCGAAATGGGAACACCCAAATACTCCGAAATATTTTATTCCGAATTTTGATGTTCCGATTTTCAAAAGTCCGAATTTCATAATTCCTAAGAATTGTAATGTCTATTATTAAATATCACGAAATTTATCTTTCCGAAAGTCGTAAATGCGATTCGTTAGTATCCCGATTTTCATACGTTCTAAGAGCCAAATGATCGAAGGGTTCTCGGTCTGAAAAACGACATTACGCATTTCAGTACTTCGAATAAACTAAAAATCAACACGTAAAAATCAAACAGCTACAAAATTTTGTGACAGAAACGAATCGCTGCAAAACCGACTTCATGTAGTCTTGTCTGCCCTACCCTAGAGTGTAATATAAGCCCGCGTAGGCGCGGAGCGGTGGGGCGGCCCGCGAGCTGAGGAGCAGGTGGTTTTGAACGCCCGCCTTCGCGGCTGAGGCTGGCCGGCGAAGCCAGCCAGCAAGCCGAAGCTGCAGTGGTGGGCGTTAAAACCATCTATCGATAAGCTCGCGTGGGGCCGCCCAAACCCCGCAGCGCCGGAGCCGTGACAGAAACAATGCTTGCTGCATGTTGCATGCCTTCTTGATTGCTGCATTCCTACTTGCATGCTGCATGCCTGCTTGCATGCTGCATGCTCGCCTGCACGCTGCATGCTTGCTTGCATGCTGCGTGCTTGCTTGCATGCTGCATGCCTGCTTGCTTGCATGTTGCATGCTTGCTTGCATGTACATGCCTGCTTGCTTGCTGCATTCCTGCTTGCATGCTGCATGCCTGCTTGCATGTTGCATGCCTGCCTGCTTGCATGTTGCATGCCTGCCTGCTTGCATGTTGCATGCCTGCCTGCTTGCATGTTGCATGCCTGCCTGCTTGAATGCCTGCCTGCTTGCATGTTGCATGCCTGCCTGCTTGCATGTTTCATGCAGTCGCCGAGTGCCAGATCCCTCTATTTTTGGTGAATTATTTGGGTTAGGTTAGGTTAGAACTGTGACCGGGGAAACAAAATATTTTTATTCGTATTCGATGTTTAGAATTATCATTAAGTCGGACTTTTTGTTATTCGATCTATTGAAGCTCGGTATTTTGAGAATAGTAATTATAAACGTTAGGAATATTGAAATTTAGGAATTATAAAACTAGGAATAATGATAAGTCGGAGTTGTAATATTCCGAATTTTCTACCATTCAGAATTATGAAAGTCGGTATTTTGAAATTCGTATTTGTGACTGTCGGAATAAAGTTTTTCGTATTAATGTAGTGTACCCCTGCGAAATTAAGCACAGACGCCAGCACATCAAGCTACCCCAATGTGTCAAATTTTCCCAATTAAATGTGAACTTAATGCTTTTGTGATAACGTTGAAAATCTACAAAAGAAATTTGACAGATTGGGGTAACTGCATGTGCGGGCAACTGTACCTGTTTATGTAGATAGCTGTGTCACATGGCTCAATTTTATGTCATCATCATCATCATCATATCAGACCAAAGACGTCCACAGCTGGAAAAAGGCCTCCCCCACAGATCTCCACAATTGCCGCTCTTGCGCTATTCGCATCCAGCGGTCATGTCAGACATCCATAAATATCTGTCCTGTGTGAGAATCGAAACCGCATTTACGGGACGAATGATATATTTACGGGTTCTACTAATTTCCGCCCGAGGCTTCACCCGCGTGTTGTTTAGATGTACAAAAGTTAAAATCACATCACAAATTGGAAAAACAGAATAAAACCCTTCGCACATCAATTTTATAGAAAGTTAAGATATACTACTTAACTTTCTATAAAATTGATGTGCGAAGGGTTTTTCCAATGTGTAGAACCCGTTTTTTTGTTTTTAAACTTACGCGATTTGTACACATTTTTATATACTGTGGACACGGGTCTCATCACGATAAAGATTTAGGTAAATCATTACCTTGGTTACCCGACGTTTCGGCATGGATTGCACCAGCCGTGGTCACGGGTCGACTCAATCTTTATCTCGATGAGACCCGTGTCCACAGTATATAAAAATTAAATAGTATAGTTAGTATATAGTATATTATAGTTTTATAGTAAGGACATAAGACTAATAAACCGTCAATTTTATGTATTTAATATTAATATCCTGGGACAACATATACACCTAAGCAGATCTTGTACTATGGATACTATGTTCACGTCCACAAATACCTGTCCAGGGTGGGAGTCAAACCCACCCTGGACCGGTGGCGTGAAAGGCAAGTGACTACCAACTACCAAACGGCCTGTCTAAATTTTAAAATAAGTAATAAGAATAATATTTTTATTTTAGTCTTAAGATCTATACCCAGCCTGCCCTGCCACATGTTCATGGCACGATCTTAAAAATGCCACAAGCAGGGCAATCAGTGCGGCCACGTTCTGGGCCACAAAATTTTACGAGTTTGCCATCGAAACGATAAGAAGAAGAAGACACAGATACCCCAGAATTCCAACTATATGTTGGTCACACAGATAATATTCGTGTTCGATCATTGAACTTAAAACACGTGGGCACCGAGGTAGTAGCGAGGCGACTACCTTGACCATGTGCAGTCAATATTTCTCAAGATATGTCAGCTGAACAAAACAATTATTACTCATAAAATCCTTCAATAGGACTTTTTGTTAACATAGTCATAAACTATTCATGTCTTATTAAACAGCCAATAAATTAATCTATGTTCTAGGAAACCGTGGTAAACAGCATGATTTCTCTGTGACTGATTACAACAACCTATTTTCTAAATACTAGTTTCTGCCTTAGGCTTTTCCTCTAATAATAATAATAATATGCTGGGACACACGGCCATCTGATCCCAAACTAAGCAGGCCTTGTACTATGGAAACCAGATGACTGATATACTACAAATACTTCTTTTATTTTGTAAATACATACTTAAATACATAGATAATAACATTCACACTCAGGACAAACAGACATGTTCATGCACATAAATATCTGTCCTGTGTGAGAATCCAACCCACAAGGCAGTCGAATGACATATTTACGGGTACATAACTAGCTTTCGCCCGCGTGTTGTGAAAATGCATAAAAGTTAAAATCTTATCACCAATTGGAAAAACACAATAAAACCCTTCGCACATAACTTTTATAGAAAGTTGTAAGGACATAAGACTATAATCGGTCCTTAAGCAGTTTCAGTGCGACCTGCACTCTTGGTGATTCGAATATAATATTATATTTTGAATCCGTTTATAGTTAGAAGATAATGTTAAAGTAGTTTTATTTATAGTATTCAAAGATATACAGACTGATATATTTTATAATACGTATATATATATACTCGTAAATAGTAAATGCTGTTCACTATTTATATATACGTAGCACCGTATTTATCAGACCAGTCATCAAGAGCCGTTCTGGTCCTATACAATAGTAATGAATTTCACTGCCTACAGTTTGGTAAGAAACAATAGAGATTTTAGTGTATGAATTTTAACTAATTGAATATACTCTGATAACAAAGAAATAAATAGACACACACAGTTTGGTAAGCTACGTAACATGTTCTCGTCCAAAATACCGCAGTGTCTGAAGTCGAAAGTCTTCGACCAGTGTGTGTTGCCAGTGATGACTTACGGAACAAAGACGTGGTCGCTCACTATGGGCCTTATTAGAAGGTTTAAGGTCACCCAAAAAGCAATGGAGAGGGCTATGCTCGGAGTTTCCCTGCGGGATCGAATCAGAAATGTCTAAATCTACAGGCGAACCAAAGTCAACGAGATAGCCCGAAGAATTGCCAAACTGAAGTGGCAATGGGCGGGGCACATAGGTCGTAGAACCGATGGCTGTTGGGGCAGGAAGGTTCTCGAGTGGCGACCACGAACCGGAAAACGCAGCATGGGCAGGCCCCTACAAGATGGACCGATGATCTTGTCCGGGTCGCTGGAAACTTCTGGATGCGAATAGCGCAGGACCGGCAATTGTGGAGATCTTTTTACGGCAGCAATGGACGTAGCGGACATAGACGAGGCTTGATTGTAAATCTATTATATATTTTAATACATTGCCAGACTTGCGCGTTCAGTCATTCACCATCAAGCGACCCTCACAAGATCTTGTAAGGGGCCTGCCACGCTGCGTCTTGCGCAAAATTGACAATTATGGAGTAACGTTTGTCCAGCAGTGGATACCTTTCTGCTGACATGATGATGATACTAATAAATATAAAGCGTGTTACATCAAATTCCGGTAATATTTAAGAAGTAGCACCTGAGCAACTTTGCAATAAGTATATTGCTAAAATAAAAATCTGCTGTCATAATCTGTTATTAGAATATAAGACACGAAAATATTTTTATTAAAATTTAGAGGACAACTCATTTGTTAATATAATAAAAAATAAAATAAATCAAATCCAATTTTATGTTAGATCGTTATTTTTTTACCTTAGTACCTTACCACTATGTACATATTTCCTTCAAAAACCTCCCTAAACATTCAAAACATAAATACGTTGTTGTTACGTGTTAGTTTACTTGGTCTTTATGTTAAAATGAAATTGCAATATTAAACTCGTTATTTTCACAGACAATCTTCTTTGCCGTGGCTGAAATATGTCTAGCTAGATTTAACAGTGATGTCAGGCCAAACAATATGCATATTGCCATAAAGCACAAGCACGACAATCAAGTACAATACAGTGAACAACCCTCTGATAGGAAAATCATTGCCAAAAATAATGAAATAATCGAAAGAAGAAAATCGTCTAATGAGCAGATGCTTGATCAATATGATTATTATGATTCCTATAGATTGATTGATTCTGCGGATGATGAACTTCAAAAACATCAAATACTTTTGCGAACATATCTTCAAGGTTCGGGTGGACACATGTATCCTGACTATGAGAATGCTTGCAGTGCTTGTGGTCGAAATATAGTTAGTTGGATTAATAGAGATATTGGTGGTTTTGGTCCTACAAGCAATGGTGGTGGTGGTGCAATAAATGACGGAAGAAGCGAACGAAGTGGTTATAGAGGCAGAAACATGGGTCTTGGCATCAATAGAGGCGTTGCACGAGGGATACGTGGTGCAATGAATGTCGGACGAGTTGTTGCTAATAACGGCCGGGGCATGAGTTTTGGTATCAATAGGGGCAAGTTTGGAGGTAACGGTGCTGCAATAAATAGTGGTATTGGTGGTGGGATTGCTGGTAATAGCGGACGAGGCATGAGTACATACATCAATAGAGGCATTGCTGGCGGTTACGGTTCTGCAATATATGGTGGATGGATTGGTAGTAAATACGACAGAGGCGTGGGTTTTGGCATAAATCGAGGATTTGCTGGAGATTTTCGTAGTGCTATAAAAGGTGGTATTCAAAGAGGCATTCGTGGAAATGCTCGTGGATCCTTTGGTGCTAGCGCCAATAGGGTTCGTGGTGAGGGAATAAATGGTAATATCCATAAATATATTGGTAATGTCGTCAATAGAGATATCGATGCTAACATGTATAGTGGAAGCGGCATATCTATCGCTGGAAAGAAATATCATGGTTTTGGCCGGCAAATTAGTGGCAGGTAGATTTAAGTTCTACAATCAATGATGGAAACAATAGCGATGAAATTGAGAGTCCCTTAAGTAGTGCAAGCATCGGCACTGGCTTCAATGGAGACACGGGTGGAAATATTGGTTCTGGCATGAATGAAGGTAGTTCCAGGTATGTTCCAGGTATAAAATATCTTGGAAAAATTGTTAGTACTAACAGAGATATTGGTGGAACAGGCGGCACAAATAGGGCCACCAACTTTAATGGTGGTTCTAATAGTGACGTTCCAGTGACTAATATTAGTGGTACTGGTAGTTCCAACGTCAGCACTACTATTGATAATATAAATGGCAGTGGAGGTGTTGGTATTATCATACATAACAAAGTTCCTGGCAGTATAGGCAAAGATGCTGCTGCTGGTGTCGTTAATAGTATTAGTGGAGGACTTACTAACAATATTATATGAACAGGTGGTGAAGGCATAAATTATGATGTGATCGGAGTAATCGCTACTATTATTCCAGTTAATAACGTTAGTTCTGGTATCACTGGAAGCACTGGTAGCGAAACAATTGTTACTTATAATAGTGGTAATATTGACAAAGAAAGTGTATAACATTTTAATATTAATACAATTGGGGTCTCTAATGGTGGTCTATTTACTACTGGAAACGTTAATACTGTCACCGGAGGCATTACTGATGCTAGGTTTGGTGCTGATGCGTCACCTACAGACTGACACAGACTCACCGGACACGGGTGTTTCGGTGAGTATCTGTGCCGGATCGGCCGAGAAGTGACGACACATTGTCACCATTGCGGGAGCGACCTGGACTCTGCCCAGCATATGCTGGAGGAGTGCCCGGCCTGGGAGGCCGAGAGACGAGTCCTGGTCGCTGAGATCGGACGGGATCTTTCGCCGCCAGCAGTCGTGTATGCGATGCTGGCTGGCGACTCCGCCAAATGGGACGCCGTGGTCTCCTTTTGTGAGGCAGTTTTGCTGCAGAAGGAGGCCGCCGAACGGGATCGGGAACGAGCCGATCCCGCTCGTAGGCGGAGGAGGCGTCGGGGTGGCGGCGGCAGCCGTTAGCCCAACTCCCCTCGGGGCTGCGGTAGCAGTATGAGAAGTGTCCTCAACTGCCGCCACGTGCAAGCAGCCCCGGGAAGACAGCGAACTGTTTGTGGCGCAGTCGCTGTGCCGTACTGGCAGGAGTCGGCAAATGGGGAGGGCAACCCACAGTCCTCCCCGGGTGCGTGTCCCGACCATCGGCGCAAAAGGGGGGCACCGGAGCAGCATAACCGCGTTCCCCCTATCAGGCGCGAGAAGAAGTCCACGGCAGGTTAGGTTTAGTCGGTGCGAGTCCGACATACCCACCCGCAGACACTTTTTGCGGGTGGCATGCGTAGGCATTCCGTCCGATCTCAGCGACCAGGACTCGTCTCTCGGCCTCCCAGGCCGGGCACTCCTCCAGCGTATGCTGGGCAGTGTCCAGGTCGCTCCCGCAATGGTGACAATGTGTCGTCGCTTCTCGGCTGATCCGGCACAGATACTCACCGAAACACCCGTGTCCGGTGAGTATCTGTGTCAGTCTGTAGGTGACGTAACCGCCCTTCCTTCCCACCCAGGCCTCGAGGTGAGGCAGGATAGCACTGACGGCACGTTAGCGCGCGTTCAGGCGCAACTCCAGTCGTGCGCGCCACTGTGTTGGTACGCGCCGGTCTGCATCCCGCCTATAGCCAATGAGCGTCTGCTCTGGCGCCTCACCGCTCTCCAGGCGGACGCGGATCTCGATGTAAACCATCGCGTCGACTGCCGACAGGAGATCAAACGGCGGGAAGCGTGCCAGGAGTGTCGCCGCCTCAAAGGATACCGTCCGGTATCCTCGTGCGAGCCGTATGGCCACCACACGCCGCAGGCTATTCAAAATAGCCCTGCAGCGGGAGGCGCTCGTCAGGCGTTCAGACCAGACGGGTGCCCCATAAAGGACCATGGATCGCACGACACCTCCGTAGAGGCGGCGAACTTCTTCCCTGGGACCCCCGAGGTTCGGCAAAAGCCGGTGTAACGCACCGGTTACCCGGCGCACTCGGGGGGCCAGACGCTCGAAATGCTCCTCGAAGCCCCATCGGCTGTCTAGGGTGAGGCCCAGGTACTTCATGTACCGCCCCACCCTGACCTCTGCGTCACCTACACGCATCGACATACTGGGTGGTTCCACCCTACGGCGTAAGCCGTGGAACCATAGCGCCTCGGTCTTGTGAGGCGCTACCCGAAGGCCCAGTCTCAAAATGGCCGCGACGACACACGCAACTCCGAGTACGGCGAGCCGTACCACTCGCTGGAAGCTTACCTCCCGGGCTATGACGAGCGTGTCGTCCGCATAGCAGACGACGCTCACTCCGGGAGGGAGGCTTATCCGCAGGACCGCATCGTACGCGAGGCTCCATAGCAGAGGTCCCAATACGGACCCCTGAGGAACCCCGCAGGAGAGCTCCCCCTGGATCTCGATCCCGTTCCGTCCGACGAATTTGATCGTCCTGTCGCGCAAATATGCCCCGACTATACCACGGAGATAGGGAGGCACGTTATGATGGAATATCAATGAATATCTAGAACTGCTCAACAATAGACTTATTCTCATGCACAGAAAATTAATTTATATCCGTTGTAGAGCGTCACATTGAGAGACTGGCTATTGACAGCATTATAAACTAACTTTTTACGAGGATTAAAAAAAAATGTGATACAAAGTTTTATTGGCTGCCTTTTCCAAATGGTCACCTATTTATGTTCGAAAACATTTGACCGAATTTTATTTCACCTGCAACTTTTCGACTATTATTGTTTCGTTTTCTACTTCTCAAAGTCTCTTCATCAAAGTCAGCTCTGCCACTGTATCAGTTATCAATTAGCCCCCATTGTCAATTAACTTTTTTATTTCAATCGAGGCGTCCTCGACATGAAAATTGATAATTTTATTTATACGTGTGATGACGTCATAGATTATCATCACCCCATCTCATCCCGTGGGGGGCGTAGCAATCGACCGCGGGAATACCTACCAGAGAGCGGGCAGCAGCGTTGTTCTGTAAACTATGACCTGCGATCGCCAACCCGTCTGCCAAGCGTGGCGATTATGGCATATCCCCCCATTCTTTGGGGAGGCTTTTGTCCAGCAATGGATGTACTTTGGCTGACATAATGTGTGATTGGATCAGAGAGAGGTTTTGTAGACCTCCGGGATGAGTTTGATTTATTAATTAAAACCTTATAGTTCCCTTTGTTGCTTTCCGTATGGGTCCGTTCATAATGAGGTTACATGTAGTCTCAATTACATTAGTACGGTCAGTGGAGCGATTGAACCATAGCGTAGTAACTATAAGCGAGGTAACACTCCGATAGTATTACAATCCGGTTTAATCATTTATTTAAATATTATAAAAGGAGGAAGGTTCGCAATTAGATTAGTTTTTTTTCTACACCAATTACTCCAACGTTTATAATATCTTTATAAACGTTGGAGTAATTGGTGTAGAAAATACTTATATGTTTTCATATTGATCGATGTTTGTAAACCGGTTTAATGATTGTTTTGTTTTATTTGCCTGATGATGCTTATAGTCCAATATAAATGTTGTTAAGATAAGATTAATAGCACCTTCTAGTTAAACTTGAACACCTAGGTTTTAGAAGACTTCCCCTAGATGTGCTTAAAAGTTACTTAAGTGACAGGAAGCAAAGAGTAAAAATAGGTGACCATATAAGTAATGAACAATCTGTCAACTGTGGAGTTCCTCAGGGAAGTATCCTGGGTCCCACTTTATTCTTAGTATACATTAGCAATCTCTGTAATATGAATCTTAGAAACTGTAAAATCCTTATCTATGCTGACGATACCGCGCTTCTATTTAACGGTTGCACGGTATTTAATATTGCCCAAATAAGGTTAAATCAAGTCTGCTTATGGTTAAAAGTTAACTTGCTATCATTAAATGTCACGAAAAGTAAATACATTACATTTGCCTTTAGGTCTTATCTTATACCTCCATCAACAATGGTAATAAAAGTTCATGGCTGTAAGAGCCTGGCTGCCACTTGCATATGCCCTAGTCTTAACAGAGCGTCATGTATTAAATATCTTGGTGTCATTATTAACCAGTCTTTGACCTTTAAACCTCACATTTCAGTACTTGTTACTCGACTTAGAAAACTAATTTATATATTTAAAAATCTTATAACGTTGCGGATAAGAGAACAAAAATACTATATACTTAGCACTATCTCAATCAATAATTGAATACTGCATAACATTGTGGGGAGGAGCAGCCAATACCCACTTGATTAAGATAGAGAGGGCCCAACGAGCGATTTTGAAGGTCAGTGTGGAACTTCCATATCGTTTCCCAACCTCAGCACTTTTCTCAATGTGGGACGTTCTTACTGTTTGGCAGATCTTTATACTACAAATAGTTTTAAAACAGCATTCCCAATTGGCTTATTGTACCGGCCCGTACCCGGCAATTGTACAGGAAAAACGTCGAAAAGGCAAAGTGTGTCCCACACGAAGTTTCCGAACACACGCTGGTATGACATTTTTTAATTAAAATTTGGCATACTTAATAATTCTTACAAATAACATAAATTATAAAACTTTTTATTATTAACAAAAAGCCTTCTTCCTCTCTTCTACTATGCTGTGCCCGACAGGATCCATAATTGTTACATAATTATAAGATTATACCATCTGTTATAAATGATGGAAGCAATAAATGATTGAGTATTGAGTATTTGCTATTTTTTGATTTGTGCTTGCTTTATCTTGTTTTACTTTTCTTTTTTGCTTGTTTTTGTTACTAGTATTATTACTTTTATAAGTTATTATAAAATGTACTGCTATAATTATAAAATGCCTGCATGGTAGGAATATGCAATCAGTGGAGTGAGCTCCTGGTGACCTGTAATTCAGGATCTTTCGAACCTACACCAGACACCAGTCTCTCACAAAATAAGTTGTTTACTCCTTTTTACCAATTGTCCATGGGTGGCACGCTGAACGCGGATGTTGGTCATCCAACGTATATTAAAGTTATCAGTACTTTGATTCTACGTGCCCAGTTTAGCCACTAATTATTATAAAATTGTTTCTTTCCACCCCTGGACACCGTGGACTGGTTCATGTATTCTTTTTCGATCATGTTTATCGTAAGCAATGTTTTTGTGATGAGATAATAAATAAATAAAAAATAGATTAATAAGGACAACAAGAAATAAAATAAAGGTACTGCGCGGTTGAAATTTTACGATATTCTTCGTATTAGCTAATAATATTTTACCATGTCGGGTAAAATATTTTTTTTACACAATACCTAATCAAAACACCTACTTTAAAACCTACTAAAAAGTACATGACATAGTCCATAGCCGATTGCCAAAAATATAGTAATGAATAATTAATATCATATATGTAATTAATATCTATATGAGTATGTATTTACAAAAGATAAGTAATATATATATCAGTTATCTGATTTCCACATGTAGTATTAGCTCTGCTCATATTAATTTGGGATCAGATGGTCGTCTGTGAATAATGTCCCAGGATATTATTATTATAAATTATAGCCAGACACAGAACAAATAATCGTGCTTATCAATCATGTCCTGGGTGGGGATCGAACTTAGGACCGCTGGCTTACCAGTCAGGGTCACTAACCACTCAACCAACAGGTGTTATAATTAAAAAAATGTGAGATAAGTAGGTATGTGTGTACATTTCTGTCACGATCGTAAGTATTAGTGACAATGGGACAAAGCATTATGCTATGTATCAAGTGTTTAGATGTACTACAAAAATATTTGTTAAATAAGGAAAATATACCTATATTGTACTTTTACTAACTAAACAAACAGCTATAAGTCAGGCCCAGGATCATTTGTACGTTTTATGGAATATAAAATTATTGTATAAGTAATCTTTAGGAAAATTCACTTCGGTTATTTTGTGCGACTAATATTCAAAAAAAAAACAGATCAAGTTACCATTTGTACATATTTTCTTACTTTAGTGTAGTTACAAAATATATTAAGTAATATTTTTTGTTGATGTTCCGGAATATTAGCCCACAAAGTAACCAAAACATCCTTAATATAATATGGATCGCCCACGCAAATATTATAATAATATTATAAGTAAAACGCGAGATAGCCAGATACTGAATTCTCTTTAGGAAAAAATGGTGGTCATAGTCTGACAGATAGCTAGACAGACGTAGATGGAGAACTACTACTTATTCCATTGAGTATTATTAGAATATTTCCAGTTTAGTAAATAAATTACTATTTATTTCGTATATATATTTATGTAGTTTATATACCGACGAAAAAACTTGCGACGCTGTTCGTTATTTTCCTCTATATATATTAACACCTGGTGTTCAAACCGCGGCCTAACTCAATTAGAACTGGTTGCATGATTACGTCATTATTCCAGCCACTCTGACTCAAGCCAGTGAAGAAAATGATCTTTAGCACACTCATAGCATACAAAGCTATTTTTCATACCTTTTATGAAGTGAAAACTTAACAGAATTATTATTACATTTACCAAAGAAAACTTACATATTATAATAATAGTTTTTAGGATAAGCATTGGTTGATGTAATTTGTGTCCGTCTATTATATGTTTGCATACACCGCGACACAGGGATTAAATTCCCTAGTGCGGGAGTTTTCTTTAAAAATGATTTATATAACTTTTATTTATTTTAATTATTTCGAATATATACTTATGTTAAAATAAGTTGCACAGAAACAAGTATATCTAGTATATGTAACGAACACTGCACCACACGTGCAGTCAAAACTTCAACTTGGTGTTAACAGTTTACTTGCTGATGTTCGGTGAGTTAATACTGACTCAAATAAACAAAGGTATCCCATCTGTTACGCCTCAATCTCAAAGTAACATATATCAGATTATCAATCAAGAGAAAAAAACAACGCAGTTTACTTTGATATAAAACAAAACAATAACGATTGTTTTTGCGCAGTGAAGCAGATCGTGATACCGATACTGAATACTAAATAACTGAACAGTTCTATTCGCAGTTAGGCATCCGGACCGAATCAGTGCAGGGTTTCGTACAGGGGTTGTTGGTCAGGGTTTATTAACAAATCTCAATTTGCAACACATGGTGTATGTGTAGTTGTATGTTTCTTAACTGTTAAATTGTTACATTATTAGGGGAAGGTTGCTATGAATGGACCACTTAACTTATTAACTTACTTTTTGTGCAAAATGGGTTTGCGCTTGAGCACGATCTCACCTGATGCTAAGTGAAGATGTGATCGAAAGTGGACCGCGCGTACCCATAAGATGCCTGTTCACTCTAACCTTGAATAAACCCATGTTATATGAGTCTGGAAACACGTCGTTTGGGAGGTTGTTCCACAGCTTAGCCGTGCGTATGATGAAAGAGGAAGCAAAACGCTTCGTACGGCATAATGGGATGTCCAGAAGATACCGGTGGAGAGCCTCCCGACGCTTTGTAGTCCGATGAAAAAAGGGAGAAGTTCATGGAGGTCTTGAGCACATACTCCATGAAACAGCCTGTAGAAAATCGATAAGCTTGCAACCTGACGCCGATGATCCAAGTTTTGCAGCTTTTTACTTGTTAGGTCTCTATCGTCGATTATCCTGCGAGCGCGTCTGTTTATCTAATCCAAAGAGTATAGCTGATACCTTGCGGAGCCGTCCCAAGGATGAGAGCAGTACTCCATGCAGGGTCGGACTTATGATCTCATATCTCAAAAACTTATACTTATACTTAAAATGAACGTAATTTTTATTTAGTAAGACCTTTATTTATAATAATCAAATATACAAACTATTCGAGAATCACTTTTTGCTATAAACTAAGAAAACTAAATCTTGGGCTGTTGCCTTCTTTGAACCATGGCCGGCGTGAAATACCTACAACCGCATGTCATATATGACAGTTTTACCGTAGACCTACCGTAATAACTCCCTGTATGATACGAGTTTCCCTTCGGTTGGTCAAAGACATAGTAATAAGCTGGGTTTCAATATCTGTTTCTGGACCTCACGGTGCTGATCATCCACGTTGGAGCTATCACGTTCATCATCTGTAAATTATGAAATTGTTTATTCATATTACAATAGGATAGACTTCTTTCAATAAAAAAAGTTAAGGTCTCCTACCTTAACTTTCACCAGAATTTGCTTTCTTTGGTTATGTCATAAATAATAAATGTATAAAGATTTTACACCTCTTTTTTAATACTCTGTAGATAGGGAGAATAATTTAAACTGCAAACAGAATTCATACATAATAATTTTGTTTATATAACAGAATACCAGTAGGGACCTACTACGCATTTAAGGCGAAGCTATCTGTTATTCAACAACATGCACACAAATAACCGAATCGACTTTAGGTGTAAATACGATTCTTTCATCTCTTCTAAAAGACATATACCTACATTATTATAAGAAATTTACTCCATAGATTTAAATCATGTCAGAACCCTTTAACCACTGCACATACAGTAAAGAAAAGAAACTAAATAAATATAGTCTATCGGTCTATATCTGGGTGACGGCAAAGTGGTTTAATTTTTGAACATCTCCATACTTCGGTGGGCACGTAACCCGGTCATGGTTGTAGGCAGTCAATTCAGAGGCCTACTGATCTACTTGAATATATCTAACACTAGGCAAACCACTACCCATACGAAACAATAAATGAATAAGCCCGGGAACACTGGTGGCCCACAAGGCTGTGTACTCTACCCAACCCTGTTTCTTCTGCATATCAATTATATGTTACAATGCCATAACATACACTGTTATGCAGATGACGGTGGATGTCTTTTACTTAGACCACACTAACATTTCTTGCGCGAAAGTCTAAAAGATAAATAATAATTTTGTGATTCTATAATAACCTATTTCTTACCGTGAGTATTTTTATTTTACGCTTAAAAGAGATAGATTTTTATACCAATAAATTTATATTAATATATGAAACAAATAATAATTATCTTATTATATTATCTGTCTTGTACAAACATTTTGTTTCAATTTTTGACCTACTTCATAATACCTAATTCCGTTTGTAAATATTGCTCTTTTTTTCATTCGATTATGGAACCGTCTCGAAAGCATTCCCGGTTTTATAGATGATCTTATATAAATTTAGTAGTACAAACTGAGGATTTACAAAAAAATATTAAGTACGTTTTTGAAACCTGTTCGCACACGAAACCGGTCGCTCCATAGGTCATATCCGGCTCGAAGAACCAAAATGTTGAATCTTAGCTCAGTAGAAATCGGAATAAAACTGCTTGTGGAATGTATACATATGGCTGGTATAATGAACAAACTTGAAGATATAATATTTTTAAACTTATGAAATGAATTGGCCGTTGAACCGTAGAACCGTTGGCACCGGTGGATTTGAACGGAGTGGACGGACGCCCACACCTCAGCCGCCCACGGAGCCATAACTCTCTCAGGACCACCAGACCCATAATTTAGAAAATTTTCAGAGATTTCGAGAAGAAATATACCTCCTCCTCTTTAACACGTATTAGAGCTAGGTACTCTCAGCTAAAGATATGGACCCCTATCACAATATGATTTACATTGAATCTATTTCAAAAACTGATGTTTGAAAGTAAAATGTTATAACTGTGAGTAAATTTCCTAGCTAACAACAAATTACTATATAGTGTTTAATATTTATTTATTAACGGGTTCTGTAGCTGTATTCCTAACTGTTTGCCTTGTTTATAGTAAGTATAAAATTATACAGTACGCTTATGGGGAATTTAAGACGGGTTATTACGCTGTAAAATATTACTAGCCATACCCTCTGTTACATCACTGAACCAATTTAAATGTCACTGTAATTTTTAAGGGTTCCGTAGCCAAATGGCAAAAAAACGGAACCCTTATAGATTCGTCATGTCTGTCTGTCTGTCCGTATGTCACAGCCACTTTTTTCCGAAACTATAAGAGCTGTACTACTGAAACTTGGTAAGTAGGTGTATTCTGTTAACCGCATTAAGATTTTTACATAAAAATAGAAAAAGAACAATAATTTTGGGGGGGCGGCATACATAAAACTGAAACTCAACAATTTTTTTTTCATCGTACCCATACATGTGTGGTGTCTATGGATAGGTCTTCAAAAATCATATTGAGGTTCCTCATATAATTTTTGTCTAAACTTAATAATTTCAACGAGAGACACTTCCAAAGTGGTAAAATAAGTGTCACCCCCCCCCTGTAACTTCTAAAATACGAGAACGATAAAACTAAAAAAAATATATGATGTACATTACCATATAAACTAACAACGAAAATTGGTTTGAACGAGATCTAGCAAGTAGTTTTTTTTAATACGTTATAAACCGCAAATTGCTTTCATTTAATCAATTGAAATACTTGCTGCTGCGGAACCCTTCATGTGCGAGTCCGACTCGCACTTGGCCGGTTTTTTATATTTGAGGGTGACAAACGAGCAAGTGCGTCACCTGATGGTAAGTGATCACCGCCGCTGCCCATGGACACTCGCAACACAAAGGAGTCGCGGGTGCGTTGCCGACCTTGAAGAGAGTCTGCATACAATTGTTGCTGATCCTAACCACCCCTCCCCCACCCCTTTGAGCTCTGGCGACCTTACTCACACTCAGAAACACAAAATTTAATTATTAAGGTTATTATTAAGTAATGTCTTTTGTAAGGTGGAGGTACTTCCCAGGTCGGGCTGCTCTTTGAGTGAATAGACGCTGTGCCCTACCTCTACTTAAATTTCTCTAATATAGCTCATATTAAAAAAGAACAGTGCATACATAGAACTGTCAAAATACTAAAATCTGTAATAGTACCAGCACGATTCATGCGCACCGGGAGACCTTCAGTATTTTGCACCAAAACCAAATTGACACATTTCCGTATTTTTGCCTTAAACACGAAAATTAAAAAACCAAAACATACTTACTTACTTATTTATCGTATGGGCAGTGGTTACCCTCAGGTTTTCAAGCCGCCCAACAGGCCTCCGACATGGCTTAACGACTGTTGCCTAATGGCTACAACCGGGACCGACAGCTTATCGTGCCCTCCGAAGCACGGAGACGCTCAGCAATTAAACCACTATGGCGGTCACCTATCTATGGACTGACCGTGAGCCTAGTTGCTTAACCTCGCGAATCACTTACGGACCGGTAAGAGCTTGTATTTTTATAATAGTATTAGCTCCTCGGGCAAATAACGAAGAGACTATGACAAATAAGATCTATCACACTATAATATTATAAAGGCGAAAGTTTGTGAGTGTGTGACTGTGAGTGTTTGTTACTTTTTCACGTCTAAACGGCTGGAGATTTTGATAAAATTTGGCAAGGAGATTGCTGACACTCTGGATTAACACAAAGGCTATTATTTATAAATTTAAACGGGGGTAAAACAGGGGGGCACAGCTAGAATAAAATAAAGGCGAAAGTTTATGAGTGTGGGAGTGTGTATGTCTGTTACTTCTTCATTTCTAAACGGTTGGAGTAATTTTAATAAAATTTGGTATGGAGTTAGCTGACACCCTGGATTAACACATAGGCTATAATTTATAAATTTAAACGCGGGTAAAACCGCGAGTCCTTGCTAGTATGCCATAGTGCACATAATATGTTTTCAGTAGGTAACTAAAGAACCCTTTACGTGCCGCAATTATAATAATCCCGGTTTACATAGATTGATGCAGAGCTTAGCATAGCCGTGTGTGTGTAAACGCTAGTCACCAAGACAGGCCTAAGTTCGGGAAGTATGTAGCGCCCTTTTCATGCTCATCGTCACTCGGCAAGCCTGGGGCTCTACCGGCTAAGTCGCCGAACATCGATTTCTTAAATGGCGTTCAAATAAATAGAGGTTAAATTGACTTAATCAGTCGTTAAATCGGCTTGAGCACATGTGACGTCATAAATGGTCCGGAATCAATTGTCAACGTTGAAGCCGATTTGACGATTGGTTAAGTTAAAAATGACTTAATCTTTATTTATTTGAACACCATTTAAGAAATCGATGCTCGGCGACTTACCTGGTAGAACCCCTGGCAAGCAAGGCCTGCAAGACGCTAACTACAGTTGTTCAGCTACTGTGCCCCGCATTTTATAGTAATTGAACACAGAAGTGATTGGCACACAGTCCAGAATTTTTCAGACTTCTTTAAAATGAATTGTATAAATTTAAGTGCGGGTGGGAATCGAACCCACAACAATGGGGTATCCCATGAGCATTAACCGCTCCGCCACCGCACCGTGGTACTGACACTTCGAATTTATACAATCCATTCGATATTCCTCCTCTTTCCCCCTCTCTGCCTGGACTTTGTTACGAGCGGTCGTGTTTTAAAGCTCTCCGTTAATAATATTGATAAACAGTGTTACGAGTGCATAAATCTTCTACAAATCGCCAACATATTGTTACTAACGTTAACAGTAATAATTGGTGCAAGAATAAAGTCAGTGCATAAACAATTATAACCATTAAAGTACGATAATAACTATTCTAAAAGTGCAAATCATTCTAAAACTAATGTGACACAGTGCTAAAAGTGAAAGGACGGACAACAACATTCAAGGTCAAACTGCGATGCAATAAACTTTACACTTGGAATACAACCCCTATTTGGATACACAGAAGTATCAGCTGATAGTCGAGCGGCGTAACAAGCGGCCGTGTGATATTTAGGTTGAGAGTTCAAATCCTGGTCAAGCGACCAAATTCTTTTTGGTATTTTTACTCCTTCCATTTTCTTGTTTTTGTTGTTTTTTGCTGCTCAGGGTTTCGTATATATAGTTTTAAAAAAAAGACAGGATGTATAAAACACCACCAAACTCCGCTCAAATACTTGATACGTCGTCAGCGTCACGCTCCGAGTCTGACATATCAAACCTGCGTGTGGAAGACACTTTTACGCTCTCAAACATAACGCAACGAGCAAAACGATTACGTTCTACGGATCAGGATGATGAGCAACCAGTATCCCTATCCGACTTGAAATCGTTCTTTAACGAACTCCAGTTGAATCAAGACCGAAAATTTGAACTAATAAACAACAGTCTAGTCGCTCTAGTAACTCAAAATCAAGAATTTCAAAAATCCTTTGTGATGTTATCTTCCCAAAATCAAGAATTATTGCAGAAAGTTGGCACATTGCAAGCTGAAAACAACCAACAGAGAAATCGTATTTCTATTCTAGAAAAACAAGTAGACGCTCTCGAAAAAAATGTTACTTCTGCTTCCATTGAAATACGCAACCTGCCCAAACAGGCAAATGAAAACAAAGCAGTTCTGGTCGAGCTCATACAGAAAATGAGCTCAGCTTTGGGAGTTTCATCACCTATTCAAGAGGCAGAGATCAGAAATACTTACCGTACTAAATCTGAAACCATAGTTGTGGATTTTACTTCGACCCTGCGTAAAGAAACTGTCATCTCATCATTCAAAACATTCAACAAATTACGTCGAGATTCTAAGAAACCGCCTTTTGACTCAAGCTTCTTTACCCAAACCGGCGAGCCATGTAGAATATATATATCAGAGTATCTAACGAGTAAAACTAGAAGAGTGTTCTATCTTGCTCGGCAATATGTTAAAGACAAGAAACTCGTTGCAGCTTGGACATCCTATGGCAAAGTCTTTGTGAAGAAGGAAGAAGAATCATCACCCGTACGTATTGATGATGAGACCGGTCTAACAAATCTCGTCAAATGACTAGCACGAGTCATTGTTTACTACTTTAGAATCTTTTCTTTATTGTTTTCCGATTTACGTGCATATGTCATGCCAAAGGTATTTTACAGTAGATTAGTTTTTTATTTATTATATAGCTCCATAAGTTTTACTATTTGTTATGCCGGAACCACTCATGCTATGCTGTCACTCTTACATTTTCACCCTATACTGACATATCTCACACACCCTACACAACACAGTCATTACACCCCTAACAAGCGAGTATCTCACATATATAATGCATTCCATTGGCTACTGTTTACATTGTTAAGTCACTTCCAAGCTACTTCTAGGTACTGGGTCGAGGCATCATTATTTTTTAAATATTTTCCAAAAAAGTCACACTGCTGTGGCTTGCTATTTGCCGATAACATTTTGATACAATAATAAATGCAAAATAATATTGATACTTTAAGCTCCGACCTAGATAACCTACAAGTTGCTAAGCCAATCCAATGTGACATAGACAGTGCCAAAGATTATATAGTGAAAAGTAAATATAGAATAAATATACTATCCCAAAACATCCGCAGTATCAATTGTAATATGAACAATTTAATCACACTGCTTCAAAGATCACAAATAGTCTGGGACATACTAGTATTAACTGAGTGTTGGCTACAAGCCGCCCGAACAATAACTAAATTAGACAACTACAATTACATTGCCACAAGTTCACATAAGACACAGAACGAAGGCGTTATTATTTACGATAATAAGGAACACGTAATACACGCTTATGAGGAACCTAATATTGAGGATGCGAACTGTCTTTTATTAAAATTAAATCATGAAACATGTGTCATTGGTATCTACCGCCCTCCTAGTCAGTCAAATACCAATAATTTTGTTAGCTCATTGGACCTATTGCTCTCCAGACTACGTAATTATAAAAATATTTTTTTATGTGGTCATATGAATATAGACATAACTCCTAATAGTCCCGACAGGAGAGCTCATGAATATCTCAATGTTCTCGCTAGTCATGGCATACTTCCTGGCCACGTCCTGCCAACACATAACCGCACATGTCTTGACCACATAATGATAAAAATTAAAAGAGATAGTGTTGCTAACTGTCTAGTCTTTGCATCCTCTATTACAGACCACGAGAGTATCGCCGTCAGCTTTAGTACCTCTAGTCCCCGAAAGTATTCCAAACTAACTACGAACAAAATTGACTATCCCGGCCTAGACTGTTAGAAACATAAACTTCCATTCCATTAGCGACTGCAGTGATCCTGATATCGCAACTGATCTGCTTGTATCCTCCCTATCATCAGCTATAGAAAACAACTCAAGTGTGGTGAAAATTTCCAACAGAAAAAGAATAATTAAACCATGGGTATCTGAGGGCTTATTGCGCGTCATGAAAAATAGAGACAGATTATACAAAAAAGTAAAAAGTGACCCCACAAATGAGGTAGCTAGGGTTACATACAGGCGCTATCGGAATTTTTGTGCTAATCTATTAAAAAGAGCAAAACGCAATTATGAGAAAAATGAGATCGAAAAGGCTAAGAACGATGGAAAACGGTTGTGGGAGATTGTCAAGGAAATAAACGGCACAGACAAAAAAACAGACCATTCTGCCTGCCTCATATCTAATGGTAATCCAGACAGGAGCATTAATGACGTCAATGAATATTTTGCTACGATTGGGAGTAAACTTGCTGAGCAGATTACTATGCCCGTCCAATCAAATTCACTCCAATCCAACTTCATCAGTCCATCGCCTCTTAATTCACTTGTTTTACTACCTATTGACGAGGAAGAGGTACTTCGTACTATTCAGGGATTAAAAGATAAGTCTACCACAGGTATCGATCAAATCTCTAGCAAAATCATTAAAAGGTACCAAAACATACTCAGCTTTCCCATCACACATATATGCAACCTTTCATTCACAACAGGTATATTTCCTTCAGCATTTAAAGTTGCACTTATTAGACCCATTCATAAGAGTGGCGAGAGAGACCGTGTCGAAAACTTTCGACCAATCTCCATTCTGCCTACATTATCTAAGATATTAGAGCGCCTTATAAATAACCGACTGGTTGCATTTTTAGAGAATAACAACATCCTCTCGACCAATCAGTTTGGTTTTCGTCGCGGCAAGTCCACCAGTGACGCAGTACACGATCTCTTACACTCGATCGTTGCAAATATAGACAAAAAACAAAAATGTCTAACGGTCTTCCTAGATTTAGCAAAGGCTTTCGACACGGTCTCTATTCCACTGCTGATAAAAAAATTAGAACACTATGGTATAAGGGGTACTCCCCTTAAACTTATGACAAATTACCTCTCCAACAGAGGACAGAGTGTCAAGATTGGTCAGAGAATTAGTAAGGAGCTGCCAATTGAATATGGCGTTCCACAGGGGAGCATCATCGGACCCACGTTGTTTCTTATGTATATTAATGACCTCTGCCAGATCCAACTACTAAATGGAAAAATTGTCACTTTCGCCGATGACACAGCACTTTCCTTCTATGGAGGCAGCTGGGATGAGGTTTTCAGCTTTGCCCAGACTGGTGTAAACAGCGTCAGTGAATGGCTCCAATATAACTCTCTAACCCTAAACGTAAACAAAACTACATACATTACGTATGCCCACAGACTTGACCTCTTGCCTTCGCCTACTTTTGCCATTACGGCCCATACTTGCGGGCATGCGCGCTCGCAATGTTCATGTACTTCACTTGAACGGTCGGACTGCGTAAAGTACCTCGGCATTACAGTGGACCAGTGTCTAACTTTCAAGTACCATATTAACAATCTAGTCGGTCGATTGCGGAAATTAATTTTTATGTTTAAAACTTTAAGACACGTTGCCGATCGACGAATCTTAATAATGGTTTACTATGCCACATGCCAATCTCTCACTGACTATTGTATCTCATGCTGGGGTGGTGCAGCCAAATCATTTCTAATTGAAGTTGAAAGGGCACAGCGTGCGATCCTCAAGGTGGGTGCGGGACTGCCATATCGATTCCCTAATACGGAGCTGTACAGAGACTGGGATATCCTCACGGTTCGAAAGTCCTTCATATTCCATACCATTCTCAAACAACATTCACTAACACCTTATGAGCCAATACGAATGAAGGACAAGCGTCGCAAGGGCAAGGTCTGTGCGACCCAACCTTATTACACATCACTGGCACACAGATTCTTCAACTTCTTAGGCCCATACCTTTATAATAAGTTAAATGCTTCTTTAAATATTTATCCCTTAAATGCACCAAATTGTAAATCTACTGTCTCGGTCTATCTTAAAACACTGAACTACGATGAAACTGAGAATCTGATGTTTCCCGTAATCTGACCTCTTCAGTTGCTACTCCGGATAGTCTATTCTATTTCTCTACTCGCAAACCCTTACACACTCTCATTATTCATAACACAACTACACACTCACTCACACATCTACACAGACACACACACTCACTCACATACATACACATAGACATACACACTCACTCACATACATTAACTCAATCTGGCCTAACTAAATTATTTATACAGTCTTTTTTTTTATTTTTGTTATTATTAGTACCTTGTTTTC
The DNA here is from genome assembly GCA_951640165.1 of Pseudoips prasinana. NCBI lineage: Eukaryota > Metazoa > Arthropoda > Insecta > Lepidoptera > Nolidae > Pseudoips > Pseudoips prasinana. Next base: position 23,784,464 of record OX621246.1, read on the forward strand.
ATTATGGTTATATTGTTTTCTGTTTACCTTAACCAGACCGCTACCTCTTTATATGTACTTTAGCTGCAGGAGGGCCTTGGTGACCTGTGATACAGGTTTTAACGAACCTACTTCAGGCACCAATCTCTCACAATGTTAGGTCATGCATAGATTGTAAGCGTCATGTAACTATTATAAAATTGTACCAACTATTGTGAAGAGAAAATAAATATTTATTTTATTTTATTATTCCTTAACGCATTTAAGACGGTTGACATTTCTTAACACATTCCAGAGTCAAAAGTAAAATTGGCGAAGTGCATTAAATTGCAACTAAACGTTCCAACCCTGCCGTTCTTATTCTTTCAATTTTACCTTAAATAACCGCCTAGATTCTGTCATTTCATTATATAACCATCCAGAGCTAGGTTTTCCATTCAATAGCCAATTCTGATAACATTGCCGAGCCTTACCGTGAGCCTCTCTAACGTGTCTATTCCAGCCTATTATGTGTTTACCCCTACCATGATTTGAAACCGCACCGTATGAATATTTCGCGCCTTCAGCCAGTATATTCACTATACTTTTATACATATCATTAATTAATGATTTATGAATTGAACATTCACACATTTTATCCGCACAAGTAGCAAAATCCGATGGAAAGTCAATATCCATTAACTTATTATGACAAAAATTATGATAAGTATCAATTTGACAAGCCTGCCTCTCTCCCCAAACAACTTTATTTAAAGGAACACTATTCATAAAAATTTTAGGTTTTATTAAATTTAAATTACAAGTTAGCTGCATGGGATAGTGATCAGACCAGTATGTATCGTACAATATAGTCACGTGATGGATAGTTGCGCGCGCGGCGCTCGAGACCACACAGTGATCGAGCCACCGGCGACATCCATGTGCCTCACTAACAAAAGTGTGTGAATCGTTAGGTAACATCTCAAGATCAACGCACGCCCATGATTGTTCCGTACAAAAGTCTAAAAGTTGATTAGCGAATAACTCACCCGGGTGCGCGTTGAAATCTCCCAACACATACACACATTCCACATCACTATTTTCAATTATAGAATTTATTTCACCCAAACACTCCGTAAACTCAATCAAGTTGTCTTTTGAATCCGTAGGCATGTATACAGATATAATTAACATAGACCGCTCACGTATCGCAATCTTAATAGCTGCTATGCGATCACTACGACACTGCAACACTGACACTGAGGGGAACACAGACTTCCTCCACAGCACTGCCACACCTCCATACGGTCGGCCGCGGAGCACGCCGGCCGAAGTGTCCACGGCAGACTTGCCAGTGAACGCGAAATTATCGCTGATGCTGCCCAGGAACGTAATATCATGCGGCAACAGCCACGTTTCCTGAAGTGCTATTATGTCAGCTGTTTTACATATTTTTCGTACACACTCCACTGATCTTACAATATTTTTACAGGTAAATGTTACGATTTTGGCGTAATTATTCATAAAGAAGGATTTTTGACACTATTTATATCTTTACTTCTAACCTTGAAGTCAACAAAGCGCCGGTATGCGACGCCTTCTGGCCAGAAGTCATCATTCAGAAAAGTGTCTAATTTATGCTTCGGTACTAATATTTTATAAGCATCATACGATTTTGGCATCTTCATATGCATTTTTTCTAATTTAATAGTAACATCAGTTTTACTCGCAATGTGACTCAGAATGTCACACACGGGCACGTCCTTCGCAACATTGTATATGTAAATAGGAATACTTATGTCCGCGGCTTTAAAACTCGCCTTTGGACTTAAAACTGCCCTTCCTTTATTTGCAACAAAGCGATTCTGCAGACGTCTCCTCTGTACTAAGGTCCATTCTTTGTCTTTTTCGGGCATTTTCCAGTCACCATCGCGTACAACATCGGCTAAAGACTTCTTCTTACCGTTTACATTACTGTTTACGTTCGAAACGGCCGTGTGCTCCACCTCGCTAGGTACTACGATCGCAGCTGATTGCGCGTGAGTCACCGGCTCGAGCGCGTCACCGGCCCTCGTAAAGTGACTGTCGCTCTCGCTCAATAACTTAGTCTCACCGCATATGTTCCGAACACCCTCATTTTTAGAAAAAGTTTGTGCAATATCCCGGCAGTTGGTTTCTGGTGGTACTTCGCTAGGCTTTCTGCATGGAGTGTCTTGTTCTGCGCCCACGTATGAAAGTCCCCTAGGACCGCTGCAGTAGTCATCGTGACTATCCGGTAAAAAACCACCTCTCTTCATATTAATATTACAGTGGGTACTTCCAAAGTTGTTCACTATAGACGCTTTTTTTAGGTTTTGAAGATCATACTTAACAGTGTCTAGGCAATCCTTAGTAACGTACTGTTCTTTGATCTGATTCAACTCCTGCTGCATACGCATCAAATCTTTTAAAATCCGAGTAACGTCGACATGATCAAAAAGTACCGGCGGGAGCTTTTGTAAATCGCGGGCCACAAAGACCGGTAAGACCTCAGGGTCGGACTCCTTCAGCATGCACATGATGTCGTCTATTTCACGGATCTTCTTTCCATCTCTCTTCCTTATCTTCTTACGCTTCTCTAAAGGTAGGGATTCACACAGAAGATTTTTAGCACTGTGAATGTCCTCGTCAGAAAATGCACTCACACAGATTTGACTAATGCTCTCTTCGTTCATCACATCTATTTTATTACTAACAAAGGCTAGAACTTCGTTGATAACTATATTGCAACTCGAACATTTTAACAATTTGGAGGCCATGGTTGGTCTCACGCGTCCGTGCGACAGCGCGTGCGCGTCACGACTCTGAACACATAAGTTATTTTCAGATTCGGAATCTATTTTGCTATGGCCATTTTATTAACTCATGACCTCAGGAGATTTGCAGTTGTTCACTTTTTTATTGTTGTAATAACTTATGAGAAGTTATTACAAACCCAACATAGCAAATAAGAAAAGTCCGGTTCAATTAATATATATATATATATATATATATATATATATATATATATATATATATATATTAATTACATAACATAAACTTACATACATAAACTTAGTTTGTTATAATTATTTGCTTTTTCGCATTATGCTAGCAACAGTGTGCTGCAGGCACGGAAGGGGTGAGAGGGGCAAGTGTAGACCAACAGACGTAAGCGCGTGAACGACAAGCCGTACCAAATGCGGGTGAGCCAGCGCGAGGACCGCTGGTTGACCACGCGCGTCGCCGCCGCACAGCGCGGTCCTGAGGCTAGTCGTTTACGTTACGTTTCCGGAAAGAATACTAAACGGCTTGAGTTTATACGGTAACGATCCGTTTCCGAGTTGATATATGTGCTCTGACCTATAGGCTGATCGCTTGAATGAAACAATAAGGCTTATGGATTTATGCGTAGCTACTTTTTCTTGTCTGTTGTCAATACTCCAAATAAGTCAAGCACTACAAGAACTTCAGACTCAAACCAAAATGATGAATCAACAAGTCCAGATGCCAGCATTGAACCCTAAAAGCAAACCCAAAACTTAACACTACCGATTCAACCACAAAATATTTATGACAATCCTGCACCAAGTACGTCAAAAGATGATTCAAATAAAGAGAATAACAGCGACAACTCCGTAAGGGTTCCCGATTTTATATATGATTTACTTAGAAATGAAAAACGTTGGTTTAATTTCACACATGGAGAATACACCGATTCTGTTTTAGATATTTCTGCACCGACAGAAAGAGTTCCTAAAAGTACCTTACTTCCCAGCTTACTGTCACCCCCCACTGAGGTATATATTGCAACTTATCCGGACACGATTATATTTATGAACCAAAACCAGGCAGACTATTTCAGAGAGAACTCAAAGATGGTAGATTTTGACGCAATGTACACAGAACTCATATATTTCAATCAAGTTACAAATGAAACGCTAAACTTTCAGACTGAGAATCAGCAGATTTCTGATGAGAATCCAGTGATGTCTGAAAATAGTACAGAGATGGCTGAAAAAAAGAAACTTAAATATCCATTTATTGAGGAAACCTGTGGAAACAAATGCAAGAGACAGTGTGATTTTTTTTAAATTAGAGGAACGAAAATTCAAGCTATAAAAAGACGCAAAGTTGCGGAAAAAAATCCAAACCCTAAGTACGCTAAAATGAAAGTCGGTTCTATTACCTACCTAAAATTAAAAGATGGTATTCTGTCCAAACTTGTGCCGCTCATGCCTTCAAACCGAAGACAATTTTGGATAAATTAACCGGTGACTTATCCGAAGATTTAGTTTCAGGGGACAAATGATTACAGACTAATACGGTTTTTTGTTTCTTTTTCACGTTTCATGAGCATTAATTATATACTAAATTGTTCCTACTTTAAAACATATATAAATAATTACTGCAAAAATCATGAGTATCATTTAAAATTCGTACTTACTGGCTTTATTAAATGGTCATCGTGGCGATAGGTGAACTAATTCAACAATATTAAAATCCTAGTAACGGCACTTACTATGTTATAAAATTGTTAAACAGGTTTACTCTAAACTAAAAAAACAATTTAATCTTTAGTAAGTGCTATAAAACGTGATCTATTACTTATACGCAAAAATAGTTAAATTCTGTTTAAAGCCAAGGATATACCACATCTTTTGATCTAACTGTCATCTCTGTAGGTCTTCTAGTCTCGGCGCGGCAAGGTCTCAAAGTGACCTACTCGTTTTTTGGCTCTCCTGTAAAATTTGTCCCGACTCCCTTACTAGGTTTTGAAATTGCACAGCCGGCCGTATTTGTAGATATTTCGAATATCTACACGCTTACGTCATTCACTGTACATATGATAGGAACATGCCAGTTTAGACTGGAAGCACTACACCCCTGCACGATTGACCGTGGTGAAGTTATCTAACCTTGATTGGACGGCCACTATTAATTTCACGCCGGCAGACACGTCACGTCACCAGCCAGACCCTGAGTATGTTTTATCGGCTGAAAGTCAATAAATAACCACTCAGAAAGTAGGTAACCTAAGACCGCGGGTAGTTTATTTCATTGGCAAGCTGATTACTAGAAAATTAGGAAATTAGGTTTAATGAAAGAGAAAACTTTCATTAAACCTAATTTTCTAGTTTTTTACTTAATGGCCATATAATAATGTCCTCCTGGGGCTCTACCGGCTAAGTCGCCGAACATCGATTTCTTAAATGGCATTCAAATAAATAAAGGTTAAAAATGCCTTAAATCCTCAGAGCATTAAATACTAATCTGTGCTTAAATCAAATGTTAAACCGGATTCAACGTTGACAATCGATTCCGGACCATTTATGAGGTCACATGTGCTCATGGAAGCCGATTTAACGATTGATTAAGTAATTTTAAACCTTTTTTTTATTTGAATGCCATTCAAGAAATCGATGTTCGGCGACTAAGCCGGTAGAGCCCCTGGTCGAATTTAGGCCACGGCGTGGCGGCTAGTCCAATGGAGACTAGCCAACAGCACGCGCCTAATTATTATAGTGCTCAAATGTGTGTACCTACAGGCCAACGCTATTTCCAAATTCTGTTGATCGAAATGTGAAAAATTAAAAATAGTACCCAAGTAACTTGTTATTTATTTAAGGTTTAAAAAAATATGTGATTAAACAGACTGCACGGACGGACTAGTATTTTTTTTTCGTTATCTTAATATTACATTTAACAATATTTAGCTCACAATGCACCTTGTGAGCTTGAGTACAAGTGTATGTGAATACCCACGTGCTGAATAAATTACATTATTTCATCAATGGTCAGTTGTAGAACCGTGACTGCGCAAACTTTTAGTCTACTGGCTGGTACTGGAAATATTTGTCACACGACTCATTCGCTTGTCTATGTACAAGTGGAGCACATCTCCGAAGAAAAACAAAATATTTCCCACACAACTTTACTCTTTACCCCAATTTCAAACTGGCCAGTTTGCCGGCAATTGTTCTCACTGGCCGGTCATTATATTATAAATTTAGAATGTAAAAAATATAAACCAGAAAATAATGTGTAAAACTGGAATAAAGTAGAGGAATTGTAATTTTATAAATAATAATGAATCACCGAAATGTACGCTAATGATTTTTTTGTCTAAGGGCGACAAACGGGCAAGTGGTTCCTTATGGTAAGTGAACACCGCCGCCCATGGACACTCGCAACACCAGAGGTGTCGCAGGTGCGGTGCCGGCCTTTAAAAGTCAGCAAACAAGTGTTGCTGACCCTTCCCGCCACCCCAATGAGCTCTGGCGACCTTACTCACCCTCGTAAACACAACATTAAAATTATTAATGTTATTATTAAGGACTGTCTTCTGTAAGGTGGAGGTACTTCCCCAGTCGGGCTGCTCTTTGAGCGAATGAACGCTATGCCCTACCTCTGTAAACAACTGCATCAAATTGGATAAATTTTTGGTCACAGTGAGACAGTATTGACGGCAAAAAAATGGCTGTCCGAAGTTCGCCGGGACAGCTCTAGTTTTATATAAATGTGGTAAAGTACATAATCAGTTCGGGAAATCACCACTCTCGCTAACGAGAGCCACAGTACCTACCAACTGTGTGCTCATAATCACACCATAATACCATAACAACATAATTGCGATAAGAATTGTCATCATTTTTGGGAAATTGTAAACAATTTACAATGTTACTTAACGTACTCAGTTTTTATTATCTTAATCTTTATCCATCTTATCGACACACTCAAATTGTTTCCTATGAACTGTAAGTGCCTACATTGATAAATGGAGTGCTTGGTTGAGCTGAGGACAGCTGTACCCAGCACATGCACCGGAAGAGGCAATTTCTTGAACAAGATAATGAGTCGTCGCGTGGATGCGGCGTGGGCCGACATGAACTCAACAGTGCTCTCAACTTTTAGTTATACTGATTTTTTTATGTTTGATGTATTGCGAGTGTATAGCATTATAGACATACAGTATCATCATGTCAGTCAGAGTACGTCTACTGCTGGACAAAAGCCTCCCCAAAGAATAATATAATTATTATAATAAAATATTTTTACTTTCATATCACATACGGAAAATGTATAATAATTTTAGTTATATGTATAGTATATTTTTAGTTTTTAAATAAAATCCGTATCTACTGGCATGAAAAGAATGGAGGGATATGCCGTAATCGCCACGCTTGGCAGACGGATTGGCGATCGTAGTTTGTTGGTCATAGTTCACAGAAAACGCTGCTGCCAGTTCTCTGGTAGGTATTCCCTCGGACGATTTCTACGCCCCCCAATGAGATGGGGTGATGATATTCTATGCCGTCACCCCACAACACGCATACAGTATACTTACTTACAAAACCACCGAAATTAAATACGGCAGTTGTATTGCGATATTACTTGTATTTACTTGTGTCTATGTATCCCTTCACATACAGACAGATCAACCTAAACAGCCTTATCCACTGCACTAAAACAATTTTTTCTTTAATACTAAAATTAATATTTGTCTTTGACAATAACTTAATACAAGCTAGCTAAATATAATTGCTGTTATAAAATAAATTTTATAAATGTTTTCATACAATCACTACAATTTGTACCTAAATATCTATGTAACTAGAAATAATAATTTTTACAACTATATTAATAGAAACATGTTCTGACTATTTACAAGCGCTTTTTTAAAGTCTACGTAAACACCTTTTTTATTTTATATTTATTATTATTTAATTTTTTGGCTGCGGTTATTTTTTATACTGTAGGCTTACTGAACAGGAAGGATTTTCGGCATTTTTATTTAAGGCGTACAGAGAGTCTTATATAGTATATTAGCAGATGTTTTTATCTACAGTGGTCGTGGTGACGGCAAATACTAGAAGATGTTATGGTAATGGAAAGCACAGTGTTGTAGAATATTCTTAGAAACTGTGTATTACTTACTTACATTGTATTCTGTATCATTGATTGGTGATAATACAAATAATTTAATTTAATCAATCTATTGTGTCTGCCTGTCATAATTACTGATATAAGTAAGCTAAAACTACATATGAGGCGCAATGGTGGTGGTAACTTTGGAATTAATTTAACAAATATCAAATTGTTTATGTAATTGTTAGTATGTAAGTGCATTATAGGCCTACAAAAATAAGGGTCTTTTAAAATTTCTCCTGTCGGGGATCTGCTGGAAGATTTTTCTGCGAAATAAGCGATACATTTGTACTAATAATTTCTTCGTAGTTTTATCTATCGATTGTTCAAAAATGAACAAATACATAAACCCGTTTAAGTGATATTGCTAGAATTTGTAATATACCTCTATTTTAAAGGATATACAATGTGTATGTAATATCCGTCGCGCCTGTTCTGTAGGTGCTGTATCCTGGTGGACCAATTTGGGATGTCGACTTCGCATAAATGGAGCTCAAATTCATGAAGACACGAAAATTATCGGTGTGACCCACAGATAATTTGAAGTCTGGATGTGCCCCCATAATTCGAACTATATGTGGGTCACGCAGATCATTTTCATGTTCGATCATTGAACTCAAAACACGTGGACACCGAGGTCTACCTTGACCATGTGCGGTCAATATTTCTGAAGATATTTCAGCTGAACAAAACAATTATGACTCATAAAATCCTTTAATAGGACTTTTTTTGTAAACATAATCATAAACTATTCATGTCTTATTAAACAGCCAATAAATCAATCTATGTTCTAGGAAACCGTGATAAATAGCATTATTTCTCTGTGGCTGATTAAAACCACCTATTTTCTAAATACTAGTTTCTGCCTAAGGTTTTTCCTGCCAGTGTGACAGATTAAGAGCTCTAATAGTAATATTCTGGGAAGTTATTAACACACGGCCATCTGATCCCAAACTAAGCAGACCTTGGGCTATGGAAACCAGATTACTGATATTCTCACTACATATACTACTTTTATTTTGTAAATACATTCTTATATAGATAATAACATTCAGACTCAGGACAAACAGACATGTTCATGCTCACAAATATCTGTCCTGGGTGGCAATCGAACCCACGACCTGAGGCGTGAAAGGCAAGTATTTACGGGTCGAATGATATAGTAAGTAAGTAATCATTTATTTGCAAAGAATGTAGGTGTTTACAATTGATTTAACAGATATATAACGAATCCTTGTACATTCTGCCTATTTAGGCATACAAACATTTATGAGCCACAGTTGCTCACAATAACCTTAAAACTAATACAACGTCAGTAGTATAAAAAAATAATTTATAGAAGCATCATTTAAGAATTCTCGAACAGAGTAATAACAATTATTTTGCAATAAGGTGGTGAGTCTCTTTTCAAAAGCTTCTAAAGGTTGAACCTTAATACTTTATTTACCTTAATACTTATGTTTATTAAAAATAACAGGAGCCATTCCCATAACACTTTTTTTGAACAAAGCTGTTTTACAGTTACCTTCATACAATAAGTTTTGGTACTGTGACCTCATAGAGACTGTACAATATCGAGCTTCTTTTAAAGATTTAAATAGTTGTGGATTGGTTTTAACAAATATTGCCATTTCTAAAATATAAATACATGGGAATGTTAACAATTTATGTTCTCTGAAAACTGGGACACAACTGTCTGTGACCTTAATATTGAACATTGAACGTATGCAGCGTTTTTGAGCACGAAAGATATCCTCTCTATAAGTACAATTGCCCCAAAAATAATCCCAAATCTTAGTATCGAGACCACCAAGCCGTGATAGGCTACTAGTACTGTCTTAATATTTACTTTTTTCGAAAGGTTATACAATGCATAAGCAGATGTACTTAGTTTCTTACATATTGTTTCAGCTTGAGCTTTTCATGTTAATTGGCTATCTAATGTAATACCTAAAAATTTTGCGACTTCTACTCTTTATATGGTTTGACTATTATAATTTATGTTTAAGTTTCCAATACGCAGTCTTTGGTAGAAATGCATTATATTTGTTTTGTTTAAGTTAATTTGTAAGTTATTATGATTTAACCAGTTAATTACTATACAGTTAATTACTATATATTTTTTTCCAGCGATATACCTATCGCTGGAAAAAAATATCGTGGTTCTGGCGGACAAATTAGTGGCAGCACCGGGGTAGATTTAAGTTCTACAATCAATGATGGAAACAATAGAGATGAAATTGAGAGTCCCATAAGTAGTGCAAGCATCGGTACTGGATTCAATGGAGACTCGGGTGGAAATATTGGTTCTGGCATTAATGAAGGTAGTTCCAGGTATAAAACTTGGAATTTTTTTTAGTACTAACAGTGGTATTGGTGGAACAGGCGGCACAAATTGGGCCACCAACTTTAATGGTGGTTCTAATAGTGACGTTCCAGTGACGTATATTAGTGGTACTGGTGGTGCCAACGTCAGCACTACTATTGATAATATAAATGGCAGTGGAGGTGTTGGTATTATCATACATAACAAAGTTCCTGGCAGTATAGGCGAAGATGCTGCTGCTGGTGTCGTTAATAGTATTAGTGGAGGACTTACTAACAATATCATAGGAACAGGTGGTGAAGGCATAAATTATGATGTGATCGGAGTAATCGCTACTATTATTCCAGATAATAACGTTAGTTCTGGTATCACTGGAAGCACTGGTAGCGAAACAATTGTTACTTATAATAGTGGTAATATTGACAAAGAAAGTGTATAACATTTTAATATTAATATAATTGGGGTCTCTAGTGGTGGTCTATTTACTACTGGAAACGTTAATACTGTCACCGGAGGCATTAGTGATGCTAGTTTTGGTGCTGATATTAAGAATGGTATTTATGGTAACACTCTAGTGACATAAAAAATAGTGACATAGGTGCGGCAGACGGTGGGAGTATCAGTACAGGTCGTATCGATGGAGGAATTGGTGGTACTATCGGTGGAACCATTGGTACTGATGTCAATAATGGTATTACGCGCGTCATCGATACTAGCATGTCGCGCAGTAATGGCGAACGCATCGCTGACTTCAATACTAATACTGGTAGAGGCACCATTTGCATGAACTGCAGAACCTTTGATTTTGTTAACCAATATGCTATCACTGCGGATAAAGGTGTACCTTCGCAGCATCAATAGATATATTCAATGGTAAAGGCGTGCGTAATCAGATAGGTGTAGCAGGACTGGTATACGACCTAATTGCGGAGCTCACAGATTGACGGGTTCTTAAGTGATAATGGCTGTTATGATTATCACGTTACGCGGCACTCAATTCGTCAACATCAGCTCTTGACGAAGCCGGCCGCTCAAACTAATCTTGCACTGAATACATCTCTGTCCGGTGCACTTTTCTATATCAATTATATCTAGAATTGCTCAACAATAGACTTATTCTCATGCACAGACAATTAATTTCTATCCGTTGTAGAGCGTCACATTGAGAGATTGGCAATTGACAGCAGTATAAAGTAACTTTATACGAGGAATTTTTAAAAAATTGTGATACAAAGTTTTATTGGCTGCCTTTTCAAAATGGTCACCTATTATAGGTTCGAAAACATTTGACCGAATTTTATTTTACCTGCAACTTTTTGACTATTATTGTTTCGTTTTCTACTTCATCAAAGTCAGCTCTGCCACTGTATCAGTTATCAATTAGCCCCCATTGTCAATTGCCTTTTTTATTACAATCGAGGCTTAATTTTATTTATACGTGTGGTGATGGCATAGATTATCATCACCCCATCTCATCCCGTGAGGGGCGTAGCAATCGACCGCGGGAATACCTACCAGAGAGCTGGAAGCAGCGTTTTTCTGTAAACTATGACCATTAAACTGCGATCGCCAACCCGTCTGCCAAGCGTGGCGATTACGGCATATCCCCCCATTTTTTGGGGAGGCTTTTGTCCAGCAATGGATGTACTTTGGCTGACATGCTGTGTGATTGGATCAGAGAGAGGTTTTGTAGTCCTCCGAGATGAGTTTGATTTGTTAATTAAAACCGTATGGTTCCCTTTGTTGCTTTCCGTCCGTGTCTGTTCATAATGGGGTTACATATAGTCTCAATTACATTTGTCCATTATTTACGGTCAGTGGAGCGATTGAACCATTGCGTAATAATTGTCATACTATGGAGGTAATACTCCGATAGTATTACAATCCGGTTTAATCATTTATTTAAATATTATAAAAGGAGGAAGGTTCGCAATTAGATTAGTTTTTATTCTACACCAATTACTCTGACGTTTGTAAACATATATAACTCGATATGTTTTCATATTAATCGATGTTTGTAAACCGATTTTAATCATTGTTTTCTTTTTATTTGAATGAGTATCCTAGCCATAGTCGAATATAAATGTTGTTAGGGTAAGATTAATAAGGAAATAACAAGTAGAAAAATACACTGCGCCGTTGAAAGTTTATGATATTTCTAGTATTAGCGATAGGGTAAAATATTTTTTTACACAAAACCAAAACACCGACTTTAAAACCTACTAAAGAGTAGGTACATGACATAGTGGTACAAAAGTGTCCGTTGGCCGATTGCCAAAGATATACTAATGGTTAAATAACATTAATTTGTGTATTCTGCTGGCAATGCTCTTAAGATACTGACTACATCCAAGTTGGATAATATCCGCAAGTTCTTAGCCAATAATACTCAGTCCATGATACTGAAAAAAATTAAAGGTAAATTTAAATTGATATGTAAGAACTTAATTGATCTCAAAACACGATTGACCACTTTTCCTTAAAAAGCACCTCTAAGAATACTTAATAAATAATCTTGGGACAACTAACTCACTGCCATCTGACTGATCACTATTGCAACCAGGCAACTGGTAAACATACTTATATAATAATAATAATAATATCCTGGGACATTATTCACACACGGCTATCTGATCCCAAACTAAGCAGAGCTTGTACTATGGAAACCAGATAACTGATATACTACATATACCTACTATTTTTTTTTTGTAAATACATACCTATATAGATAATTTACACCCAGACTCAGGACAAACAGAGATGTTCATGCACACAAATTGGGTCGTGGGTTCGATTCCCGGGTGGGAATTGAACCCACGACCTGCGGCGTGAAAAGCAGCGTATCTACCAACCACGCCAACAATTCTAGATATATACATATTATAGATAAATACGGGCCTGTTGGCGTGGTTAACAAATGCTTGCTTTTCACGCCGAAGGTCAAGTTACAAAAGAAAAGTAGTATATGTATATATCAGTTATCTGATTTCCATAGTATTAGCTCTGCTTAGTTTGGGATCAGATGGTCGTGTGTGAATAATGTCCCAGGATATTATTATTATAAATTATAGCCAGACACAGAACAAATAATCGTGCTTATTAAATGTCCTGGGTGGGGATCGAACTTAGGACCGCTGGCTTACCAGTCAGGGTCCCTAACCACTGGACCAACAGATTTAATTATTCAGAAAATATTGTGAGTACAGTAACTGTACACACAAATTCGTGACAGAAATGTACTTACCTACGGTAGGTAAGTACATTTCTGTCACTGTACTTACCTACGGTAGGTAAGTACATTTCTGTCACGACCGTAAGTATTAGTGACAAATTTGTGAGTACATTTCTGTCACGACCGTAAGTATTAGTGACAGTGGGACAAAGCATAATACTATGTATCAAATTTGTGAGTACATTTCTGTCACGACCGTAAGTATTAGTGACAATGGGACAAAGCATTATGCTATGTATCAAGTGCTTAGATGTTCTACAAAAATTGTAGCTAAATAAGGAAAATATACCTATATTGTTCTTTTACTAACTAAACGAACAGCTATAAGTCAGGCCCAGGATCATTTGTTTGTTTTATGGAATATAAAATTATTGTATAGGTAAACTTTATGAAAATTCACTTCGGTTATTTTGTGCGACTAATATTCCAAAATATGCAGAACAAGTTACAATTTGTACATATTTCACCTTAATAAGTGGGGCAAACTCTTTTCCCTTTTCTTAGGTACTGCTTTTGTTTACTTTGGTGTAGTTACAAAAAAATATAAAGTACTTAATATTTTGTTCGCAATGTTCCGGAATATTAGCCCACAAAGTAACCTAAACATCCTTAAATGGATCGCCCACGCAAATATTATAATAATTTTATAAATATAAAGCGAGATAGCCAGATACTGAATTCTCTTTAGGAAAAAAATGGCGGTCATAGTCTGACAGATAGCTAGACAGACGTAGATGGAGAACAACTACTTATTCCATTTAGTATAGAATATATTAGAATATTTCCAGTTTAGTAAATAATATACTATTTATTTCATATTATGTAGTTTATATATCAATTGCGGTGTTGTTCGTTATTTTCCTTTATATATATTAACACCTGGTGTTCATACCGCGGCCTAACTCAATTAGAACTGGTTGCATGATTACGTCATTATTCCAGCCACTCTGACTCAAGCCAGTGAAGAAAATGATCTTTAGCATACTCATAGCATACAAAGGTATTTTTCATACCTTTTTAAAGTGAAAACTTAACAGAATTATGATTACATTTATCAAAGAAAACATACATATATACATATTATAATAATAGTGTTTAGCATAATGATGTAATTTGTGTCCGTCTATTATATGTTTGTAAAGTACCCTGCGGCACAGGGATTGAATTCCCTAGTGCAGGAGTTTTCTTTAAAAATATATACAACGTGTAACGTAATTAACGCACATCCTCAGACACCCCAATTAGAATATTATGTTGTTATCATAATACATACACGAAATTTTTAATTTAACATGTATTAGCATTGTTATTTACTAAATTAGTTTCTTGGAATAAAGTTTATTTTTCTTTATTTTGTATTGAATGATGGAATTTGTATGAATACAAATAAATCTGCGATTTAAAGTCTTATTGATTTGACTTACGGTCCATTTCAAATTGTTTTGACTGTACACCCTGTACTTTACTGTACATAATTTTTTTACTTTACATATTTTTTTGTAATTTGACAATAATTAAAAAAAAATACCTATATTAAAAATGATATAAATCGATTCAGTAAACGATCCTGAACAAACTATTTTCAGGATGTGCGTTAATTAAGTTACTTACTTACGTTATTTTAATTATTTCGAATATGTACTTATTTATGTTAAAATAAGTTGCACAGATACAAGTTTACTAGGTATATGTAACGAACACTGCACCACACGTGCAGTCAAAACGTAAACTTGGTGTTAACAGTTTACTTGCTGATGCTCGGAATCGGAGTTAATACCAACTCAAATAGATCAAAGGTATCCCATCTGTTACGCCTCAATCTCAAAGTAACATATACCAGATTATCAATCAAGAGAGAAAACAACGCAGTTTACTTTGATATAAAACAAAACAATAACGATTGTTTTTGCGCAGTGAAGCAGATCGTGATACTATAATATACAATACTGAATACTAAATAACTGAACAGTTCTATTCGCAGTTAGGTTTCCGGCGCGTATCAGTGCAATGTTTCGTACAGGGATTTTCGGTCAGTGTTTATAAACTAATCTCAATTCGCAACCTAGGGTAATTTAGCACTTTAGCTGTTTGACTGAAAAAATGTTTCTTAACTGTAAAATTGTTACATTATTAGGGGAAGGTTGCTATGAATGGACCACTTAACTTTATGACCTCGTATCTCAAAAAGTCATCATCATCATATCAGCTGAAAGACGTCCACTGCTGAACAAAGGCCTCCCTGCCCGCATCCAGCGGCTTCCCGCAACCAGTGCAAGATCGTCGGTCCACCTTGTAGGGGCCTGCCCACGCTGCGTCTTCCGGTTCGTGGTCGTCACTCGATAACCTTTCTGCCCCATCGGCCGTCAGTTCTACGAGGTATGTGACCTGCTACTGCCACTTCTGTTTGGCAATTCTTTGGGCAATGTCAGCTACTCTGGTTCGCCTGCGGTTATCGATTTTTTTTATTCGATCGCGCAGGGATCCTCTGAGCATAGCCCTCTACATTGCTCTTTGGGTGCCTTTGAGCCTTCTGATGTGGCCCATAGTAAGCGACCACGTCTCTGTTCCATAAGTCATCACTGTAACACACACTGGTCGAAGACTTTCGTATATATAAAGTATAAGTGTTAAAATGAAAGTAATTATTTTAATTTCGTAAGACCTTTATTTATAATAATCAAATATACAATCATGTAAATAAACGGCGAAATGATAAAGTGGCCCAACCCCTAGCGGTACGGACATCTTTTGCAAGAAGGCAATACGCTGTACAATCTGCCTTCATTTATAACATAATAAACAGAAAGATAAATATATATCCCAGATTACTTCGCGATAGTAAAAAAAAGTATAACTGATGGCTTAAAACACTTACCTATGAGCAAACTGAAGACATCTTGGCAAGAATTAACCAAAATTGCTTGCTCGCACAGCCCTCACAGCTTTCACTTAAACTCCCACACACACACACACATACACACACACACACACACACAAACACACACACACACACACACACACAAATACACTCATACACATACATACCAACGTACCTAGGACTAGATAATAAGTCATAAGTGGCCTTTGTATTTGTAATTGCTTTGTGTCCTTTTAAATACCTTCTATATTTCAGTACATAGTTTCTTACTATTATTGTTTGTCTCGACACTTTGTAACTAGCAACTAAGGGGAGAAGCGAGGTAGCCCCAACACAAGTATTTTTTAACTTACTGGGGCTGCCGCAGTTTATGTATAGGATCATTTTTGAGACACAATAAACATTTTTTTTTTATTATTATACAAACAATTCGGGCTAACACTTTTTGCTAACTTAGAAAACTAAATCTTGGGCTGTTGCCTTCTTTGGCGTGAAAGGCAAATATCTATCAACCACATGTCATATATGACAGTTTTAGACGTCTACCGTAATAACTCCCTGTATGATAGGAGTTTACCTACGGATGGTCAAAAACATAGTAATAAGCTGGTAGCAGGGTTTCAATATCTGTTTCTAGGCCTCAGGGTGCTGATCATTCACGTTGCAGCTATCTGCGTTTACCAACTGTAAATTATGAAATTGATTATTCATATTACAATAGGATAGAAAACAATAAAAAAAGTTAAGGTCTCCTACCTTAACTTTCACCACAATTTGCTTTCTTTGGTTATGTCATAAATAATACATTTATAAAAAATTTACACCTATTTTTCAATACCCGGTAGATATGGCGAAGAATTAAGACTACAAACAGAATTCATACATAATAATTCTGTTTATATAACAGAATACCAGTAGGGACCTACTACGCATTTAAGACGAAGCTATCTGTTATTCAAAAACATGCACACAAACCACTAAATTGACTTTAGGTGTAAATACGATTGTTTCATCTCTTCTAAAATATATATACATTATTATTTGAACTGTACTTCATAGATTTAAATCATGTCAGAACCCTTTATGGCGGGTTGAATATCTCTTACACCAGGGTAACCACTGCTCATACAATAAAGAAAAGAAACTAAATAATATATAATCTATCGGTCTATATATGGGTGACGGCAAAGTGGTTTAATTTTTGAACATCTCCGTACTTCGGTGGGCACGTTAGCTGGTCATGGTTGTGACAGTCAATTCAGAGGCCTGATCGACTTGAATAAATCTAACACTAGGCTAACCACTACCCATACGAAACAATAAATAAATAAGCCCGGGAACACTGGTGTCCCACAAGGCTGTGTGCTCTACCCAACCCTGTTTCTTCTGTATAATATCAATAAATTTACATTAATATATGAAACAAATGATAATTCTCTTATTATATTATCTGTCTTATACAAATATTTTGTTACAATTTTTAACCTACTTCGTAAAAGGAGAAGTTCTCAATTCGACTATATATGCCAAGCAGTACCTAATTTCGTTTGTAAATATTGTTTTATTTTTCATTCGATTATGGGACCGTCTCGAAAGCATTCCCGGTTTTCTAGATGATCCTATATAATTTTAATAGTACAAACTGAGGATTTACAAAAAAAAATATTAAGTATGTTTTATAATTAAGTATGCACACGAAACCGGTCGCTCCATAGGTAATATCAGGCTCGAAGGACCAAACTGTTGGATCTTAGCTCAGTAGAAATCGGAATAAAACTGCTTGTGGACTATACATATGGCTGGTATAATAAACAAACTTGAAGATATAATATTTTGGAACTTATGGAATAAATTGGCCGTTGAACCGTAGAACCGTTGGCACCGGTGGATTTGAACGGAGTGGACGGACGCCCACACCTCAGCCGTCCACGGAGCCATACCTGTCTCAGGACCACCAGACCCATAATTTCGAAAATTTTCAGGGATTTCAAGAAGAAATATATCTCCTCCACTTTATCACGCATTAGAGCTAGGTACTCTCAGCTAAGATATGGACCCCTATCACAATATGATTTACATTGAATCAATTTCAAACACACTGATGTTTGAAAGTAAAATGTTATAACTGTGAGTAAATTTCCTAGCTAACAACAAATTACTATATAGTGTTTAATATTTATTTATTAACGGGTTCTGTAGCTGTATTCCTAACTGTTTACCTTGTTTATAGTAAGTATAAAATTATACAGTACTTTTATGGCGAATTTAAAACGGGACATTACATAGTAAAATATTGCTAGCCATCTTTTACATCACTAAACTAATTTAAATCTCCCTAATATAGCTTGTATGGAAAGAACAGTGCATACATAGAACTGTCAAAATACTAGATTTGGGTATAATACCCGCACGAATCATGCGCACCGGGGGATCTTCAGTCTTTTTGCATCAAAACAAAATTAACACGACTATATGAGCCATTTCTTTTTAAAAAATTGGTTCAAAATTAAATGAAAACTAGTTATTATGTAGTTTGCCTTTATTTTATGACGGTAATTAGGACCTAAAATCATACTTCCGTATTTTTGCTCTAAACACAAAAATAAAGAATCAAAAAATACTTACTACTACGTATGAGCAGAGGTTAGTTACCCTAGTGTCAAGCTTTTCAAGCTACCTAGCAGGCGTCTGACATGGCTTAACGACTGTTGCCTAATGGCTACAACCGGGACCGACAGCTTAACGTGCCCTCCGAAGCACGGAGACGCTCAAAAATTAAATAACTATGGTGGTCACCCATCTATGGACTGACCGTGGGCCTAGTTGCTTAACCTCAACCAATCACTTACGGACCGGTTAGAGCTTGTATTGTTATAATAGTATTAGCTCCTCGGTCAAATAACGAAGAGACTGACAAATAATGCGCCGTAAATCGTCTGTAACAGACGCAAAGGCCATATATATATATATATACGTATATATATATATATATATATATATATATATATATATACTAGCTGACCCGTCACGACTTCATTCGAGAGGAATCCTACCCCTACCCTACCAGTACCCTACCTCTACCTTACCCCGACCTTACCCCTACCCTACCCTACCCCTACCCCTACCCTACCCCTACCCTACCCCCACCCTACCCCTACCCTACCCCTACCCTACCCCTACCCTACCCTACCCCTACCCTACCCTACCCCTACCCTACCCTACCCCTACCCTACCCCTACCCCTACCCTACCCCTACCCTACCCCTACCCTACCCCTACCCTACCCCTACCCTACCCCTACCCTACCCCTACCCTACCCCTACCCTACCCCTACCCTACCCCTACCCTACCCCTACCCTACCCCTACCCTACCCCTACCCTACCCCAACCCTACCCTACCCCTACCCTACCCCTACCCTACCCCTACCCTACCCCTACCCTACCCCTACCCTACCCCTACCCTACCCCTACCCTACCCCTACCCTACCCCTACCCTACCCCTACCCTACCCCTACCCTACCCCTACCCTACCCCTACCCTACCCCTACCCTACCCCTACCCTACCCCTACCCTACCCCTACCCTACCCCTACCCTACCCCTACCCTACCCCTACCCTACCCCTACCCTACCCCTACCCTACCCCTACCCTACCCCTACCCTACCCCTACCCTACCCCTACCCTACCCCTACCCTACCCCTACCCTACCCCTACCCTACCCCTACCCTACCCCTACCCTACCCCTACCCTACCCCTACCCTACCCCTACCCTACCCCTACCCTACCCCTACCCTACCCCTACCCTACCCCTACCCTACCCCTACCCTACCCCTACCCTACCCCTACCCTACCCCTACCCTACCCCTACCCTACCCCTACCCTACCCCTACCCTACCCCTACCCTACCCCTACCCTACCCCTACCCTACCCCTACCCTACCCCTACCCTACCCCTACCCTACCCCTACCCTACCCCTACCCTACCCCTACCCTACCCCTACCCTACCCCTACCCTACCCCTACCCTACCCCTACCCTACCCCTACCCTACCCCTACCCTACCCCTACCCTACCCCTACCCTACCCCTACCCTACCCCTACCCTACCCCTACCCTACCCCTACCCTACCCCTACCCTACCCCTACCCTACCCCTACCCTACCCCTACCCTACCCCTACCCTACCCCTACCCTACCCCTACCCTACCCCTACCCTACCCCTACCCTACCCCTACCCTACCCCTACCCTACCCCCACCCTACCCCTACCCTACCCCTACCCTAAATAGAAATTAGAAATATTGTCTAAAAATTAAAAAAAAAAATTTAGGGGTGGACTACCCCTAACATTTAGGGGGATGAAAAATAGATGTTAGCCGATTCTCATAGATACCGGATAAGCACAAAAAATTTCATCAAAATTTAGGTTAGCCGTTTCGGAGGAGTATGGCAACGAAAACTGTGACACGAGAATTTTATATATTAGATATATATATATATATATATATATATATGGCAAATAAGATCTATCACTCTAAATATCACACTAATATTATAAAGGGCGAAAGTATGTGACTGTGAGTGTTTGTTACTTCTACACGTCTAAACGGCTAGAGCGATTTTAATAAAATTTGGCAAGGAGATAGCTGACACCCCGGATTAACACATAGGCTATAATTTATAAATTTAAACGCGGGTAAAACCGCGGGGCACAGCTAGTATAAAATAAAGGCGAAAGTTTATGAGTGTGGAAGTGTGTATGTCTGTTACTTCTTCACTTCTAAACGGCTGGAGTAATTTTAATAAAATTTGGTACGGAGTTAGCTGACACCCTGGATTAACACATAGGCTATAATTTATAAAGTTTAACGCGGGTAAAACTGGGGGCACTGCTAGTATGCCATATTGCAGATAACAGGTTTTCAGTACAAGGTCAAGGTAACTAAAGAGCCCTTTACGTGCCGCAATTATTATGATCCCGGTTTACAGAGGTTGATGCAGAGCTAAGCATAGGCGTGTGTGTGAGTAACAACTAGACTCCAAGACAGGCCTAAGTTGAGGAAGTACGTAGCTAGGGTTGCCAACTTTTTTTACTAGAAATAAAGTATATTCAGGTCTATGAATAATATTAAACAGAATTTTATTTATTTATTGTTTTAAATACATATTTTTTAGAGCTTCTCGCACAACTTACTAATTTACAATCTTTGTCGCTGCGCTGCACTGAGCAGTGAACGCCCTCTGACTAAATAAATGTAAACAGTATTTCGAATACTTTATTTTTGTTCAACAGTAATAAGTATAATTTTGTGAAAAACAGTTTAATACTGTTCAAAACAGTAGGTATAGATGGCAACCCTATACGTAGCGCTCTTTTCATACTCACCGCTACTCAGCAAGCCTGGCAAGCAACTGCAAGACGCTATCTACATTTGTTGAGTTCTGTGCCCCGCATTTTATAGTAATTGAACACAGAAGTTAATGGCACACATTTCAGAATTTTTCAGAAATCTTGAAATGAATTGTATAAATTTAAGTGCGGGTGGGAATCGAACCCACGACCACGGGGTATCCGGCCCCATGTACGTTAACCGCTCCGCCACCGCAACATGGTACTGACACTTCGAATGTATACCATCCATTCGATATTTCTTAACGCATTTAAGGCGCTTGACATTGCTTAATACATTCCATAGTCTAAATTATATATATTATAATGATTGTCTGTGCTCGTTTACTGAATAAATGTATTTTCTTTCTTTCTTTCTTTCTTTCTAAAGAAAAATTGACGAAGTGCATTAAATTGCAACTAAACGTTCCAACCCTCCCGTTGTTATTCTCGCTTGTATAATACCCACGTTCAAAAATGTGTGCTTTTAATACATTTTATATGTATACAACATGTAACTTAATTAACGCACACCCTGAAAATAGTTTGTTCAGAATCGTTTACTGAATCGATTTATATCATTTTTAATATAAGTAAATTTTTATTCCAAAATAATTAAAACTACGGAAATTATTGTCATATTAACCCTGTACAGTCAAAACAAATTGAAATGGACCGTAAGTCAAAGTAATAAGACTTTTAAAATCGCAGTTTTATTTGTATTCATACAAATTCCATCATTCAATACAAAATAAAAAAATAAACTTTATTCCAAGAAACTAATTTAGTAAATAACAATGCATATACGTGTTGAATTAAAAATTGAGTGTGTGTATTATGATTACAACAGAATATTCTAATTGGGGTGTTTGAGGGTGTGCGTTAATTACGTTACAATTTGTATATTCGTTCTTTCGACCGAAGAGGTCGTCCGGTCCGGACCGGTCAACTAATATAATATGTAATTTATTGATTGAATTAATAACCCAAATAAAAAAGGAGAGGTGTTAAAATTTTAAATATGTAGGTATCTGTTTGCCTGTGGTATCGTATCTGTCATGTGCATAAAACAACATCATAATAGTTTCTTCCATATTAATTTAGTATAAAATCACACTGATATTATAAAGGTGAAATTTTGTGAGTGTGTATGTTTGTTACTTCTTCACGTCTAAACGGCTGAAGCGATTTTAATGAAATTTGGTATGGAATTAGCTGACACTCTGGATTAACACATAGGCTATAATTTATAAAGTTTAACGTGAGCAAAACCGCGGGGCACAGCTAGTATAATATATATCTCACTAGCAGTATAATAGAAGAGAAACGGAGCAATACATACACAGCCAATAATAAACAGATGAGTAGGTAGTCATTAGCATCCATATTTTTATTTTAAGTTGTTAATTTATGTATTTGTTTGATAATAATGAGTGCGCTAATCGGCTCGGGAGTGTTTTGCTTTAGCAAAGAATACTAACGATTTTGCCATTAGCATCGGACAAAAAAGATGAGCTAGTTGGACTTTACTTAACTAAAGAGTCATTATTAGTAGCTGTTATTAGAATATTAGGCGGCTGACAACAGATTTTGATATTCTTACGCAAGTATTTAACCAATGGTTTACCTTTGTTTAAGAATACATTTGAATTTAGACTGTATTTTGAAGAAACGATTACAAAACGCATATTCGAAATTCAAATCACAGTAAAAAATAAGGAAAGGTTGAAACAAAAGAATCACGAGTAATTATAATTACTCTTAAATTCAAGTAAGTAGTAATTTAATATGTATTGAATGTTATGATAGGAAAACTTTATTGTCTTCGATTTTAAGAATTCAAACAAATGAGTTGCTTTGTATTTTCTTTTCTTCTTTTTTTATCTTCTTTTCTTACGTAACATTGTGGTTAGAAAATACTGTGATTGATAAATAAATAAAATAAATAAAAAAGATAGATAGGTACACATTGTATGAAAACATTTATAAAATCATTTATAAAATTTATTTTATTATAGCATTGATATTTAGCTAGCTCGTATCAAGTTATTGTCAAGAGATTATGTTTAATTATCTAGTTTAAGTCTAATATTTTTACTACATATTGTCAATGGTTCTGTCTATATTAAGGTATTATTATTATGACGGACCTTGTGTTAATAACGACGGTCGCGCTTTAATGCTACCACCTGGGCGGGCACTCCAGGTTAAAGAACAAAGAAGTAATAAGAGTTATTCAAATGTACCGCCCTCGTATTTGTGGATATTTCGAATATCTACACGCTTACGTCATTCACCGTACATATGATAGGAACATGCCAGTTTAGACTGGAAGCACTACACCCCTGCACGACTGACCGTGGTGAAGTCATCTAACCTTGATTGGACGGCCACTATTAATTTCACGCCGGCAGACACGTCACGTCACCAGCCAGACCCTATAGCTATATTTATGTTTTATCGGCTGAAAGGCAATAAATAACCACTCAGTAGGTAACCAAAGACCGCGGGTAGTTTATTTCATTGGCAAGCCGATTACACGTTTTCTCTTTCATTAAATTTAATCTCCGAGTCGTTTATTTAATCGCCATAGTGATCACCGCCGCCCATGGACACTCGCAACACCAGAGGTGTCGCAGGTGCGTTGCCGGCCTTTAAAAGTCAGCAAACAAGTGTTGCTGACCCTTCCTGCCACCCCAATGAGCTCTGGTGACCTTACTCACACTCGGAAACACAACATTAAAATTATTAATGTTATTATTAAGGAATGTCTTCTGTAAGGTGGAGGTACTTCCCCAGTCGGGCTGCTCTTTGAGCGAATGAACGCTATGCCCTACCTCTCTTGTAAACAACTGCACCAAATTGGATAAATTTTTGATCACAGTGAGACAGTATTGATGGCAAAAAAAATGGCGGTCCGAAGTTCGCCGAGACAGCTCTAGTTTTATATAAATGTGGTAAAGTACATGTTCAGTTCGGGAAATCACCCCTCTCTTTAACGATAGCCAACGAGAGCCACAGTACCTTCCTATCGTGTGCTCATAACAACATAATTGCTATAAGAATTGTCATAGTTTTTGGGAAATTGTAAACAATTTACAATGTTACTTAACGTACTCAGTTTTTATTATCTTAATCTTTATACATCTTATCAATACACACTCAAATTGTTTCCTACGAACTGTAAGTGCCTACGTTGATAAATGGAGTACTTGGTTAAGCTGAGGACAGCTGCACCCAGCACATGCACC
Source organism: Pseudoips prasinana (assembly GCA_951640165.1). Lineage (NCBI taxonomy): Eukaryota > Metazoa > Arthropoda > Insecta > Lepidoptera > Nolidae > Pseudoips > Pseudoips prasinana. Next base: position 23,809,438 of record OX621246.1, read on the forward strand.
GGAAGAGGCAATTTCTTGAACAAGATAATGAGTCGTCGCGTGGATGCGGCGTGGGCCGACATGAACTCAACAGTGCTCTCAACTTTTAGTTACACTGATTTTTTTATGTTTGATGTATTGCGAGTGTAGGTACCTATAGCATTATAGACATACAGTATCATCATGTCAGTCAGAGTACGTCTACTGCTGGACAAAAACCTCCCCAAAGAATAATATAATTATAATTATAAAATATTTTTATTTTCATATCACATACGGAAAATGTACAACAATTTTAGTTATATATAGTATATTTTTAGTTTTTAAATAAAATCCGCACTGGCATGAAAAGAATGGGGGGATATGCCGTAATCGCCACGCTTGGAAGACGGATTGGCGATCGCAGTTTGATGGTAATAGTTCGCAGAAAAACGCTACTGTCCGTTCTCTGGCAGGTATTCCCTCGGACGATTTCTACGGCCCCCAATGAGACGGGGTGATGATATTATATGCCGTCACCCCACAGCACACATACAGTAAACTTACTTACAAAACCTCCGAAATTTAGAAATTTAAATACGGCAGTTGTATTGCGATATTACTTGTATTTACTTGTGTCTATGTAACCCTTTACATACAGACAGATCAACCTAAACAGCCTTATCCACTGCATTAAAACATTTTTTTTAATACTGAAATTAATATTTGTCTTTGGCAATAACTTAATACAAGCTAGCTAGACTTGTAAACAGTCAGAACATGTTTCTATTAATATAGTTATGATATTTACATTGCTATTATAAAATAAAATTTATAAATGTTTTCATACAATCACTAAAATTTGTACCTAAATATCTATGTAACTAGAAATAATAATGTATACAACTCTATAAATAGAAACATGTTCTGACTGTTTACAAGCGCTTTTATAAAGTCTACGTGGATAAAAAAGGTTTTTTTTTATTTTTATTTTATTTTTTGGCTGCGGTTATTTTTTATACTGTAGGCTTACTGAACAGGAAGGATTTTTGGCATTAGAGAATCTTGAACAGTATATTAGCAGATGTTTTTATCTACAGTGGTTTTGGTGACGGCAGATACTGGAAGATGTTATGGTAAAGGAAAGAACAGAGTTGTATATTTCAGTATATTCTTAGAAACTGTGTATTACTTACATTGTATTCTGTATTGATTGGTGATAATACAAATAATTTAATTTTATCATCGAATACATAAACCCGTTTAAGTGATATTGCTAGAATTTGTAATATACCTCTATTTGAAAGGATACAATGTGTATGTAATATCCGTCGCGCCTCTTCTGTAGGTGCTGTATCCTGGTGGACCAATTTGGGATGTCGACTTCGCATAAATGGAGCTCAAATTTAGAAAGACACGGAAAATTATCGGTGTGACCCACAGATAATTTGAAGTCTGGATGTGCCCCCATAATTCGAACTATATGTGGGTCACGCAGATCATTTTCGTGTTCGATCATTGAACTCAAAACACGTGGGCACCGAGGTAGTAGCGAGGCGACTACCTTGACCATGTGCGGTCAATATTTCTGAAGATATTTCAGCTGAACAAAACAATTAAAACTCATACTCATAAAATCCTTTAATAGGACTTTTTTGTAAACATAATCATAAACTATTCATGTCTTATTATACAGCCAATAAATTAATCTATGTTCTAGGAAACCGTGGTAAATAGCATTATTTCTCTGTGACTGATTAAAACCACCTATTTTCTAAATATTAGTTTCTGCGTAAGGTTTTCCTGCCAGTGTGATAGATTAGGAGCTCTAATAATAATATTCTGGGAAATTATTAACACACGGCCATCTGATCCCAAACTAAGTAGACCTTGTGCTATGGAAACCAGATAACTGATATACTCACTACATATACTACTTTAATTTTGTAAATACATTCTTATAGATAATAACACTCAGACTCAGGACAAACAGACATGTTCATACTTACAAATGTCTGTCCTGGGTGGCACTCGAACCCACGACCTGAGGCGTGAAAGGCAAGTGTTTACGGGTCGAATGATATATTTACGGGTACATAACTAGCCCGCCTAGCTTCCGCCCGAGGCTTCACTGTAGATGTAAAAAAGTTAATATCACATCAAAAGTAAAAATAACAAAAAAGAATATCATAAAACAGAAACTCTTTGCACATAACTTTTCAGAAAGTTGTAAGGACATAAGATTATTAATTGGTCCTTATTCAGTTTCTATTGTCCTCTTGGTGATTCAAATATTAAATTATATTTTACATCTTTTTAACCGACTTCAAATGGAGGAGGTTCTCAAGTTCACCGGTATTTTTTTTTATGTATGTACACCGATTACTCGGAGATTTATGATTCGATTTACGTGATTCTTTTTAGTTTGATGCGAAATAGTTGCCATTTGGTCCCATAAAAATTTTATAAAGTTTGGCCCAGTAGTTTTCATTTTATGGACATTTTTGTATGTAAATTTTTGTTTATGTGGACGATGTAATTGTATTTGGCACACACGTTTTTAAATCTTAGCAAGTCAAGCTAGACTCATTCTGTTCAAGTGTGTCTTGGTATGAACATAAAGAACAATTTCAGACGACTAGCGTTTAATACGCGCGTATAAGCTCGTTTTTAGAAGCGCATGTAGGCGCACCTTTTAGCACAAGTCCATTTTTTATGTACATACACCGATTACGCTGAGATTTATTAACCGATTTACGTGATTCTTCTTTAGTTTGATGCGGAATAGCTGCCATTTTTAGGGTTCTGTAGCCAAATGGCAAAAAACGGAAACCTTATGGATTTTTCATGTCTTTCTGTCTGTCCGTCCGTATGTCACAGCCACTTTTTCCGAAACTATAAGAACTATATTGTCGAATCTTGGTAAGCAGTATTCCGTGAACCGTATTAAGATTTTCACACAAAAATAGAAAAACAAACAATAAAATTTGGGGGTTTATAAACCATACATGTGGGGTCAAATATGATATTGAGGTTTATAATATATTTTTTTCTTAACTGTATAGTTTGCGCGAGAGACTCATCCAAAGCCGTAAAATATGTCCCCCCCCCCCCTGTAACTCCTAAAATAAGAGAATGATAAAACTAAAACAAATAGATGATGTACATTACCATGCAAACTTCCAGTAGTTTTATTTTTTTTATAATGTGTCATAAATCGTAAACCACAGTTTACCTTCCATTCTATCAACTCAAATACTTGCTGCTATGGAAATAAACATTCCGCCTTTCACGGGCGAGTCCGACTCGAACTCTCTCGACTCGTTGTCTTGATCATCAATACAACCCAGTCTATGAGCCTTCTGCTCAGTACACTCGATGGCTAATCGATCATGAATAAGACCTAGTCTTCATAGACTCATGCCCTCTGCTCAGCAGACTTGATGGCTATTCGATCATTAATAAGACCTATCTATAAGCCCTCAGCACAAATTAATTTTATGTAGTTTTTCTTGTCTTGCTTTACAAACGGTCTTTTCGATCATTCACTGTCTCACAAGAACGTGAAAAAGAGTTTCGAACAACATTTTTGTTGGGACCTATAGTTTTAAGGCGCGCGGCACCTTTCGTAGTCCTACCCATAGCTAGACACTAAAAAGTAACAAATAAAAAAAACTACGTTTAAAAAAACCGACTTCAAAAACTAAAAAGTATAAAAAAATATCTTAATAAAGATTTAATTTAATACATCTCTTATGCAAACGTAATACCTTTAATATTAATGATATAATATAGTTTGTATGTACTACCTATTGATAGGTTTGAAGTCGGTGCCAACCCCTAAGCAAAATAAAAGTTAATATTACATAGCTTTCATACTTTGTGATGAAATTCCTACACTAAAGATTAAGTAAATAAACTTAAAGATCGATATGAATTAATATGAAACCGATGAAACTGTATCATAAAAATATATTTAATATTAATACTTAAATTAGTTACTATAGTTATAATAAATCTATATTATGCTTATATATGAATATATTTGTGGCCCTGAAAAACAAACAGATAAATTATTAATTAGGAGACAACGCATCAAAATTTTACAATATTTCGAGACGACCGTCAACGACGTCTGCACGCTGCATGTTTGTGTAGAAATACCAAGCTATCCCGCTGAAAGTAACGCGCGGCGTGTGTGGTACCTACTATTACATTTGGCTTGGCACCGACTTCAAACCTTTCAATAGGTAGCACATACAAATTATATTATATCATTAATATTAAAGGTATTACGTTTGCATAAGAGATGTATTAAATTAAATCTTTATTAAGATATTTTTTTATACTTTTTAGTTTTTGAAGTCGGCTTTTTAAAACGTAGCTTTTTTTTATTATTCGCAAAATTTCGCAAATAATGTTAAAGTAATTTTATTAACAATATTCAAAGATAAACACACTGATGAATTATTTTATAATATTTATACATATATACTCGTAAATATTAAATGTTGTTCACTATTTATATATACCTACGTAGCACTGTACTTATCAGACCAGTCATCAAGAGCCGTTCTGGTCCTATGCAACAGTAATGAATTTCACTGCCTACAGTTTGGTAAGAAACAATAGTGTTTTTAGTGTTTGAATTGTAACTAATTGAACTATATACTCTGATAACAAAGAAATAAATAGACACACACAGTTCAGGAAGCTACGTAACATCTTCTCGTCCAAAATACCGCGGTGTCTGAAGTCGAAAGTCTTCGACCAGTGTGTGTTGCCAGTGATGACTTACGGAACAGAGACGTGGTCGCTCCCTTTGGGCCTTGTTAGAAGGCTTAAGGTCACCCAAAGAGCAATGGAGAGGGTTTCCCTGCTAGATCGAATCAGTAATGTCGAAATCTGCAGGGGAACCAAAGTCACCGACATAGCCCGAAGATTTGCAAAACTGAAGTGGCAGTGGGTGGGGCACATAGGTCGTACATAGAACCAACGGTTCTATCTGCTATAACCGACGGTTGCGGCAGAAAGGTTCTCGAGTGGCGACCACGAACCGGAAAACAGCGAGGGCAGGCCCTCTACAATATGGACCGATGATCTTGTTGGGGTCACTGGAAACTGCTGGATGCGAATAGCGCAAAACTGGCAATTGTGGAGATCTTTGGGGGAGGTCTTTGTCCAGCAGTGGACGTGTTTCGTCTGATATGATGATGATGAAATAGACGCGGCTTGATTGTAAATCTATTATATATTCTAATACATTACTAGTCTTGCGCTATCTGTCATTCGCCATCCAGCGACCCTCACAAGATCTTGTACGGGGCCTGCCACGCTGCGTCTTGCGCAAAATTGACAATTGTGGAGATCTTTGGGAGTAGTCTTTGTCCAGCAGTGGATGCTTTTCTGCTAACATGATGATGATACTAATAAATATAAATGGGGTTACATCAACTTCCAGTAATATTTAAGAAGTAACACCTGAGCAACTTTGCAATAAGTATATTGCTAAAATAAAAATCAGCTGTCATAATGTGTTATTAGAATATTAGGCGCGAAAATATTTTTATTAAATTTTAGACGACAACTCAATTATAAAGCAAATCCAGTTTATTGTTAGATCGTTATTTTGCAGTATTGCCTTAGTACCTAACTACTATGTATATTCTTCAAAAACGTCCCTAGACATTCAAAACATAAATACGTTGTTGTTACATGTTAGTTTACATATCTTTATCTTAAAATGAAATTGAAATATTTAACTCGTTATTTTCACAGACAATCTTCTTGGCCATGGCTGCAATATGTCTAGCTAGATTTAACAATGGTGTCAGGCCAAACAATATGCATATTGCCATACAGCACACGCACGACAATCAAGTACATTACAGTGAACAACCCTCTGATAGTAAAATCATTGCCAAAAATAATAAGATAAGCGAAAGAAGAAAATCGTCTAATGAGCAGATGCTTGATCAATATGATTATTATGATTCCTATAGATTGATTGATTCTGCGGATGATGAAGTTCTAAAATATCAAACACTTTTGCGAACATATCTTCAAGGTACGGGTGGTACACGAAGCGAACGAGGTGGTTATAGAGGCAGAAACATGGGTCTTGGCATCAATAGAGGCGTTTGACGAGGGATACGTGGTGCAATGAATTTCGGACGAATTGTTGCTAATAACGGCCGGGGAATAAGTTTTGGCATCAATAAGGGCAAGTTTGGAGGTAACGGTGCTGCAATAAATAGTATTGGTATTGGTGGTGGGATTGCTGGTAATAGCGGCCGAGGCATGAGTACATAAATCAATAGAGGCATTGCTGGCGGTTACGGTTCTGCAATATATGGTGGATGGATTGGTAGTAAATACGACAGAGGCGTGGGTTTTGGCATCAATAGAGGATTTGCTGGAGATTTTCGTGGTACCATAAATGGTGGTATTCAAAGAGGCATTCGTGAAAATGCTCGTGGAATCATCGGTGTTAGCTTCAATAAGGTTCATGGTGAGGGAATGAATGGTAATATCCATCAATATATTGGAAATGGCGTCAATAGAGATATCGATGCCAACATGTATAGTGGAAGCGGCGTACCTATCGCTGGAAAAAAATATCGTGGTTCTGGCGGGCAAATTAGTGGCAGCACCGGGGTAGATTTAAGTTCTACAATCAATGGTGGAAACAATAGAGATGAAATTGAGAGTCCCTTAAGTAGTGCAAGCATCAGTACTGGATTCAATGGAGACTCGGGTGGAAATATTGGTTCTGGCATTAATAAAGGTAGTTCCAAGTATGTTCCAGGTATAAAACTTGGAATTTTTTTTAGTACTAACAGTGGTATTGGTGGAACAGGCGGCACAAATTGGGCCACCAACTTTAATGGTGGTTCTAATAGTGACGTTGCAGTGACTTATATTAGTGGCACTGGTGGTGCCAACGTCAGCACTACTATTGATAATATAAATGGCAGTATAGGCAAAGATGCTGCTGCTGGTGTCGTTAATAGTATAAGTGGAGGACTTACTAGCAATTTTATAGGAACAGATGGTGAAGGCATAAATTATGATGTGATTGGAGTAATCGCTACTAGCATTCCAGTTAATAGCGTTCGTTCTGGTATCATTTGAAGCACTGGTAGTGAAGCAATTGTTACTTATAATAATGGTAATATTGACAAAGAAAGTGTATACAATTTCAATATTAATACAATTGGGGTCTAGTTGTGGTCTATTTACTACTGGAAACGTTAATACTGTCACCGGAGGCATTAGTGATGCTAGTTTTGGTACTGATATTAAGAGAGGTATTTGTGGTAACACTGGTGACATTAAAAATAGTGACATAGGTGTGGCAGATGGTGGAAGAATCGGTACAGGTGGTGTGGATGGAGGAGTTGGTGGTATTATCGGTGGAACCATTGGTAATGATGTCAATAATGGTATAACGCGTGTCATCGATACTAGCATGACGCACCGTAATAGCGAACGCATCGCTGACTTCAAACTGATACTGGTAGAGGCATCATTTGCATGAACTGCAGAACCTTTGATTTTGTTAACCAATATGCTACCACTGCGGATAAAGGTGTACCTTTGCAGCATCTATAGATGCTGGTATATATTCAATGGTAAAGTGATAGGCGTGCGTAGTCAGATAGGTATAGCAGGACTGTTATAGGACCTAATTACGGAGCTCACGGATTGACGGGTTCTTAAGTGATAATGGCTGTTATGATTATGACGTTACGCGGCACTCAATTCGTCAACATCAGCTATTGACGAAGCCGACCGCTCAAACTAATCTTGCACAGAATGCACCTCTTTCCCGCGCACTTTGCTAAATCAATGATAGCTTGGGAGCTGCAACTCGTTCAGTCGGCCGCGAGCCAGAGAGTGAGGTGGTAGTTTGCGTAGTACTCTGGACAAAGCCGAATCAACATAAATTGATGAACAAATAAGCTCAATTACATTTATTAGACTTTGGTGACTAGAGTATACTACTCTTTTAAGTATATTTATGTTAAGTTAACAATTTATTTCATAATTATTTCCGATTTATGAATAAAATAATGCTTGTAGATAAATTTCCGCCCTTGCTCGCCGTATCCTATTCCCTTCATGCTTCCTCTTTTCTTACATTGCATTTAAATGAATAGTACTAATAATTCGGTGCCATAGAGTATTAGAAAATATAAAACAGACGTGACAAATGTTGTTGATAGATTTTACCTATTTCCGTGCGTACATGTTTTTTTTAAGTTATTTTTGTTAGTCAAAAAGCCAAAATATTATTTTTTATTTGATATCTCATCCTCCACAAAACGTCAGAAGTGTACATAACAAATTTTATTTGATGGAAAATAATCTTTTTTTATAACTACTGGCTAATTATATCATTGAAAATGATGTTGTTTTTTTATTGACATCGATCCCTATTATTATTGTCATAATATAATATATCGTCATTCTTCCGGCTGCTAATTTAAGATCGCTCCACAAATACCTAATATACCAATAATTAGGAAATAATTTACCAATCAATACTTAAAATCTATCTTCGAGACAGAATACAAAAAGGTAAAATATTTCTATATCGTGTCACATCTGTGCGCCCGCTTATTCACTTCTATGATTTTGCCCGCCACAACCGCGCCCCTCACCCCGCGCACAGCCGGACTGGGACAGAGACAGGGGCGTAGCTACCGCCGTATTTGCCGTATCAATTATACGGGGCCCCCGGGCCACGGGGGCCCCCAAAGTGTGTAAGGAAAAAGGATAAAAACTTCTAAGGTTGTACTTTGCATTGGATGTTAAACCACGGCGTGCAGTGCACTGTTTATTTACGCGCTTTATATAAATGTGCATTACATTGTAATTCAGTACAAACAATATTGTTCTTCTGGTTTAGCAGTATTAGAAGCGATTTGTAAAAGAAATGAGTGAAAGGAAAAGAGATTATCCCAGCGGCGCTGAGAAAAGAAAAATTAAACAGAAAAGGGACGAGGTTATAAAAAAAGTGCCCAAAATTTCTTCATTTTTTCAGAGACAAGATACTGTGAGTGATTTAGATTGGAAAGGTAAGTACTACCCAACCCATTTATTAGGGGCCCGTAGTGATAAACAAGGAAATCTTTTAATTTCGGTCTGTCCATCTGTCCGTCACAAAAAGTTGTCTCCCCCCTCGATTTTCACAATTATACTGTTTTTAGGGTTCCGTGCCTTGATTAAAAAAAAAACAAAATTCTAACTTATCTATAGGATCGATTTGTTTTGTTGTTTGTGTATCAGTCCGTATCGTATCGTTAATTGCGTGTTGAGAACTTCAGATGTGCAGACTCGCTTTAGGGTTCTCGTTTTGTATGGCCATGGCCACTACACTACGCGCTGCGTTTAAATAGCACGCAGGTGTATAGTAATGCACGGACGGGCTGCAGATGATTTTGTATCTACTAATAGGTACGAGCACAATCCGCGTAAAGTCTGTGTGCGTCTGAACTGAACACTCTCTAACTGTGACCCCACCCTTAGTAACGTTATTTATTTATATATAACTCTTTTTAGTTTAGTATCAAAGCATTCGTATTTATTTTTTAACAATTACTCGTTTATTTTTAGATTCTTCTGAAGCATGTTCTTCGTCATATATCCATCCGGAAATAGAAGAAAGCCAAGCACATGCTTTATCGGATGTCCATCCAGAAATCGAGGAACCCCAAGTCAACGATTCTGATATATCTGCAGATTGTAATATAATTTCATCAGATAGACGAAATTTTGGTGACAATTTAACTGAATGCGAACGAAAAATAATTTTTAAATTGGGTCCATTTAAACCACAAGGACCATTTCCAAAAGTTTTAGAAAATAACCGACCTTTTTCGGCTTATTATTATTCATATTTCAATCAGGCAGGCATAAAAATTATAAGACCATGGTTATGTTATTCTAACGTTTTAAACAAACCGTACTGTCACTTCTGTTGGTTATTAGCAGATCGTCAAAACAAATCGTACTCCTCTGCTTGGGTTAACGGTGTTTCGGTTAGAAGCAATTTCACACAAACTATTCTTGACCATGAAAAGTCACAGCAGCATATTAGTGCCTCACTCTCTTATAATAATTGGTTGCAAGGAAATACCATCGATACTCTATTGAAAAGTGAAATCGATAGTAAAATTACATTCTGGAGAGATGTACTGCATCGTATAATTAATGTTATAATTACTTTAGTATCTTGTAATCTACCTTTGAGGGGGCATGATTCTGATTCTGGCAATTTTATGGCAATTTCACGTCTGCTATCTAACTATGATGCAACTTTAAAAGAACTTCTTCTAAAACCGAAAGGTGAAATAAATTATTTAAGCCCTACGATTCAAAACGAAATTATTAGCTTGCTTGGTACCAACGTTAGGAACAATATTATCTCAGAAATTAAAAAAGCTCCATTTCTGACAATAATTCTGGATACAACACAAGACTTGTCAAAAATTGACCAACTATCTGTAGTTTTTTCGATATATCTCGGTTACAGAAAATGATGATAATGTGCCTAAAGAAATAAAAATCTGTGAGTCCTTTTTAGGATTTATAGCAATAACCGATTGCAGTGCTGCAGGTCTGAAAACTGTAATTTTAAATTTGACTAAAGAATATGGAATTGATTTGACTAAATGTAGAGGACAGGGATACGATGGAGCAAATGTTATGTCGGGTGTGAATAGAGGATTACAAACCCTAATAAAAGAGCATGCTCCAAATGCCGATTATGTTCATTGTGCTGCGCACGCTTTAAACTTGGTTTTGAACGATGCTGCGAGACATGTGAGAAGACAATGTAAAAGTATAATTAATATTTTAGAGAGTTTTGATTTCTTAGTGCTCGTTACATTTTTTTCTTCACTATTTGAAATTATTGATCCTGTTTCTAAAGCTATACAGCATGAAAATAATGACTTACAGAAATCTAGTATTTTATTAAGTAATCTTTTAAATAGACTGTGCCAATTAAGAAATCAGAATTCATTTAATAGTTTGCTAAATGAATCCAAAGATTTAGCAAAAGAGTGGGGGGTAACAACTGTTTTTAAAAACAGTAGGCAAAAGATAACGAAGCGTTTTTTTGATGAGTTATCACAAGATGAGAGAATTTCCGACCCGGAATACTATTTCAAAGTCAATGTATACTATTGCTGTTTAGATATAATAATTTCTCAAACTAAAGAAAGATTTCAGAGCCTTTGCAACCTGAGTAGTATATTCGAAATATTACAACCGGAGAAACTCCTATCTTCTTCAAGTGAAGAGATATCAAACGCTTCCGGAAAACTGTCTGCTAAATACATTAAAGGCATCTCACTTAATCTTTGTGACCAATTAAAAGCTCTAAAAACATGCTTAAATTCTGAAATTAAAAAAAAAAAATTCCATTAAAGAACTCCTTGACTCCTTCCTTCCTCCTAGTAAAATTCAATAGTCTTGCATCCAGTTTTCCCGATGTAATCACAGCATGCTTTTTATTCTTGACCCTTCCAGTTACAACCGCAACGGCAGAAAGAAGTTTTTCAAAATTAAAACTAATAAAAAATTACTTAAGAACTTCGATGGGACAAGAACGGCTGTCAGGCATCTCACTATTGTCCATAGAGGCAGAAACTTTAGAAAAATTAAAATCATCATCAGCCAGAAATGATTTAATAAATCAGTTTGCCGAAAAAAAGGCAAGGAGAGTGAATATTTAAAATTCGATTTTTATTTGTAAAATGGGTAAATTATGTGATAAATAAATATTTCTTTTCACAATATTTTTTTCTTTTGTGAAAAATCTTTACCTCCATATAAGGGCCTCCAAGAAAATTTTTATACGGGGCCCCGACAAGGCACGCTACGCCACTGGACAGAGATTTAATTCGAAACAGCGTGTCTAGTAGTAATGTAGAATACATTTAACTCTATGCTAAACATAGACTTATTCTCGTGCACCGATGCATTTATATCCGTTGCAAAGCGTCAAATTGAGACGTTGACTATTGTCAGCAGTATAAAGAAACTTTTTATAAACATATTTAATAAAGTATAGCAGTATAAAGATTTATTGACTTTATTCACAATGATTAACTACAAACATTTGACCAAATTTAGTCACTTAGAACTTTCAACTATTACTGTTTCGTTTTTTTTACTTCATCAAAGTCTTCCCTGCCACGTGTACGCATACGACGTGTGTCTGTTATCAAATAGGTAGGTAGCTTTTTAATTACAATAGAGGCGTTCTCGACTTGAAAATTGTTAATTTAATTTATTCATGTGATTGGATCATAGAACTAACCTTCTCCTTAGATAGAGGTTAAGTAAGTAGTGTCCGAGATCAGTTCGATTTATTAATTAAAACCGTAGCTTTTCGTCTGTGTCCGTTCATAATGAGGTTACATATGTACAAACGCCAGCACATCGTGCTACCCCAATCTGTCAAATTTATTTTATAGATTTTCAACTTTATCTCAAAAGCATAAGGTTTCCTTTCAATTGCGGAAATTTGACAGATTGGGGTAGCTTGATGTGCTGGCGTATCATATGTATATATACATATATAGTCTCAATTACATTAGTATACTATTTACGCTCAGTGGAGCGTTTGATTCCATTCCGTTATAATTAATAATTGTAATACTATAGCGCTGTTTGGCTGTTAAATTATTTATTTAAAATATTATAAAAGGAGGATAGTTCACGATTAGATTAGTTTCTTTTCTACACCGAATACTCCGACGTGTGTAATAGACAATGTTGGTAAACCGGTTTTATGATTGTTTATTTTTATTTGTATGAGTATTTTTTCCGTAGTCCAATATTAATGTTGGTAAGATAAGATTTAAAAGGAAATAAGAAGTAGAAAAATATACTGCGCCGTTGAAATTTTACGATATTCTTAGTATTAGCGATAGGGTAAAATATTTTCTTTTTGTCAAAAATCAAAACTCTGACGTCAAAACCTACTGAAGAGTATATGACATAGTGGTACAAAATTACCAGTTAGCAAATTGCCAATGGAATACGAATGGATAAATAGCTTCAAATTATGTGTTCTTCAGGCAATGCCCTTAAGATGCTGACTACATCCCAATTGCATTTTTTCCGCAAGCAAATAATACTCAGACCATCAAAATTCGAAAAATACAATTCAGCTCCTTTTCCTTAATAACAAATACAAAGCACTCTAAGAATACTTAATAAATAAATAAATATCTTGGGAGAACTAACACACTACCATCTGACCCTAAAATAGGCATAGACAACTGGTAAAAATACTCATATATACATACACATTATAGCTAAATTACACACAGAAACAAAACAAATAATCGTGCTCATCTCACAAATATTTGTTCCGGGTGGAAATTGAACCCACGACCTCTGGCTTAACAGTCAGGGTCACTAACCGCTTGAGCAACAGGTAGTAAAAAAATAAGATACAAAAATAATTTTAAAAAATCCACTCAATACAAACTGATAGTTAATAATCACTTTATTTCAAAATATTGTAGTACAGAACCAATTACAGACCAAAATACATTGTCATGATATTAGCTTACATAATAGGATACAACACAGTAAGTATGTAAGTATATGTATAATTGACACTCTGGTAAATAATCATATTAGTTATCATGTTAAAAGTAAGATTTAACTTATGTTATGGATACCGGGTAATGGTGGCTTGGTTTCTATATTATTATTGAGAATTATTTGTATGTGTATGTATTTGTCATAATGCTTATACAATTAATTATGTTGCTTTATTTTCATTTCCCATGTGTTTTAACTTGTTTCGATAGCTTCGTGTTTACTCCATCTTGATCCGTATCTATTATCTATTACGGGCGAGATTGGCGAGAAACGGTATATTTGACTGTTGACAGTGCCTTAAGACTGCGTGGTCCTCCGCTTTGACGTTGTACGGATAAAAATTGACCTCGTATATAGAATTACGAAATAATTCTATGAGAAAATACGGAATGAGCAACAAAGGAGAACGGGCGGAAGTGGTCCAAATGGCGTCCGCTGATGAAACCTAGTCTATATAATAGTTCGTGAATGTAGGATATTTTTTTACTATGGACACCATAAAATCGGCCCACGGAGAAAAAAGTTATACAGTTCAGAAAGTATCTAACTATTATAGACGAATAATTGAAAAAGCTGCCTTTTGTTCGGTCAAAACTTATTTGCCGAGTACCGAGTACTCGCACTTACTCCCCGCCGCCCTTTTCATTTATTCGTCTATAATAGTTAGATACTTTCTGAACTGTATAACTTTTTTCTCCGTGGGCCGATTTTATGGTGTCCTTAGTAAAAAAATATCCTAAATTCACGAACTATTACATAGACTAGGTTTCATCAGCCGACGCCACTTGGACCAAAGTCCATACTAAAATGTCCGATCTCCTTTTATATGCTAACATTGATTTAAGTATATAAATAAGTATAATAAATATTGGGACTCAGTCACCTGATCCCAAACTAGGCAGAGCCTGTACTACGGCAAACAGACAACTGATAAACATACTCCGTATATTTATAATACATACCTACATACTATAGATGACGGTTTCCGTAGCCTAGTTGGTAGTGCTCCAGCCTACGAAGCTGGTGGTCCTGGGTTCGGATCCCGGTAAGTGCAAATATTTGTGTGATGAGCATGAATATTTGTTTCTGAGTCATGGATGTTTTCTATGTATATAAGTATATGTTGGGGCTAGGATGATCTGTGTAACATTGTCCCTAGATAGATATTATTATTATTCTTAAATAAAAAAAATAGGGCAACTAACACACTGTCATCTAATCCGAAACTAGGCAGAGCCTCCACTATGGCAACCAGATAACTGATAAACACTCATATATTTATAATGCATACCTACATATGTATATTAGATAAATTACACCCAGGAACAGAACAAAAAACAGTGCTTATCAATCATGTCCTGGGGCTATACCGGCTAAGTCACGGAACATCGATTTCTTAAATGGCGTTCAAATAAATAAAGGTTAAAAATGACTTAATCAATCGTTAAATTGGCTTCTATGAGCACCTGTGACGTCATAAATGGTCCGGAATCGATTGTCAACGTTAAAGCCGATTTAGCGATTGATTAAGACATTTTAACCTTTATTTATTTGAACGCCATTTAAGAAATCGATGTTCGGTGACTTAGCCGGTAGTGCCCCTGGGTGGGGATCGAACTCACGACCGCTGGCTTACCAGTCTGGGTCACTAACCACTCTACCAACAGGAGCTATTATTTAAAAAAAACTGTGAGGTAAGTAGGTATGTACATTTCTGTCACGATCGTAAGTATTAGTGACAATGCAGTATGTTATGTATCAAGTCATTGGATGTTCTACAAAAACTGTAACTTATAAATAAGGAAAATATACCTTTTTTTTTTTTTTTTGGTAAGGCAGGGGGAATGCCTTCGCATGCCACCCGCAAAAAGTGTCTGCGGGTGGGTATGTCGGACTTGCACCGACTAAACCTACCTGCCGTGGACTTCTCTTGGCGCCTGATGGGGGAGTCCCGGGAACGCGGGTATGCTGCTCCGGTACCCCCCTTTTTCGCCATGTCCCAGATGGTCGGGACACGTACCCTGGGAGGGCTCCTTTGGACTGCCCTCCCTTATTGCCGACTCCTGCCAGTACGGCACAGCGACTGCGCCACGAACAGATCGCTGTCATCCCGGAGCCGCTTGTACGTGGCGGCAGTTGAGGACACTTCTCATACTGCCACCGCGGCCCCGAGGGGAGTTGGGCTAACGGCTGCCGCCGCCACCCCGACGCCTCCTCCGCCTACGAGCGGGATCGGCTCGTTCCCGATCCCGTTCGGCGGCCTCCTTCTGCAGCAAAACTGCCTCACAGAAGGAGACCACGGCGTCCCATTTGGTGGAGTCGCCAGCCAGCATCGCATATACGACTGCTGGCGGCGAAAGATCCCGTCCGATCTCAGCGACCAGGACTCGTCTCTCGGCCTCCCAGGCCGGGCACTCCTCCAGCGTATGCTGGGCAGAGTCCAGGTCGCTCCCACAATGGTGACAATGTGTCGTCACTTCTCGGCCGATCCGGCACAGATACTCACCGAAACACCCGTGTCCGGTGAGTATCTGTGTCAGTCTGTAGGTGACGTAGCCGCCCTTCCTTCCCACCCAGGCCTCGAGGTGAGGCAGGATAGCACCGACGGCGCGTTGGCGCGCGTTCAGGCGCAATTCCAGCCGTGCGCGCCACTGTGTCAGTACGCGCCGGTGTGCATCCCGCCTATAGGCAATGAGCGTCTGCTCTGGCGCCTCACCGCTCTCCCGGCGGACGCGGATATCGGTGTAAACCGTCGCGTCGACTGCCACCAGGAGATCAAACGGCGGGAAGCGTGCCAGGAGTGTCGCCGCCTCAAAGGATACCGTCCGGTATCCTCGTGCGATCCGTATGGCCGCCACACGCTGTAGGCTATTCAAAATAGCCCTGCAGCGGGAGGCGCCCGTCAGGCGTTCAGACCAGACGGGCGCCCCATAAAGGACCATGGATCGCACGACACCTCCGTAGAGGCGGCGAACTTCTTCCCTGGGACCCCCGAGGTTCGGCAAAAGCCGGTTTAACGCACCGGTTACCCGGCGCACTCGGGGGGCCAGACGCTTGAAATGCTCCTCGAAGCCCCATCGGCTGTCTAGGGTGAGGCCCAGGTACTTCATGTACCGCCCCACCCTGACCTCTGCGTCACCTACACGCATCGACATACTGGGTGGTTCCACCCTACGGCGTAAGCCGTGGAACAATAGCGCCTCGGTCTTGTGAGGCGCTACCCGAAGGCCCAGTCTCAAAATGGCCGCGACGACACACGCAACTCCGAGTTCGGCGAGCCGTACCGCCCGCTGGAAGCTTACCTCCCGGGCTATGACGAGCGTGTCGTCTGCATAGCAGACGACACTCACTCCGGGAGGGAGGCTTATCCGCAGGACCACATCGTACGCGAGGTTCCATAGCAGAGGTCCCAACACGGACCCCTGAGGAACCCCGCAGGAGAGCTCCCTCTGGATCTCAATCCCGTTCCGACCGACGAATTTGATCGTCCTGCCGCGCAAATATGCCCCGACTATACCACGGAGATAGGGAGGCA
This sequence comes from Pseudoips prasinana, assembly GCA_951640165.1. Taxonomy (NCBI): domain Eukaryota; kingdom Metazoa; phylum Arthropoda; class Insecta; order Lepidoptera; family Nolidae; genus Pseudoips; species Pseudoips prasinana. Next base: position 23,826,563 of record OX621246.1, read on the forward strand.
CGTTATGATGGACCAGTGCCTCCCGTATCGCCCGCCAGGGGACGGAGTTGAAGGCGTTGACGATGTCTAAACTCACCGCCAACGTCACCCCCCCGCCGCCCGAACGGCGGGCTCCGACAGGGCGCGGACGCGATTAATCGCGTCCACCGTCGAACGTCCCTGCCGGAAACCGAACTGGTTGTCCGATAAGTCGGGGCCAATACGCGACAGATGCTCGCTGAGACGGGCGGCTATCACACGCTCGAAGAGCTTACCCGCCTCGTCCAGCAAGCAAATTGGTCGGAACGCCGAGAGAGAATCGGCGGTCCTGCCCGGCTTGTGCAATAGCACCAGCCTTACCTCTTTCCAGCAGGTGGGGAACACGGCACTACGGAGGCAGCTGGTGAACAGTTGCCTCATCCGGTCCCCCAGGACTGCCAGGGCGCAAACCCACGCCCTGCCCGGTATCCCATCCGGGCCAGGGGCGGTATTTCGGGCTGCAAGTCGCCGTACTGCTCGGTCCAACTCCCCCTCCGTCACCTCCAACTGGTCGTCCCAATCAAGGTACGATGGTTACGGAGGGTCCGAGGGACTGTCCTGGACCCTAGGGAAGAGGGTGTCCACCACCCTCCTCAGGAAATCCGGGTCCAGGGTACTCGTCAACGGAGGGACCCACGGTCTGAGCTTGCCCAGTACCATTTTGTACGGGCGCCCCCATGGGTCCCTATCCAGTCCCTCGATGAGCTCGTTCCAGGACCGAGCTTTGGCTTCCGCTATCGCGATGGATAGCGCCTTGACGGCGACTCGGTACGCCCTGTGCGCTCCGGCAGCCTCTTCGGCATTGGCTCGCCTCCTCCGACGGGCCCGCTGGTGTCGGCGACGCGCTGCGACATACTCCGAACGGAGTCGCGCGATTTCGGCCGACCACCAATACTGCGAGCCTCGTCTGTCACCCGGACGGATCCGGGGCATCGACGTGTCGCAGATGCGAGACATGATGCCCCGGAACCAGCCCGCTTGCGAATTGGGATCGGACGGGATCCTCTCTCCACCCTCACTCGCCCCCCAGGCGATGGCGACGGCGGCAGCCGTCAGCATGTCGCGGTCCAAGCGGCGTAGGCACCAGCGCCGCGGCGGGACAACACTACTGCGGTCAGGGCCGCCTCGGGGCGGACGGAAGGCCACGCTGAAAAGGATGTGACGGTGATCCGACAGCGTGGCAATTTCCTCCGCAACTCTCCACCCCGAGACCAGGTGCATGGCCGAGGGAGTCACCCACGTCAAGTCGACGATCGACTCCCCCTGCCACCGCACACAGGTGCTGACTGAACCCCGATTTAAAAGACGGAGGTCCAGTCCGGCGGCCCATTCCAGCAGTGACTCCCCTCGAACGTCGTCCCGGGCATCGCCCCACACACTAGAGTGGGCGTTAAAATCGCCCAGGACGAGTACCGGACGGGACTGGTAAGAGCTAATATGGCTCGTTAGCCCGTCCAGGTACGCCACAAAATTTGCGAGGCCGCAATTCGGGGAGATGTAGCAGCCCACCACGACTGCTGGTCCCCACTCCACGACGACGAATCCGGGCCCCTTGGCCAGGAGTGCGCAATGGGGGTCTCGTTCCCCCCTGCCCAGTAAATGGCGACGAGGCCCCCATCCGCCCCGAACCAACGAGGGTGGTCGGGAACAGAGTGAGGCTCCGCCACTATCGCTAGGGCAACTGAACGCTCAGCAATCGTCTGCGCAAGAAGAGCTTGTGCAGCGATGCAGTGGTTCAAGTTGCCCTGCAAAACAAGATGGGGGGAAAGAAATTTAGACCTCCATGGACACCCCACCGGGGCCAGAACCCGGATCGTTGGACCGCGACGATGTTGGAGCGGCCGTGGCAGGACGTCCCGCTCCCTTTCTTTTTGGTGGCGTACACCTACCGCTGCCCAGGCGATGGTTTGCCGGCCTGCCAAGGTCGGCACACACAACGCAATGAGGGGCGCGCGTCGTGCATTCCTTCGCCCTGTTGGCCACAGACGAAGCACGACGCGCTCCGGTCGCACCCTGTGCACCGAGCCCTGACGTGGCCCCTCTCCAGGCAGCGGTAACATTGGAGAGCTCTGGGTGGAAGTGCTATCACCCGGACGGACATCCAGCCCACTAGTACCCGGCCGATTGCCGCTAATTTGCGGGCGGCCACTAGTGGGCACCGAACCCACACCGATCCTAAGCCCGACGGGGAGAACCGAATTTCGCCGACTTTTACGTCGGCGACGGTACATCCCCCCGCCGTGGCTAAAGTTTCTGCCACTTCGGTGGGGTCGGCGGAGTCATCCAGGTCCATCACCCGGAGCTCTCCCATAGCCACTGGGTGCGCCACCACCGCACCCGTCTCGGCTAAAGCCTCCTTTAGACGGGAGGTTAGGGCCTCCGCCTTCGCGGACCCCTCTGGACCAGGGATCCTCAAAATGAGGCCCCCGGTCAAGGCCCTCTTAGGGCGAAGGCCCGCCTCCAAGCCAAGGTCCTTTAATTGGACCTTGGTCCTCGCCACCTTCATGACCTCAGCCATGGTAGTGGCCGAGGTCGATGGCAGGTTGATCGTCACTGCCGCAGACGGAGGAGGTCGTGGCAGTGCGATCGGCTTCTTTTGAGGCGGAGGCGGTGGCGGCCGATTAAGGCGAGCAGTCTTGGCCCTGGCCTTCCGGCCAACCACCTGGGCCCATGTGCCCTCAGCGGGTGGCGGTGGCGCTGACTGCACCGGCATTGCCGCAGCCCGAGCCGCGGCAGCCTCCACAGCGGCAGCCCGTTGTTTCCGCTGCCGCTTCGCGGTGGGTGGCACTTGGGGTGGCGCTGCGCTCCTAGCGAGCGGAGGGCGGATGGCCCTGCCCGGGAAGACCTCTGCCATGACCTCGTGACGCATCTGGACCAGACGCTGGTCCCAGATGCGCGCCATTTCTCGCATTTTGCGGTCCAGAATGGCCGCAAATCTATCCTCAGGCGAGACGTGGTCTTCCTGAGCAGGTACAGCACGGGGAGCATCTAAATTGCTCCTCCGAGTTATCGGGGCCGGTTGCGGCGACGATGGAGAGCGGACAACCGGCGCCGGCGGCGGAGACGGTCCCAAAGACGGCGGCGACCGTGGAGCAGGTGGTGACTGCCGGGATGGCGACGGCAATGGCGGATAAGCCCCGATATCTCTCTTACGAAGCTCCGCCATTTCCGCCGACATGGCGGCCACCTGCGCCTCTAAGGAGGCCAACTGGGAACGTAACCGCTCGTTCTCTAGCTCCAGCACACTCCCGTCGGTCCTCTTACAAAGTTTTGCGGCCTTGACCTGGCGTCCATCCTGCACGGCGCGTCTCGTCCGTTTCAAGCCAGGAGTCTCCGCGCGGTCATCTCGGCTGGATACCGACTCCATGGAAACCGCGGACCTAAGAGAGCTATCGCTCTCCGTGCCCGCGGCTTGTTCCCTCGATGGGCCAGGTACTGGAGTGGCCGGGCGGGAAAAAGTCTCCCTGACCTTCCTAGCGGCCTTCTTCTTATCTGCAGCCTTCGCTGCCTTTCCGTCATCTGCTATGGGGTGCACCAAACCCGGCACACCCGCTAGCTCCTCATTTGTCAAGGCCTTGACCTTGACAACAGGTTGGGCATAATTTTTTTTGCGATTGCAATCCATTAGAAGTCGTTCTTAGCGTTCACCAACCCAATTCCCCACCCTCCACCGAGCCCTCAAAGGGGATGCTTTACAAGCACCAGGGATATTGGGCGGTATAGCCATGGGATTATGCCAATCTGCGAGACCTCCAACGCGAACCGATACTGGACAGCCCAACGTCCAGCACGGCGCGCGCCTTCGTCTGCAGACCGACACATGGCGCAAGCCCAGACGCCACCTGCAGATACGCCTACCCATGGCTAGCCTTGACGACCGTCTGACCGGACGTCACAGCCGATTGATCGGGGCCCGGCTAGACCCCGACCGCCCGTGTAAGGAGAAATCCGGACCAAAGAGGCGTGTTGCGGGTGAGGGATAACTACTGCCCGACCCCTCACCGACTCAACCTCCAGGACTCCTTCATCCCCCCGTACGGGTCCCCGCACACGGCACAAACACGCGGGTGGTCGTCGCGGAATTCCGACCATACATGGATGATGTATGGAAGGTCCGCCAAGATACGACCACAGGATCTTGGCAGACATCTATCAATACATGACACTCCTGATGCACCGCCTACTTATTGTAGCCCTACTGGCAAAGCGAAATTGACGTCACTTTTTCAAGCTCAGACGTCCGAGTAGATGGATGGCGTGTTTTGCCTGACGCTTCATCCAGTGATCACCGCTTAATCGTGTACGAGTTTGTTCCTCGGTTGGCACAAAGACCTACGGCTATTTACGGTAACTATAGATATCGGCTCAAAGGGGCCGATTGGGATTTTTTCAGAGCTCTTTTTGCCGCGCATGCCAGGGATTTCACCCGGGATGAACTAACAACAGAGGAATGTGCTGTAATGATGTCGGACACTTTTACCTACTGTGCCGATATTGCCATAGGCCGCGTCCCTATCACTAATATTCGAAGATGCGATTGGTGGAATAACTACTTAATTAAAGTTCGATGTGAATTTCGGAGAACACGTAAAAAATATAATAAACTAAAAAAACGTGTTGTAGGAGATGTTTTAAATAATGCATATATAAATCTCAAAATAGCTCGTTCACGTTACCGCTCGTCAATAGAGAAATCCAAAGGCAATCTTATTAGAAAAATAGTCGATAAATTAGATAAAGAAGGCCCGTGGTCACCCCTATACCATGAGTTTAAAGCAAATAGGTCTATAGATTTAGCTTATATTCAAAACATAAAAATCAATACTACCTACACCAGTGGCATAGAGGAGACCACGGAATCCCTACTTAATTCGCTCATACCTGATGATAGTTCCTTGAACGATAATGACTACCACAAGCAGATTAGACAGTGGGCAAATAATCTACCCGCTACGTATATGTCTAGTCTTCCTACAATTAATGAGTTTATGAATACTGTGAAATCGCTACCTGTTAACAAAGCTTCAGGTGAGGATAAAATATCCAACAAAATGATAATAGAAGCCACAAAACAATCCGGTGATTCAATACTAAAAGTTTTTAAACGTTGCATATCTGAAGGGACTTTTCCGCGTACTTGGCGCAGCGGTTTTATTCGTATTATACCAAAAAATGGCGATAAACTGCCTGAAGACCCTAAGTCATATCGACCAATAACGTTACTACCTTCCTTAGGCAAGCTTCTAGAACGACTTATCGTACCGCGATTGCTACCGGGAGGACCAAAATTTCACGGAAATCAATTTGGTTTTACTGCGGGTAAATCGACAGTGGTATCTCAGTGAGGAAAGCTGTAAACTCGTCCGAATGTAAATACGTTTTGGCCATATTCCTAGATATTTCAGGGGCGTTTGATAATACTTGGTGGCCAATTTTGTTACAAAAACTTAAGTTACGCGGTTGTCACAGTAATATATATTCGATAATCACATCTTATTTTGTACATGGCTCTGCAACTCTTAAGCTTGGTCACTACAGAGTCACTAAATCGTTAACCATGGGTTGCCCCCAGGGCTCAGTGCTCACGCCGTATCTCTGGAACTTGGAAAATCTGGCTCAAACTTGCTTAAGTATGATAAGTGAATGGGGTAAAAGAAATCGCCTTACATTTGCTCCTCATAAAACCTACCAACTCCTTCTTAAAGGTGAACTAAAATCTCCCCCGAGCGTAAAACTTAATAATGTTACTGTAAAACGCAAGATATCAACATGTTATTTGGGTTTAGTTTTAGAAAAGAATTTCTCGTTTATAGAACATATTAAATCAGTTGGGGAAAAGGCTAAGCGAAACTTTTTTGCACTCACAAGGATATCGACGGCAACCTGGGCCTCTCTTTTAATACTCTTAAAATCATTTACGGGGCAACCTATCTTGGGTGTATATGCTACGGCTCGCCTGTGTGGGCTGATAGGGCTACCATCGGAGCTGCTCGTCGTAAATTACTACAAAGCCAGAGGTTGGCGTTGATATTTCTGTGTAAAGCCTATAGAACAGTAAACACAGAGGCCCTACCTGTCCTAGCGGGTGTTCTTCCGGTTGATCTTGAAGTTCAAAGACGAGTAGCGATGTATTATTCTACGCGCGATAATTTAGAAAATGATTTCTTATCATTACGCGACCGTACGAAAATAACCAGGCTATTTATGCCAATAGCTGACTTAAATAACGAACTACTAAATGAATGGCAATGTAGATGGAATACCTCAACCAAGGGTCGCCATCTGCACCAGTTCTTTCCGGACGTACGCGAACGGTTCAATAAAACTTGGCTAATCATAGACCATTGTGTTGCACAATTTCTTACCGGACACGGCAATTTTAAAAGTAAATTGTATAGTTTCAAATTAGTATCTTCACCAATCTGTCTGTGCTCAACTTCCAGTAACGAATATGAACAAACTGCTCACCACATCCTGTGGGAGTGTGATCTCTGACAAAATCAGCGTGATATTATGTTAAACAGCTTGCAACCAATATCTGGAGTAGTTTATTATACGGATCTTGTAGCAACAAGGAACAACTTCCGTGCGTTTAAGCGCTTTTGCCATACCTACTATTGGAATCAAATATAACAGCTCACTTAGGACCCTTAAATTGATCCTCGGTGCTTTTGCAGCTGGCTTCTCTAGTTGCAAATTTCTCATTTTATGAGGCTATAGCCTCTTTACATCATTCTGTCTCCCGCTTTGCTCTGGAGGGAAGTGGAACTATTCATTTTCTAACTCCTCCTTTTTTCTGTTTCTGATTAAATTCATTGCGGGATCCAAGACAGTTAAAGCGATTCCCCGGGACATGCCTGAGCTTCACCGCTCAGTGTCATTTCATTGTGTGCCACTGTTGATCCTGGCTTACAGGAGTTGCAGTGGTGGGTAAGAGGGAGGGACTATTTACCCAAATCTGTCAAATTTCTTTTATAGATTTTTAACTTTATCACATTGCATAAGGTTCACTTTCAATTGGGAAAATTTGACAGATTGGGGTAGCTTGATGTGCTGGCGTCTGTACATATTTTACCATAAAAAGTGGGGCAAACGCTTATTCCTTTTTTGTTAATATTTTGTTCTGAATCTTGTGGATTATTAGCCCACACACAATATGTATATTATAATATGGGACGTCCACGCATATATTATAAATAAAAATCGAGATAACTGCGTGTTGAATTCTCTTTCTGGATAAAATTATAGTCTGACTAGATAGACGGAGATGTAGAAATTTTTCACTGAGTTGCAGCGCCCGCGCTGCAACTCAGTGAGCAAATTCTCAATATGGGATTGCGCGTCTAGTAGAATACGTATAGGTCAATTGTTATATGATATGGTTTAGATGTTTTTTTTTGTATATTTTATGTATCAAATAATAAATTCTTTATATATTACTGAAATGACAATTAAAACTGATAAGCTCGCATCTTTTAGTAAATTCAATTTAAATGAGATGGAGTTACAGTAAGCGAAAATGGGACGTACTAAATTAATAAAAAAAATTGTAAATGTAGTTTTATAGATGTGTAAATGTAGTTAAGCAATAAATGTAGCCAACCAGTATGCTCTCCAGCAACACTACCACATCTTATGGCGCTCACAGCAAATTTACTAACTAAATAAAGTAAATATTTGACAAAATGTGACAAAAGCGTGATCTTATTGTAGATATTACGTAGGTGATTGTACTCATTGTGTTGTTACAAAACCTGCTTATTGTTATCAGCTATCGAGCTGTAGTCGCGCAATTTTATTTATTGAAGTTATACTTGTTTTTTGGCGCGATGGAGAAAAATGATGAGAGTGAATTTTTACGATACGCGCGCACACCGACACCAAAAAAATTTAACAGCATGAAGTTAGTTCTAGGTGGTATGAAAATTGATAACTATGTTCAAGTTGTATATTAAGAAGTATAACTTCTAACGCGTGTACATAAGTACACACAAGTTTTTTTTTTAGGTAGGATTTATCTTTTGAATGTTATCGGCGTTTTAGTACGATTGGCCTGCGCTGTGAGACTAGCACGTGAGGGAAAACGTGACATACTTTGCATGTTTTCTCCATATCGTTCGAAAAAATCTTCGCATCATGCTTACAATTCAAATGAGACAGATTAGCATACATTCTATTTATGTCCTATTTAAATAAGATCTGTTTACTTTGCTATAAGGTCTAAAGTCCCAAATCAAAACCACATTTAATAATCTGTACTAATTACGGTCTCATTCATACCTAAGTCTAGAAGGTCAGTTGGCGTGGTTGGTAAATACTTGCCTTTCACGCCGCAGGTCGTGGGTTCCATTCCCACCCAGGACAAATATTGGTGTGCATGAACAATGAACATGTCTGTTTCTCCTGAGTGTGGGTCTAATTATCTAAATAAGTATGTATTTACAAAAGAAAAGTAGTAGGTATATGTGGTATAAGTATCAGTTATCTGGTTTCCATAGCACAAGCTCTGCTTTGTTTGTGATCATGGCTATGTGTGAATACAGTTATATTACATACTGTTTTCTTATAATCGATCATATATTTAATAAGCATATGCTTACTTTGTCCCTAGTACAAATGCGTAGGAAGGAACATATAATTGAAAATTCTATAATATTAGTGTTCATACTTACAACTACAGAGCAACTAGCGATTGTTAGAGAGTGTTAGTAGCATTACGACGGTGACTGACAGTAACCACCTGCGTCTCTGTTTCCATGAAATGGCCTCCCCGATCAGTAGTCAAACGATAGTCCAACGTCTTCGCGTATTAACGTAGAGCGATAGTTTCACGAAACGTCCCTTAAACTACATACCTAACCTCTCAAGTATCCCGACGTCAGTTACGCAGGGTACTTAGCTTGTAGACACACACTGGACAGAAGGTCAACTGGACAAAGGTTCTCAACATATCTATACAAATAAATATAATTGGAGTGTCTGTTTGTAATATTGAAATAACCGGTTTTTACTACATTAATATGAATATATATATATACGGTACATACACCAAAATGTCATTTTTTACCATTTTTGTCTGTCTGTCTGTCTGTTTGTTCCGGCTAATCTCTGAAATGGCTGGACCGATTTTGACGGGACTTTTATTGGCAGGTAGCTGTTGTAATAAGGAGTAACTTAGGCTACTTTTATTTTAGAATAAGTCATTTATTTGACTAAAAAACAAAATAAACTAATTAACACGCGGACGAAGTCGCGGGCACAGCTAGAGAGTAATAAAGATCAATCGCAGACTGTGTGTATGTAATTTACCAAATACCATTATTTTTAACCACTATAACAACGATTGGATCGTGTAGTTATAAAAGTCATAATAAATCAAACACCAACATTCCTCGCTATAGTTTTATATGGATTATATTGCGACACAACGTAGATTAAGCGTCAGTGTATGAGTCATTCGGTGCACGAGCACCGAGAACGTACTAAATCGAAACCAGCTAAGAAAAATTACCTTATAATATGATATTATTAAGTATGTTAGGATTATTTACTTTTTTATTTATTTGAATAAAAAAGTAAATAATACTATATATACTTGAATCTACGCAATACAAACTAAACTGATTTGGGACATTATTCACACATGGCTATCGGATTCCAAGCTTGTACTATGGAAACCAGATAAGTCATATATTACATATATGTACTACTTTTCATTTGTAAATAAATACTTATATAGATAAATACACGTAGACTTAGGATAAACAGACATGTTAATCCACACAAATATCTGTCATGGGTGGAAATAGAACCCACCTGCAGTTTGAAAGGCAAGCATTTACCAATCACGCCAAGCAACGGTCCCGTCAAATATCATTGCAATGGCTAAATAAATCTTATATCATCTTTAGTTATGTCAATTTAGTTTTGGCGCGAAACACTGGGTAAAAATAAGCGACACCATAGAACCTGTGCGCAATATTATAAGCAGTTTAAGTAGTACCTACCTATGACACTTAAATGTATGCGCTGTTCTTTTCAAACGAGCTGTATTAGACAGAGATGTAGCAGCATAGCGTCGCAAAACACGACTTTTAAATTAATAGTTTTAGAAGTACCTAACAAGAAGTTTTAAATTAGAATTAGGTTTAATGTTTTTAGAACATCTTTGGTCTTATGGCGCAGTACAGCCGTAGTAGGTATTAGTGAAAAAATGTTGTCATAGTAGTATACGACTAATGTTTCTATTGTAATTTTCATTGCTTTAGGACAATGACAACCTTCACTCGGATCTCAGTGTGCCATTACTTGATATTTATGGATCGGTTCCAAAGATAACATAAATACAGCATTAGCAACGCAGAATTTACATTCTCTTTGGAGCTGATCCATAAATCTTGAACTAAAAGGAACTTCCAATAAATCGAAATTTTAAAATAGACTGTATTTAGAATGCAATATTATCTCAGAGTTTTGTTTAGTTTAACTATTATAAAGTATTCCGCACAATAAGACAAACAGACCTTCGGAACGGGTTATTTACTATTTTGGTATGGATCTTTAAAATCAAATTAGCAAGGTTTTTTCAAAGCATGCGCACCTCGGTCACTCAAGTACTAAAGTAAGTACTTGAAGTTAACATAAATTATTCAATGGAACGTAAACAAAGCACCAAAGCATGAATCACTGAGTGCACGTGCACTAAGAACGCACCGAACCACTTATGAATAACATCTTTGGTTAGGTTCAGTCGAAAGGAAACGAGTTGCTACATTTTTTATTGGCAATTATGACGCCACGTCTGCTACAAACAAGGTTCCTCTCTACTTATTTATAGTATAGGAGGTATTAGTAGTTCATTTAATGTTTGATAAAGAAACAAGTTAGCTTTAGTTTGTTTTAAAAATGAGCGCATAATTAGAGTAAATGTGTTAAATATTGGCCCTATATCTAGGGCCCCCATATGGCTTTTTTTTCAACTTAATATCGTTGTAACTTTTACAATATTAACGTTAAGAATAATTCGTTAGATTATACAATTTTTGAAAGACAGAAAGAAAATATTATTTGTTTTTGCTCAAAAATCGGTATACATTTAAATCATAGCATAGCAATTTTGTGATAAACATATTAACTACTTATTGTTTATCACAAGAATATTTAGAATACCTTTAACTTAATGCTTAGTTTTATAATGAATAAATGTAACTTAACTATTGTTTTAAACACTACTAACAAATTTAATTAGACTATTCTTATATTACATTCTATGTCTTAGATATGAACTGAATGAACACGGTTGGTTAGCCAATATCAAATTTTAATTGGATCATTACTAACAGATGATCCTTATTAAATCATAGTTTTTTATTCTATCTATGACTTAATTTTTCCTTTCAGCATTTTAAACATGCAAATCTTTTCTATATCAACATTCAGCCATATTTGAAATGAATGTCGGTAAAATGTCGACAAAACTTAATATATGTATAAAAACCGTTTTAGTTCAGCAAGAGCAAAACCTTGAAGTTCATATACTTAGAACTTCTTTCTTCTCCTTCACCCACTTCATTCTCCTTTTCCCAAGTAATGAAAGACTGAGTAAGGAAAGTAGACATGACGACGAGGATTCAAGTCTCTCCACAGGTTTCGACCAATTAGAAGATCACAGAAAAAACACGAGTATGTGACTGCGAGCTTGGGCATTGGTCGAACGCTGTAGATGAATGCGTCGAATGTGTCTTCCTAGCCAATCTAGCTACGCTGAACAAATAACACCCCTATCACCCAGGTACTAACGATTAAATAAACAGGTAAATAATTCTGATATTTGTTCGCGAAGTAGCGAAGCTTTTTATGGCCATTAATTTAATACCACAATATGTATATCGACTCAGAGATGCAAATTTATTACGTCAGCGTTCGCTTTTGGTGCTGATGTAAACAGGTAGAGCTACTACGAAAGGCACGTTAGTGGAAACAGTTGTGATACGAAAACAACCTTTACTACTTACGTAATAAAGCTCAAGTGTAAGCACCAATTGTACCGTACCAACTGTTAATAGTTTTATTGCTTAAGAGGCTGATAACACCTACATTTCTCGTGTTATGCCAGTCTCGCCTGTAAAAGCGGATCATTACGAATTGAAACAGGATTAGGCACACAACATTTATGTCATAATTGTGATATAGCGGACCGCATGGACGTCCTGGGACTTCATTGCTTAAGAGGCTGACTATGTTTTTTCGAATCATGCCAATTTCGCCTGTATAATACCCATACGAGAGTGAACAAAAAACTGGCTGACATGCAACGTAATCATTATTTGCTATAAAAAAATAAACTTTGTGGCGAATCTAAAACAATAAAGAGTTTGTAATCATAAAATGTACAGACGCCAGCACATCAAGCTACCCCAATCTGTCAAATTTCTTTTTTAGATTTTCTACTTTGTCACATAAGCATAAGGTTCACTTTCAATTGGGGAAATTTGACAGATTGGGATCGCTTGATGTGCTGGCGTCTGTACTTACTACATACAGATAAAATAGCAATTTAAATTATTTTTTTTATATTTTGTCTTGTTTTGGGGTTGTTAGTTGTTTGACGGGCCTGTTGGCGTGGTTGGCAAATGCTTGCTTTTCACGCCGGAGGTCGTCGACATCCGGGACAAATATTTGTGTGCATGAACATGTCTGTTAATCCTGAGTCTGGATGTAATTATCTATGTAAATATGTATTTACAAAAGAAAAGTAGTATATCAGTTATCTGGTTTCCATAGTACAAGCTCTGCTTAGTTTGGGATCAGATGGCCGTGTTTGAATAATGTCCCATTATATATTAATAGCGTCACCGACATAACCCGAAGAATTGCAAAACTGCAGTGTCAGTGGGCGGGGCCTATAGCTCGTAGAACCAACGGCCGTTGGGGCAGAAAGGTTCTCGAGTGGCGACCACGAACCGGAAGACGCAGCGTGGGCAGGCCCCCTACAAGATGGACCGATGATATTTGCGGGTCGCTGGAAACTGCTGGATGCGAATAGCGCAAGACCGGCAATTGTGGAGATCTTTGGGGGAGGCTTTTGTCCAGTAGTGGACGTCTTTTGGCTGATATGATGATGATGATAGGTATATTAATCATCATCAGTCTAAAATCATTCACTGCTTGCTGGACACAGGCCTCACGCCAAAATGAAACAGAAAACATCATGTTATTTTATTTATTATCTGATTTGTTATCGATGGGCAGAGAAAGGGAATGAAACAAAGACCACTCAACTTGGAAAGTATACGTAATAATAATACTAAACATGCTATCGCTTAAGTTGTAACACTATAGCCTCGTGGTGATTGTGATAATACTATAGCCACAATCGGAGGTCACTCGTGCGTTGTAGATCACTTCCTCATTACGCGACTCCTGCGCAGCGACCGAACATCTGCGATTACCTACTTGATTGCCTCTGATCAAACCTAAACAAGTTTATTTAACTATTATTAATAATAATATCCTGGGTCATTATTCACACACGGCCATCTGATCCCAAACTAAGCAGAGCTGTACTATGGGAACCAGATAACTGATATAGGTACTACATGTACTATTATTCCTTTGTAAATACATACTTATATAGATAAATTACACCCAGACTGGAGTGCATGAACATGTATGTTTGTCCTTACAAACAGACATGTTCACGCACACAAATATCTGTCCTGGGAGGGGATCGAACCCACGACCTCCGGCGTGAAAAGCAAGAATTTGCCAACCGCGCCAACGGGCCCGTCAAAGCCCGTCAATTATATGAACTGGACAATAAAGATAAAGAGCTTTTCATAGGTTGCAGTTAGCCTAGGAGGCTTTCACTGCTTCACCGGACAATGGAGGCGATGGGGCACACACTTTTGGATCCAAACTTGGCTCAGGATGATTACTGACGTGGGGCAACCCCAACAAGCTAAAAGAAAGTCGTCGCGATTCAGTTTGCAACATTTTAAGTCGGGTCAAGGCAATTTCTATGGAGAACTGGGGACTCCAGGTCATCAGTGCATCTAGCACGAGTTCCTGCAGTTCACTTACTCGATCACACGTACAGTTTCGTCCCATACATTGAGCACCAGAGTTTTAGTTCTTAATTGTTTCCGCGAGAGGCGCTGGTGCTCAATGTATGGGAGGAAACTGTACGTGTGATCGGGTAAGTAAACTGCAGCCACTCGTGCATATAAGCAATTAGAGATTTCGGAGCAAGCAAGCATAGAGGAATATTATTAAATATTATGGCCTTATGTGGGACGCCTTCCTGAGTCAAGGTACAGACGCCAGCACATCCAGCTACCCCAATCTGTCAAATTTCTTTTATAGATTTTCAACATTATCACATACATAAGCATAAGGTTCACTTTCAATTGGGGAAATTTGACAGATTAGGGTAGCTTGATGTGCTGGCGCCTGTAAACTGGAATTGAAAAATATTTCTTTATCTTGCTGATTGATATATTTTGTTGTGTGTGTGTGTTAGAGAAATTTTGCTTTCATTTTAATTTATAGCTTACGAAAACTTGTAGCTATATTACAAGTTGGGTTCCACTTGTAATATACATGTAACTTGTCGTAAGCTATAAAATAAATAGAATATGAAGACCAATTACAACTTTTCCCAAATATACACTAGATTACAAATAGAAACAGGGTAGACAAGAACAAAACAAGAAGACAGCTAATATTAAAAAAGAAAAGGGAAACAGCTCATCTTACAACAAAAAGCAAAGCATGTTGAAAAATAAGTCAACCATACTAAATGTTCGACTCGCCCTTGCCATGTTACTGTTCCATCTGTAGCTAGTGTGAATTACCGGTACATAGTAGAGCTTATATTTTCTCAATATATTTTTGGAACGAAGTTCCTTATCGCGCGTCGTGAAAGGGGGCTAGACGGCAAAAAATCTTACGAAAAGTTGTCACGACACTTTTTGCAGCTGTGCAGCGTGCGCATGTTTCTCTGTCTGTCTCTCTCTCTCTCTCTCTCTCTCTCTCTCTCTCTCTCTCTATTAGAAAGCAAGCCAGATATTTTCATTTCTATTTCGCATTGAACAGTGTGGTGTCGCGACGATTATTTTTGTTGAGTGTATACATGTTTTTTGTACATAATAAATAATAAGAAATAACTTCGTTCCATCCGGGTGTCCCTTGACACCTCTCAAGTTTTTTTACAACTGCCGTCCGGTAATGATTCCGTTTTACCGACTTCAAGAGAGGAGGTAATCAATTCAAGTGTATGTTTTTTTTGTATGATGCAATGCGATTTCTTCGTTTTGGCAACCGACTTTTAGTATTCTTTATTTTATAAGATAAGATGGGGCGTTCTGTGAAGTCCCATATATTTTTATCAAATCTGTTGTCATATAGAAATGAGGAAAAAGATTCCATTATATTTGATGATCAAAACCCTAGCCCTAGTTATTTTTAATGTAACCTCTCTACCTTTCAAACACATTATTCACAAATTTAATATACTAATAATTTGACTTCGCTACTGGCTGGTTATAAATATTTAGAGGCGCCTGACCTGAACTGTATGAAACAACGTCTGTTATTACTAAGTAATTCACACATCAAACAGAAAAATTAACAACCCGACATACCAATGGTTTACTGCGCAAAAATATGAACAGAAACTACATCATAGCTTATATTACACAGAAAAATAACTATAAAACCGTCTATTAGCCATAGCAAATATAAGTTCTACGCACTTCCTTGGCGCTGTTCCGTTTCACATTTCCTGTTTGGCCCTAATGTTGCCACGTGTAATATTTCTTACATTTGATAAAATAGAAACAAAAAAAATGTTTATATTAGTTTCAAAATTATTATTCACTTCGAATTAAGTTCTTACATTTGATAAAATCGAAACAACAAAATATTTATTACGGCTACAAAATTATTATTATTCACTTAGAATTAATTTATTACATTTGATAAAATAGAATCAACAAAATATTTATACCTGAAGTGATAAAATTATTATCCACTTAGAATTGATTTCTTAGATTTAATAAAATCGAAACAACGAAACGAAACAAAATTGTTATTCACTCAGAACTAAAGTCGTTAATCTCAAATTAGGAGCACCTATCTATTGCTTAATGACCAATTTTCTAGATTCACATCAAATCATCAGGACAATTATTTGGGACCAATAAATATTATCATATTCATATTTATTGGTCCCAAATTATTATTTATATTTAAATATATCATAATGCCAAATGATATAACGTAATGACACAATAAAGCTTCTGATATGCACTATGTTTGCAATAAAGATTATCAATATGTAATAACTTCGCAACATTGTCGTTTGCAGCCACTCCCGTTGAATGAGATAGGTAAAACTCTCTACTGCTTTTGGTCAATATAGCGCTGAAAATTGTCTTCTATACCTACGCGATACAACTATTCCATAGGATCATTGGTTGAACGCTATATACTCGTATATGAGTATATGCTAACATACTTATGGAATAGAAATGTATAGGTAATTAAGCTTGGAATTCACTTTAAGAAGTCCGCTGCTTGACAAAAACCTCCCACAACATGATTCTTGGCGGGATATACCAGAATCGCCACGCTTGGCAGACGGGTTGTCGATGGAAGTAAGATGGTCATAGTACTCAGAAAGAAGCTGTGCCCGTCCTCTGGTAGATATTCCCTTGGGTCGAATTCTAACCCCCCACGGGATGAGATGGGGTGATTATATTCTGATATTCGCCACCACACAGCACCCAGCACTCACTTGACTTATCATTCTAAAAGGTATATTAAACTTCTCCATGGCTTCAATCCTAGACATCGTTTATGGAATCAACTTAATGTGCCCCGCGGTTTCACCTGCGTTCAATTTTATAAATTATAACCCATGTATTTACCCGGATTATAAGCTATATTACTACAGAGTGTCACCAAAATCCGTTCCGTAGTTGTTACGTGAAAGAGTCATAAACAAGGATAATAAGGTTGTAGGATATAGGAGCGGAGATAGCGTGTTCAACTGTTGATAATGGGGTTCAAATCCCGGGTCGGGCCACAAAGTATTTTTGAGATTTTTCTGAAAAGAAAACCACTCAGTAGCGGCAAGGACTCTGTAAGTTGGCGTCGTTATATCGTGCGCAAGTCCAACTCGCACTTCACCGGATTTAAATTTTAAAATAAATTTTCCGTTAAGCCTCAGTTTAGTTTCAAATTAAGCTTATCTTCGAATTAGCCTCATAATTGCTTTATTACGAAGAACGTATTAAATAATCAATTAGGTTGCGTTATTTTCCATTAGGTACTGTCTAGCTGTCCAAATGTTTTGTATTTTACGACGCGCTAATAAAATCGAACATATGGCTGACTTCTGTTTGAATATAAGCGGCATGACAGCTTCTATATTGTCATATAAATAAACACGGTGGGAGCGAACTACTTTCGGTATTTCGAATTGTCTGTTCAAGATATAGCTGGCCAATTTACGTATTATAAATGCTACTAATATAATAAACGCGAAAGTTTGTAAGTATGGATGGATGGATGTATGTTTGTTGTTTCACGTAAAAACTACTGAATGGATTTTAATGAAACTTTACAATAATATAGATTATACATCAGAATAATACATAGGCTATAATTTATAAAGATATTGTGTGAATTGTCCAAAATATGACGATAAGTGTCCAGTAAGTACGAAAAAATCTACCATCTGCGAGATATTCCGGCGGCGCGCGGCGTGCACTGCCTAAACCGCTAGAGGTACACATCCTACTATTATTATAAATGCGAAAGTTTGTGAGCATAGATGTATGAATGTATGTTTGTTACTCTTTTACGCTAAATCTATTAAGGCGGGTGAAACCGCGGGGCATAGCTAGTGCAAGTACATAACGAGACACATGAATAATTTTACCCATAAGAATTAACGACTTATAGAATAATATTTTTCTATTATGAAAATTTCTGAATATCAGCCTGAAGTCTGGGAGTTGGCGGTAATACATCCCCGTTCCTCTGCGAGCACGTTAAGCACTCAGTCCTATACTTACCTGACCTCTTCCCGGTCGTGTCACTAGACCTTCAGAAATTGCGGAAGATTTATTTTTCAAGTAACAAACTAAGTCCAATACACAAATAGTGACCTTGTATAAATGTAATTAAAATCGGTTGTTACACAAAAAAATTGTTTGGTTGTAAATTTGTATGCATTTGAATCTGCGTGATGCGTTTTAAAGCTAGTTTAATTCAAATTGACTGCACGTGTGGCGCAGCGGCTAAGACAGTCGCCTCGCCGCGGGTTCGAGTCCTGCGCCGGACAACTATTTGTGTGACCCATAAACAGTTGTTCTGAGTCTGGATGTAATTTGTGTCCGTCTATTATATGTTTGTAAAGTAGCCCGCGACACAGGGATTAGATAACCTAGTGCGGTGCGAAAAAAATTAAGGCACATTTTTATCATACATTCGTAATTTCGTGTACTGGTCTGCCTTTAAAGTCGTCGTCATTCCCAATGGAGACTAGTCTAGACTAGAATAATGCGTATTTGATTAGTCTAGACTAGTCAACGACGCATAATCCGATAGGATGGTTACGTTCTACTTATCGATTAACAATTATAATAATATCCTGGGACAATATTCACACACGGTTATCTGATCCCAAATTAGGCGGAGCTTGTACAACTGAAATCAGATAACTGATACAATACATATACCTACTACTTTTCTTTTGTAAGTACAAACTTATACATATAGATAATTACATCCAGACGCAGGACAAACAGACATGTTCATGCACACAAATAGCTGTCCTGGATGGGAATCAAACCCACCACCTGCGGCGTCAAAAACAAGCATTTATCAACCATGCTAACTGGCCCGAATGGGCAGTGGTTACCCTAGTGTCAGAGTTGTTCAAGCCGCTTGACGATTGTTGCCTAATGGCAACCTGGACCGGGCCCGGCAGCTTAACTTATACATCCATACTCACAAACTTTCGCAAATATTAGTAGGTTAGTAGGATATAGTACCGGTGATAGCGCGTTCAACTGTACATGAAGTCCTGGGTTCAAATTCCGGGTAGGGCCAAAAAGTGTTATTGAGGTATTTTCGCAAATAAAACCACCCAGTAGCAGCCTCCCGCGCAAGTCCAACTCACACTTCACCGGATTAAAATCTTACGCCCTACATATATCATATACATACACATAGCCGCTTAACGATTGTGGCTTAATGGCTGCAACCTGGACCGGGCCCGGCAGCTTAACTTGTCACCCCTCTATAGACTGACCGCGAGCCTAGTTGCTTAACCTCACCATCACACACTTACGAACCGGTGAGAGTATCTGGTTATGAACGCCTCATAGGACGGTTATTTGACACTAACGAGCAAGATCATATAGAGACCCATTAGCTATACAATCCCTCTGAGGTATGGGCGAATGACAAAGTCAACTTCCAGAGTTAGGGCTGGTACTATGTGTTTTTCTTGCCAGAAAAAACTCCAATAATACTTGTTGACCCGGCCGAGGATTTGAACTTAGAACCATTTTATCTGGTTGGCATGATTGGTAAATTTTTGCCATTCACATCGCAGGTCGTGAGTTCGATTCACACGCAAGACAGATATTTGTGTACATGAACATGTGTGTTTGGCCTGAGTCTGGGTATGTATTTCTAAAAGGAAAAGTAGTATATCAGTTATCTAACTCATAGTACAAGCTTTTCTTAGTTCGAGATCAGATGGCCGTGTGAGAATAAAATCTCAGGAAATAAAAAACGTCGTTCTTGTCAAAATATTACATAACTGTAACATAATTATACATTGGAAATACTTATATAATGAAAGTATATAATAATTATGCTGTGTCGCTGTGACCATGGTCCTCTATTTTTTACTTCATCTGTGCCTGTTTCTTCGATCATTATATTAGTATGGATGCGATGTCCGGAAATAGGAATTTCTTAAGAAATGTGAATAAACATCGTGAACGATAATAATGCGGTAGGAATGTGCGTGAATTACACAATGTATTATGTCTAACATTGCATGGTGCGCAAAAAATAACATAAGCGTTGCAAATACCCTCGTGGTTTGAACAGGCTTGCCTATAGGTACTTTGACCAGCTCTTTAGTTAACTGACTTGTTAACGTAGTTCTAGAAGGGCACATAACTTACAACTATACAAGCCACGTACTAACTACGGAAAGAAAACCATAATATTTCAGGGAGCACAAATATATAATGCACTACCAAATAATATAAAAAACGATAAGTCAATTCAACTTTACAAGAAATTGTTAAAACAATACATCTTCAAAGGTAACAACGAAATAATAAAATAAATATATAAAAACCAAATTTCTGCAACTAAAATTTTAAACAACGTGTAAACGGTCTTTGATATCTGCTCGACTACACCGTTAACGTAGGTATTGATAAGTATATAGAAACATGCAGTCCGCACACTGTCTAAGTGTCGCGTCATAGATGTATACTTATTTTAGTTCTACCCACACAATCAATCAACTAAAATTGTTAAATTTTGGCAATAGTTTATCTTATCTAAATTAACTACATTTTGCGCATTGTAAGCTACCTTATTGGGATTTAAATATCGATACTTAGTTTATTTCTCCTCGAAGTGATTATGAAATTGTAATTTTTGAGAAATAAAGAATTTCGAACCGTTTTAAGGCGCCTGGACAATGTCCATTTAGATAGATAATAATATCCTGGGACATTATTTACACACGGCCATCTGATCCCAAACTAAGCAGAGCTTGTAACTACTATGGAAACCAGATAACTGATATACTACATATACCTACTACTTTTCTTCTGTAAATACATACTTATATAGATAATTGCACCAAAACTCAGGACAAACAGGCATGTTCATGCGCACAAATATCAGGACAGATGTCCTGGGTGGGAATCGAACCCACGACCTCCGGCGTACAAAGCAAGCATTTGCCAACCACGCCAACAGGCCCGTCTCGTAATTAATGTTCAACGTCCAAATTAGTTGTTAAGGATTATGAAAAAACGTCTACAAAAATGTATTTTTCTACAAAGGAAACGATCAAGTATAGTCGTAACAGTTCTATTGTATGAAAAACATAGGTCTTCTCTTAATAATAAATAATAATAATAATAAAATCTTCTCTTAAAAGTAGTGATTGAAGTAGTGATGGTGGTGGGCTCTTTAAACTATCTTTAATTTGAGGGGCAAGTTCGCGTGGTTGGTAAATGCTTGCCTTTCACGCCGCAGGTCGTGGGTTCGGTTCCCACCCAGGACAGATATTTGTGTCCACGAACATGTCTGTTTGTCCTATGTCAGGGTGTAATAATCTATAGAAGTATGTATTTACGTCATAAAAATAGTATACGTATGTCGTATATCAGTTATTTGATTTCTATAGTACATGCTCTGCTTAATTTGGGATCACATAGCCGTGTGTGAATAATGTCCCTGGATATTATATTATATATTTTTAATTTGACCTTTCAACAAACAAGTTATAACCCATCGTTACGATTCCTTGTGATTGTGTAACGTTATGACATAATTTAATTGCCTCCGTAATGCACCATCACCCATCAACTGTGAAAAAGCCGGTCAATTGAGAGTCGTGCTACGCTCAATCAGGGATCCAAAAAAGATAATCAGTTCCGTAGGCATTCTACAAATTAAAAATGCATTTTTTTACAAGCTAGACTCAAAATAACTTTTTCTATGTTTCACACATAATCCCGTTTGTCTGGTGAAGCGGTGATATCCTCCTAAAATATTAGAAATAGATGTTCGGCGTAGGAATCGTAGGTGAAGGTACTGAGGTACTAGCGAGGCGACTGCCTAAATTACTGCGCTATACAGGTGCAGTCAAAAGGTACGAAATTTGCAAACTTTATGTATTTAATAACGTATAATAAAAAATCTATATATATAAAAATCAATGCCACTTTTCGTTATAATGTTATAACTCAACAACGCCTTTACCGATTTGGCTAATTTTGGTCTTGAATTATTCATGGAAGCCCAGGGAAGGTTTGTACGTAGAGAAAATTTAGTCTAAAATGAACATCTTTTAGCAAATTAAAATATTTTTTTGTTTGAATAAATGAACTTAATAATATTTTTTTTTAATTACTATGCCTTATATGTAGCGAAGCACGTACCGGGCCGCTAGTTGTAAAATAAAATATATATTGTTCTGATGGGGTGCTCATAGCAAGTTACAGTCACCGGTTCATAAGTGACCAGCCAAGTAAATCACTTAGACACGCGGTAAGTCTATAGATGGGTGACCGTCAAAGTGGATTAAATTCAAGGCGTCTCTGTGGTTCGGAGGGCATTTTAAGAAGTCGTTCCTAGTTATTTTTATCAGGCAACATTCAGCCATTATCAACAACCAGCTCATCTCTACTGGGCGGTTTAAACCAGTCTGACACCAGGGCAGGGTAACCACTGCCCATGCGAAAAGATAGAGATAAAAAGAAGAAGATAAAGAAGAATTGTGTTGATTATTTACATATAACAATACCTACTAACTTAAAATTGAATGAAACCCAAATACTAATATTATAAATGTAAAAGTTTGTGAGTATAGATGTATGGATGTTTGTTAGTATTTCATGTAAAAATACTCAACGGATTTTGATAAAACCTTGTAGTAATATAGTTTATATATCCGAATAAAATTTAGGATATAATTTATGAAATTCAACGCGCGTGTAACCGCGGGGCACAGCTAGTAAAAATATATTTCAGGTACAATTTTATTAGCGTATTTTTAAGACCGACAGCAAGTTCCATTTTGTACCCTTTGTGTACGGAACTCTAAAAATAACGTTACAATACTTATACAATCGTCTGATTGAATACAAAAATCACGTAATTCACTACACAAGCTTCCCCACCTCGGTAACAAACCACGTAACTTACAATATACAAGTCGCTATAATCGTGATTAAAGATGGGGAGTGGCGGCGACTTAAAGGTGACTTTGGCATCAAAACACTGCGGGAAGGTCAACTCACGTAACAAATGATACTTTGCAATCTTTGTGTCGTGGTTTTGCTGATCGATAAAAAGTTAGAGGTGATAATTGCTTGGACTATGTACCACAGTTTATTTTATAAACATAAATGCCGTTAAGCACAGTTTTTCTAATAAAAGGAAATAATAAAATTTATTCAGTAAGTACTGAATATTTTTTTTAATTTTCTTTTATATATGGTGGTGGAGGACATATATGTAGGTATGTACAGACGCCAGCATATCAACCTATCCCAATCTGTAAAATTTCTCCAATCGAAAGTAAACCTTATGCATGATGATGATAAAGTTGAAAATCTATGCTTGCTTATCGTATGGGTAGTGGTAACCCTAGTGTCAGAGTTACTCAAGCCGCCCTGTAGGCCTCTGACATGGCTTTACGACTGACGTCTAATGACTACAACCGGGACCGACAGCTTAACGTGCCCTCCGAAGCACGGAGACGCTCAGAAATTAAACCACTTTGGCGGTCACCCATCAATGGACTGACCGCGAGCCTAGTTACTTAACCTCGCCGATCGCTTACGGACCGGTGAGAGCATCTAGCTATGAGCGCCTCGTTGAAAATCTATAAAAACATCTAACAACATTTGACAGGTTGGGGTAGCTGGATGTGCTGGCGTCTGTACTTGTAATTGTCAAGCCTCGTTGGTCTAGCGGTAGCGTGTTCACCCGCATAGAACGAAGTCCTGGGTTCAAATCCCGGGTCGGACCAAATATGATATCGGAACTCTTCTTACAAAGAAAAATTTCTCAGCAACAGCCTGAAGTATGGGAGTTGGCGGTATAATACCCTCGTGCCTCGGAGAGCACGTAAAGCCATCGGTCGTGTTCCTGACTTCTTTCCGGTCGTGTCGCTAGGCGACGTATCGGATCATGAGAGTGATGGAATAGAAAGTGCCCCTGTGTTTGCGCACACACTTGAACACTATAATATATTCCTAGCAGAACTAATCTCTGTTGACACTGGCCGCCGCGCCGTGTCCGAAATTTGGCTAGGAGGACATTATTATTAATTGTCAAGCCCTCAATCAACAAAGTCTATTATCTTATTGGACTGGCCTGTTGGTCTGGTGGTTAGTGACACTGACTGCGGCCTTCCGATCTACACACAGCTTCATTATTCAGCTTATGGATTCTTAAAATTAATACTAAGTTATAAATAAGTAGACCACGTATGGCGACCGCCGCGCTGTGTCCGAAATTTGGCTAGGAGGACATTATTATTAATTGTCAAGCCCTCAATCAACAAAGTCTATTATCTTATTGGACTGACCTGTTGGTCTGGTGGTTAGTGACACTGACTGCGGCCTTCCGATCTACACACAGCTTCATTCTTCAGCTTATGGATTCTTAAAATTAATACTAAGTTATAAATAAGTAGACCACGTATGGCGAACGCCGCGCCGTGTCCGAAATTTGGCCAGGAGGACATTATTATTGATTGTCAAGCCCTCAATCAATAAAGTCTATTATCTTATTGGTCTGGCCTGTTGGTCTGGTGGTTAGTAACACTGACTGCGGCCTTCTGATCTACACACAGCTTCATTCTTCATCTTATGAATTCTTAAAATGAATACTAAGTTATAAATAAGTAGACCACGTGCAAATAGCGACTACAGAAGGCTCTGCTGGGTTTTATTGAGAAACTAGCTGTATCCCGCGGTTTTAACCACGTTAACCTTTATAAATTATAGCCTATGTGTTATTCGGATATATAAGCTATATTACTACAAAGTTTCATCAAAATCCGTTCGGCAGTTTTTGCGTGAAATAGTAACAAACATACGCACTCACAAAATTTTCGCCTTTATACTATTAGTGTGATATGATATAGATAATACGCGTTATTTTATCAGAGTGGGATTAGAAAGTGGGCGTTTATTATGTTTTATTACGTCCCAACACTGGCAAAAACACTAATAACAGCTCATATAATTAATATAAGGGTTCTTTAATTTCCACCGTCAAATTGATTGTTCAAAAAAGGGGCTTTAATAAAAGGTTCACAAACACCGGAGGAATCGCATTAAAATTAAAATTATTGAAACCATGTAGATATAAAGTACGCTAGAAAATACAATACCTTATTCCAATGACATTCAATACACATGCCATTGCCTAATTCCTAATCGCACGGTAATCGGACAGTACTTACAAGCAGGACCAGAACATTGACATAGTAATGATACTACCTGCGTGGCTAGTGTGATGACGAAGGCTATAATAGCATTCATCCAATGAAAGCACAGAAAATATGTCTATGTAAATACGTCTATGTAATAATAATAATGTCGTCCGGGTCGAATTTCGGCCATGGCGGCCAGTACAGAGGCCAGCACATCAAGCTAGCCCGATCTGTCAAATTTCCCCAATTGAAAGTGGACATTAAGTTTTTGTGATAAAGTTAAAAATCTATAAAAGACTTGACAGATGCAGGTAGCTGGAAGTGCTTGAAGTGCTGGCGTCTGTACATTAGCTGCAGTTAGCTGTTTTTTAAACCATTATTGTGGTGTAGATGTCAATTCAAGTTATATGATGTCTCCATTCCAAATTTGATTCAAATCTGTTCACCCGATTCACAGCCACAATCTTTCGTATTTTATTTACAGTATAGTTTCTTCTATCTTGTCATAGATCTATCGATAAATAGATAGATCGAAAATAATTTTCATGGAGTAATCATATAATAATCGACTTGTTATTCAGGTGAGTAAGACGAATACATACCAGGAGGAGGGTTACATAACAGAAGGACCCCTAATGCGAGATAGATTTATTGTATGAAGGAGGATATAGCTAGGTAAGGCATGAACATTGGAAATTATAATTAATAGAAAATATCATTAATACTCCGATATGAAACGAACTGGGATAAAAGCAGAAGTAGTACATATGGCGTCAAGTTACAAGTTTTCGATTCAATCCTGAACTGATAAACAAATGCCAAAGATTTTAGAAAACCTACTTCAATCCGGTAACATATAATACCTTACACCTTGTGTTTTAATACCAAGAACTGGAAGAGAAAGATTTGAGTTTTCTGTTTCCCTTTTTCCTGAGGCACAAGGGTATACAATAGCCAACTTATACTGCCGCCACGATCCGCCAGACCCAATCGTCAGAAACGTAAATTCATCCATATCAGCTGGAAAAATACTCGTCTGCCTTCCTACCTTGCGCTACACAAGAAACTTTTTACCGCTCACTTCCGCTAAATTAACTGCAGAGGTATTTTCGATCCGGGATGACATGACAACTTTCAAAATGCGGCCCCTTCAAGCGAGTGTCCATGGGCGGCGTAAATCACTTACCATCAGGTGATCCACTCGTTTGCTTTACTAAATGAAAACTTCTTGACTTCGGTCTTTTGCTAGAAAAATTCCATTAGATGAAACCGGAAAACCGTGAGCTCATTTTTTTGTTTTTTTTACTGCTTTAGGAAGCAGACGAGCTAGCGGCCCACCTGATGGTAAGTGGTAACCGCTGCTCATGGACATTCGCAGTGCCAGGGGGCACAGCAAATCACTGCCTAGTTTGAAGAAGAACATGTCGTAGCGCTGGGGAAACACCGCAGCAGGTAATTCATTCCATTATCTTGAACACGATACATCTAGTCCAAAGAGACAGTCATCCATTGTTAGAGTGATACAGTTTTTTTTTTCTTATCCTCTACTCATTTTGTTACACCCACGGCATGCGGGCAGTATCGCTATTCCAAAAGAAAACACGTTCGTACGCTTTACCGGCATCAGCACAAAAATATTTTCAATGTCGGTCGTGATAAGGCCGTGAACTATAAAAATGTTATAGCGAGAAGAAGTGCCAAGAAATAGTTATTTGCACAAGAAATGTAATTAATGAGTGCTATAAAATGAGTGTGATGAGTGCGAATGGCCTCTACATATTTTCATGTATGATGACACGCTTTATGGTTTCGATATTAACAGCACTATTGTTTTGATACGCGTTCAATGTCATTGGTGCATGACAGGTCAGCCATTAACGTCAGGCTGTTTGTAGTGTGTCTGCAGTTTGCTTATTATGTAATTTAACTTGTTTAAACTCCTATAATATAATGAATCTTAATATTATTTTTATTCTGTTTATCCTCGTTAAGGTCGCTTTAAAGTCGTGTTGTGATATATTATTGATAGTAGATGGGCAAGTAGAATTACATATTGTTTTTCTATTTGGAAATATTAAACAATCCAATGCCCGCACATTACAAATATTAGGTATATAATAATTTGCAAGTCCTGTCATCCAACATAAAACATGTAAAAATAGGAAAATTCTACTATTTCTACCGTCAGCAACTTTTATGTATCTATAATATCCCCTAAATCAGAATTTTCTTTAAATATTTTAATAAAACACTGTTTATATTATTAAAAATATTGCCATTTCCTGTAAAAAAGAAAACAGTAGTAGATCAAACATTAGTTTTTATTGCAAACATCACAACTTGTATACCTACTTCTATTTATTTATTTCAATAATAAATTCAATGCAATTGTAGTTTAACATGTAAACTCTTTGCTGGTAAACTTTAAAGTTAGACTTGAACCACAGCTCGAGTAAAGAAATTTCAACAAAAATATTTTGCTTACAATGAAATGTGTGACTTCCAAAGCATGTTTATTGCCTTTTGAATAAACACTTTAAAGCAACTTCATACAAAATAAAATAGTGGATAAAATACTGTTCGGTTTTGTAACTTAACGATAGTAAAACTTTTTACAGAAACATGGCCGACTGTATATCAATGTGATTTGATAAAGATCATGTGTAAAAGTACAAGCAGTATAGATCATAGCAGTCGACTATGTTTCTGGAAATAAAGCCAATTGATTGATGGTACCTACATCACCCATTAGGGTGTAAAAAAACATAAGTAAATAAAAATATAATAAAATAAAAAAGGTTTTCATCCACGTTGATAAAAAGCGCTTGTAAATATTCAGAACATGTTTGTATTATGTAATATAGTTAAGTATACATAATAATTGAAATTATTGACCGGCATTTGTGGAGATCCTTAGGAGAGGTCGTTTCTTTTTCAAATCACAATTAAAGATATGGTACATTTATAAAACGTAAGTATTACAACATTACACAGTCTTTTTAATTTTAAATAACTTGTTGTGCAAGATGCGCAAATTCTTACGCTAATTATTATTCCAATATTTGCTATTTTAAGACCAATCTTATACACCTTGTTTTATAGTAGACTACACTCGCGAGCAACCAAATCGACTCAAGCCTTGTCGGCGCACACATACATTGATACAACTAAAATCATGAATGGAAATTATTAAAATGATATGTCATTCGAAAGCTTAAGATGTCAGCTTTAATTTGATATCATTATCATTGAAATCCATCCATCATTTTTGAAATAAATGATGTCTGAATGCAAGAGTAGGAAAAACGGGAATTTAGGAAAAAGGGTATGTGTCTCGTATTTGACAAATTAAACAAAAAAAATTAAAAATAAAATTATTTTATTTAAATCAGTATTTCGTATTGCCCCCTCTAGCCCTAATTACATCCCGCAGTCTGTTTTTCATGGACCTTATCAATTTTTTGACATTTTCTTGAGGAATGCCGTCCCACTCCTCTAATAATGCTGTCTTTAGCTCGTCTACGCTTGAAGGGACTGGATTTCTGGCCCGAACTCTTCTTTTAAGCTCGTCCCATAAGTGCTCGATGGGATTCATGTCAGGACTGAGCGCAGGCCAGTCCATCGTGCGTAATTCGACCTCTTGCAGAAACTGTCGAGTGACTCGTGCCGTGTGGCAGCGGGCATTGTCGTGCATTAACACGAAGTCTTCACCGACAAACCCTGCGTAGGGCACAACATGATCCAGTAGAATGTCGGTGATGTACCGATCAGCTGTTAGCCCGCCTCCTCGGCCGCCCCCAGGCACGAAAACAAGTTCGGTTTTTCCCTCTAAAGAGATACCAGCCCACATCATGCAGGAACCGCCGCCATATGCCACTGTTTCAGCGAAACAACATTGGGCAAATCGTTCTCCCGGACGCCTGTAGACTCGGCCTCTCCTGTCACTGCCATGCAGACACATTCTGCACTCATCAGTAAACAGGACCGATCGCCATTGCGCAACGCTCCAATTGAGATGCTCTCGAGCAAATTGAAGGCGCGCTTGTCGGTGGCCTGCAGTCAACTTAGGGCCCGTCGCAGGTCTTTTTGGCGTCAAGTTGGCTTCCTTCAAGCGTCTTCTCACTGTCCACTCGCTGACAGCCACTTGTCGTACACGTCTCAGTTCTTGCTGCACATCAACGCCCGTAAGGTGTCGATTGCGCAGCGAGGTTGAGACAATGAAGCGGTCGTCTCTCTCTGAAGTGCACCGGTGGCGGCTCGTTCTTGGTCTCCGATTGAAGGCACCAGTCTCTTGGAACCGTCTGTATACTCGGGATACAGAAGACTGGCTCAAGTGGAGCTGGGCAGCGATTGCTCGCTGACTTAACCCTTGTTGCAACAAGGCAACAACTTGAGCGGCTTCTTCTGGTGTGGTATCCATGGGTTAGCGAAAACAAGGAATGCAATTTACGGAGATGTGTACCGGTCAACCTGTAACAAGCAACTGATAAGATAAACCGGAAGTGGGGGGTTTTATAGCGGGAGCAGGTAGCGCAAGTCGTGGATTCCTAAAGAGGTAATTTACGCTGACGGCCAATTAAAATGTGTCAATAAATCAGCGCTTAGTTTTTTTTAAGGTATTGATGTTAATTGAAAGCCTAATTCTTCAGCTTTCGAATGACATATCACTTTTGTAATTACCATTTATCGTTTTAGGAAAATCAATGTATATGTGCGCCGTCTAGGCTTGAGTCGATTTGGTTGCTCGCGAGTGTAGATGTTTACTGCTCCGCATAATAATGTGGGTTGAAGGAAATGCCAAGGAGCAGCGAATATGCAGACATAATATGTATGTACCAAATTTTTGGCATCTCCTTCAAAATGTTACTTTAGAATGTTGCAATCAAATTGTTTAAATTAGTTAATCGTGTATTGGCTAACATTTGGTGGCGTTCATATAACAATATTAAAAGTTGGTTCATTATTAATTTTAAGTAGTTTTGCCAAAACTTTCTTGTGTTCAAATGAAGATTTGTTTCAGCGTCAGGTTTGTTTAGCCTTCGTGCCTTGGAAAGTACGTGTCCTAGCTGTCAGTAGCCCAATAAAATCTGACACCTCATTTCAACTCGTGAGGGAAGTAGAAGTTGTCCCGATGGAGTATTTAGCTGAGAACGGGTAGCAGTGAATTTTAAAACGATTCGATTACGATCATCAACCCGTCTGCAAACTCCGACTGCTTTCGGCTGACATGACAATGCTAAAAGGTCAGTTGGCAGGATATAATGTGGATGTAATGTATTATGTATAACACAGAAGTTATACATAATACATTAAGCAAAACAAATGGATGTACTCGAAAAGTTCAATATTATTTAACCACACAAAATGAACAGGTAAGGTAAGGCTTAGCTAATAAATACGTTAATGTCTATAGCACAGATTCTTTTGCTGCGGTTATGTAGTCATTAATTAGTTACCCTTAGTCTAATCCTTCCTAATAAAATGACTCCACTTTTACTTGTGAAGGTCACACACAATGCAGTAGATAAATATAGTCAAATACAATATTAAAGTAACAAAACAAAATGTTACTAGACCGTCCCTGCGGTCTGTTTTATCACATTGTTTAAAATCCTTATATAAATAAAAATAGCATGTTAAAAATAGCAAGCTACTATTTTTAAACTTAGTACTAGCACAGAAGGTTCTCAACCAGTCGCTTAACTTAAACGATTAATACCTGAGGGCACCCTTATTATTCATTTATTTCAGATATAAAATCCATATAGTGTTAATATTACAGTACTTAAAATATGTTAGTAATCATAATTTAAAAATTTAATTTAAGAACCGTCCTGCTGCACTAGCTCCGCCACTATGCATACGGGTCCAGTGCATCAGGAAAGGGCTGTCAAACTTTTCAGAAATTACCTGAAGAATGCTAATGGTTCTCCCACGAATTCTACGTAGCAGGGATGCTGTTCTTTGTCGCATGATGGCCTCAAAACTATCTGTGTGCGATTCAGTAAACATCCCCGACGCGCTACAAAATCGTGGCAGCCCCAACAGCACCCGGAAGGCATTATTGTACTGGACACGAAGAACGTTATAGGCCCTCTGCGTATGTCTGAACCATAGGCTGCACGTGTAGAATGTTTGGCAGTACGCTTTGAAAAGAGTAATTTTCACATCTTTCGTACAGCGTGCAAACCTACGAGCCAGCATGTTGCAACGAACCGATAACGCTCTTCGCTCCCTCTCAATATCATTGGCATCATTTAAGTCCTCGGTCAATATGTGTCCGAGGTACTTAAAAAGAGACACTCTGCTTAATGCCTCTCCATAGAGATGTACAGGAGGGACAGTTCTGGGTTTCCCACCTCCGACACGGAAAACCATCGTTACACTTTTACACACATTGTACTTGAGCCCATGTGTGGTAGCATAACTCTCGCACACAGCAAGTAATTGCCTGAGGGCAAAAACCGAGGGGGACAGTAATGCGACGTCATCTGCATAGGTAATACTATTTAGAATCTTGCCATCAATAGAGCATTCAATGCCTGTGCTACTGAGCCCTTCGATCAAATCGTTGATATATAGGCTAAAGAGTGCCGGAGAAGTCAAACCTCCCCGTCTCACGCCACACTCCAGCCCATACGCCCCCGATAGAGCACTTGCCCATCTGACCTGGTTAATTTGATGGTCGTACCAGTATTTGAGTAGGCTAATTAGCTCAATGGGTACGGCTTTCTCCCTCAATTTTGACCATAAGATGTTATAATTAACCAGGTCAAACGCCTTGTACTGGTGTACTTCTATCAGTGTAGTACCTGACCGTGTGCTTAAGCGCCAAAATAGCGGTTTCTGTAGACAACCCGGCTCTAAAACCGAATTGTGCGCTATGTAGATTGAGCTGCTCCTTAAGTCTACGCTCAAGCACACCGTCAAGCACTTTCGCTGTTACAGTAGCTAACGAAATTGGTCTGTAATTGTCCTTATCTGATGAATCCCCAGTTTTATTTTTAATAACCGGCACAATTACAGTTCTCATTAACTCCGTAGGTAGATAGGAGTGCCTCAAACATAGGTTATAATTATAGCATAGACAGGACCCTAGGGAGATGAGGACCCGCATATTGAAAGTGCTCTATGCTAAGCCCATCGTGCCCTGGAGATTTACCCCTGGTCATCGATTTTACTACATTATTTATTTCCCTCGCCGAAATATTGATGGGCAGACCAGACAGATTCATCTCCGAGGCACAGTGTAGCTCGTCGGTTTTGAGAGGAATGACTTTAAAATGCTTCATAAACATATCCGCAATCTCCCCCGGTTTAGTATAGCCATTAACGCTCACCGCAGGCGCTGGTCTAGGACTTAATCTCTGGGTGGATTTCCAAATTTATTTAAAATTTTTACTCGTATGCTCTTTAGCCAAAATGTTCATCTTAATCTGTTCCTCATTGTCCTGACAGAATTTTTATTTTTGTTTAATAATTTTTCGCGTCTCTTTCATGTCTAAGAATAGTTGCCCAGAGTGGCGATTTCCATGCCAAACCCAGTTAATAAAGGCCCCCCTCGCGTTCCGGTGAGCGCCCCTGACATACCTATTCCACCCCACCACTGTACGCCGCTTCTCTCTGACCGTTTTCAGACCAGAACTGCCCTCTGCCTCTACCTTATGGGGTTCGGACCATAGCTAAAGGAGCCGCTGAAGTAAAAGACGGAATTCCAAAAGAAGGTGTGGTATCTGCCACGGACCTCAGGCACGGGATCTCCATATTATCACGTAGTCAAAAATTTAAACTCTTCGTATCATCTCCTGTTTGCTGGGAAAGTTATCAAATTATTGGAACTGTATACATACGGGTTTTTTTTTAATTTATTGTTGCATTTTATATGTAGTGCTTTGTCTTCCCCGACGGGATCGAAGTCGTTATGTATCATATTTTAATAATAATATTACTATTCTACTTTTGTTATTACTTCATTTTCCTTTCTTAACTTAATGTTATTTTGAATTACTTAATATATTTCTTTACTTAATATTATTATAATTAATATTTATGCACATATTTATGTATTTATACATTCTGTCTGTCTTATACATTTTAATTACAAGTATTATACATATCTTAAGAAAATTATTACATTACATTACTTATTAATGCATTACATTTACTTAATTTTATTTTATTTATAAACGGTTGGATATTCTTTATTTCTCTTGACTAAAATTGTGACATGTTTGGATAATAATAATTTAAGAATAAATATAAATAAAACGGTGATAATGTATTTTAGCCAAAGACCATTGACATTTAGTAACCCTGACATTCATTATAATAATTGTAATATTGACGCAGTGAATTCTACTAAGTTTTTAGGACTAAATATTGACAGGAATTTAAATCGGAAGGCTCACATAGAGACATTGAGTAAGAGAGTAAGCAGCAGCTCATATGCCTTGTATTCTTTATCCCGAACCCTTAGCACGGATGCCCTCCTAACTTGCTATTATGGAATCGTTGAATCGGTACTCAGATACGGCATCATGTTTTGGGGCAACTATACTGATAAGGATACTATATTTGAGGCTCAGAAAAGATGCCTTCGAGCAATGTTTGGACTAAAATGTACTGATAGTTGCCTACCGTACTTCAGGCAACATAAACTATTGACTCTACCGTCACTTTATATTTTAGAAATGTCGTCATTTGTTAAGTCCAATCCGAATCTATTCCTGCGTAAGGAAGAGAGAGTCTCACGGAACCGGCGTGATAACAGTGGCTTATGTCTACATCCGGCGAAAACTTCACTTATGCGCAAAAGTGTTGTCTGTATGGCTCCTATCATTTATAATAAAATCCCAAAGAGTTGGAAAGAGCTTAGCAATGATGCATTTAAAATAAAAGTAAAGTCATTTTTAGTGGACAAAGGTTACTATAATATTACAGAGTTCTTAAATGAAAAACTCTAGAGTTGTAGGCAAATGTAATTTAATAGAACTAATTTATAAAATATATTCCTTATAAAATATCTTTAATGTATTGTACATATTGTGTAATTGAATTTATTTATAATAGCGGTTAACAATCATTACTGTCATTTTTGTTTGATGAAATGTATGTTATTTGAATTGTTGTGTGTGTACCTATTGTTTTATGTTCGAATTTGTATAATATTTGCATACCAGTACCTGGTTAGACATGTAGTAACTTATTATAATTATTTTTAAGACCTGTAATGACCATGTTTAAAGCAAATAAATTTATCTTATCTTATCTTATCTTATCAAAGATTTACAATCACTTCGAGGAGAAACAAGATACATAATTAAACTATAAATATTACATAATTGAAAAGTTCACACTGCGCATAATATAAAGTAATTTGCTAAACAACGTCCACGTATACGTCAACGTATTTCGTCCAGAACCTTATAATTCATAATTCATTTATTGTTCACAAACATAGGTATATTTGTCACAGTGGATGTTGTATATTAGTATTGATGGGCGCCATATTTTACCTTTTGGCATATTCGACATTCCTTAAAAATTACATTAATAAAATATTACAACATAATTTCAATTGAAACAAATTTATAACGAAAATAAATACAAAAGTTCACAGATCCTTCTATTTTTACTTGGGGAGTGTATAGAAAGTATTTCGATTATTGTACTAGTCTGATGCCTTTAAGGTTATGTTACAAGTAATAATCAAGTAATATTAATAATGTATGACCATCGGAAGCGGAAGGAACGATGACCGGCCCTTGAGGGCGGCCACAATCGAACAAGCCGTACCACTTTCATACCTCACCTACTTTACACTTCCTGGCCTTTACGTTACACGAGATAAAACAAAATTATTCTACACGCGACACAAGTCTGTAAAGAGAATTAAAGTTGTAAACTTTTGGATAATTTTCTTTCCTGTTCCTTATTTGTCTTCATTGTTGGCAAATATATTGGAGGACATCTGGTATCGTTTGCTTGTATATTCATTGGTTTTTGTTGTTATACCGTTATAAAACATGTTTTTAGGTGTTTAAACATGTTAAATTTAGTTCACGACTTACATACATAAGCTAATATTATTTACATTATCACATTTACAAAATATTTGATCAAAGCTGTAGTTTTCACATCTATACATATAATAAAATCGTAGGAAAGTCAAAACTGTACATTGAATATTTTTTTAAAGAATTCTTGAGGCGTGATCTACTATCGATATCGAAGCCAAAAATATAGTTTTTAGAATGTTTGTCTGTTTATCTGTATGTATGTTCGAGCTAAACTAAAAAAGTACTGCATGGATTTACTTCAAATTTTGCATGAATATTACTAAGGGGTCGGGTCAACATATAGGCTACATATTATCACGCTATCACCTACGGGGGAGGAGCTGTGATAATTTATCAAATTTAACGCGGGTAAAACCGAGGGGCACAGCTAGTGATTAATAAAACTATCATAAGAGACAGAAAGAAAAATGTTTATCTAGAAATTAACACCGTCGACCAAAATACAAAGGAATATAACACAGAAGAAAAATCATATACTCATGCAAGTCTGAAATGGCTCCGTCTAGCATTTCATACTAGAATAAGGAGCACAATTTATTGCATTACTTTTTGCATTTTATTTTAAGAATAAGTTAAACGGAACAATGGTTACAAACAAGGATAATAAAATAGGATAAAAAATAATAAACTTATTTTAATGCAGGCGGCCTTATCGCTAAAAGCCATCTCTTCCAGGCATTCATCTTGGGTTGAATGGACCAGAATTGAAAATAACCTGACAAAGGTAGCAGAAGATGTAGTAATTGGATTACTAAAAAAGTATAAAAATATATAAAATGGAATTGTCCTCTGCCAGTTCTGTTTGAATAATGTTACCGATTGGGCCGTGTCGTGTAGTTGGAATCACACCACTATGGCATTGGAATATCACCACTCTATTTCATTCCATGGGGGCGTAGAAGAGTGTGTAATAGCACTCTGCATCATGTACAGACGCCAGCACATCCAGGTACTCATATCTGTCAAATTTCTTTTATAGATTTTCAACTTTATCACAAAAGTATAAGGTTCACTTTCGATTGCGGAAATTTGACAGATTGGTGTAGCTTGATGTGCTGGCGTCTTTGCCTATTTAACAATTTACTTTAAATATATAAATATAAATAATTTCTCGTGTTTTATTTAAGGTAGTTGGAAGATATGTAGTTACTAATGACAAGTGGAAGTAACTTAAAGATTTAACTTAACCTATCAAACCGAAATATTGCACATCAGTATGCAAAGGAAAATATATAAAAAATAATGATTCACCTCCCATACGAGAACTTAATCAGATGACGCGTTTCGCATTTTATTTAAGTAAACAACTTAATTATATTTTTTCATATCCCCCTCATTAAATACTGAAGAGTTGGTACCATTATTATTCCAAGAAGTTCAAATTACCTGTAAGTAATCTATACAGGTAAACTAAATTAGCGAACGAAACTTCGCAGAAATGAAATGTTATCGATACCTAATCCATAAAAGATACATTAAGGTGGAAGGTTACGACTTTAGATATTTGAAGGGATATTTGGCAGCGAAGAGCTAAAGTAAAAGTATACTTTAGTACCTCATTGCATAGTTATGCTATTAGGTACTAAAATATTGATTTTGCGGAAATTGCCAACTAGATTAGATCCATGTTAAGTTATGGGTCTAATCTACTGTTTGTGCTGTTTTGACACTTCTACGGCGCTAGCATGAAGACGTAGAAGACTCAAGTCAGCGCAATACCGATTAAATGACTGAAAAATATACGAGCCTTTGACTGCGACTAATAAAAAATCGGTTAATAAACAACAGAGAAATCACGTGAAAAAATTCATTCGAAATCGAATTAATAACGTCCTTCTTCTGAAGTCTGATCAAAAATAGCTAAAAATATATCATTAAAATGCTCGGTTCATACTGAAAAATTAAAAAAAAGTAGCAATGGTTAAGTTATTCGCCTGGCGACTACTACGACACCTTTATGTTTGGGGTTCGACCCCGGACAGGTACTATTTGTGTGACCCATAAATAATTGTTGTCTTGGGTGTCCCGCTCTGTGTCCGCTAATTTCTGGTTTGTAAAGTCTCCAAGGCAGGCGTTATTTTTTTAACCGATAGTAAGTCTAATATCTCAAATATTTTGTCTCTTGTTGCAAACTTATAAAACATTCACATAAACCTTACATGATTCCATACAAACATTCAATCCTTATTCCTTCTTCTTCTTTTACCCTTGAGGGTACAATCGCTGAAAGTAATATTTATTTATATCGAATCAACAGCCTACAAAATAAGTTTCAAGCTTCTAGCTCTAAAATGACGATACCTCCATACAACTTTTCATCCCTCCATTTCAATCCCTTACAACCCTTTTTTCGCAAAAAGTAGCCTACATCCTTTCTCAGTCTTTAGACTATCTTAGTGCCAAATTTCATTTATGTCAGTTCAGTAGTTCTGGCGTGAAAGCGCGACAGACAGACAGACAGAGTTTCTTTCGCATTTATAATATTAGTAATCATTACACCAAAAGGATAAAAATATGTTTAAATCGAACAAAACAATTGCTCTTTTAGTAGTTTTTATAGAAACTATTCTCGATTATGAATTCGATTTAACCCATATGGTAGGTGTATTATCTGATATTAGATTCGATTTGTTACGACTCACATCGTTATGTGTATACAATCCATTACTCTGGAGGCCACGTCTATTTCCGCTTTGGATCGATATAATTTATTAAGTATACTTTACTGATAGTAATCATTGATATTTTTAAATAACCTACGCAAGCAGGCACAGTTGAGTTCTTGACAGGGTATCTAGCTGTAAAAACCACGTATTACTTTCGAACTCAATATTACACAGGGTTTTAGGTAATGGTGATCAACGTATGGGAAATATTGGGAAGCCGCTGGATGCGGGCAGTACAGGATCGACCATTGTGGAGATCTTTCGGGAGGCTTTTGTTCAGCTGTGGACGTCTCAGTTGATATGATGAATCAACGTAATAATAATAATATCCTGGAACATTATTCATCAGGCCCTCTAATCCCAAAGTTAGCAGAACTTGTAATATGGAAACCTTATAACTGATATAATATTTTTCTTTTGTAAATACAGACTTATATAGATAATTACACCCAGACTCAGGGCAAACAGACATATAAGATGTATTTAATCTGATTTAAGTACAATTTATCAATGATGTTATAAGTAAAACTACTTATAACATCATTGCAATTTATAATATATGTAGATGAATAATAGTAACTTTAGCAAAAAAAAGGAATTTTATGTACCTACCTTAATATTTTCAATTGGAGTCAAGTTAAAAACATTATTTAGTACAGTACCGACCGATTATTACAATTCTGTACCGCTAATTTATGGCTAATTGAATATATGTTTAAAGTCTATGTAAGTGTCTGTTTATCTCTGGCATCGAAGTTTCTGTTTGGTTTCTATATCAAGACTATCTTGTTCAAAGTACACGCAACATTGTAGGTAAACGTGTCGTGATTTTGTAACAGCCGAGACTCGTTTCTTTTTTAAATGTTACCACAGATAACGAAATACTGCTAAAACCGAATCCTTTTTTCACTAACATTTAGGAGGGACTTAAAAATACAATGAGTCGTTATTGTTTTGACATACTGAAGTAGTCGGGCGTGTTGTCTCACATTCCTCGCTTAGGTACAAGAGCAAAGAAACAAATACTCGATATCTACAACGTGATACTACTGAGTCATCTTTCGTCATTCGACGAGCCGAGTCGTAGTGGAATTCTCATGGCCACCAGTTCGCGTGCACCGGTGTTCGAGCGCGGTCAAACCTATCGT
The DNA here is from genome assembly GCA_951640165.1 of Pseudoips prasinana. Classification (NCBI taxonomy): domain Eukaryota; kingdom Metazoa; phylum Arthropoda; class Insecta; order Lepidoptera; family Nolidae; genus Pseudoips; species Pseudoips prasinana. Next base: position 23,865,699 of record OX621246.1, read on the forward strand.
TGCTCGCTCCATTAACAGTGTTATTTTCGGTCGAGAGCTCGATACTCGATTGATAAGCGACTAACCGCCAAACTACCGTAGTGTTCGAATCGCGGCGCACGTTGCCCGCCGCGCGACGTCTGTGAATTATTGTGACTGTGACTCTTCGATATTCAAATCAGTTTTCGTGAATTTGGAGATTCGAAATTCAAATTGGAATTACCCTTACAAATAGACGGATGAGTGAGTTTTCGTTTCCGAAGCTGGTGAGCGGCGAGTCGGGAGGCGCCAGCGCAATGGAGAGCTGCTCCAAGTTGTACACTTGGATCAATCACACGGTCCTGATGCTGATCTTCCAGATCTTCTGGAAAGTGAGCCAGATCTCCAACTACTTCACAGGAAAGTGAGTACCTACTTACTTATTGACAATCACCTACATATATTAATTTCTTAAACGGGATATGTTTATGGAAACGTTTTGGAAAAACGTGTAAATAACCTTGAATCTTCGGTCAGAATTAATTAAATGTGTAATATAGTTACGGTTGTGTACTTTTGTATTTTTTTTATAAAATTTGTTATTTTCATTATATTATGTCTTGTAGTTGATAATTATAATAACTATGTATGTATTAATTAATAATTATTATATGTATGTAGGTGTGATGTGTACCTACTTTAACTGACGAAATAGTGTAAGTATACACTGTAGTGTATACAACTATATATCTATATCTTTAGTATATGTAGGTATATATATATATGTAGGTGAACCATAAGTAGTAGACATAACATATAGAGCTTAATTTCCCTATGAAACTGAACTACATGTAGCAGTATAGTAGTATAACGATAAATAACAGAAGAAATATATGTCGCATTTCATTTGTTAAGTTTTAGGGTAGATAGCGCTTAGTAAGTTTTGTTCCAATATATCTGTTACACCTGGTGTATATAAAATAATTTGATTTGACAGGTACTATGTTGCTTAAGAGATTTTGTATCAACGACGACGAATTTCGGTACCTATATATTTTGTTGCACGTGTGATTTAGGCCTAATATTAAGATTAGGTCAATAATCTGGTGATTACATTGGATACTTAAACTCTTTACGAAATATTTACGTTATATAGTGTATCTCCTTTTTAGTTATCATTATGTTCATTTGATTACGTATCATTAAACCTACGCATCTAATCTACAAATCCAAAGCAGATAATTTTTAACACCCGACTAAAAATGAAGGTAAACATTAAGTCTTTAATATTGTCATGAAATATGGTCAAGAACCACCTGGGGCTCTACCGGCTAAGTCGCCGAACATCGATTTCTTAAATGGCGTTCAAATAAGTAAAGGTTAAAAATGACTTAATCAATCGTTAAATCGGCTTCCATAACCACATGGGACGTCATAAATGGTCCGGAATTGATTGTCAACGTTGAAGCCGATTTAACGATTGATTAAGTAATTTTATACCTTTATTTATTTGAACGCCATTTAAGAAATCGATGTCCATATTCCGTATTTTGTGGAAACCTAGCAATAACAATATTAAAATAAATATCTTGGGCCAATTAACACACTGCTGCTGATCCTAAACTAGTCAGAGCTTGTACTATGAGCCTGTACACACAGACAACTGATAAACATACTTAATATACCTCTAAATACATACATAGTATAGACTAGCTGTGCCCCGCGGTATTACCCGCGTTAAATTTTATAAATTATATCAGCTCCTCTCCCGTAGGTGATAGCGTGATAATGTGTTTATGTTGACCCGAACTCTTAGTTATATTTATGCAAAATTTGAAGTAAATCCATGCAGTACTTTTTGAGTTTAGCCCGGACATATGTAATACAGACAAAAATTCTAAAAACTATATTTTGGCTTCGATATCGATTGTAGATCACGCCCCAAGTATCCTTTTAAAAAAATATTCATTGTACAGTTTTAACTTTCCTACGATTTTAAAATAAAAATAAAATAAAAAAGGTTTTTATTCACGTAGACTTTAAAAAAGCGCTTGTAAATAGTCAGAACATGTTTGTAGTAATATAGTTGTATTCATTATTATTTCTAGTAACATAGATATTTAGGTACACATTGTATGAAAACATTTATAAAATGTATTTTATTATAGCAATGATATTTAGCTAGCTCGTATCAAGTTATTGACAAGAGATTATGTTTAATTATCTAAGTAGTTTAAGTCTAATATTTTTACTATATATTGTCATATCATATTTTATTATATGTATGTGTGGATATAGATAAGTTACAACCAGACACAGAACAAATAATCGTGCTCATCACACAGAGATTTGTCCGGGGTGGGGGTCGCACCCACGACCTCTGGCTTAGGAGTCAGGGTCACTAAGCACTAATTGGTCAATAATTGCTCTTCAATTGCATATTCATACGCTGGCCTTTATAAGAAATGAATATATTATAATAAAACTACCTATATTTATATAAAACTAGCTGTGCCCCGCGGTGTTACCCGCGTTAAATTTCATAAATTTTCTTTGCTATAAACCTCACGGAGCCCGAGACCTTTCCAACGAATGCAAAACCGTGGAAATCGGTTCGTGCGTTCTGAGTTATAGCGTCAGGAAGGAAAACCCGACTTATTTTTATATAGTAGAATACATATTAATAAGATAGTGTTTTTTTATGTAAGTATGCTCTAAGAAAGGCCGGTTGGTGTGTGGAATGCTTGCCTTTCATGCCGGAGGTCGTGGGTTCGATTCGTGGGCAGATATTTGTGTACATGAACATGTCTGTTTGTCCTGAGTTTGTAAAAAAAGTAGTATTTTTAGTATACCAGTTGTCTGTTTTCCATAGTACAAGCTCTGCTTAGTTTGGGATCAGATGGCAGTGTCTAAATGTCCCAGGATATTATTATTATTGTATTATAATTGCAATTGATAACTCATTCCACAACCGAACTGCTTGAACTGCTCGATTATGGAATAGGTTATGATTTGCCCATAAATACAAATGATTTGGCTATACCTAAAGTTGGAAGAGTTTGATGAAATGTGCAATTTAAGGTTGCATTAACATCTTATGAAGAAGGGAGCTACTTTTGTTGCTGATTGTACCTATAAAGGAATCAATAAACATAAGTTCGACTTTGTGAAACCACTTCTGTTGGTGACCGCACCTTTGCGGCGCGTCATGCCGCGTGAACATTGACTTCGTAAGAAGTGCACTTTGACTCAAATGTATGTAGGTACAAAAGTACCGTCATGATAATTTATTACTTACCTGTTGGTGAAGGGTTAACACTTTCGCAGTTATTGCCATGAATCCGGTAGTCGGGTGCTGGGTTCCAGAAGTGTTCCCGTCCGTCCACCGGATTGCCTCTTACTTGTTTGACAAATTGGAGAAATGTAAAATGACTAGTCCAAATGTACAGACGCCAGTACATCAAGCTACCCCTATCTGTCAAATTTCTTTTTATAAATTTTCAACTGTATCACATAAGCATAAGGTTCACTTTCAATTGGGGAAATTTGACAGATTACGGTAGCTTGATGTTCTGGTGTCTGTACCTGAGCACTCCAATGGCATTTAAAACTCCCATTTGATTTTGATATACATTATATACATTGCTGGTTGCATCAATAACCTCAGTGATAATCCCCAGATACTGCCAGTATTTCGCATTTGACATCTGTCATCAATTTTGGCGTAACCGTGTAATGGTGGTTGTTGGACGCCTTTAATCAGCTTTTTGCCTATGCTGATTGAGAGCTCCAAAGTAATAGGTAGTATATAATAAGTTATAGCCATAGTCTAATAAGACAAGGTTGTTCATTATCCATTTATTAATTTGTTTAATCCATGGAAACTTAGTTACGCCTGTGAAAGGTTTGTGACACTGGTTTAGCCTGAAAGACAATAATTACTTCACTAATTTAAAAAAACAGGAATCTTTGTTACTTCAGCGACTGTGTGTTTGACGGCGACGAATTTCTGTACCCCACCCATCTAACCCTGAGGGGTCATAGAAATCGCCCTGACGAAATACTTTCTAGAGAGCGGGCAGCAGCGTCTCTCTGTTTAGTATGTATCATACTTCAATCGCCAACCTGTCAAATAACGGACATAATTCCATCATAGACATCTTGAGGGAGGCCTTTGTCCAGCGGTGCATGACATTCGTCTGATTTGGTGACTTTAGTGAAACTTATCAGGAATACTTGGTAGCATAAATATGTACCTACTTAATACAAATATTATACAGCGTAAAAAGAAATGTACAATAATAACAGCATGGTCATATAACATAATTTTAAGTAACTTATATACATTGTATGTACTTTATAATTACTAAATAAATTTCTAATTAAAACTTATCATTTTGCTTACTAATTTGATTTAATTCAATGTATTAAAGTTAATAGAAGCTTGAAGAGAACATTGCAGGTCATTGCCCTTGTTTGCCGTAACGAGTAAACTTCTCTTTTTGCCCATGATTATAGTTGAAACTCCCTGTTCAGCTAATTGTATTTTCAATAAATGCGACTGTAGCTAAAGGAAATTGAAACTGACGCAAACAACTTCACAAACAATAGATTTCTTTACAATAAGATAAGTACTGAAAAATCCAAACAAACGCGCACTGTAAAGCACTCATTTTCAAATTCCGAAAATAGTCTGTACAATGAAAAGACATTTGGCTCACACGTGAAAGGAGGTGATTTTTCGTACATTTTATTAACCTTTTTACACAACACATACTCTGTATTGTACACTAAGATTTACATCGGGGAGTAAACAGTAATATTAAAGGTAAGAGAGAGAGGTGCGAGCATACATTTTCTTTCTCTCGTTCTCTCATAGCCCGGTGCGTTGCATATATTATATCTAAGTTTTACTTCAGTCGTGTGGCTTACCTAAAGCATACAATTTTTTTTGAATATTATTTTATTAATAAAATAACATCTTTTAGAGCATAAGTACGGAATAAAAAATAAATGTAAGAATTTTATTTTTGACATGCAAATTGGTCAGTTTTAGATCATTTTTATTGCGGAGACTATTTCAAAAGCTGCACTAGTTAATAATAATAAATTTCCGTAAAATATAGTAAGTACACTAAGTATTTTAGAGACCACTGTATTTATAGACTGAACTAAATCTTAAAGTAATTCATTTTGGCGTTTGTATATTATATACAGACGCCAGCACATCCAGCTACCCCAATATGTCAAATTTCTTTTATAGATTTTCAACTTTATCACATAAGCATAAGGTTCACTTTCAATTGGGGAAATTTTAAAGATTGGAGTAGCTTGATGTGCTGGCGTCTGTACAATACTTTATATGCGTTTTACAATGACGATATTGCAATGTACAGACCTGTTTTTTGCCCCTTTAAGTTCCTTTCTCTACATATAAAATACAAATAGTTATACTTCGCACACTCTGGGTATATTATACTATAAAATCTGGCTGTGTGTATGGAAATTAATGTTTGGCAGTAAATAATCCTTTATTATTTGTTGAAACGATGTTGCATCCTCTACACATGGAATTTCCGTGCGTGGATACCATTATAAATAAACAAGACATCAATATTTTGTGTCGGTTCTCAATTATTTCGACAAACATTTACTCGAATCTGGAGTTCATAAACACATTGTAGTACTTACAATAATTTCTATATTACGTAACGGTGATTGGAAGAAAATTAAACATATAATAATTCGCTGGTAAAAGAAGAAACTATGGTTTAATAAATGGGAAAAACTGTGAACTGACAATGTCACATTATAAAATTTACAACAAGCACAAGAATGTTGAATATAAAGTGTTCCAACAAGGGTTCGATTCGTAACAGTGATGAATATATCCACTCCATCGTATCCCGTGGGGGTCTTAGAAGTCGTCCCGACACTGGGCAGCAGTGTCTCTTTTAGCACTATGACCCCCATAAAGCGATCGCCAACCAGTCTGTCAAGCGTACGTTTATGGCATGTCCCCTATAATAAATTTAAGAGCCTTTGTCCTCCAGCAGTGGATGTTTTTTGCTGACTTGATGATATACGTAGTACAAAATTTTTGGACACCTCGATATCAGTAGTGAATTGTATCTCTTAACAGGAAGACTTTACCTTACATTTTTAAGCATTAATAGTGAGTATTATTACTATACTCTATCAGTGGAACTTCTATTTAAAAGTTCTATTTAGAAGTTTCAGCCATTTGGATGTCAGATTTTTATGTTATGTTTAAGATACCTGCTAGCTGTAAGCATTCCAAAGAATGTAATAGAAAATAAAATCAAAAATATTTATTTATTTGGCTGTTCAACAATAGGTACTGTTGCTTTATAATTTGTACATTGCAAACTGTAATCTTCATGCTTCATTACTTACAGAAAATTACAGCCTGCACTACATTATGAGCAGATAATAATATAATGAATGAATTAAAAACAAGTTAAACAATTATTATCTATACTTATAATAGGTCTTTACCTATGAAATTGCCGTTTTGTATGAAAAAATTTAAACGAATTTTTTTCATGAATTTTTTTATTTGTATTAATCGAAGTAATCACCCATGCAATCAATGCATCTTTGCCATCGCAGTGGCAGTTTATTGATGCCCTTCTTAAAGAAATCAGCTGGACGGGAGGCAACAAATTCTTCAAAGGCATTTTGTACTGCCTCTCGGGTATTGAATTTTTTTCCCGCCAAGAAGTTATCCAAATTCTGGAAAAAGTAGTAGTCTGTAGGCGCAAGGTCTGGTGAGTAGGGCGGATGACGGAGAGCTTCCAACCCCAGTTCTTACAACTTGGAGACCGTCTGCTGTGCAGTATGAGGTCGCGCGTTGTCGTGCAGGAGCAGCGGAGACGAGCGATTGACCAATGCTGGTTGGAGATGCGCCAGCTTCTCCATCATTGTGCTCAGTTCTTCACAGTACACATCTGCAGTAATGCTCACCCCGTTTGGTAAGAAGCTGTGATGAATCACACCGGCGCTAGACCACCAAACAGTGACCATCACTTTTCTAGGGGTAAGTTTTCGTTTAGGGCATTGTTTAGGTGCTGAACCAGGATCCAACCAACTTGCTGAGCGCTTGCGGTTATCAAACAGAATCCATTTTTCATCGCAGGTAACAATGCGGTTCAAAATTCCTTCATTTGTGTGTCTGTTGAGCAGTGCAAGGCACGTCTCGACGCGTACTTCGCGCTGGCGATCATTGAGTTCGTGGGGCACCCATTTGTCAAGCTTTTTTACCTTGCCAATTTGACGCAAATGGACCAATATTGTTTTGACGCTAACGTCGAAAGCTGCTGCTAATTCAGCCGTAGATTGTGTATCATCAGCTTCCACAACCGCCTTTAATTCGTCATTGTCGACCAAAGTCTTCGGACGACCGCGAGGTTCATTTTTCAGGTCGAAATTTCCAGAACGGAAGCGAGCAAACCAATAACAGGTGGTGCGTTGGTTTGTAGTGTTAGCTCCGTAAACGTCGTTGATGTTGCGTGCCGCTTGTGCCGCGTTGCTGCCACGACGGTACTCATATTCCATAATTTCTCGAATTTTTAACGTATCCATGATGACGAAAAAGATTGAAATGCGATGAAAATGTAACACTAATCAATAAAGAAATGACTACTTTTGGAAAAAAGAATCCATGTTTTTAAAATAAAATTAATTTGAAATTAGAATTCTTAGCCAAACAAAAATTATTTTGATTTGAAATGGCCAGTACTGCAGAACGGCAATTTCATAGGTAAAGACCTAATATTATCTATGTAAGTATGTATTTACTAATGAAAAGTAAAAGTAAAGAAAAGTATATGTAGGTAGTATATTAGTCATCTGGTTTCCATAGTACAAGCTCTGCTTAGTTTGGGATCAGGTGGCCGTGTGTAAATTTAATAATGTCTAGGATATTATTGAAAAAATTAAATTGGTTCCAGAACTTAAATTAGAATTTATTTACTTACTTGCTGTGCCCGCGACTTCATACATACATTTTGAGATGACACCGTAAATGTCTCATCAGAATATCTTTAATATTTATTTTTAATAAACTTTTCATCCCCCTTTTAAACCCCTTACAGCCCTTTGTTCACATTAAAAAGTAGCCTATGTCCTTTCTCAGGCTCTGGACTATCTGCGTACCAAATTTAATTGAAATCCGTTCAGTAGTTTTGACGTGAAAGCGCTACAGACAGGCAGACTGACAAAGTTACTTTCGCATTTATAATATTAGTAAGGATTATTAAAAGACACGGAGTCTTTATCAATATGTTTTCTAGGATAATCGTTATTCCCCGCAGTAGCTTACGTTTGTACAGACGCCAGCACATCAAGCTAACCCATTCTGTCAAATTTCCCCAATTGAAAGTGAACCTTATACTTATGCGATAAAGTTGAAAATCTATAAAAGTAATATGTCAGATTGGGGTAGCTTGATGTGCTGGCGTCTGTACCTAGTAAATTATCACTCAGTGCAAAAATAAACACTAAAGAGAGAAATTGTTTCAACATTATTTTCACACAATATAAATTGTATCAATTTGGAAGCAGACCAAAAACATAGTAATTTCATATAATTTATAACACGAAATACGTGGGTGATAGCCATAATAGCGTCAATATTGACACGGAAATTAAGTAGGTAAGTACAATAAATATATAAAAAATAAACTTCTAACTATGCAACGAACAAATAGTTCGGCTTTATGCTCGCCATTTTTAACCGCTGGCGCAAAAATAGTGTTGTTATAAGCTTAACGTCTAATGGCTGTGATTGTGCCTGTCTGTGGCATCGTAGCTCTCAAACTAATGGACCAATTTCGGTGCATTTTTTTGCATTTGACAGTCAGTTTCTTCGGTGGTTTTAGCTGTGTTTGGTTAATATCGGTCCAGCAGTGTAAGAGTATCAGCTGCCCCATAATGATGTGATTATAGTTTTCTAACTTTTAGGTTATAGGGGTTAAATGGCGACCAAATAGCCGAACTGCTCATTGCATAGTTCGGCTATTTGCTTGGCATTTTACACCCTCTGACTGTACGAGTGGTCACGATTTTAATAACAAGATCGGATTCATTTGGTATTTTTAATATTTATTATAATTTAGTTTTTTTTATGTTTGTTATGTATTTGACGGTCACCATAGCCTAGTTGGTAGTGCTCCTGCCTACGAAGCTGGTGGTCCTGGGTTCGAATCCCGGTAAGTGCAAATATTTGTGTGATGAGCACGAATATTTGTTCCTGAGTCATGGATGTTTTCTATGTATATATGTATTTATCTATCTATATAAGTATGTATATCGTCGCCTGGTACCCATAGTACAAGCTTTGCTTAGTTTGGGGCTAGGATGATCTGTGTGACATTGTCCCCAGATATTATTATTATTATTATATAAATTGTCAACGCTTTTGTGATTTTAAATACTGTTATTTAAATATTCGCTTTCGAAGCTTAATTTAATGTATCGCTATTCTTGTACCATATAACAGTTCAAACACACACGGAATAACTTACACATTGCCGAAAAAAAATAATGTCCTTAAAATCGTTAATAACAAGTGAGCCTTGTTGCTCTATATAAATTTAAAGATTATTATTAATATTATTCCATTGTGCTACTACGTTGGTGACTTCCAAACTTAAGCTTATAATAACCTTCGAGAAAAATAACAAAACACGTGGTATTCTGTTAAGTATCACTTAGTACTAAAACATGAGGTTTTAAAGTTACTACCAAAAGATAGAGAGAGAGTAGCATGCAAAATATTTTGTCTTGGAGAGATTTCTTAATAGGACCGTATTTAGAAATAACTAGAGCTCAACCTTAATTATTAATGGGCCTGCTGGCGTGTTTGGTAAATACTTGCCTTTCACGCCGCAGGTCGTGGGTTCGAATCTCACTCAGGACAGATATTTGTGTGCATGAACATGTCTGTTTGTCCTAAATCTAGGTTTAATTATCTATATAATTATTATTTACAAAAGAAAAGTAGTACATGTACTATATCAGTTATCTGGTTTCCATAGTACAAGTTCTACTTAGTTTGGCATCAGATGACCTTGTGTGAATAATTATTAATTCTAATCGGTCGATTTACTTTTCAAATGAGAAGGACACATAAAACAGTATATAAAGAATTCAGAGTTAAACAAAGAGCAGAATGGGTAATATAGCTTCATGTTCCAATTTAGGGTAGGCAGATATGTATATTTCTTAAGTATTAACAATTTACTTGTACGTACTTAATTACTTTGAACAGAAGGAAGGCTTACTCGAAGCTTCTAACGAGTGCGCTTTAAAATATTATGTGCCTGTTTTTTGTTATGTAAATTATGCTTTCAATCTAATTGTGCTTCCGTGTTTTTGTTTTAATAGCTTCGAGTATTATACTCTACTAAATAAAAAATTATGTATATTAACTACTTGGTACTGAACTACTAGATAGTTAATGTATATATTTTTAATTACTTCTATTTAAATAAACTAGGGGGATACTTCGGGCCGTTTTCGACTGCGACTTTATTTTTTACTAGCTGTGCCCCGCGGTTTTACCCTCGTTAAACTTTATAAATTAAGCATGGGTGTCAAATACCTCCATACCAAATTTTAATAAAATCGCTCCAGCCGTTTAGACGTGAAGAAGAAACAAACATACACACTCACACACTCACAAACTTTCGCCGTTATAATATTAGTGTGATCATAGTAATAATTATTAGCCTAGCTGGTCTTCTATTTCATGTGCCTATAATAGCCCACGTCCGCTTTAAAAGTATTATTAAACAACAAACAAACTCGGATTGGAAGAAAATTATTTAGGTTTCATGTTGTTTGGTCACGTTGAGATCTTACAAAACAAGTTTATTAAAGTAAAATGGCGTCTGACTCGGTAATTATACCTTCCTTCTTACTAAATAGGTACTGGGCATTAGCCAAATGCTAAGACTAGACGAACAGAAATCTTATCGCTATGCTCTGCTAATGATAACGCTAAGATCACGCGTATTAGCGTTAGTCATGGATTAAGGGCTGACAGACAACATCCAATCTTATTGTAATCCTGCCCGTCTAACGAGTATGGGTAAAAAGCGAGACCAGAAAGAAAGCAATCAAATCGTGTTATACAATGGGGGAAATGGATTTTTTTAAGTCAACCCCCGTACTAGGGAATTCAATCCCTGTGTCGCGGGGTATCCAGACTTAGAGCAACTATTTTTAGGTCACACAATTAGTTGTCCTGTGCAGGAGCCGAACGCGGGACATGATGAGGCCAGCGTGCAGTGACAAACCATTATATTTTTACGTTCTAATGTACAGTCGCCAGCACATCCAGCTACTCAAATCTGTCAAGTTTCTTTAATAGATTTTCAACGTTATAACATAAGCATAAGGTTTACTTTCAATTAGGGAAATTTGACAGATTGGGGTAGCTTGATGTGCTGGCGTCTGTACCTACCTTCTATATATAAAATAATATATTTTTGGGGCAATACTTCTATTGCACAAAATAAATACAATGTCACTCCAGATAAAATATCAAAATAATTAATAAAAAAATATATATCATATTTACAATTAATGAATTTCTTTAAAATGTTGTAAATCTACTATATAAAAATAAGTCGGGTTTTCCTTCCGGACGCTATAACTCCAGAACGCACGAATCGATTTCCACGGTTTTGCATTCGTTGGAAAGGTTTCGGGCTCCGTGAGGTTTATAGCAAAGAAAATGTATAAAATTTAACGCGGGTAACACCGCGGGGCACAGCTAGTATTTTATATATATTTTTAACAAGGTGAGCCTAGTTAGTAGTTCTAGCTAAAACTTGCAAAAAAAAACAATTTTTCTATTCTCAGGTTACTAATGGGATATTTTACGTCAATGGCGTTAACATTTTTATGTTTCATGTACGGTAATATACAACATTATTGTAATAAATAAAAGATATATCAATAGTTATTCTTTCAACACTTGACTATTGCACATACATTACAGCGAACATTAAACCTATTTATTATGAGATAAAAATGTTTTTCATGCCGTATGGTAAACAGAAGTCATTTTATGTGCCATGCAAATTTATTTAGAAGCGGTAAACAAAGTCAAGGAGGGTATATCAATACCACGACACGGTCGCCATGTTCTTGAGTATAATTTAAGTATAGGCGACAAATGGCCTGAATTAGTAAAATTTACTTGGCTATTTGAAACACAATTACATAATAAGGTTATTAATATTCGCTTCCAAGCCATTATTAAGTTATTGAGAATTGTTTTCACAGATCCCTGGTCAAACCAAGTAAATTTTTCTCTCAGACAGTTTCTTTCTGCAGAAATTGCTATATAAAGACTAGTTATTTATAGTCAAATAATTAAATTAAATGTCTATCTCAAAACTATGTAAAGTAATATGTATTAGTAGGAAATAAAAGGCTTCTTAATTTTATTTTATATATTTATTTAATTTAATATGATGAAGTTTACAAATAACATTATAATAATTAATATTTCCTAAAGATATATTAGCTATTACTATGTAAGTAAAAATTAAAAACTACATTAAACTTACATAGATATAAAATAAACTAAATCTACACAGCGTTAAAAAATATTATATTAAATAAAGATAGCTGCGTAATTAGTTTTCTGGAAATGTTTCTCAGTAGCTGCCACGTATGCACGACACGGTAGAATAAAAATAATGCACAACAATGTAACATTATTACGTAATAAATTCATTTTGAATTTGTTTTTCATATGTACCCAACTTTGATATATATTTTCTGTCGAGGATTCTGAATTCTCGTGTAATCTGTAGAATTCTATTGGAATGTGTTTCTGTCGAAAACAATAGGTATAGATGAAATCGGTGAACACACGTGTACATTATTTACCTTTACTCTATATACATATTTATATAGTCGGATTGGACGGCTATCGTTGATAGGCGCAAGATTGGCATTATGGCGCTCACTGAAGACACGGGGTGTAGCATTACCTTCTATAATATAAATTCACATAAATATGTGTCTAAATAATAGGTCTTTACCTATGAAATTGCCGTTTTGTATGAAAAAATTTAAACGAATTTTTTTCATGAATTTTTTTATTTGTATTAATCGAAGTAATCACCCATGCAATCAATGCATCTTTGCCATCGCAGTGGCAGTTTATTGATGCCCTTCTTAAAGAAATCAGCTGGACGGGAGGCAACAAATTCTTCAAAGGCATTTTGTACTGCCTCTTGGGTATTGAATTTTTTTCTGCCAAGAAGTTATCCAAATTCTGGAAAAAGTAGTAGTCTGTAGGCGCAAGGTCTGGTGAGTAGGGCGGATGACGGAGAGCTTCCAACCCCAGTTCTTGCAACTTGGAGACCGTCTGCTGTGCAGTATGAGGTCGCGCGTTGTCGTGCAGGAGCAGCGGAGACGAGCGATTGACCAATGCGCCAGCTTCTCCATCATTGTGCTCAGTTCTTCACAGTACACATCTGCAGTAATGCTCACCCCGTTTGGTAAGAAGCTGTGATGAATCACACCGGCGCTAGACCACCAAACAGTGACCATCACTTTTCTAGGGGTAAGTTTTCGTTTAGGGCATTGTTTAGGTGCTGAACCAGGATCCAACCAACTTGCTGAGCGCTTGCGGTTATCAAACAGAATCCATTTTTCATCGCAGGTAACAATGCGGTTCAAAATTCCTTCATTTGTGTGTCTGTTGAGCAGTGCAAGGCACGTCTCGACGCGTACTTCGCGCTGGCGATCATTGAGTTCGTGGGGCACCCATTTGTCAAGCTTTTTTACCTTGCCAATTTGACGCAAATGGACCAATATTGTTTTGACGCTAACGTCGAAAGCTGCTGCTAATTCAGCCGTAGATTGTGTATCATCAGCTTCCACAACCGCCTTTAATTCGTCATTGTCGACCAAAGTCTTCGGACGACCGCGAGGTTCATTTTTCAGGTCGAAATTTCCAGAACGGAAGCGAGCAAACCAATAACAGGTGGTGCGTTGGTTTGTAGTGTTAGCTCCGTAAACGTCGTTGATGTTGCGTGCCGCTTGTGCCGCGTTGCTGCCACGACGGTACTCATATTCCATAATTACTCGAATTTTTAACGTATCCATGATGACGAAAAAGATTGAAATGCGATGAAAATGTAACACTAATCAATAAAGAAATGACTACTTTTGGAAAAAAGAATCCATGTTTTTAAAATAAAATTAATTTGAAATTAGAATTCTTAGCCAAACAAAAATTATTTTGATTTGAAATGGCCAGTACTGCAGAACGGCAATTTCATAGGTAAAGACCTAATATTTTGACATTGAAATTTTAATTGACATTTTCTCATCTCTAATAACTAACACTGTTTTAAATCTTATTTTTACTTATTGTTTGGATTCAATCATGTATTACCTAACTACTATTAATAAATTAAATAATAACTAACAATTTCAATGTAAAAAGTCTAAAATTTTAATGTATTACTTTCAATATTTGCACGACGTATTCTGTCGAATTTAGTGAAACGAAAATATAATACCATCAAATGTAACCTGTATTCTCGCAAATAAAAAATTTATTGATTCATTCTCTCTTTCTCTCTGGTCTACGCGGAAAACACTCCAAGCTGCTTGCTGAATCTGGAGTCTATCACCAGCTAAAATTACCGGCTACCGGCTATTTGGTAGCCTTTAATGTTAGCTGGCGATTGACTCCAGATACAGCAAGCAGTTTGGAGTCAAGAAAATGCTTGTTTTTCAGGCCGATTCCCTCCCAGGACAGATATTTGTGTACATGAACATGTCTGTTTGCCCTGAGTTTGGGTGTAATCATCTATATTAGTATGTATTTACAAAAGAAAAGTAGTATATGTAGTTTATCAGTTATCTGGTTTCCATAGTACAAGGTCTGCTTAGTTTGGGATCAGATGGCCGTATGTAAGTTATGTCCCAGGATATTATCACACTAATATTATAAAGGCGAAAGTTTGTGAGTGTGTGAGTATGTATTTTTGTTACTTAATCTTCACGACTATACGGCTGGAGCGATTTAAATAAAATTTGGTATGGAGTAGCTGATATCCGGGATTAACACATAGGCTATAATTTATAAAGTTTAACGCGGGTAAAACCGCGGGGCACAGCTAGTTATATTATAAAAAAAGAAAAATATATGCAGAAGGTATGTAATGAACATTAAAAATATTTCTCTTTAAATGTTATATGCTTATCAAATGCCTATTATATAGCTTCATTAAGTAGGATTCATTACCACACCAAAGATTACCGTTTACTGATATTTCTTTTAATAACGGCCATGACCAAAATAAGACGATAAGAGAAGAATTATAATTACATTGTATTGTTTAACCAACTTCATAAAATGTAAGTCGTCAGTTTGACTGTTTTAATAATTTAATAAATATGTTGACCACTGCCATTTGGTCCCAAACTAAACAGAGCCACGGTAACCAGACAACTGATAAAAATACATACATACAAGCAACAGACTTGTAGGGATACCTAAATCGTATTTTTTTTACGAATTTATAGCTTGAAATTTATTTAGTTTCAATATAAAGTTTATATACATATTGAAACCAGTATATTCTATTTTCAAAAAAAAATAACGTAACTAAAATAACAAAAGAAAAAACAAAACACGGTGACAAAATTCTTAGTAATTCGTTACAGTCAATCCTGTAGGGTGACTGACCACGCTTCTTCATCATCTATCAGCCGAAAGACGTCCACTGCTGGATTAAGTTCCTCAAGGATCTCCACAAGGCCGGCCTTGTGCCAGATTGTAGGTCCACCTTGTAGAGACATAATTATTAACAAAAATAAATCCCCAATCAAGACAATATAAACATGGATTTTACTCATTGCTAACATCAAGGCTCACAAGGAGCTAATAACATGCATTGCGGTTCAATAATTTGGAATTCAATGAGAAATTTGGTATTTAACATTTAAAGTTTATGTTCGTTGCGGGATCCAAGACAGTTAAAGCGATTCCCCGGGACATGCCTGAGCTTCACCGCTCAGTGTCATTTCATTGTGTGCCACTGTTGATCCTGGCTTACAGGAGTTGCAGTGGGGGGTAAGAGGGAGGGACTAGTCCCGATTTAAAAAAAAAATTACTTGTTCGGGATACAGTTAATTGGGTACCAAATACGTACCCAATTAACTGTATCCCGAACAAGTTATTGTTCGTGGGTAAAATTAGGATTTGGTATGATGCGCTTTGCGTTTGTTTATTGTTATGTTTCACGTGTTGTATGTTCTGGTTAAAGTAGTTTCCAACCAGGAGTGTATACTTAATTTGATCGTGCGTTTTTATGATCTTGCAGTGATGTAAGAATATATTATTATAATATTAATAATAATCATTTTATTCATAACCCAACAAGATTTTTACAATGAAGAGCAAAATCATCGGTATGTACGGGTTAGACTGGAAGGTTTACACAAAATTAATGAACCCCTGACTTTGAAACTAACTTAACTGTGCTATCAGAGTCAGTGATTCCTATTGTAGGATATATATTATGTGTATAATAGATTTTATTTGTATATTGTGTCGATATGTTTTAACAACGTATATGTGTCACATGAAAATTGGATTGGAATGATAGGTTTGTACCCGCCCGGGGACAGGAAGCTGGAGGTGTAACAAACCCTCTGCGAGTACGTACCTAGTCTTGCACTTGACCTTGTCATGTCTGCTATCTATTGAATCATGAGAATGAAGGAATAAAGAGTATGTTTCCGATCATACCTAATGGGTGAAAATCGACATGGAGGCCATCATTTTATTAATCTATGTTAGTTTACTTCACATATAGTAATATGAAAATCTGGTTATCAATTGAAAAGTTATT
The DNA here is from genome assembly GCA_951640165.1 of Pseudoips prasinana. Taxonomy (NCBI): domain Eukaryota; kingdom Metazoa; phylum Arthropoda; class Insecta; order Lepidoptera; family Nolidae; genus Pseudoips; species Pseudoips prasinana. Next base: position 23,882,576 of record OX621246.1, read on the forward strand.
TTTTTCTTTTATAATATCTAGGGACAATGTCACACAGACCATCCTAGCCCCAAACTAAGCAAAGCTTGTACTATGGGTTCCAGGCGACGATATGCATACTTATAAAGATAGATAAATACATAGAACACATCCATGACTCAGAAACAAATATTCGTGCTCATCACACAAATATTTGCACTTACCGGGATTCGAACCCAGGACCACCAGCTTCGTAGGCAGGAGCACTACCAACTAGGCTACGGTGACTTGGATTGATGTTGGAGGCGTTTTACGCTTACTAAGATAAGACCGCCCATTTTACATGATTGTGTTATCAGTCTCCTATGAATTTGTCGTGTTTGAGTGTGTACAATAATAATAATATATAAGGACAATGTCACACAGATCATCCTAGACCCAAACTAAGCAAAGCTTGTACTCTGGGTACCAGGTGACGATATACATACTTATATAGATAGATAAATAATTCAATACATAGAAAACATCCATGACTCAAAAACAAATATTCGTGCTTATCACACAATTTTTGCACTTATCGGGATTCGAACCCAGGACCACCAGCTTCGGAGGCAGGAGCACTACCAACTAGGCTATGGTGACCGTTAATAAAGAGTATTCTATTCTATTCTATTCTAAGAAAGACAACACCGTTCGTAAATCAACTTACTGAATTAAAATAACAAACTGACATGATGTTTATCAGAAAAATTAGGAACGTTAGAAGTTTGTTTACATACTGCATACCGATTGAATGCATCTGATCAGCCACAATGAGGTAACTATAAGATGTACCTATCTATACACGTATTAAGTACTTATAAGAACAATCTCATATTGCATACTACCCGTCTCCACAAAATAAGTAACTCTTTTATGGGGCAATGTATAGGATGTATAAGATAACAAACTTCCCAATGAAATAAGAGAATTGTCTACGAATAAGTTTAAAAGAATTATTAAAGCCAAATTGTGTAGCATATTACATAATTTATGATTATTTAAGTGACAAAAGTGCTTGGGATTGATTTGTTCTGAGTCAACACACATGATTGTAATTAATTTAAGTATATTTTATTTTAAGAAACGATTCCTACTGAGTATTCTGCCAGTGTTTGTCAGTAGCTGCCAAGTCAGTGCACGGTAGGGTAAAAAAAATGACGATTCCGCATAAATGTATTTTTTTTACGGAATAAATGATTTATGACTTGGACTATGTACAGACGCCAGCACATCCAGCTACCCAATCTGTCAAATTTCTTTTATATATTTTCAACTTTACTACAAAAACATAAGGTTCACTTTCAATTGAGGAATTTCGACAGATTGGGGTAGCCTGATGTGCTGGCGTCTGTACGTATGCTTTTCAATACCCGAACGATACCAAACAAACCTTGTCACGAACTTTTAGCAGTCCGTTTGTCCGTCTTTCTGTTAAGGCTCTAAAAAATTTAAGTATTGCAAGTAGTCGAACGTGCATTCGGATTGCGGAACAACCAGTTTGTAAAACTTAAAATCCTGTATAGAAGTCATGGACGCCTGATTTAGTACCTGATGCGAGTTCAATGCAGACATTGAACAGATAACGTTTTGATTGCCTTGAAGTTATTTTAATTTACATCGACATAATAAACTTCTTAAAATTACATGCATACTGGTATACATACATAGACTCACGCCTGTTTCCCAGAGAGGTAGGCAGAGACAACGAAATTCCATTTGTCATGATCTTGCACACGTCTTTTGCCTCGTTTACTGTAATCATATTTTTCATACATTCCTGCCGGCTTAGGGTACTTCTGACCTGGCCTTTCTTGAGAACATCTCCAGTAAAATCAAAGAGTTGGAATTAAAGTAAGTTCACAAATTAATGTTTAAAAGACATAAAACTAACCGAAACAAAATACAGTTATAATAAATCTCGAACATGTAAGAAAATCGCGTACTAACACATACTTACCTAAAAAAAGAACATAAAAGCGTCATGATAACCTCCTTCTTTTGAAGTTGGTTATTAACCAAAACACTCTATTCTACGCAAACTATGGAATTTGTTGTTTGTAGTATTGTATGTAACCCTAAAAATAAATTATGTAATTGTTTCTATGTTAATTAATGTAATTGGTTATTAACCGTTTAATTTAACTATTAATAAAATAAATAAATAAATAATGTCCTCCTAGCCGAATTTCGGCCACGGCGGCAAGTCTCAACAGAGATTAGCCATCTGCGCGGGACATATTATAGTGCTCAAGTGTGTGCGCAAACACAGGAGCACTTTCTATTCCATCACTCTCATGTTCCGATGAGACGCCTAGCGACACGACCGGAAAGAGGTCAGGCACAGGACCGACGGCTTTACGTGCTCTCCGAGGCACGGGGGTATAATACCGCCAACTCGCAGACTTCAGGCTGATGCCGATAAATTTTTCTTTTTACAGAAAAGTCCCAAAATCACTTTTGGCCCGGCCCGGGATTTGAACCCAGGACCTCGTTATCTGCAATTTATATCTATGTTTAACTTGTTTATAGTGATGTTCATAGGATAGTCGTAGTCCGTGATTGTATGCACCTACCCCTTCTTTTAAGCTAGTCGAATGCCTACTAATGCTAATGGGCCTGTCGGACTCGCACTCACTAGACCTCACCTGTGGCCTTGACCTCACCTAGTGGGGGAGCCCTGGGAACGCGGGTGTACTGCTCCGAAATCCCCCATGCCCCCTACCCTAACAAACTAATACATTCTAACAGTAGTAAGCGAATATAAGATTTATGGGTCAGTGACATATTACCTTTTTGCTTTGCCGTACATACTCTGTTAAAAATAGATAGCATGTGTTAGTAAAATGCATAACAATGTCTATTCTTAGTTGAGTATTAGGTCTCGTGCGTCATTCAATATATAGACTTTAAAATCTGGGATTTATCGTTGTCCATAAATTGTAATATGCAATTTGCTCGGTGAACCGACCGCAACGGCTGCTCAGTGAAAACCGCAAGGTGAGTGTGCCCCCCACAAGGAGATCTCAAGGACTGGATTGACGATCGTGCAAGGGTTGCGTCAATCCTGCTGGATTACGGTTATTGCCTAGGTCCGAAGGAGGTCCACTGCTCGATAAGAGCCTACCCTAAGTATGAGGAGATATGCCATAATCGCCACGCTTGGCAAATTGGTTGGCAAACGCAGTATTAGATGTATAGATATAGTTTCAATTTATGTACAATTGGCGATCTTATCGCATAAGAGCGATTTCTCATAGTACACAGAGAGACGCTGTGCTGCTGTAGATAGATGCTGCATCTGTTCCTTTGCGATATAAGAGATACTCAACGAACCTGTTGGTGTGATTGCATACGCTGCCTTTCACGCCGCAGGTCGTGGGTTCGATTCCCACCCGGGACAGATATTTGTGTGCATGAACATGTCTGTTTGTCCTGAGTCTGGGTGTTAATTATCTATATAAGTATGCATTTACAAAAGAAAAATAGTATGTGTATTATATTAGTTATCTGGTTTCCATAGTACAAGCTCTGCTTAGTTTGGGATCAGAGGGCGGTGTGTGAATAATGTCCCAGGATATTATTATTATTAATATTCCCTCGGGTCAACTTCTACGTCACCCACGGAATGAGATAGTGTGGTGATATTCTATGCGACACAGCATATATAAGCATGATGTAAGAATAAAACACCTGAAGTGGGTATAATAATATTCTTATAAATAAATAGTTACACCATTAAAAGCAATCATTATAAACAATAAAAAACCGACTTTATCATTATATTCTCTCGAGTTCGTCCAATAATTGTTTTTCGACTTCATTAAAATTAATTAGACTTGCTTGTAATCGCTGACTTTTGTTCATGTATTGCATAACTGCCAATTAACAATATTACAAATAAATTCTTGTTGGAGAAGTGAAACTTATGAAAGGCATAAGCACTTACGAACACTGTACCCCAGTGACAAGAATGCATTAAATTCTATATTTTCTATACAAGTAGACCGTATATATATACCAATTCACTGACATTTCTTCATCACACCGAGCGCTGGCAAAAAAGCCGTGGGGATAGGTTGAGTTTGGCCAAAAAACACAATTATTTTTTTAGCAGTATCGGCCAAATTAATTTAAAATGTAACGAAAGAAAAGCTGTGCAATAGATGTAACGTCAGATTGATCAGAACGTTGATCGAAAGTAAGTTTACTATGGTATTCTACTTGTTAATGGTTCAAAATACCGTAAATGTTGTTAATAAGTCGGTCTGATCTCTGTACGAAGCTAAGCTATTCTCTCTCTTGCTCTATGGAACATATTAGTACAAAGGAATTCGAGGATGCATCTTCAGAGCAGCTGCTTTACCAATTAAGCAATGTATGAAGCGGGGCGATCAATCAGATCTCTTAGCCTAAGTTTGCATGAACGTAGAAAGCTTTATTTGAAGAACAGCTTTGTTAGATTCTGAACCTTATGTGTTTCGAATACAGTAATATTTTACCTTGGAGGCGTTTTTTTAGTTTGACTGAGAGTTAAAACTGGCAAACTCGACTATATCTCCAGAGCATATGGTTTACAATTCTATAGAGATTCTTCATAAGCGTTCTCAGCGTAGAAGCGAATGGGCACTTTGTAGCCCGTTTAGCACCACCCAGGGGGCACATGAAAGGTAGCAGTGCGAAATCTTCCATTCGTAACAGCATCAACACGTCCCCCCAACTCCCACTTTTAGTTTGTTCGTAAAGCAACTTTTTTTGCCAGCTATAATAATAAAGTCACAGTCAAGATTATTAGAAACTCTCGTGATTCTGTACAGACAGACACGATCCGATGTAATGTATTAGCCACCGTGAAAAAGTAAGACCGCGTCCACTATCATATTTCATGACCCTTTGATTTCCTTCCGATGTAATGCCCTACTCCGTGCCTTGCTCGGAACAGTGACCTGTTTTGACTTCTCAAGCTTCTACGCTTCAGTAACCGCCCGAGCGAGGTTTGAAGCGCATAGGAGGCGGGTTACTTAGTTTATAATTTTATTTCCTAGACGGCGTGAGCCCCCGTTCTCCCCACCCTGTGCGCGGTGAAGTCTGCTAAGCCTTCGCCGCACCCACATAACTTATGAGCTGTCCCATCAATATTTAACAAACATCCTTGCTTCCATGTTTAAAATTTTTCCTAAAAGTGTAATTTTATTTCAAATGGCATCGCCCTTGATGTTCTAGAATACAAAGTGCGTCCTTACACAACTATGTCAGCGTAGTTCGTGACCAATTACGATAGTATTCAATTAATATCATGTAAGTAGGTGCAGTTGTAAGCCATTATCAAGGCTATATTATTACAGTGCTCTTGGCCGAATTTAGGCGGCCAATCTTGAAGGCGTCTAGCCAGGATTCAAATATATAATGTGTGCCTAAACACATGTGTACTCTTTGGACTTGCCTGTTGGTTTAGTGGTTTGTAACCTTACTGCTAATTAATTAAAATTGGAAATATTAGGTCTTTACCTATGAAATTGCCGTTCTGCAGTACTGGCCATTTCAAATCAAAATAATTTTTGTTTGGCTAATAATTCTAATTTCAAATTAATTTTATTTTAAAAACATGGATTCTTTTTTCCAAAAGTAGTCATTTCTTTATTGATTAGTGTTACATTTTCATCGCATTTCAATCTTTTTCGTCATCATGGATACGTTAAAAATTCGAGTAATTATGGAATATGAGTACCGTCGTGGCAGCAACGCGGCACAAGCGGCACGCAACATCAACGACGTTTACGGAGCTAACACTACAAACCAACGCACCACCTGTTATTGGTTTGCTCGCTTCCGTTCTGGAAATTTCGACCTGAAAAATGAACCTCGCGGTCGTCCGAAGACTTTGGTCGACAATGACGAATTAAAGGCGGTTGTGGAAGCTGATGATACACAATCTACGGCTGAATTAGCAGCAGCTTTCGACGTTAGCGTCAAAACAATATTGGTCCATTTGCGTCAAATTGGCAAGGTAAAAAAGCTTGACAAATGGGTGCCCCACGAACTCAATGATCGCCAGCGCGAAGTACGCGTCGAGACGTGCCTTGCACTGCTCAACAGACACACAAATGAAGGAATTTTGAACCGCATTGTTACCTGCGATGAAAAATGGATTCTGTTTGATAACCGCAAGCGCTCAGCAAGTTGGTTGGATCCTGGTTCAGCACCTAAACAATGCCCTAAACGAAAACTTACCCCTAGAAAAGTGATGGTCACTGTTTGGTGGTCTAGCGCCGGTGTGATTCATCACAGCTTCTTACCAAACGGGGTGAGCATTACTGCAGATGTGTACTGTGAAGAACTGAGCACAATGATGGAGAAGCTGGCGCATCTCCAACCAGCATTGGTCAATCGCTCGTCTCCGCTGCTCCTGCACGACAACGCGCGACCTCATACTGCACAGCAGACGGTCTCCAAGTTGCAAGAACTGGGGTTGGAAGCTCTCCGTCATCCGCCCTACTCACCAGACCTTGCGCCTACAGACTACAACTTTTTCCAGAATTTGGATAACTTCTTGGCGGGAAAAAAATTCAATACCCGAGAGGCAGTACAAAATGCCTTTGAAGAATTTGTTGCCTCCCGTCCAGCTGATTTCTTTAAGAAGGGCATCAATAAACTGCCACTGCGATGGCAAAGATGCATTGATTGCATGGGTGATTACTTCGATTAATACAAATAAAAAAATTCATGAAAAAAATTCGTTTAAATTTTTTCATACAAAACGGCAATTTCATAGGTAAAGACCTATTATAAATTAGGAACCAAATAAAATAGTGCCAATGATGCTGCAATTGATAGCAGCAGGCAGTAGTAAGAGGCTTAATAGCCGAAAAAAAAACCTTACTGTTAAGCCAGTGGTTTGGGTTCGATCCCCACCCTGGACAAATCTTTGTGTGAGCATTATCATTTGATCTGTGTCTGGGTGTAATTTATCTATACATATAATAAAATCGTAGGGAAGTAAAAACTGTACATTGAATATTTTTTTTTAAAGGATACTTGGGGCGTGATCTACAATCGATATCGAAGACAAAAATATAGTTTTTAGAATTTTTGTCTGTTTGTCTGTATGTATGTCCGGGCTAAACTCAAAAAGTACTACATGGATTTACTTCAAATTTTGCATGAATATTACTAAGAGGTCGGGTCAACATATAGGCTACATATTATCACGCTATGACCTACGGGGGAGGAGCTGTGATAGTTTATAAAATTTAACGCGGGTAAAACCGCGGGGCACAGCTAGTCTATAATATGTATGTAATTATGTATATATTTATTAATGTGTAAGTATAAGTATGTTTATCTGTGGTCTGGTTGCCATAGTACAGGCTCTGTCTAGTTTGGGTTCAGATGGCAGTGTGTTAGTTGCTCCAAGATATTTATTCATTGCGTCTCTTCCATTATCCGTAGGAAGGGCTAACTGAAAGTATTGGGGAGAGATCAAACACAGAACGACTTGGCATGCTCTATGAATCACGCGGAAGCCGGCAATCTATCGGAAGAATCGAATCAGCGCACTGCAGAAATGCAGTACTAGCTGAGATAAGGCCATTAGAATGTTTAAAATTGAATTTTTGTTTTTAAAATTGAATGTATTTTCCGTATGTTATGAAAATAAAATTATTTCTTTCTTTTCTTTCTTTCTTTCAATCTGAAAGTAAGCTGCCCGCCACCTTCACTGATTTCGGGCTGCTGTTAGAAAGAAAATATTACTGAGATATTTTCGGTACTAACCGAAAAGACCTCTTTAATAATATTCTTTGCCCGATCGAAGATTCGAACCTTAGAAATCTGTCTGTACTTGTTTATAATTGCAACCGTTAGTCCGATGCAGTAGTCAAGGCTGATCGAGCGAGTGTTGTAAATGTTGTAATGATTCGTGCCTCCGGCATGGTGCATAATGAGCCGGTATTGATTAGTTGCATTAATGAGTATGATTCAATGAAATATTGGATAATGTCTACTCTATTATGCAGGCCATGTGACTAACGATACAACGTGTAACATGAATAATGTGTTACCTATACGAAAAGCAACAAGTACCTACAAGATGGACCGATGATCTTGTACGGGTCGCTGGAAACTGCTGGATGCGAATAGCGCAAGACCGGCAATTGTGGAGATCTTTGGGGGAGGCCTTTGTCCAGCAGTGGACTTCTTTCGGCTGATATGATGATGATGATACGAAAAGCGTTCTACGTGTCTATGAAACTGGACAACTAATACTACATCAGATTGCTTAATTAGTACCTACGCATAGTATCGTGCCGATTAGCTGAAGTAACAACTTGTGGTTATCGTCTACGTGTTTAAAATGGGTAATGACGCTACCAACTATTCGTCTTTTCTAAATATAGCTAATCCATTATTTGGTATTTGGAATAAATAGCTATTATGAGGTAATAGCTACTGCATTATGACGCAGTGGCGCAGGGCGTTGAGGTGGCTTCCACGCTACTACGTCGACGCCTTCGTGTTTCAGGTTGGAGTCCCGCACACGACACCTATTTGTGTGCCCCTTAAATTGTTGCTCTGGGTCTGCTCACATCTTACTATAATTTACTATAATTGTAAGGCTCACCGCGATACAGGAATTCAATTTCCTAGTCCACACTTAGGAATTTAATCCCTCAATCCGTTGACAAACCGCCAATTTCCAATTCGAATATAAGTAATGGAATCAGGCGTCACTTTGCGGAAATCCGTAACAATCAAAATACAAAATCAATATGTAGTGTTAATTGCGCCAATTGTCAGTTTAATCATGCCGGGATGCAATTTGCACCGCCCTCCCGCCCGCAAAAATGTGCACATGCAAGAAGGACAATATAAAAAAGCAAATTACATGCGCCAGTACGATGATAATTAGAATATATCCTGTTCCTGAAATGTCAGGTCTACTCTATATGTATAAGATAAAGATGATATGGTTTGAGGCCACCAACAAAATAAATGCTCGTGGATGATTAGTAGTATGTAGTAGTCGAACCATTTTATTCTAGAATGTATTTTGGATCTGTTGAATCTAATTGCCTGCTTCGTCTATTAGCAAGCCCAAAACTTTCAAAAATGAATCGATTTAATGCATATGAACTACACCAATTCCTTCCCAGACCTGCCCAACCGATTCATACCATAACCATTTGAATCTAGGTTTCCAACACCATAGACAATGATAGAATGTGATCTGTCATTGCTGTGACAATAGTTGTTGAATTTATAATAGATCTCTCATAGCGATGCCAAAGAAGCGCACGTGAGGTCGAAGTCCATTAGACTGACATTTTAAACATCGCACAAAGATTTGTCCAGGGTGGGGAAGCATTAGCAGTCAAGGTCACTAACTACTAGACAGGATTGGTGATGAAACCTACGTAAACATATGAAATTATGATCTGGAAATATCTATCTAAGCACCTACCCACATACATAACAAACAAGTAACCTATTAATAAAAAAACCGGCCAAGTACGAGTCGGACTCGCGCACGAAGGGTTCCGTACCATTATCTATAAAAACGAGCAAAAATTCACGTTTGTTGTATGAGCCCCCTTGAGTATTTATTTTATTTTGTTTTTTAGTATTTGTTATTATAGTGGCATTTGGGTACGGTACCCTAAAAATGAATACATTATGCCTTAAAAAGAAGGTCCACTAACTAATTCGTATGTAACAAAGTCATTAAGGAAGCTTTAGTTGGATAATAACATAGACGGGCCGGTTGGCGTGGTTGGTAAATGCTTGCCTTTCACGTCGCAGGTAGAGGGTTCGATTCCCACTCTGGAAAGATATTTGTGTCCATGTACATGTCTGTTTGTCCTAAGTCGGGTGTAATTATCTCTATAAGTATGTATTTATAAGGGGAAAAGTAGTATATCAGTGATCTTTTTTCCATAGTACAAGCTCTGATTAGTTTGGGATGAGATGACCGTGGGTGAATAATGTGCCAGGATATTATATTATACTAGCAGTGCCCGCGGACTTCGTTCCACGTTATAAATATTTTTTGTCCCTGGCCGTTTGTCCCGCGTAATACTTCGGGTTAAAAGTTCGGGATAATAAAAAATTATGATGATGAAATAACGTAGCTTTATATTGGTGAAATAATTTTGAAAATCGGTTATGTAGATCCAGAGATTACCCCTTACAACATCACAAGCTCACAACCTCACAAACTCATAAACGATACCTCTTTATAATATTAGTATAGATTACCTACTCACATAACAAACAAGACACTTGTTAATAAAAATTAATATATTACAAATTCATGCCTTAAAAACAAGGTCCACTAACACCTATTCGTATGTAACATACTCATTAAGGAAGCATTAGTTGGATAATAACAATTTACTATCGTGATTTTGAAAGTGAACTTATAAAAAACCGATGTTGTATGAACCTACTTCCAGTCGCCTACATCGCGGCATCGGTGACATTAATAGTCAAATGCATATTGTATAATGTGAGAGAGACCAAACGGATTGGAACGAATCGAGGTTTTGTTACGAAACATTGTATGTTGTTAGTGTTTAAAATTTGAATAAATGGTAATCATACAAGAAAAACAAAAATCCTGTGCTACTAATATTATAGATGTAAAAGTTTGTGAGTATAATAATAATATCTGGGGACAGTGTCACACAGATCATCCTAGCCCCAAACTAAGCAAAGCTTGTACTATGGGTACCAGTCGACGATATACATACTTATATATATAGATAATACTTATATACATAGAAACCATCCATGACTCAGAAAAAAATATTCGTGCTCATCACACAAATATTTGCACTTACCGGGATTCGAACAATATCTGGGGACAGTGTCACACAGATCATCCTAGCCCCAAACTAAGCAAAGCTTGTACTATGGGTACCAGTCGACGATATACATACTTATATATATAGATAATACTTATATACATAGAAACCATCCATGACTCAGAAAAAAATATTCGTGCTCATCACACAAATATTTGCACTTACCGGGATTCGAACCCAGGACCACCAGCTTCGTAGGCAGGAGCACTACCAACTAGGCTACGGTGACCGTCCAAGTATGGATGATTGTTACTCTTTCGCGCAAAAACAACAAGACGGATTATGATGAAACCTTGTAGTAGGTATCTACATATAGGCTATCCTACTAATATTTCAAATGTGAAAGTTTGTGAGTATGGATTTATGGATGTTTGTTACTCTTTCATGCAAAACCAACGAGATGGATTTTGATGAAACTGTAGTAGTAATATCACACTAATATTATAAAGGTGAAAGTTTGTGAGTGTGTATGTTTGTCACTTCTTCACGTTTAAACGGCTGGAGCGATATTAATAAAATTTGGTATGGAGTTAACTGACACCTTGGATTAACACATAGGCTATAATTTATAAAGTTTAACGCGGGTTAAACCGCTGAGTACAGCTAGTATCTCATATATCCGAATAACATAATTATTATAGGCTATCCTACTTATATTATAAATGGGAAAGTTTGTAAGTATGGGATGTATGTATGTTTGTTATTGTTTCACCCAAAAACTAAGGAACGGGTTTTAATGAAACTTTGTACTAATATAGCTTATATATTTTTGACGGCATAGAATATCGCCACCCCATCTCATCCCGTGGGGGGTCGTAGAAGTCGTCCCGAGGGAATATCTATCAGTGGACGGGCAGCAGCGTCTCTCTGTGTAGTATGACCATCATATTGCGATCGCCTAACCATCTGCCAAGCATTGCGATTTTGGCATACCCTTCCAAATTGTGGAATTTTTTTGGGGGAGGCGTTTGTTCAGCAGTAGGCGTCAATTGGCTGAACTTATATATCCAAATAAATAAGGTTACAATTTATGAAATTTAACGTGGGTGAAACGGCGGGGCTTACTGTACGTCGAAACATTCCTCCGCATCGTCGGGAGGTAAAGTAATAATAATATCTAGGGACAATCTCACACAGATCATCCTAGCCCCAAACTAAGCAAAGCTTGTACTATGGGTACCAGGCGACGATATACATACTTATATAGATAGATAAATACTTATATATTAGGTCTTTACCTATGAAATTGCCGTTCTGCAGTACTGGCCATTTCAAATCAAAATAATTTTTGTTTGGCTAAGAATTCTAATTTCAAATTAATTTTATTTTAAAAACATGGATTCTTTTTTCCAAAAGTAGTCATTTCTTTATTGATTAGTGTTACATTTTCATCGCATTTCAATCTTTTTCGTCATCATGGATACGTTAAAAATTCGAGTAATTATGGAATATGAGTACCGTCGTGGCAGCAACGCGGCACAAGCGGCACGCAACATCAACGACGTTTACGGAGCTAACACTACAAACCAACGCACCACCTGTTATTGGTTTGCTCGCTTCCGTTCTGGAAATTTCGACCTGAAAAATGAACCTCGCGGTCGTCCGAAGACTTTGGTCGACAATGACGAATTAAAGGCGGTTGTGGAAGCTGATGATACACAATCTACGGCTGAATTAGCAGCAGCTTTCGACGTTAGCGTCAAAACAATATTGGTCCATTTGCGTCAAATTGGCAAGGTAAAAAAGCTTGACAAATGGGTGCCCCACGAACTCAATGATCGCCAGCGCGAAGTACGCGTCGAGACGTGCCTTGCACTGCTCAACAGACACACAAATGAAGGAATTTTGAACCGCATTGTTACCTGCGATGAAAAATGGATTCTGTTTGATAACCGCAAGCGCTCAGCAAGTTGGTTGGATCCTGGTTCAGCACCTAAACAATGCCCTAAACGAAAACTTACCCCTAGAAAAGTGATGGTCACTGTTTGGTGGTCTAGCGCCGGTGTGATTCATCACAGCTTCTTACCAAACGGGGTGAGCATTACTGCAGATGTGTACTGTGAAGAACTGAGCACAATGATGGAGAAGCTGGCGCATCTCCAACCAGCATTGGTCAATCGCTCGTCTCCGCTGCTCCTGCACGACAACGCGCGACCTCATACTGCACAGCAGACGGTCTCCAAGTTGCAAGAACTGGGGTTGGAAGCTCTCCGTCATCCGCCCTACTCACCAGACCTTGCGCCTACAGACTACTACTTTTTCCAGAATTTGGATAACTTCTTGGCGGGAAAAAAATTCAATACCCGAGAGGCAGTACAAAATGCCTTTGAAGAATTTGTTGCCTCCCGTCCAGCTGATTTCTTTAAGAAGGGCATCAATAAACTGCCACTGCGATGGCAAAGATGCATTGATTGCATGGGTGATTACTTCGATTAATACAAATAAAAAAATTCATGAAAAAAATTCGTTTAAATTTTTTCATACAAAACGGCAATTTCATAGGTAAAGACCTATTACATAGACAACATCCGTAACTCAGAAACAAATATTCGTGTTCATCACACAAATATTTGCACTTACCGGGATTCGAACCCAGGACCACCAGCTTCGTAGGCAGGAGCACTACCAATTAGGCTACGGTGACCGTCGAAAGTGCTCAGAAGGTTGGCCGTATTGTCCGGTATGGCAATTCTGATACTTTGACCCAGTGTTAGTATATTTTATCATACATATCTACCTAGTTATATAACTTATATCCGTGATTAAAGATAAAACTTAGATCAGAGTTCATAGATTCATTTCAAACAGTTACATAACCCAAATGTTACGGATAGTACGCACTCTGGTCTAGTCTAGTCTTACGTACTAACCTTCCAAAATTACAAGCGGATTATGTGAAGTAGGTATGTATTATAATTATGAGCGACAACCTATTCCAATTGACTGTGTTCTATGTTACATAAACCAGTTATTACGTATAGAACGTAATACATACATGTATGTACATGTATCTGTAATCTAGCGTATCATTTGTGCATTATAAATTAATCTAGTAACAAGTGTTTATGCTTATTGCCTATTAAGAGTGCCTAATAATATTGACTTTGCCCTATGTTACAATAAAAAACCGACCAAGTGCGAGTCGGGCTCGCGCACAATGGTTCCGTACTATTATCTATAAAAGCGAGCAAAAAGTTCACGTTTGTTGTATGGGGGCCCACTTAATTATTTAATTTATTTTGTTTTTTAGTATTTGTTGTTATAGCGGCTACAAAAATTCATCATCTGTGAAAATTTCAACTGTCTAACTATCGCGACCTATGAGATACACCCAGGTGACAGACGGACAGACATGCAGACAGACACACAGCGAAGTCTTAGTAATAGGGTCCCGTTTTACCCTTTGGGTACGGAACTCTAAAAAGTAGATATTGCGGATTACGCGACTCATTAGTTTAAAAAAAACTATAATTACGAATAACACTGTTGTTTTAAGTTTTCTGTACTCAATCTCAATCAATTCAGACTATCTTTTGATATCTTTTGCTGCGGCTGCCACCTTGGGATGATTTTGTATAATTAAATTCCAAAAGGTATCCAGATAATTAGTCGTTTAGGCTTATTACACTTGACGATAGTGTCTACTCCACCTGTCTGACTCCTAATAGAAGCGTCGTGTTTGAAGTTCTTGAAGTCATACGTTGATGAAAAGTAGGTTCTGGTACTAGAAATTTCAGACCAAAACTATTTTTAAGTGTCCACCTTTCTTTATTTTAAATGCGTTCGCCATATTATCTGAAAATAAAACATCAACAAACGTCCTTCTGCTAACAATTTATAGATGAAAACAAAATCCTTAAAATTATGGCTACTCGTCTCTAGCTTTGCGACAAAAGCAAAGTTATTATATATATTTTAGTTAACTGTTTTAACAACAAAAAGTGACAGAAAATGCAGAAACTTAAGGATCTTCTACACGGTTGCAAACCAACGTCCCAACAGAGGTCACCCTGGTGGTTGCCATCCATCTAGACTGCAGTTGTGCAGTCTAGACGGATGGCAACCACCAGGGTGTCAAGATTTCTTCGTTATCTTTTAGTCATAACGAACCAATATTTTCTACCCGGTTGCAAACCAACGTCCCAACAGAGGTCACCCTGGTGATTGCCATCCATCTAAACTGCAGTTGTGCAATCTAGACGGATGGCAACCACCAGGGTGTCAAGATTTATTCGTTATCTTTTAGTCATAACGAACCAATAACGGCACAACTGCAGTTTAGATGGATGGCAACCACCAGGGTGACCTCTGTTGGGACGGTTGGTTTGCAACCGTGTAGAAAATATTGGTTCGTTATGACTAAAAGATAACGAATGAATATTGAAACTCAATTACAATATGGCATTTAAGTCTAAGCATTGACCTTTGAGTCGCTGTTCAATATTTAGAATACTGTTTTGAATTTAAATGGACAAACTAATTTTATTTAAGGGAAATTTTGTAGCTTACTTCACAATGGTATACTCTGACACTAAGGTAATATAGAGATTTTTACAGACGAATGACTAAAGTTAGCATTAATTAGTTAGAAAAAACGTAATATCTATCCCTTAAAAATGTACAGGTAATTTTTCCAAGAAAGATCATTATGCTAACTCATAAAATATGACATTTTATGGGTTTGAATAATGATCTTTCTTGGAAAAATGTCGTTTACATTTTCAAACTCAATGGTTGGTTGATTACATTAGTAGAAAAATTGTGGGTATGTAAACTAACAGTACACAGTTTTAGTACACAGTAAATAAGCAATATTTATTCTTTAAGATTAAGCTATAAAGATTTAAAATATGTAATAAATAGCCACATTTAAAACAAACAGTAAAAAATTGTGGCAGTAAAAATTATTTTATAATTTTAAGTTGTTACAAATTTAACTTTCCGGTTTATTACTGGATTAAATTATTTAATGAATCACTCATTATTGAGACGTATAATTCAATAATATGAGAATAATAAACTATGACATCTATTGGCTCTGAGTCACTTGATTGTCACCTTCCAAGAATCATTAATTTACTGATAGCTTTATTAGCTGTGTTATTAACTGTTCTAGGTTTACTTATCGTCTACGTAGTAAACAAATTAGTTGTTCATTGGATCAATAATCATACAATTAAACAGGAAGACAATTTTCACATGACATTTTAACGAACAAATGTCAAGTTTGATCGCGTTACCAATGTGTGATCGATGCTTTACAAACAAACATGTGAAACTATTCGGAATAATTTATTTACACTATGAACACTAGGTTATTTTATATTGTATCACATGTAATGATGATGATAATTTGTTATTTTTGGAATATTACTTTCTTTTTATAGATCTTTCGCGAACTTTTTCTCCATACTCTGTACCCATGATTGAACCTTGAAAATTCCTACCAAATGTATTTGAAAATTATGAACAGGTAGATTGTACGTGCTCGGTCTTGTAAGTTAGTTAGTTATTCACCGATTTTTGTATTCGTAAATATCGTAAGCGTACATATATTCTTCTACTATATAAAAATAAGGCGGGTTTTCCTTCCTGACGCTATAACTCCAGAACGCACGAACCGATTTCCACGGTTTTGCATTCGCTGGAAAGGTCTCGGGCTCCGTGAGGTTTATAGCAAAGAAAATTCAGGAAAAAATTCAATAGAAAAGCGGGAAAATCATTAATTTATAAAATTTAACGCGGGTGAAACCGCGGGGCACAGCTAGTTATATTATAGATTCCGTGCTATTCAGGGGAAAATATCCGATTGTATTGGAATCTTCTTCGGTGGGATAAAGAACAGATGTTATTTTTTGTGTCGATGATATTTGTTTCTTGTTTAGATATTCATTAAATAATACTCCTTTAAAATGCCGAACTAAACTAGCTTTCTCAACTAAACGGCAATTCACATACACTACAATAGTAGGTGTATTTTAAGCCACAGGCTGGCGCCATTGATGACCGCATATCAACAGTGCCAACAAATGTCTACTTATTATATATTTATGTATGGGCGGTGGCTACTTACATGTCAAAGATGTTCAAATCATCCAGTATGCCTATATCATCTGATGATAGCATCCGCAACCAACAGCTTATGATGCTGACAGCACCCAATTTTATCACCTGTTATATTTCATAAATCACATTGCGACTTATTAAATAAAAACTCGCATTAAATTAAAAGAACAACGCCAATTTTGGAATAATCTAAATTCTATCCGCGAAGGTGCCCTCAGCCCGCTGGGTGTCCCACTTCTCGACCCATTCGTTGGGGCAGAGAGACTTTAAGACTCTGTGGAAATACTGGCAAGGCTCGTACTTCTCCCCACGGACCTTCTGGCACCGGTGGAAGTCCAGGTAGCTCTGGTAGCAATATCTGGTCTAGTTCTGGTTGGGGAAACGCGGGTTGAATGGCGCAGTTTTGATGTCAGCGGTTGATTTGATCATCTCAGGCATTTTGCTTATAGTATTTTTAGCTTTTCCGCAATAGATGTATTTTACCAGGAAATGGCAGCGCACATTCTAATCTCACGCCAATATCGCCCGTTAAATTTAACAATTGCAGCCAGAGTGAAATTGACCAAACTATTAATTGCGAGTACTATATAAAAGCTTTATGACAAATATAAATCACAAAGTGTAAAGGATTACTAACTATCACTATAGTATGAAAGTATCTACTTCATCATCATCATCATATCAGCCGAGAGACGTCCACTGTTGGACAAGGCCTCACCCAAGGATCTCCACGATAGCCGGGCCTGCGCTGCCCGCAGGATCTACTCATCTATACATATAATAACATCGTAGGAAAATAAAAACTGTACATTGAATATTTTTAAAAAAGGATACTTGGGGCGTGATCTACTTTCGACACCGAAGCCAAATATATAGTTTTAAGAATTTTTGTCTGTTTGTCTGTATGTATATCCGGGCTAAACTCAAAAAGTACTGCACGGATTTACTTCAAATTTTGCATTAATATTACTAAGAGGTCGGGTCAACATATAGGCTACATACGCTATCACCTACGGGGGAGGAGCTATGATAATTTATAAAGTTTAACGCGGGTAAAACCGTGGGGCACAGCTAGTTATAAATATATTAACAGTAGGCTCTTGTACTGAGTACCAATGGTTATTGTTAACAAGTTTTAAGTACAGCGACAACGGCCCTCTTAAATAATCACTATTCATGTCCATTCCTGCTGGTGGTCCTGGGTTCGAATCCCGGTAAGTGCAAATATTTGTGTGATGAGCACGAATATTTGTTTCTGAGTCATGTTTTCTATGTATTTAAGTATTTTATCTATCTATATAAGTATGTATATCGTCGCCTGGTACCCATAGTACAAGCTTTGCTTAATTTGGGGCTAGGATGATCTGTGTGACTTTTTCCCTAAAATATTATTATTATTATTCCTTAGTTTTCTGGAAGAAATAACATTTTAGTGATAAGACCGCCCATTTATATTAGAGATATAATTTTAGTAATATAATGAATAAGCACATGTTCAACCTAAAGTTGTATAGTGTTTCGTAACAAAACCTCGACTCGTTCCAATCTGTTTGGCTTGTCTCACATTATGATTATAATTATATGGTCATGTGATTGTATTATTTATTATAAATATAAAAAATTAAAATAATTTACTGACTTGACTACAAGGCCCATATTAGTTCGTAACAATTTGTACTTGAGCGCTATGTTAGTAAATGATAGAATAATACAATCAGCAATATATAATACAATGATAAATATAATATTATATTATTTATAAGGACGGATGCCCTTACGCAGTAAGTTTACAGGACTCCTCACGACGTGGAGTTTTGTAAACCAACTGAAAAGTGAAAACTTATTGGTGTACAATAAAGAGTTAATATATCTATCAAAGGGCTTCCTAATCATAAAATGCACTGCATATACAATTACAATTTAATAATTGTTTGAGATTCTTTTGTTTTAAGCAGTTTTTGAAGAGGACTGGTTTTTTTTCTATCAAGCCAAAATACTAGAATTGTGTTTTCGGATCAATTATATTCTTGAAACATATTTCCAGGTTAGACAAAGCATAAAGTAGGTTTGTCTCTTTTGCACATCATAGAACGTAACCCCCAAACGTGTTTGAACTAGTCGGCCGGCCGGTGCAGTGTCGTTGTGTTGTGTCACAGAGAGAAAATAAATTTCGCTTAGATGAAGTTAGATTTTAAGGTAAGTTTCTCTGTTTTATTTACGTAAAATAATGGCAATTGGTTATGACTATTATATTTGCTGGTTGATAAATATTGTATAATCTTCATTCATACAGTTTTATTATGAGAATTGGATTTTAGTTTTATTGTTACAAAACAAAGTTTTCAAAATGGCGTAGTAGTGCACTGTGACTCAATTTTAAAAAGTACACAGTGGCTCGTGAGTCACTGTGTACCTATGTGCTAGTACCAGTAATTTAAATACTTATGATTGCTACATTTAAAGGCATTTTTTTTTTAGAATGCCGCGACCCCAAAATGAGGATTGATATTAATTCGAAACGGAGAATCTATACGTAAGGCTTCGAAAAATGTTGGAGTCTCTTTTGCCACTTTAAAACGATACCATCATAAATTTAAAGATGCTCCTTCGCTGGAAGATTTGACATCATCCCAACTAGAGCCCAATTATTCACTCAATATGATTTTCGCAGCCGAACAAGAGATTACACTAAAAAACTATGTAACGCATTGTGCTCTTTACTATTTTACAGATTAACAGCCAAAGAAAGCCGGAGACTGGCATACCAGTGTGGAAAAATTAACAATTTAAAAATGTAAACATTTTTTTTCTTTAATAAATATATTAAACTTCAATTATTTTGACTATTTTTATTACTCCTTTTGATGAGTCACTGTGTACCTGTTGAGCCACTGTGGACCCCAGGGTTGGGTCACTGAACACCTGGGTGTGCACAGTGGCTCAAAAATCTTTATTTTGTTTTCTATTATTTATTTAATTTTAAACCTATTTTATGGAATTGTGTTGATGCAGTGTTAAACTATAATAGTTAATGAATAATATGTATAAGTTTCATATCAATCCAATAAGGATTTATATTTAATTTAGCTTTTCGAAAAACACATGAGTCACTGTTGCCTCCTTAACCCTACAACTAATTGGAGGTAAAAGTTCGATTTTACCTACTACGAAATGGTCACGTGTTATTATATATTTTCTATGAAGACAAATCGGCCTTATACAATGATCTATTTCCATTTGAAATTTCTACTTCGATCAATTCGTGCCTCAGCGGGTGTGTTTCCAACAATTCACATTTATTTATACAGAGTTGGCTGAGAATAGGATCACGTCATCAACGGAATATCTAGATTGTAATGAAAGAACTCGGTAGGATTTTGATATTGTTGTTTCATATGAAGGGAATTGCAAGGTTGTTGTTCAGTGGGTTTATTTAAGGAATTATCATCATCACAATTTTTTTTCTTTAGTTTTCTTTGGCTATGCATCAAGTTCTTTTTTTGTAATATCTATACATGTTCCATCTTCTTTAAAATGTACAATTATTAAATAGGCATTTAGTTTTAATATGTTTAAAGATTATTTTGATGGAATAATAATATTATTATAATACAGATTACAATATTTACATGCCTACTATTACTAGAACATGGTTTGCCAAGTATAATGGTTAAGAACGTTTTATTTTTTCTGCAATATTTCATTCATATATACAATTATTCTAAACTTACTCCTGAGTTTCAAGTTAGTTAAACGGTTTCGTTTACTATACTTTCGTTCGCAGCAAAATAACAAAGTTGTAAAATTAAATTTGCGGCACTCATTTTATCTAAGGTGTGTACCTTAGATCCTGAGTTACTCCTGAGTTTCAAGTTAGTCAAACGGTTTTGTTTACAATACTTTCGTTCGTAGCAAAATAACAAAGTTGTAAAATTAAATTTGCGGCACTAATTTTATCTAAGGTAGTGAGTTTAGAATAATTGTATATATGAATGAAATATTGCAGAAAAAATAAAACGTTCTTAACCATTATGCTTGGCAAACCATGTACTAGTAATAGTAGGCATGTAAATATTCTAATCTGTATTATTGGCTACATATCAAGCTATACATTTGCAATATAGCTGACATCTCATTGTATGGAAATTCTATACAACGCGGGATCAGCTTATACTGAAAATGTAGGTATAGCTTGATATGTAGCCGTGTACATATGTACATAATAATGCCTACGCTTCTTTTGTATTTGGTATTTTATGTTAAAGTAATTTATTTAAATACTGAAATCATTAAATTAGTATTATTTTTATTCATAATAATAGATTAAAACTAAGCGAGCTTGTGCGAGATAATTACTAGTATAAGAATCTACAATTGGATAAAATAAAAATAACGATTTCATCATATTGTATTATACTATTCGAAATAACAATTCCGTCCGTGAGATTGAACATACAGAATTAAGTTTATGACTCATCATGATAAATATCATGCACTTGGACATTGCCTACAAAGGAGATAACATACTTCAAACGGATCGTTGTTTACCACGATAGTATTTTATTATAAGTTGTAATCATTAATGTTTTGTAATAATTAAACCGCCTCTTTAACTTACTTAATGGAGATTAAAAATAAAAGAGCATAAACTATAGAATTATATACCAATGTACAGACGCCTGCACATCCAGCTCCCCCAATCTGTATTTTTTTTTATATCCTGGGACATTATTTACACACGGCCATCTGATCCCAAACTAAGCAGAGCTTGTACTATGGAAACCAGATAACTGATATACCTACTACATGTACTACTTTTCTTTTGTAAATATATACTTATATAGATAAATTACACCCAGACTCAGGACAAACAGACATGTTCATGCACACAAATATTTGTCCTGGGTGGGAATCGAACCCACGACCTCCAGCATGAAAAGCAAGCATTTGCCAACCACGCTAATAGGCCCGTAATTTTTTATAGATTTTCAACTTTATTACAAAAGCATAAGGTTCAGTTTCAATTGAGGAAATTTGACAGATTGGGGTAGATGTATATGCTGGCGTCTGTACATAATTCTCTGACATAAACTACATTTTGCAAAATAATGTTTGTGACAACTATACTGACATATATTGTACTCAACAAAAATCTTCTACACAATTAACAAACTTCTAGGTAAAACTACTTTTTATTATTCCATAGCTGTGCCCCGTAGTTTTACCCGCGTCAAACTTTATAAATGATCACAGCTCCTCCCCCGTAGGTGATAGCATGTAGGTACCCGATATGTTGAACCGATCACTAAGGAATATTCATGGAACATTTAAAGTAAATCCATGCTAGTACTTTTTGAGTTTAGCCCGGACATATACCTACAGACAAACAGACAAAAATTCTAAAAACTATATTTTTGGTTTCTATATCTATTGTAGACCACGCCCCAAGTATCCTTTTAAAAAAATACTCAATGTACAGTTTTCACTTTCCTACGATTTTATTATATGTATAGATGTATACTCGCTCTGCCTCGTTGGTCTAGCGGTAGCGTGTTGACCCGCAGAGAACGAGGTCCTGGGTTCAAATCCCGGGTCGGGCCAAAAAGTGATTTTGGGACTTTACTGTAAAAAGAAAAATTTCTCAGCATCAACCCGAAGTCTGGGAGTTGGCGGTATTATACACCCGTGCCTCGGAGAGCACGTAAAGCCGTCGGTCCTGTACCTGACCTCTTTCCGGTCGTGTCGCCTAGGCGTCCCATCGGATCATGAGAGTGATGGAGTAGAACGTGCTCCTGTGTTTGCGCACACACTTGAGCGTTATAATATGTCCCGCGCAGATATATAATCTCTGTTGAGACTGGCCGCCGTGGCCGGAATTCGGCTAGGAGGATATTATTATTTACTCGCCTACCTTCACTTTACTTGACGACTAAACTAGTTCTTAGACAAAAAGTCTATACCGTTCCTCGTTTTAGAATTTGTGAATATTCAACATTTTCCTGGTCGCTTGCCAATTTGGCGAATGATGTTTAGCGTACCATTATAATAGGTATATCTTTAACAGCCTATAAGAATACAGTTTTAGTATAGTCCATATCAATACATGAGTTCAGGCCTGTAGCCCAGACAGGTAGGCAGGGTTAATTTTACATTTGCTACAACACATGTTGACAATAAAGACTGTTGTCTAATGAGTACAAGCGGGAAAGATTGCTTAAAGTGCCCTCCGAAGCACGGAGACGTTCAGACGTTAAACCACTTTTGCTAATCTATTGGCTCTTCACTCCTATCACGACATCTTCTTAAATGCACGTTCAGAATACTTCTGACCTCTCTTGAAAATAACTCAAATTTGGTTGAAAAGCGTTTGACGTGGTCTTCTCCTTTCAACTGTACCATTCACACTGGATAAACTTCATTTGGAATTACCTACTTAGAAGTCAATAAATGTATTTTTTTCTGTTAGTTTGTGACCAAGGTCTAACTAATCAGCTTAAACTGCTCTCAACTTCCTGTTTTTATAAACATTAGTGTTTATAAAGATAAAAATATGCCAAACTCAAACTAAGTGGCAGTGGGCAGGGCACATAGCTCGTAGAAGCTGGGGCAGAAAGGCGACTACTAATCGGAAGTCGCAGCGTAGACAGGCCCCCTACAAGGTTTACCGACGATCTTCAAAGGCGGCGCGCGAGGTCGCGGGAAGCGAGCGGCGATATATATGTTTGTAAAGTACCCCGCGTCATAGGGATTAGATAACGTAGTACGAGCGTTGACTTAAAAAAAAAACAAATATACATAAATTACACCCAGTCACAGACCAAATAATTCCCACGACGTCTAGCCTAGCAATCAGGTTCACTTCACATGATGTCTAGTGTCCATATATAATATGAGAAATTAGACATGTACACTTTACTATATGCGATGTTTGTTGAAGGAAAGCTATTGCAAATACAGAAAGGTAAATGATAATTAATTAACTTCTATCTCGCAGTTATATAAATTACATCGGTAAATAAGACGATATAACGCAAGTGGAAATGTACTAAAATAACGTTTAAATAAAGCACATCTAATTATAACACCAGACATGAAAACAAACAGTGACTTTAAGAATTTTATCTGTTGAATGAAGACGGATGAAATTCAGTACTTACGCTACCTATTGAGAAGAAATCACAACTGAGGTATCATTTCTAAATACGGATTTTAGAATATAGATAATTAATATAACTTTCGTATATAATATATACGAAAGTTACAAGTTACATATTATGTATATTTTTAAGGAAGGTATGCAATGCTTTGGTGGTTGACTGCACGTGTTGCGCAGTGGTTGAGACAGTCGGCTCAACTTTGTGTCCCGAGTTCGATTCCCACGCAGGACTACTATTTGTGTGATCAATTAAAGTTTTTCTGAGTCTGGATGTACTTTGTGTCTGCATGGGTGGCCCAGCGGCTAAGACAGTCGCCTCGTCGCTTCTTGTTGCGGGTTCGTGTCCCGCGCTGGACAACTATTTGTGTGACCCATAAATAGTTGTTGTGGGACTGGATGTAATTCGGGTCCGTTTATTATATGTTTGTAAAGTACCCCGCGACACAGGGATTAGATTCCCTAGTGCGGGCGTTGTCTTTAAAAACCAATTGAGATGAAATGCAGATCGAATTCGACCTTTATCTGTAACTGAAATCTTAACTTTAGCTTAACTCACAACTGACGGACTTTTAGAATTTTGATAATTGATATAGCGTTACTAATTTCCTTTAAAGAAGGTTTCCTTTTGTGTTATCCGTGTGGTTATCAGCCCAAGAAAGAATTACAGGGCCACCCCACGCCGTCTCGTGGGTTTCGTAAAAGGCGACTGAGGGATACACCAGGAAATCGGGCAGCACCTCCTGTGTACTAACTATAACGTACTGCGGTCCCCAACTCGCATGCTAAGCGCGGTGACTACGGCACACTCCTCCAAACGGCAACCTTAGAAACCGTTAGGGTGGGCCTATGTTCAGCAGTGGTCGATATCGACTGCACGTGTGGCGCAGTGGCTAAGAGAGTCGCCTCGCCGCTTCGTGTCGCGAGTACGAGTCCTGCGCCGGACAACTATTTGTGTGGCCCATAAATACTTGTTCTGAGTCTCGATGTAGGTACTTTCTGTCCGTCTATTATATGTTTGTAAAGTACCCCGCGACACAGGGATTAAATTCACAAGTGCGGGCGTCGTCTTAAAAAAAAGAAAATAATAATAATATCAGGCTGATGATGATGATTCATTTCTGTTTAGCACCTTTGGTGGTTGACTGCGCGTGTGGCGTACCAGTTAAGACAGTCGCCTCACCACTTCGAGTTTGATTCTCACGCAGGACAACTATTTGTGTGAACAGTGAAAAGGTTTTCTGAGTCTGGATGTACTTTGTGTCCGTCAATTATGTTTGTAAAGTACTCCGCTACAAAGGGATTAATTACCCTAATGCGGGCGTTGGGTTGAAGTAAATAAAAAAAAACTGCACGTGTGGCGCAGCGGCTAAGACAGTCGCCTCACCGCTTCGTGTGGCGGGTTGGAGTCCTGCGCCGGACAATTATTTGTGTGACCCACAAATAGTTGTTCTGAGTCTGGATGTACTTTGTGTCCATAATGTATATGTTTGTAAAGTACCCCGCGACACAGGGATTAAATCCCCTAGTGCAGGCGTTGACTTTAAAAATAATAATAATATCAGGCTGATGATGATGATCCATTTCTGTTTAGCACCTTTGGTGGTTGACTGCGCGTGTGGCGCACCAGTTAAGACAGTCGCCACACCAAGTGTGTCCCGAGTTCGATTCCCACGCAGGACAACTATTATAAGTTTGTAAAGTACTCCGCGACTCAGGGATTAATTACCCTAATGCGGGCGTTGTGTTGAAGTAAATAAAAAAAAACTGCACGTGTGGCGCAGCGGCTAAGACAGTCGCCTCACCGCTTCGTGTGGCGGGTTCGAGTCCCGCGCCGTTCGAGTCCTGCACCGGACAATTATTTGTGTGACCCACAAATAGTTGTTCAGAATCTGGATGTAATTTGTGTCAGTCTATTATATGTTTGTAAAGTACCCCGCGACACAGAGAACAGTTCCCTAGTGCGGGCGTTGTCTTTTAAAAACTAAACTTCTGGGTACAGACGCCAGCACATCCAGCTATCCCACTCTGTCTAATTTCTTTTAAAGATTTTCAACTTCATCACATAAGCAAAAGGTTCACTTTCAATTGGGGAAATCTGACAGATTGGGGTAGCTGGAAGTGCTGGCGTCTGTACTAATATTGATAACATATTTTTTCATGTGTGTTGACTTAGAGCATCTCAATGCTAAATACCTTTGTGGCGCGAAAGACAACCACGGCAACTGGCCCGTAATGTGCTCATGCTACATGGCTTAAATTATTATTTTAAATGTTTTTGTATGTACACAATTCTTAAATATAATTAGGTAGTTCGCAAAAGATTCTACAAAATATATGTTCCCGATTCTACAAAATATTCTTGGCTTATGGTACAAAGTTCGCTTTTGATACAAATTGCTGTCAACACGTAGAACCTTACGATGTTTAACGATGGGCGTGTCACGAACTCAATTAGCCTCCAAGAACATTGACATTATTTACTTTACTAAGGAAATTTCAAAAATGTCAGTAATGTTTGTATATTTAATTATACTTATGTTCTTATTTATATTTGAAGAAAAACGTATCCGTACGGTAAAGTACAGAATCAATGTTATCTAAATACATATTACATTGGTAAACAGACGTGGGTAATATCCATTATTTTCCTTCCCAATGAAAATAACATTTCCCGATAAGATGTTGTCTGACTTATGACTCCTAATACACAGTAACATATTAGTAAATATTACTTATCAACGAACAATATTGTGTCATAAGATGTGATTCATATTTGTTTAGACTATATCGATGTCTCGGGGTACAAAGGACGTAAGCACCAAAAGCCGATTTTACAGTAGACTAAAAAAATATATTTATATATTTAATTGACACATTTTTTAGATATTTAATGTAATCATGGGTTACTTTGCGGAAATCCATAACATTCAAAATACAAAATTATATGGTCAAATCCGCTAATCAATTTAATCAAGCCAGGATGCAATATGCGGCGCGCTCCTCCCCGCAGATAATATGCACATGCATATTTATATATGTATATTTTTTGGCCTAAACAACCCATTTGAACCCTAATATGTTCAACGTAAAAATAATTGCATAATCTACGGTGTTGTTTACACCTCGCGCTTATGAAGTGTCTAGTGTTCAAAATATGATGTCCGATGTATAAATGACCTTTTGAAGACAATCATTGCTATAAAATATCTAATAAAATTCTATAAATTTTAACTACTAACGTGTAAAATAATTACTACACATTTCATCATCATCATCATCATCATATCAGCCGAAAGACGTCCACTGCTGGACAAAGGCCTCCCCCAAAGATCTCCACAATTGCCGGTCTTGCGCTATCCGCATCCAGCGATTTCCAGCGACCCGCACAAGATCATCGGTCGATCTTGTAGGGGGCCTGCCCACGCTGCGTCTTCCGGTTCGTGGTCGCCACTCAAGAACCTTTCTGCTCCAACGGCCGTCGGCTCTACGAGCTATGTGCCCTGCCCACTGCCACTTCAGCTTGGCAATTCTTCGGGCTATGTCGGTGACTTTGGTTCGCCTGCGGATTTCGTCATTTCTGATGCGATCCCGCAGGGAAACTCCGAGCATAGCCCTCTCCATTGCTCTTTGGGTGACCTTGAGCCTTCGAATAAGGCCCATAGTGAGCGACCACGTCTCTGTTCCGTATGTCATCACTGGCAACACACACTGGTCGAAGACTTTCGACTTGAGACACTGCGGTATTTTGGACGAGAAGATGTTACGTAGCTTCCCGAACGCTGCCCATCCGAGTTGGATTCTACGATTGACCTCCTTCTCGAAGTTGGACCTACCTAGTTGGATGGTCTGTCCTAGGTAAATATAGTTCTCTACAACTTCGAGTGCAGAGTCACCAACTTTCAATTGAGTGGGTGCAACATGGACGTTTGACATGATTTTCGTCTTATCCATGTTCATTTTCAGACCCACTTGTTGAGAGACTCTGCTGAGGTCATCGAGCATTGTACCGAGGTCTTCCATGGTCTCAGCCATGACTACGATATCATCGGCAAATCGAAGGTGAGTGATGTACTCGCCATTGACATTGATGCCAAAGCCTTTCCAGTCCAGAAGCTTGAAGACGTCTTCCAATGCAGCGGTGAACAGTTTCGGAGATATAACATCTCCCTGTCTCACGCCTCGCTGCAAGTGGATAGGTTTCGAGATCTGGTCTTGGAGTCGCACTGACATAGTGGCGTTTTCATACAAACACTTTATCACCTCGATATACCGGTAGTCAATTTGGCACCTACTACACATTTATGTATACTTAATTATTCTTATACGTTATTATTTGTGTATTACGTTATTCGTTAGTTAGGTATTATTGTTTCGGTTGTTGGATACATAAATATATATTAAACATCTGGTTTGAACATCAAATATATGTAAATTATATATTTGTTAACTAACAGAAAAACAATATTATGTTTGCCTGGGTGTAATTATCTATATAAGTTTGCATTTTACATATACTACTTGTCTTTTGTATATACATACTTATTCAGATAATTACACCCAGACACAGGACAAACAGTCATGTTACAAATATCTGTCCTGGGTGGGAATCGAACCCACGACCTGCGGGGTGTAAGGTAAGCATCTATCATGATTTTTTAAAAATTCTACGTACGTTGCTCTTGAGAGTTGGCGATTATGCCTTCTAATCTCTTTGTTGTATCTAAGTAACTTTCCTCGTATAACTTTTTATCACCATTTAAGGTATTCAATTATTCATCAATGAATAAGTACTTTGGAATTGTTACTTCATTTTAAAGAATTATGTGATTACTAAGATAAGATAAAATTCCTCAAATAATGAGTATACTACTCAAAACATTTACATAGAAAACATCCATGACTCAGAAACAAATATTCGTGCTCATCACACAAATATTTGCACCGGGATTCGAACCCAGGACCACCAGCTTCGTAGGCAGGAGCACTACCAACTAGGCTACGGTGACAAATATGTAAATGTAACATTAAGGTATACGGAATAAATTAATTTTGAATATGGATTTGAACTTTGTTCCATGATAATATATAATATCTTCTTTTATATATCAAGCAAATTAAGAATTAAGGGTATTTGGAAATCAGATATACAACAAATATTTTGTAATCTCCATAAAATTGGTTTATGTTGACAAAGAAACGACGACAACATTCAGAATTCTATATTTGGCTTCCAAAAAACTAATCAGGATTTAATTACTTCTGTAATGACCTGATCGTAACAATCCTAGACAAAGAGTTGTAATACTTGAACGACTCTACAAAGTAGACACAGGCTGATTAGAACCGGTAGTTTTTTTTACCAATTTTATTAGAGGTTAATCCTTCGATGTAAAGTGAGTCTTAAGCAGCAGGAAATTTCTGAAAAAAATATCTGAAAAATATTATTTGATACTGGATGGGTCAGTCTTCGCTGCGCAAGTCAAAGATTACAAAAGTCGCCGCACACGAGCCACGGGCCACAGCCACAAACGCAGCGACGATTAGAAGAGTGTGGCGGCCACCGGCGTCAACCGTGTGCGGCGAGTCCATACAAAATGTACGAAAACTATAGGTAATATGCCAGTGGCGGCGTTTTGCGGTTGTGGCAAGTGGCTCCTGTGCGGGAGCCCTAAGGGATACATAAGGTAGTTGGACAACAGCAGCGCCGCCAACTCGCATGCCAAGCCCGGTGACTACGGCAAAACTCTCCAAATGGCAATGTTAAAAACCTTCGGAGGAGGCCTATATCCAGGTTGGGACGATATCAGGCTACTAATTAGTAACAATAATTGAACTATGAGCAATATTGAAGACAAATTAAAATTCTATTATCTAGAGCTTATCCTATTTAAGAATATCATGGGACTTTCTTTGTTTATTTATTTTATATATATATATATATATATATACCAGAAATTATATATTATATATCAGAAATTTCCTGCTGCTTAAGACTCACTTTACATCGAAGGATTAACCTCTAATAAAATTGGTAAAAAAAACTACCGGTTCTAATCAGCCTGTGTCTACTTTGTAGAGTCGTTCAAGTATTACAACTCTTTGTCTAGGATTGTTACGATCAGGTCATTACAGAAGTAATTAAATCCTGATTAGTTTTTTGGAAGCCAAATATAGAATTCTGAATGTTGTCGTCGTTTCTTTGTCAACATAAACCAATTTTATGGCGATTACAAAATATTTGTTGTATATCTGATTTCCAAATACCCTTAATTCTTAATTTGCTTGATATATAAAAGAAGATATTATATATTATCATGGAACAAAGTTCAAATCCATATTCAAAATTAATTTATTCCGTATATCTTAATGTTACATTTACATATTTGTCACCGTAGCCTAGTTGGTAGTGCTCCTGCCTACGAAGCTGGTGGTCCTGGGTTCGAATCCCGGTAAGTGCAAATATTTGTGTGATGAGCACGAATATTTGTTTCTGAGTCATGGATGTTTTCTATGTATTTAAGTATTTATCTATCTATATATGTATATCGTCGCCTGGTACCCATAGTACAAGCTTTGCTTAGTTTGGGGCTAGGATGATCTGCGTGACATTGTCCCAAGATATTAATAGATTAATAAATTTGCTGAAGGTGCCTGCTGCTGTGAAGCACTGCCAAAAACTCAGTAGAAATCCTTCTTTAAGAATGAATTTTGCTTTAGGTACAGACGCCAGCACATCCAGCTATCCCACTCTGTCTAATTTCTTTTAAAGATTTTCAACTTCATCACATAAGCAAAAGGTTCACTTTCAATTGGGGAAATCTGACAGATTGGGGTAGCTGGAAGTGCTGGCGTCTGTACTAATATTGATAACATATTTTTTCATGTGTGTTGACTTAGAGCATCTCAATGCTAAATACCTTTGTGGAGCGAAAGACAACCACGGCAACTGGCCCGTAATGTGCTCATGCTACATGGCTTAAATTATTATTTTAAATGTTTTTGTATCTACACAATTCTTAAATATAATTAGGTAGTTCGCAAAAGATTCTACAAAATATATGTTCCCGATTCTACAAAATATTCTTGGCTTATGGTACAAAGTTCGCTTTTGATACAAATTGCTGTCAACACGTAGAACCTTACGATGTTTAACGATGGGCGTGTCACGAACTCAATTAGCCTCCAAGAACATTGACATTATTTACTTTACTAAGGAAATTTCAAAAATGTCAGTAATGTTTGTATATTTAATTATACTTATGTTCTTATTTATATTTGAAGAAAAACGTATCCGTACGGTAAAGTACAGAATTAATGTTATCTAAATACATATTACATTGGTAAACAGACGTGGGTAATATCCATTATTTTCCTTCCCAATGAAAATAACATTTCCCGATAAGATGTTGTCTGACTTATGACTCCTAATACACAGTAACATATTAGTAAATATTACTTATCAACGAACAATATTGTGTCATAAGATGTGATTCATATTTGTTTAGACTATATCGATGTCTCGGGGTACAAAGGACGTAAGCACCAAAAGCCGATTTTACAGTAGACTAAAAAAATATATTTATATATTTAATTGACACATTTTTTAGATATTTAATGTAATCATGGGTTACTTTGCGGAAATCCATAACATTCAAAATACAAAATTATATGGTCAAATCCGCTAATCAATTTAATCAAGCCAGGATGCAATATGCGGCGCGCTCCTCCCCGCAGATAATATGCACATGCATATTTATATATGTATATTTTTTGGCCTAAACAACCCATTTGAACCCTAATATGTTCAACGTAAAAATAATTGCATAATCTACGGTGTTGTTTACACCTCGCGCTTATGAAGTGTCTAGTGTTCAAAATATGATGTCCGATGTATAAATGACCTTTTGAAGACAATCATTGCTATAAAATATCTAATAAAATTCTATAAATTTTAACTACTAACGTGTAAAATAATTACTACACATTTATGTATACTTAATTATTCTTATACGTTATTATTTGTGTATTACGTTATTCGTTAGTTAGGTATTATTGTTTCGGTTGTTGGATACATAAATATATATTAAACATCTGGTTTGAACATCAAATATATGTAAATTATACATTTGTTAACTAACAGAAAAACAATATTATGTTTGCCTGGGTGTAATTATCTATATAAGTTTGCATTTTACATATACTACTTGTCTTTTGTATATACATACTTATTCAGATAATTACACCCAGACACAGGACAAACAGTCATGTTACAAATATCTGTCCTGGGTGGGAATCGAACCCACGACCTGCGGGGTGTAAGGTAAGCATCTATCATGATTTTTTAAAAATTCTACGTACGTTGCTCTTGAGAGTTGGCGATTATGCCTTCTAATCTCTTTGTTGTATCTAAGTAACTTTCCTCGTATAACTTTTTATCACCATTTAAGGTATTCAATTATTCATCAATGAATAAGTACTTTGGAATTGTTACTTCATTTTAAAGAATTATGTGATTACTAAGATAAGATAAAATTCCTCAAATAATGAGTATACTACTCAAAACATTTACATAGAAAACATCCATGACTCAGAAACAAATATTCGTGCTCATCACACAAATATTTGCACTTACCGGGATTCGAACCCAGGACCACCAGCTTCGTAGGCAGGAGCACTACCAACTAGGCTACGGTGACAAATATGTAAATGTAACATTAAGGTATACGGAATAAATTAATTTTGAATATGGATTTGAACTTTGTTCCATGATAATATATAATATCTTCTTTTATATATCAAGCAAATTAAGAATTAAGGGTATTTGGAAATCAGATATACAACAAATATTTTGTAATCTCCATAAAATTGGTTTATGTTGACAAAGAAACGACGACAACATTCAGAATTCTATATTTGGCTTCCAAAAAACTAATCAGGATTTAATTACTTCTGTAATGACCTGATCGTAACAATCCTAGACAAAGAGTTGTAATACTTGAAC
Source organism: Pseudoips prasinana (assembly GCA_951640165.1). NCBI lineage: Eukaryota > Metazoa > Arthropoda > Insecta > Lepidoptera > Nolidae > Pseudoips > Pseudoips prasinana. The sequence continues at coordinate 23,915,658 of OX621246.1, forward strand.
GACTCTACAAAGTAGACACAGGCTGATTAGAACCGGTAGTTTTTTTTACCAATTTTATTAGAGGTTAATCCTTCGATGTAAAGTGAGTCTTAAGCAGCAGGAAATTTCTGAAAAAAATATCTGAAAAATATTATTTGATACTGGATGGGTCAGTCTTCGCTGCGCAAGTCAAAGATTACAAAAGTCGCCGCACACGAGCCACGGGCCGCAGCCACAAACGCAGCGACGATTAGAAGAGTGTGGCGGCCACCGGCGTCAACCGTGTGCGGCGAGTCCATACAAAATGTACGAAAACTATAGGTAATATGCCAGTGGCGGCGTTTTGCGGTTGTGGCAAGTGGCTCCTGTGCGGGAGCCCTAAGGGATACATAAGGTAGTTGGACAACAGCAGCGCCGCCAACTCGCATGCCAAGCCCGGTGACTACGGCAAAACTCTCCAAATGGCAATGTTAAAAACCTTCGGAGGAGGCCTATATCCAGGTTGGGACGATATCAGGCTACTAATTAGTAACAATAATTGAACTATGAGCAATATTGAAGACAAATTAAAATTCTATTATCTAGAGCTTATCCTATTTAAGAATATCATGGGACTTTCTTTGTTTATTTATTTTATATATATATATATATATATATATATATATATATATATATATATATATATACATATATATATATATATATATATATACATATATATATATATATATACATATATATATATATATATATATATACATATATATATATATATATATATATATATATATATATATATATATATATATATAAGTGCGTTGCCGGCCTTTAAGAAAAGAAAATACCTCCGCAGCTAATTGATTCCACAGAGCGGTAGTGCGCGGCAAAAAGTTTCTTGTGAAACGCACAGTGGTAGATGACCATTCATCCAGATCCATTTTCTTTTTTGGAATATTGTCTTTTAATGGTTGTTAAAATTTAATATAGGTATTATGAATTTACCTGAATATGTACCGAGAACGATTTGTAAAGTATCACACACAAGCCCGAGAGACTTGAGTGGTATTTAATAATAATTGTTAAATAAAAAAAGCACAACGGCTACTTGTAGATAAATCAACTATTGAGGCATTATTTAATATTTGATCGTCATCATTAACCACAGCTGGTAAAAGCCTTCCACAAGGAGCCGGTCTTCCGCAATATTAAATACACGCCTAAATTATATCTAAGTTTATCTAAGTTCTTCCTCGAGCGGGTCATGCCAATATGTCGCTTGGACGGGAGAGTCTTGTACCCAACTGCAATAGAATAAAGATCATTGCTTATGTAAACGAACTGTATGTACAGATGCCAGCTGATCAAGCCACCCAATCTGTCAAATTTCCCCAATTGAAAGTGAACCTTACGCTTTTGTGATAAAGTTGAAAATATATAAAAGAGATTTGAAAGATTGGAGTAGCTGGATGTGCTGGCGTCTGTACATATCATACATAAACTATAGGACGTAAGTAAGTTACAAGCATGCATAGCCGCAACATGACCCATCTAATTCGTTTCAAATTACATATACTACAGGGAAATATCCTTATTTACGCAAGTGCCTACATTCCATAATGGACAAACTTAGATATTACGTTCTTACATAGGTATATAACTATTTCAAATTCTATGACATTGGCAATTATAGCATCGGGTTAATTAAAATAGATACGTACCTATAGTCGGACAGAAATAATGTAATATAAATAATATAATAATAATATTCTGGGACACTATTAACACACGGCCATCTGATCCCAAACTAAGCAAAGCTTGTACTATGGAAACCAGATAACTGATATAATCCATGTACTACTTTTCTTTTGTAAATACATACTTATGTAGATAATTACACCCAGACTCAGGACAAACAGACATGTTCATGCACACAAATATCTGTCCTGGGTGGGAATCGAACCCACGACCTCCGGCGTGAAAAGCAAGCATTTGCCAACCACGCCAACAGGTCCATCAAAAAAAGAACTTAGGTATGGACACACGACCATTTCCAATATAAGGTGACCTCTCATTGTATGGCAATCCTATACATTGCGCAATCAGCTTATATTGGAAATGTATAGCTTGATATGTAGCCGAGCGTACTGTGTACATAATTTAATTTATCATTTGACGTTGCCTCAAGGGAACATTGACGCGAACGCATCAAATATTATGACAGTAAAGTAACTACATTATAATTTATTGTGTGTCTAACAATTAATATAGATCATGACGTATTCGTTGCGTCCTTTATACGTTATACTCGTAAATCATATGCAATATTGTAATTAAATCGACGGGCCTGTGGCGTAGTTGGTAAATGCTTGCTTTGCACGCCGCAGGTCGTGAATTCGATTCCCACCCAAGACAGATATTTGTTTTCATGAACCTGTCTGTTTTTCCAGAGTCTGGGTGTAATTATCTATATAAGTATGTACTTGCAAAAGAAAAGTAGTAGGTATATGTAGTACGTATATCAGTTATCTGGTTTGCATATTACAAGCTCTGCTTGGCTTGGGATCAGATGACCGTGTGTGAATAATGTCCCAGGATATATATAATATTAAATTAATAAAGTGCTTTTGCACTAGGTCTGTGTGGTTATGACTCGCATGTGGCGGGTCAATTCAAGAGGCACTGGTCGTCTCTTTACCACCTTGTCGCCCTTGTGTAATGGGCCTTACCTACTTTTACTTTCTTTATAGTTTGATCCATGTACATGTATACATATATATACATACATTATATTTGGTCTAAAGTTTCCTCCACTTGGTATATATGTTACATCTTGTATACATGAATTACTAGTTTGTAGTTATTATATTAACAATTTATATACAAATCCTTATCCAGTAGTTAGACCGGTAGAGCAAAATCATTTCCTCACAACAAGGCAATAATAATTAATTTTCATAGTTAATAACAGCATTCGCAAGATGAATTGTTAATAAGTATAATTAGGTATATTACAAATACAATGTGTAACATAAATAGTCTAATATTATTAGAGGTCAATGTAATCATCAAACTAAACCACTTGAAAACCTATAGTTCGCCAAACTTTCGTTAGATATCGTTGGTTCCTTATGAGTGCATCAGCCATGAAGATACAACATACGTATATCATCAACGGTATCCTATCAGCTGAAAGACACTACTTAGCGAAATACCCCCCCCTCCAAATCTCCATCATTTCCGGTTTTGCGCTACTCGCATCCAGCGGTTTCCAGTGACCCACACTAGATCATCGGTCTAACTTGTAGGGGAACTACAACTTCGAGTGCAGTCTCCAACTTGCAATTGAGTGGGTGCAACATGGACCTTCAACATGATGTTAGTCTTATTCATGTTCATTTTCAGACCCACTTGTTAAGGGACTCTTCTAAGGTCATCCAAGGCTCCTATATCATCGGCAAATAGAAGGTGATGCCAAAGCCTTTCCAGTCCGTAAACTTGAAGATTATATGTTCTAATAAAACGGTGAAAGGTTTCGGAGATATTACAGTTCTGTCCGTCGCCTTAGGGTGTAATCACATCAATCGACGCGGAATCGGCTTAAACCGAGTGCGTATCCCCACACTACTCGGCTTATCGCCGATTAGCTGTTGCGACGGCTGTTGACATGCGATCGGCAGTCGATTACTCCGAACGGCCGTCACGACGGCTGTTCACTTACGTTCGGCAGTCGACTCCTCCGAATGGCTGTCACGGCCTCTGTTCAATTACGTTCGGCAGTCGACACCTCCGAACAGCCGTCGCGACGGATTTTCGCATGCGTTCGGCAGTCGACAGTCGTGGTCGTGTCATGACCCCGAAAATATCCACAAATGCTTTCATCGCAGATTTAAACGTGCGCTCTGAGCTGTAAGGACGTTCTGGCCATTAATTTTTAGTTTTTCAACTTGAGTTTAAGATATAAGTGTCGATATCGATATCCATCGGTACTCGGCCGTCTCCAGCGCCGTTCAGCTGACGTCGCGTCGGAGATGAAGGCATGCAAGCGGATGATTCAACTGCCGTTCAACGCCGTTCGACCGTCTCCAGCGCTGTTCGGCAGCAGTGGAAACGTTCCGATGAATTCAGCGCCGCCGTACGGATGCGATCAGCTAATCGACAAACGGCTCGTTTCGCCGTCGGCCGGTGTCGCATCGCGTCGGCCGAGCCGTGCCGATGCGAAAGCTATTAGTAACACTCTTATTCCGTCGGCATAAAGACTTTTTTGACCGGCTTTAGCCGATTCCGCGTCGATTAATGTGGTTACACCCTTAGATAGGTTTCGAATTCTAGTCCTGGAGACGGAAAAATGTGTCATATCGAGTAATGGTATATGGAGGTGTTAAAGTGTTTGAATGAGAACGCCACTATGCTGATATAGTGGCGTGGCGTGACACATTTTGGAAGGCCATCAGCACGGCCCAGCTTCTAATCGAATCAAATAGGCTTCCTCATAGTCTACAAACGCTAAGCACAATGGCTTACTGCGATTTTTTTTTTATGTATAACATGTTCTTTTCCTTATACGTTGTATTACAGCTATATTATGAAAACGTGTTCTAACAAAGTGAGTAATTGAAACAACTGGACTTTACCACGTTACGGGTGATTTTCAGTAATAAGACTTTTATAATACATATAGTTCACTACCGACTTTATGATGTAAGCAGTAAAGGCTGTTTTCGTATTACAAGTGTATCGACTGATACAGCGACGTAGAAGTTATTGTAATAAGTCACGGGATTATTCTAGGAAACCTAGAAAGATGGATAGATAGAAGCAAAATTATATACAAATGGATATAGTGTGAGGGCATTAAATTAGTAATTAATTTTAATTAAGTTTTACGATTCTTTTGTTAAGACTAAATAACAATCTTAAATCTTAATCTTAATTAAGTACTCAATTATATATTTATATTTCTAGGTACTATTTGACCTTCATCCAAACTGAGATAATATTTCAATGGTCTCTAAATCTTTGTGATGGTGGGGACAGAGAGATCTCTGTATAATAAACAATTACATTTTACACCAAGTATAGTATTACACGTATAGTACTACACACAAGTATAGTATTAGTCTAGAGACTAATAAAATAAAAATTACAAATAAATTTCCGTGAGTTGTCTTCTTCAGATAAAACTTCTATGAGAAATAATCTTCGATCAATAATAGTACTATTATTGATCGAAGGAAATAATATTGATCATCTATAGGCAATCTGTAAAAATTTATTTCTGTACATCAAATGAGTATAATTTGACAATGAAACCACTAGCAATTAATTGTTAGTAAAATGTTTTACCTGTTTAGATTTTTTTCTGACCATTTGTCGCTTGTCATATTATGTCATTAAATGCTATTCTATCAGTAGTGTGTTCAACCTCAGAATGAGGAGGATTGAGGAGAATAAGGTCCTGAGTTCAAATCCAGGGTCGGGTTATAAAAAGTACCATCTGCTGAGAAACATTCTCAATATCTTAGATTGTAATAACAGTTTATCAAGTGAGCATGTAAAGCCGTCGGTCTTATACCTTTCCTTCCGTCATTTACACAGCTGTCCCATTGGAGTATAAGAGTGAGGGAATAGAAAGTGCATCTGTGTTTTTTAACTCCCACAATATGATCCTGACTTATTGTAATATCCAAACTAAGATCCCACTGTCATCGAAAGAAAAAGTTTAAGTTAATACATTATTATGCCATTGACGGGCCGATTGGCGAGGTTGGTAGACACTTGCTTTTCACGCTGCAGGTTGTGTGTTCTATTCCCACTCAGGGCAGATTTTTGTATGCATGACATGTCTTTTCGTAATTCTAGCACTTTCATTGGACCACCAAGACCCAAAACTGTGGAATTAAAGATTACCCAAACTAGTCAAAACGAGTCCATGGCGACTGAATTGTACCCCCCTCATACCTCATATATATCATGTCTGCCAAAGTACGTCCACAGCTGGACAAAAGCCTACCGAAGGAATGGGCGATATACCAATTATATATATAAGGATGTATTTTCAAAAAAAAGTAGTATACATATGTGGATTCCACAGTACAAGCTTTGCTTGATTTGATTGATGGATCAGATGGCCGTGTGTGAACAATGTCCCAAGATAATATTATTATGTGTTAGGTAACGTTTTTATTTTTCTCAGACATGGCCTGGTATTTCAAATATTATTATTATTATTATTTACGTCGATGCGATTTAAGTTACGCCACTTCTGGCAAGCATCGATTGAAGGTAATCGCGGCCTTTCAATTATTCAGAGATTTTTCTATTGGAACATAATATAGTAGCATACCTCCAGTCCAATCGATATATCTACTTACCGAGAATCTGACTAAAACAATTTTCTTTGTCGCGATGACGTCAACACTTCAGAATTCATAAAACTTGGGATATTTTACCGTTGTAATGTATGAAGTTAGTATTTATGCCGCAATGTCGTAAAGATGAACTTAGTACCTGCATATATAATATATGTATATATAACTATATACACATGTTTTGTCCTCCTCGTCAATTTTCGGCTATAGAAGCCAGTCTCAATAGAGATTAGCCGTCTGCGCATGACATACATATTATAATGCACAATTGTTTGCAAACATGCATTTTAAAGTGCACCTGGCATTTTCTAACTGACTCACATGGTCCGATGGGCCACTAAGCTGACACTGTTGGAAAGAAGTCAGGCACAGAACCGATGGCTTTATGTGTCCGTCAATTATATGTGTTTAAAGTACCCCAGGATTGATTACTCTCGTGCGTAATTGGAAAAATCTCCATATTCTCATTTTTCTGAACCTAGACTTCATTATATATGCATGAGCCGTTACACCAAAAGCACAGTTAGGTTGACCTATACACATAAGGTTATATCAAATTACCTAGAAAGTCGAATTTTGCTGGAACGCCTTGGTGATATAACAAAACTTAATAGTTTACAAAATACAAGCAGGTTTTATTTCCACTACTAAAACGTGTGGCGTAATAGTTAAAATAGTCGCTTTGTACTACCTCGGCTCCCACGTGCGTCAGGTTCGATTCCCGTACTGGACAACTGACATATTTTTGTGACTCATATAGGTAAAGTTGCCGTTTCAAATCGGGGTATATGTACTTACTTGTGTTCGTTAATTGCATGTTTGCAGTCTTCCGCGATACAGAGATGAAATTATGTAGAGAAGGCGTTATGTTTTTAAATTATTTTTATGTCATTTCGCTTTCCTTAAAGTTTTCGATCAAGACCTACATTATATCAGCCGAAAGACGCCCACTACTGAACATAGGCCTCTCTAAAAGATCTTCTCAATTGCTGCTCAAGTACTAACCGCATCCAGCAGGTACCAGCGACCCTCGACGACGAGATTATTGGTCCATCTTGTATCGGGGCCTGCCCACGCCGCATTTCACTGTTCGTGGTCAAGAACCTTTTTTTGAGCGGTTTATGTAATTATTATTAACACCCAATTAAAATGTTATACCAATTTTTTATATATATAATTTCGTATTTCTGCTTTGTAAATTACATACCTACTTAATTCTTATCAGATTTTGTTGTTTGTTGAAAAATATTTACTAAAAACCGAGTCAAGTTATAGGGTATCAAATATTGTGTTATCTATAATGTGGGATGGGCAATATTGTAGGTAATAAAATAATAGCTTTTATATTTGCCGCAGCTTTGTAATAAGACTAGATAAATGTTACAACATTATCCACGTCATGGAATTATTGGCAGAGGTAAATAATATCGTTAAACGCACAAACAGCTAAGCAGTAAATATTAAAAGTAATAATTATTTCGAAAAACAAATAAATCACAAACAATTAAATATCATCGTAATTAACTGGGGAAGCTGATATTTTCTAGTTAAAATCGATTCGAATAGAAATCTGATAATTCAAAACGGTAAAGATCCTTTTTTTAATGGTCTTATTTGAGGATTCGTATTTTGAAAATATATTTTAACCAATCGTGGATAACCAAAATTACAGCACAATTGTGTCCATATTTTATCAATTTTATTAAAGTTTTTTGAACAATTTACGAATATTTGGGCAATAAAGATATTTAAGTATAGAAAAATTTATTGATGATTTGGAAAAGTTGAGAAATTATACATATAGCTATCAATTCCCAATACTTAATATTCCTAATGTTTAAGCTTTTCAGGATGTATGTACATCTGTCCAGACTACTGCGGTCAATGCCTATATAAGTTTATCGTTCCTATATAACGAAAAATTAGAGCTTCGATTTTCTAGGGTGAAATATCGACTTAGTATTAGCACTATCATTTTTTATACCAAATCCTACTAATATTATCATTTCGGAAGCTTCTGAGTATGGGTGTTTGTTACTCATTCATGCAAAAACCTACCGAACGGATTTTGACGAAACTTTGTACCAATATACTTTTATATCCGAATGACAGATAGGATATATATTATAAAGTCAACGCGGGGCACAGCCTAGTATTATCATAAAGTATTATCGATTAAAAAATCGATTTTGTTGATCGAAGAAATTGATTATTCAATCTCTGATCGCCATCCCTCCTTTGTTTCAGCGCATTATGTCCAATTCATCAGCCCAACTTAGTTATACAGATTTGTGATTATTTTTCTAATGAAAGAGTTGATCATAAATTATATGTATTTTAACTTCGAGCCGAATCTCACCCAATCTCACGTGGGGGTCGTGTCAAAACCTTCTAATTGCGAAATGGGCCAATTGTGAATTGGATTCATTGCGAACTGGAATAATTACGTACTGGACCAATTGCGAACTGGACCTTGCAAGAATTGGACAGTTGGACATTTTGCGATTTGGACATAATGCGACCAAAGGCCCTACTCGCTAGTGGCTAATATTTCACAATGCAAAAATAATGTTTATTGATTTAACCCTTAGATGAATGTACCAACGCGTAATAAATTACGTGCCACAATAATAGCAATAAATTAATTTGTTTTAATAATATCACTGATTCCACGCATACCTAGCTCACATTCATTTGAATAGCTAAGACAATGAGAATAGCTATTAACTACACAACACGTAGCAAAGTAGATAAAATATTGACGCAACATTTTGTATGCAGAATAAGTATCAAGTTGATAAGTATGTATATTTTTAGTCATTTCTCATTATCATGGGACCATACTGACACACGTTTTGTATTACAATTAATGTCACTTCTATATTTGTAACTTATCGGGTTATCGTACAACCGTTGCATGTAAATATGTAACCAACATTATTGTTATCGAATTAATTTTCCTACTTACTCAGCGTTAGTAGTAGTAGTAAATACCCTTGGGGTACGTAATCAGCTAAAACTTTCCTACGAAACGATGCATTGTATGTATGTTTATATTTTGCGGTCGGTAAGCATGCTTCATGACAACTTGACAGTTGTCATGAAGCATGCTTACCGACCGCGACCAAACTGACGTTTAGAACAGTGCTTTATAATTAACGTCAAAATTAAAAAAATATATAATAATAGATAATGTCCTCCTAGCCGAATTTCGGCCAGTTTCAATGAGCTATCTGCGCGGACATATTCAAGTGGACAAGTGTGTGCGCCAATCACAGGAGCACTTTCAATCCATCAGTCTTATGATCTAATGGGATGACTGGGCGACTCGGCCGGAAAGAGGTCAAGTACAGGACTAATGGCTTTACATGCTCCCCGAGGACGGGGGTAAAGTGCACCAACTCCCAACTTCAAATGAAACTAAACTAAGAAAATAAATTTTCTTAGTTTAGTTTATCGTATAGGCAGTAGTTACCCTAGTGTCAGAGTTGTTCAAGCCCAGTAGGCCTTTGACGTGGCTTATCGTCTGTTGTCTAACGACTGTAACCGAGACCGACATCTTAACGTGCCCTCCGAAGCACGGAGACGCTTAGTAATTAAAATAATTTCGCGGTCACCCATCGCTAGACTGACCTCGTGCCTATGTGCTTAACCTCGCCATTCACTTACGGACCGGTGAAACCAACTGGCTGTGAGCGCCTCTCACAATTTTCTTAAAAGAAAAGTACCAAAATCAGTTTTTGGCTCGACCCCAGATTAGAGCCCAGGACCTCATTATACCGATAGACCAACGTGGCAGCCAGACAAATTATTTCAAAAACCGAATTCGTAGTAAGTGTTATATTAACCTGGTAACAGACTTATTTCCCGACTTACGTAGATCGAAACCAAAAATAATCTATTGTAGCTTATGAATTTGATAGTCGGAAAAAAAAGAGTTGACGGGAGAACAATATGCCCCGTCCGTCGCTAAAAACAATTAAAAATAGTTGAAACACTTCTAAGAATAGCGATTCTAACGAAGATCTAGTCCAATATTTACCTAATGTCGCATTTTTTACTTAGAAACTCAGTGAATTCTACTCTCGTTACCGTTTAGTCGTCGTTTCCTATCCTAACAAAAAATACCATCCCAATTTGTACTCACAAGGCATTTCTATTAAACATAAACGTACCCTTCAAGCCTCCTAGTAATAGACGTCTGCCATGGCTCAGGAACTGTAATATACGTTCGAATATGTTATTAAAAAAAAATTACGACCGAAACTTTACAGGTATCAGATAACGGATTCATAATAAAAAAATATTTTTAATTTTGGTACATTTTTTATACGATGATATCGATACCCAGTATTCCTGGCAACTTTCACTTACTAATTCGATTTTATCTATATTATTGTTACTACAGGGATCGACAGCATAGTAATTGTTAGTAAAGTAGTACTTTAAGTACCTACTGAATAATATACTAAAAGATATTTCTCTCTCTTTCCAGGTCAACTGACCCACAACCACAGACGATGATGATAACCTTCTCACCACTCACAAAGGAGTCAAAAATCAGACGACATATCAGATCAATGTCAGATGTCCAGAGCAGTACGCCTTACAGACTTCCCTTCCGCTCCAGGAAAGGCAGCACACACACTCTCATGTACGACTCAGACACGAGAACAAGAAGAATAACTTCTCGATATCATAGACACCTAGAGCCTGACTCTTCCGACTCGAGTGACTACTTCGACTCGCCGAAGAAGATCAGAAGTTTGGGACAAAACATTATGAAACACACAGATTCCATGCGGATACTGTAATGAAACAAGAGATCTGATTTTATATTTAAATGAGGCTGTACAATCTAGTTGATGACTAGATCGGAATCACGTCGGGTTTTCGCCCAGCTAAATCAGATTTCTGGTTTTAAATCTTGACATAAGGTTTCTATAAAATACCGTTGAAAACTTTTGTACTTTTAGTTAACTTAGGTTCGTATTTATAAAGTAAACTCAAGGCGAAGCCGTACTTAAACCTGTTAATAGAGTACTTTATAAGGATTACCAGACTAGCTATGGCTTAGCATATGCTATCTATGTATCTTAGAGCGAGCACAATATGGGGATAGGGTGCTCGCCGTAGACACTGAGCTTGTCCCGCATGTTACAGCAGGAATTTAAAGCAGAGCTTAAGCTGTCAGTAATATCTGGGTCAACATCTTGTGCTCAGATAGCTCAGATAACCAATCAGAGTTAAGCATCATTTCCACAATTGTCAAGTTAAGTACGAATCAAAGTTGAGTTTCATTTATAAATGTCAGCCTCAGAAACAAAACCTTTACTTTTGGAAAAAAATTGAGAATATTTGGATATTTTATCACTCAATTGTGTGGTTTATGTTTTCGTAAAAGGTTTGATTATGACGTTAGCAAAACTGTTTTGCTACAATAATAATGTAATACCGATATTGACGCCGAGTGATCCGACGATTCCAAAGATCTTTATCCCAACGTGATTCAGCTAAATAACCATAGTGATTTCCTTTATGAGACTGTGATGAAGTAGGTTTAATGGTTATGATAACTATTTTTAGCTATGTACTGAAAAGTTAGTTATAAGTTAATAATTTCCAATATCATTTTGAACTACTACGATGTAATACTGATGTAACCGAAGTATGTGCGATTCCAAACCTTATTTTCTTAAATTTAAATTAAGTGTGTGAAACTTTACAGGAATATCAGATATCGAGATATGACCTATATGATTTTTTATTACTATTTCTCGTTCAGTAGCGCGGAGCTAAATATATAATCAATTGAAAAATATATTTAATGTCATATCGATATCTGGTATACCTTTAAAGATTCACATAATTATTTGATTGAAATTGGTATGCGTATGACCGCCGTCTCATCTGATGAGCACAGACGATACGATCTAAGATGCAGCACGCATGCGCAGCCTGCAAACTAGCAGTATGTATCTGCGTGCGCATATAGTTCAAGTGAATTGCGTATTTAAAGGCATCGTTAAGATAGAAAACAGCGCGATGTACTGACGTGTTTTTAATTTGTTCCGGATTTGATAACGTTCGTGTAAGTTAGTGTCCTTAAGTTTTCTTTAACGACTAAGAATGATAAAAATGTAAGAGAAAAGATCATAAGTGCCTTTACTACTCCTATACTAGCTAGATACTAAAAAGGAAACTAAACTTTCTACTAAAAAAATAAATGTTGTGAACTTTCTCAATTCGAGATAAATGTCATTGTCAATTAATAAGTTAATATATTGTACTTTATTTTTAAGACTTAAACGTAGTAGACAATCGATGGTTACCGATATATATTATAAAAATATATACGAAATATGAATTAAACGAAACAATTATGTATTAAACAAAATAGACAGACGACAAACGTAATTTTATTGAGCACACTTTTAAGAGTCGAACCACATTACCCAATCAGACTTACCACTTATCTTGAGCTAACCATCATTGTATCGTAATTAAACCTAAAAAAGTAAGTACCTAACTAATGTTGTGCCCTGAATACGCCAGCATTTAGGGATGCAGATCAGATATGTATGCATCTGATTCAAATTCGAATATCGATATCAGTTTCATCGTTTATGTTATGAGTTAGTTTAGTACCACGCAACCCTAACCTCTGAAGAGGACGAATTAAAAGTATAAATATTAATAATGACAACTAGTCGTTCAGATAGTCGTATTAATTATAAATTATAATAATAATCATTAGGATGCTGAAATACTAGTCTAGATGGATGGAATCACTTACTCTAACCGCGATTCTGTGCAATACAAATTAAACCTATTTAAGGATTGCATTTCTTTCTACAAATAATCTTTAAATATGAAAAGAACACCTTTAGTTGCGTTAATTTAGATTTGGCGCGTAATACAGTGTTTATTTATATAAGGGACACGTTAGAACATTGCAATCAATAATGCGACGGATGACCACAGGACCGGGTTGGTTCAGACCGAGAGAAAAAATGATAATATTGAAAATAGAACCATAATATTATCAAAGACTAAAATAGAATATTGTAATGTATTACCTTTACAAACATTTAAAATATATTGAAATATATTTGAAGGTATGTCATGTTCTTTTCATACGAGTTATAACAGAGAGATGTGTAATAACATTTAAATTACTTTACTGGTCTTAAAAACATCGCTATCACTGTCTGACTTGTGAAACATCTTAGGTACCTTTAGAAGAAAACGAAATTACTTACATACAATTTTTGTTATGGTCATGAGTCATGAGTAGAGAGATGGGGATGGGAATGAACTATAGACTTAACACATGTACCTACGATTATAATATTGTCTGTGGAGTGGTTCGAAAAATGCACAAAATACAACAGCTATATATCATAAAATGTGTGGTGCTTTCTATTTACGAAAATAGTTCTGTATAAAACGAATACTTTTGATTTGATTTGATAATGCAACTCTATGGTTCACATGTAGCAATGCGTATTATAAAATGTAACTTTACCTAATGGTGCGTGTTTGTTTTAAATTGCAACTATAAAAAGATTTTTGAGTTATATTACTAACGACATTATCAATATTGCATACTTAAAAAAATATTCATACACAACAGCTTTTATTTAACCTATCATAATACTGTCAAGTTGGCAAAAGGCGCACGAAAATAAAACGAATAACAAAGGATAAGCAAAGTATGATATTTTTTTAAGTAAGTGGTTCATTTTTCAATACTTTTTATTTAAGCGTTTATATTAGATCCAGTTAGATCTATATAAACGCTTAAATAAAATGTATATAAACTCTTAGAGATATCATTTTTGTTTTATTTTGTACATATTAATAATATTAAATAACAATTCAAAGAGAAGTGGCATAAGTCTTGAATATTAAGAATGTGATAAGTAGCAATTAATTGAATAATATCTATAACTTTGTTAATTATTACACATTTTTGAAAAACAAATAAATGTCAATAAACCAAATGAAAATTACCTAATTTGTGTGTTTTATTTTAAATACCAATACGTGCCAGTGATACTAATCTAGCTACCTATCTAAACATTATATCAAAGTAGTTCCTAGTAAAATTCTAGTAGTCTAATTCTAAAATAGTCAGAATTTTTACCCATATCAAGATAGTGATTTAAGAGTTTACGATATTTTTACTTAACTCTTAAAAAATATTTTGAAATAACTTTTGAGGATGTACACCGAGTAAGTGGCTAAACTCCTGTAAAAAACAATACGAACATGCTGACTATCTGAATAATTATTATATTTTTTATATAATAGCAATTGGTAAGTTATCACCTAGTATAATAGGTAGTCTATAGTAAACAACTCCGCCGCCCATGGAAACTCACACCATAGACTACTACTCAAACCACCAGAGGGACCGCAAGTGCGTTACCGGCTTTTAAGAAAAGAATAGGTTCGCTTCTGGAATGCTGCCATATCATACCGGATCGCATTATTCAATATTTTAGGGCTTTATAAATCCTATGTAATATTAAATGGCATGTAGGTATAATTGACGCCACAATATTATATGGGTATGTATGTAGGTACACTAGCAATATAAACGAAAGCTGTCAAAAATTTAGTGGCATCGCATCGCCTAGCCTGTAGGTAGATATCTACCTCACTGGGTATACGAGATTTTACAAACATGAAAAGTTGTAGGTTTAAAGAATAATTTTTCGTATAATTAATGTAGTTATTTACGAACAAATATTTTGCGTATTTTAAGTAATAAGATTTATTGTTTGATTTGATTGATGTCTAGAAAACGAATTTAAACGGTAGGTACTCGTAGGTAAGTACTCACTAATAACCTCAAACTCGAGAATTTTACCCTTTACTATTTTTAGAATAATATCTACTAATAAAAATAGTAACGGGTATTTAACTCACGTTATTATATTTCACGAGATAATTCGTAAGTATAAAATAATTCTCCAGGTTGAACCAAGATGTAATTACATGTATTATCTGCCTGAAATGACACCTCTAATCTTATTAGAGTCAAGCAAGACCCTATTTTGCGGCAATGCAACGCTTCAAACGCATAGTAGGTAGGTGTTTGAATAGACCAAATTGATAGGTAGGTATTACGGATTAAAAATGTCACGAAGCAATCAGGTAGGTACACACATTTACGCACAGATTCGTAAAGAGAAGATTCGTAATACGTAAGGTAAAATATACCTTATTAGAATATGGTATTAGCATATTATTGAAGTTATACTTCTTTTGGCGCGATGGAGAAAAATGATGAGAGTGAATTTTTACGATGCGCGCGCACACCGACACCAAAAAAGGAGACGGGGATTTCTGGGCCTAACTGTAATAAGTTGAGATAAGGTTTAAAAATAGCGTTATATTTTTCTATTTCAAACTGTAAAAAATTTACCCAATTTACAATCTGGAAAAAGAGAAATCTCGAAATAAGTTTCAGACACGAATTAAATTTGGTCATTGATTACTATAATCGATTAACTGTAATGATTTAAAACAATGTAATATAAAAACTCTTGCACCAGACACCAGATAACCGATTTAATCATAATAATTATTAAATACATTAACATAATGTCAACAGTAAAAAATAAAATATCAATAAAATAAATAGAAATCGGTTATCGTTCAAATCGATTTATTCGTTGGCTAAATAACTATATTTTTAATCTTTACTGACAGTGACTGGTGACAGATTTTGAATCCTAATCTATGATCCATCACTCGTTTCTCGTATCGTTTAGTGCGTGTGTGACTTCAGTATTTTTTATTGTTTTGTTTATATATCCCCGACAACTGTATTCTCTCTACGGACTTCTAATATTGCTTAACGTGTACGACTTTTGCTAACATACTGGACACGGGTAACTATAATCGCTCTTAAAAATCAGCTGTTTAGTATAGGTTAGTACAATCTTTTATAACTCTGCTCACAGATTGAAAAAATCCATGGAATTTTTAGTGATTGGCTGATAATTTATAGATCCATTAATTGACACCACTTTTATCTTTTTACGTTCTAGCCCAATATTGTATGAAGACGTATCCGTCTCCTTTAACAGCATGAAGTTAGTTCTAGGTGGTATGAAAATTGATAACTATGTTTAAGTTGTATATTAAGAAGTATAACTTCTAACGCGTGTACATGAGTACACACAAGTTTTTTTTTAATAATTATATTTTATTACAGTGTATTTAGTGGGCTTGAAATAATAAATACATGCCTCATAGAATTATTAATGTGTCTCGTGTCATGTTCTAATATTATTTGAATGATTCTAGATTAATATTACATCATCATCATCATATCAACCTAAAGTTGTCTACTGCTGGACAGAGACCTACCTACATAAAGAAGATCATTACATAATCATTTAAATCATTCTGCTTCTAGTTTAATTCTAACTTAATTTACTCTCGTGCTAGTTCTATTTATTTATGGCGAGTTACAATTTACACTTCTAGAATTTACAACGATTTCTTTATAAACTTATAATCACAACGAATCAGGCGTTTTCTGAACGAAGGTGTTACTGTCAATAATTAGTGTTGCTAGGTTAACAAAGTTTTAGAAGATCTACATAATTTGCGATATGTGTACTTAGAAATGGTTTGAGAAATTTACATCATTTAAAAAATGTTCTTTAGAGTATGTTTAGTGTGTTAATGGTTACAATTAATTATTAAGTTCGGAAGGCATTGATTAGATTGTATATACTGATGAACGTTTCACGTTACTGGATTTATAAGTAGTTTATAAGTCACATATAGAAAAAATTCAAAATAAGCTCTCAGCCTTAACAGGCGCATTGCGTGGCATTGTACGTTGTCTTCCCCCAAAAGTTTGCTATGTAATCTATAACTCCATGGTGAAACCCCATTTAGAATATCTTATAGAGATATATGGTTCTACTTACAAATCTAACCTATACATCTTGCAAAGAGCTCAAAATAAAATTATTAAAGTCCTTTTTAAATATAAGTATCGCACGCCTACACTAAAAGTTTACAAAGACACAAAGATAATGAATATTTCACAAATATATAGATGTAATACTTGTACACAAAATATTAAGTAAAAACATACATACACAAATCACGTTTTCCAAAAAATCGTGCACTCAAAAAAGGTACAGAACTAGACAAGCAAATAATATAGCCCTTCAGGCCCCTCGGACAAACTACGGGAAAAGTACTATACTGTATGAAGGAGCACAGCTTTACAATAAATTGCCTAAACATGTAAAAGACCAGAAGTCCATATATACCTTTAAAAAAGCTTTAAAAAAACACATTTTTGAGGATTTAAAATAGTATAACTTTTTCTTTCTAAAATTTCCACATGAACTGTCTCGTCGCCCTAACTTAACTTATTTAGAAATGTTGTTTTCTCATATAAGTGAAATGTATGTATTTCTTTTTGAGAAAATAAAGTTCTTAAACATGAAAAAAAACCTTATATTTTAAATTTTAACATGACAATTACAGTTATTAGTTAGGCTATCACTTTAAATGAGACTAAAAACTATAACCTCTGTCAGAGGGCATTCCTTTGGTCTCCAAATATTGGCTCAGGGCGAGTACTGACGCGATGATATATTAGAGGGTTGGTTTTTAGAGACGTTTTGTGAAATTATATAATATGCCAAGAAGCTGGCCGCTCGTCGTCGGTGTGGAATTTAGTGTCGTCACAGGGCACGGCACTTTCATGGTTGGACTCTCGGCTGGCGAGTATGATAATAATATGTTGGTTTTATACGTGTACTCACTGCCGGGATTGCCTAGGATCTTCCTGGGACTACGGTTTTAAGGCAGAGAACAGCGTAGTTGACTGTCACAACCACCAAGTACTGGATGGTGCATGGCTGTCATTTTCAAGCTATACATATACAAAATAATGTGTAGCTTCATGTATTCAATAATCAATGTCATAGAGTTGTGACAAGATACAAATAAATAGGTACCTTAAGTAAATAAACTAGCTTAAAACATTACTCAACTTAAAATACGTGAGCTAGCTCATGTTATTTAAAGAAGAATCAAGAAAGTACGAAATAAGCAAAGTTTGTACCATCTATCTAGTCAAGATCTAGTTTTAGCCTTTCCAGGTTTACAAGAGATTCAAAAGTCTAAAAAGGACGATTTGTAAGTATTATTTAAACTAATGTTAAGAACGTGAATTTGATTGTTACGTTTTATTACTCGATCGATTATCATGCCATTAATTGTGCACACATTGTTAGAGGCAGAGAACAGGAGAGAACTATACCGCGAGTTTAGCATTATTTAACAAATAAATATCAGGCACTATTTAACTTTCAAGTGCTACTTGCACTTGAAAGTTAAAGTAGGGACAAAATAAATAAAACTTGAGAGGTGTCAAGGGACACCCGGATGGAACGAAGTTATTTCTTATTATTTATTATGTACAAAATACCTGTACACTCAACAAAAATAATTGTCGCAACACCACACTGTTCAATGCGAAATAGAAATGAAAATATCTGGCTTGCTTTCTATAAAAGAGAGAGAGACAGAGAAACATGCGCACGCCGTACAGCTGCAAAAAGTGTCGTGACAACTTTTCGTAACAATTTTTTCCGTCCAGCCCCCTTTCACAACGCGCGATAAAAACTTCGTTCCAATAGGTTAATCATTAATACATATTGTTTCATTGAAAATATAATGGACATACTCCATTATATTTTCAATAAAACAAGATGTCTTAATTATTAATCTATTTTTATTTTGTTCTTATGATATCTGTTTTGCGATATCGCAACACTGCCGTCACTTTGACAGAAAGTTGACGTTTGTCGATGACATTTGACAACACTTTGTTTACAACAGCTTTACCCTTCTGGGTTCATGACACTTCATGATAAATAATATTATTTTGTATTGTTTTGTTTTCGCCCGACTTTGGCTGTCCTAGTTATTTATAGAGTTGCCGGCACATCGCTGTCAACCACAAAACGCGCTTTAACTATTTATTTATTGTGAATAGATTGTAACAAATCGGCCAAAATGAAGTTGTTATTCATATTTCTGCTAATAATTAAATTAATCACTGCTACGCCAACGTCGATAGTTTTATGGCACGGAATGGGTAAGTTCTATTTAAGGATTTGATAGTCTTTTATTAACATAGTTCGGTTTTTGATTAGTGGATCGTCTAATGGTGTTCATTCTACATACTGTATTATTTTTACGTATTTACTTACTGGTCTGTCGTACTTATTGTAGCTTCTTATTTTTTTTGTATCCTGATTTTTCTTTTGTGGGCACAATTTGACAGTGCGAAATCGCATAATTTTGGAGAGTTTTAAGGTAACTCTTTAAATTTTTTTCCGTTTTACGTACAGAAACGAAAATAATTATTTTAATATTTTGTATTTTTAATTTTTGTGTGTTGTTTTTATATCTACCTTAAAAGCATCACTGATAATTAAAAATTATATTTTTTGAATTAATACTTTACATGGCTTACTGGCAAAAACAAACTGTGCAATCCAACATGGCCAGTTATTCAATGGTGGTGGGAACTTTTTGGTTTATGTTATTTTTTTAACACTACAAACTCTTGAAATTCATCAATAAGTTTGGGAACACCTTTACAATTGGTAAGGTTAGAGGGATGTGGTGGCAAAATTAATCTTTTTGGCAGAAGCATGCCAAGAAGAAGACCGGTACTGACAGCAGTTTATAGAAATAAAAAATTGAAAGGTCTTGAAATTTATGGAATATTTTAGAAAAATTTAATTATCATGCCCTTTTCAAAAGTGTGATACAATGATTTTATATATAAATAAAAAAATATATGTTTCTTACATACTTATCAATTGTTTCCTATGGGCTTCAACATTGGTATAATAATTTATATGGAATTTTCCAACAAACTTTATATTAGCATGTGATCAGTTAAAGTTTGGTATTTGCTTTATGTACCTCTGCAATGCATGCTAGGTTTGTACAAAATTTATTTAATAATGGCTGTCTAGTATTCTATAAATTTTGTATGTTATTGGAGAATTTTGGTCTTATGTTTTGTTTTTAAAGAACACATGAACAAAGTGTCTTAACTCCCCTTAACAAATATGACTAAGGCAGGTTGGGGGACTGATTCTTAGAATTAATTATGTTTATGTAGAAGTTTAGGTTAATATAAAATTACTTATAAGTCTCTAGACTAGATTGTAATACATATTAAGTACTATACTTGGTACTTTATAAAATAATAAAAATGAAAAAAAAAAAATGTTTTGTTGTCTATTCTAGGTGATACATGCTGTGTCTCCTTCAGTCTAGGAGGAATAAAAATCTTCTTGGAGAAAAACATACCAGGAGTATATGTTATTTCTCTGAAGCTTGGTAACAGCACTATTGAAGATTTTGAAAGTGGATATTTTATGAACCCCAACTCACAGGTTGACTATGTTTGTAACCTATTAGCTAAGGATCCTCAGTTGAAGGGTGGGTTCAATGCAATAGGGTTTTCTCAAGGCAGTCAATTCATGTAAGTATGTATTATAAATGTATTTTCCTTAAGTTCATATAAATTAATTAGGTCAGCTATTACCGTAGCCTAGTTGGTAGTGCTCCTGCCTATGAAGCTGGTGTTCCTGGGTTCAAATCCCGGTAAGTGCAAATATTTGTGTGATGAGCACGAATATTTGTCGCTGAGTCATGGATGTTTTCTATGTATTTAAGTATTTATCTATCTATATAAGTATGTATATCGTCGCCTGGTACCCATAGTACATATTTGCTTAGTTTGGGGCTAGAATGATCTGTGTGACATTGTCAAAAAAAAAAAAAAAAAATGTCCCTATATATTATTATTATTATTATATATATATAAGCAAATTGAACAATATGTATGTATATATGTATTTATCTTTTTTTTTCATGAAGTCATCCATTTATACTGGTGACATGTTCAACTGCAAATAATGAGGTCCTGAATTTCAAATCCCAGATAGGGTCAAAGAGTGTTATTGAGAGAGGAGGGCTGCCATAGTAATTTAAGTTTGGAGGCAAATATATTTAAAATTTCAAAAAGCATGTGATGATATTTGTTAAGACCTTTCTGACACGGATTTGGGTAATTGCTGCCCATGCAAATAATAGAAAAAGTAAATAATACTGCTGTGTGGTGATGGCATAGAATGTCATCACCTCATCTCACCCCGTGGGCAGCGTAGAAATCGTTCAATACCTACCAGAGAACTGGCTGAAGTGTTTTTCTGTGAACTATGACCATCAAAATGCGATCGCCAACCAGTTTTACAAGCGTGGCGATTATGGCATATCCCCATTCTTTGGGGAGGCTTTTTTCCAGGAGTAGACATACTTTGGCTGACATGATGATGAAATGAAAAACTTTATGTATCCAATGTAATCATGCTATTCAACTGACACTGTTTTTTACACAATTTTATTTCTGTGTGTGAGGTACTTATGTTCTACTTTTTTTCCTGTTACTGTCTAAAATGATAATTTTATGTTATTCAGTCGAGCAGTTGTCCAGCGCTGTGGTCATCAGTTACCTCACATTAAGAATGTCATATCAATGGGAGGGCAACACCAGGGAGTCTACGGCCTGCCTAACTGTGGTGCTTTGAAGCACAAGAACTGTGACTACATCAGGAAGGTCCTCAACTATGCTGCTTATAATAGGTATGTAATTCATCAATAAAACTAAATATAATAATAATAATAATAATATCTGGGGACAATGTCACACAGATCATCCTAGCCCCAAACTAAGCAAAGCTTGTACTATGGGTACCAGGCGACGATAAACATACTTATATAGATAGATAAATACATAAATACTTGGAAAACATCCATGACTCAGAAACAAATATTCGTGCACATCACACAAATATTTGCACTTACCGGGATTCGAACCCAGGACCACCAGCTTCGTAGGCAGGAGCACTACCAATTAGGCTACGGTGACCGAATATAAATACATAGTGACCTCCATCTAGACTGAGACACTGAAAAAGAGCATGGTATGTGCTAGAATATGTATAATACAAGTTGAAATATCAGTCTCAAAATCATTTACTTATAGTCTTTTTTACACATACCTTTAATTAATTTTGTCTTATAATTACCCCTTGATTTTTCTAAGAGGTAACTTAGCCTTTCCAATGAAAAAGTCCTTGACAACATAGTTTTAACATTATTATTAGTACTTAGTTATTGAAGTAGAACTTCTCTTCGCATTTCGGGAGTAAGCTTATGAATGCGTTACAAGAGCATTACGAAAATAGTTATCAGGCGAGGCGAACTGAAGTTGAGAAGGAGTTATATGTTGAAGTGTAGTGAATATAGAATGATAGTGTTTCGTTTCGTATATTACTGTAGGGTAAGAGAGAGAGGTGCGGGTATACATTTTCTTTTTCTTTTTCTTTCATAGCTAGTTACGTTTTGTATATCTCAGTTTTTCATTTTTTACGACATTTCTCACAAAACTACAACGATTATTAACATCGTACCTAATTATCTTTTTTATTTGACTGCAGAGTTCAAGGATTACGAGAGAATCTTAACTCATATCAACATTTTATTATTGTTTTTGTATGATTTCGACTAAATTATATACACAGCTATCTCCGTCTTTTAATTTCGGATCAACATACTAAAAAGGTTAGGTCTACTTTTATTCAGAACAATAATATTCACTATTAAATAGTAATATTAATAATATAATATCTGGGGACAATGTCACACAGATCATCCTAGCCCCAAACTAAGCAACGCTTGTACTATGGGTACCAGGCGACAATATACGTACTTATATAGATAGATAAATACTTATATACATAGAAAACATCCATGACTCAGAAACAAATATTCGTGCTCATACGACAAAACGATAAAATTTACAATAAAATTAGTTGAGACAAAATTGTAGATTAGATAATAAAGTAGAAGACTTTTTTAAGTATTTATTTATTAAAGATTACATTGTATTTTATAATGTGTTAATTTAGAGCGACTCAGTCCCCAGCCGTTTTGACACTTAAATAATCAGAAGTTTTTTTACGACAAAATTTATGATATACTGCCTTGCTGCACAATTTGGCTTTCATAGTTCTTTTAAACTTATTCCTAGACATTTCTCTGATATCACTGGGAAAATTTTGCCCATGAAAGAGTTACTTATTTTGTGGACGGGTATGTAAAATAGTCACTGTTAATTTACTTATAAAAGAAAATTTTTACCACTTTCTAACTCTTCTACCCCTGCGTTAGAAAAAAAACCGGCCAAGTGCGAGTCGGACTCGCGCACGAAGGGGAACCAGGAACGCTCGTTTTTACGAGCAAAGTATTCACGTTTGTTGTATGGGAGCCCCCTTAAATATTTATTTTATTTTGATTTTTAGTATTTGTTGTTATGACGGCAACAGAAATACATCATCTGTGTAAATTTCAACTGTCTAACTATCACAATTCATGAGATACAGCCTGGTGACAGACAGACAGCGATGTCTTAGTAATAGAGTCCCGTTGTACCCTTTGGGTACGGAACCTTAAAAATTAACTTGCATGAACCTCTTCAAAGAAAATGTGGCAGAAATATAAGTAAATGCCTCAGTTTGATAAAAGTACAGTTATGATTTGATTCGAATTATGTTCTTATATACGACGAGGAGACAAACATTAAATACATACAATACTTCCATAGGGGTTATAGTATTTAATGCTCTGAGGGTTATACAATACCGCACGATCCGCGACTCTGACTACGTTTTGAAATTATGTAACTGAACTGATTTATTGTTTGAAATCGGTCTAAGAACAGCATATAAAATGATTTTTCAAAATGTTATAAACTGATTCTGTACAATTAAATAAGAAGAAAATTGGAGATAAGACAAGAAATCTTTGTGTTTACTTTTAATAACCTAATTTTCTTTCGTCGTTTTAATATTTTTTCTTCTTAACTAACTTCTGCATAATAATACCTACCTGCCAATGGACAGCTTAACGTGCTCTCAATAGCGCGCCTACCTATACTCCATTTAGAAATGGAACCATTTTAGAGGTTCATACCTCTTCTTTCTTAATGGAGATATTTTAGGGCTATGTATAGACTGAACGCATGCCTAAGTACCTACTTAAATTAGCCGATCACTTATGGACCAGTGACTACAACTACCTATAAGTGCCTCCTAAATATTAGTATAGGTTATACAAATAGACACGATATTTAGCTACGTTGTTTGCAGATATTGTTGTTTGTAGATCGGTGTTGACTTTAGTATGCAACGCACATAGAACTCGTCGCATATATAAATTATTTGCAGACTAATAAGGACTGCGTTTAATACGAAGGTCGCAGCTAAATGTTAGTAATTTTCCTCGATCCACCTCAACGAAAATAAAAGAGTATAAACATGTTTTACTCTAGTAATCTTGAAGGTAAGGTGCATTGGTCATAGTGGTTAATTTACATTATAATAACAGCTTAAAGGGCGGTTGATTTTAAGTCGTCAGCATCTTAATGTCTTCGGCATTATTGTCTTTAAAATCCCGCAATAATACGTGCCTATGTACAGACGCCAGCACATCCAGCAACCACAATCTGTCAAATTTCTTTTATAGATTTTCAACTTTATCACAAAATCATAAGATTCACTTTCAATTGAAGAAATTTGACAGATTGGGGTAGCTTGATGTCCTGGCGTGTGTACATATGTCTGAGGCCTTGTAACTTCTAAATGGATGGATTGCTTTCATTACGGGCTGGTTGGCGTGGTTGGTAAATGCTTGCCTTTCACGCCGCAGGTCGTGGGTTCGATTCCTACCCAGGACAGATATTTCTGTGCATGAACATGTCTGTTTGTCCTGAGTCTGGGTGTTATTATCTATATAAGTATATTTACAAAGGAAAAGTAGTAGGTATATGTAGTATATCAGTTATCTGGTTTCCATAGTACGAGCTCTTCTTAGTTTGGGATCTGATGACCGTGTGTGAATAATGTCCCAGGATATTTATTTAGTACTGTTATAGTGATACTCAGGGCGTCCGTCGGTTCGTCTGTCACAGCGGTATATCTATACTAGTTATTTGAAATTAAGAATAGTTTAAGATGTTGCTTAATTTGTATAGGAGTCTGGGGTCATAATTTTGAAGCACGGGTATTCGTTCATATGTGTAAGGCATTCGCAATTGGGACATTCTAAAATAGGTGTTTATTAATTTTAACTGAACCGCACCCTATTTGTGTTCCGATGCGGCGCACTGTGTAAGATGCGTTTATTATCTATGACATATAGTTCATAAGTTTATCACAAATTGTAACTACGCTGTGTTTTAATATTTATATATATAATGTTTGAGCAAAAATCAAGAAGATCTCTTTCTTTCTTCTTATATTTAGGACACAATTAAATTTCTAAAAACGCCCTAGTCTACGAAGTTTGCGATATTAAAAAATATATTAATAATAATAATATCTCGGGACAATGTCATACAGATCATCCTAGCCCCAAACTAAGCAAAGCTTGTACTATGGGTACCAGGCAACGATATACATACGTATATAGATAGATAAATACTTATATACATAGAAAACATCAGTGACTCAGAAACAATTATTCGTGCTCATCACACAAATATTTGCACTTACCGGGATTCGAACCCAGGACCACCAGCTTCGTAGGCAGGAGCACTACCAACTAGGCTACGGTGACCGTCGTATTAAAATTATTATTATATTGAAATATAGTAAGTTCCACCTCTTATTGTAATATCTGGTATTATGGTTTATTGAATAAATTATTATTATTATTAATAATAAAAAAATATTATTATTATATTAACACGCACAGTTTTCCTGATATCATCATAATTGTTTATTTAAAATCTTAGACATGCGGTTCGGTCTCTATACGCAACACCAGAGCGCTTAGGTATATAGTACCGAGGCAACCACCTTAGTCAATGCCCCGTACTTCAATTTAGCTTCCTTATTCATACTGACTGCCTCGTTGGTCTAGCGATAGCATGTTCAACCGCAAATAACGAGGCTCTGGGTTCAATTCCTGGGTCCGACTAAAGAGTGATTTTAGAATTTTCCTATTAAGAAAAACATTTCAGTATCAACCCGAAATCAGGTTGGCGGTATTCACACCCAGCCTCAGAGAGCATGTTGATGTCTGGCGTCCGTTGCCGAAATTGACCAGGAGGCCATTATTTATTATATATATTATTTTTATTATATTATTTTCCACGGCTATATTTTCATTGTAACGACAAAATGTTATATACCGTGCTATGGAGTGAAAATAGTATCTCTACCCATGCTCTACTTATACATATGCGTTAGTAACGGATGAATACTTCTCGTGAACTAGTGGTTAGTGGTTCCGCTTTCTCCATAACATTATATATATTCTATATTTCAACGGTATATTTGAATGACGGTAATATTATAGGATTACTGTTGTAGACCTAGCCGAAGGCACGTCTCGAAAGCTTTCCCTGACAAAGGAATTATCAAAATCTGTTCACAAACGACGGAGAAAGCAAATAATATGCAGTGGAATTAGCACCCTCTTCCTAGTATAGTCTGCATAAAAATAATTTTCAAAATCGTTTCACAAGTACCGGAAAAGCAAGATAAATATACTTATATATATATAATAAATACGTATATATAAAATAAATAAATAATATGCAGTGGGATTTGCAAGCTCTTCCTATTTTTAGTCTGCATAAAATATAATTATCAAAATCGTTTTACAAACAACGAAAAAAGCGAACATAATACATAAGAAAGACCACACGACTGAATCAAACTTAGATATAGGTACGGAACCTAACTGGCTATGAGAGAAAAAGAGAAAAAATGTGTGCTCGCACCTATCTCTCTTTGTCATACAGTAATACTCGAAACGTAACTCCCTCTTTTTCTATATGCTATGCTATTCTTCACCAATTTCGTAGAAAAAAAGTATACTTCTATAAAAAAAATAACATGAAGTCGAATTGGTACCTAAATTAAAAGGGCTCACACACAGATGTTGCTCTTATAGTCAACCAGATGACATAAATTACTGCCATAAGATGACATAATAACTGCCATTAAAAGCAAACCGAAAAAAGATATTTCGGTGTAGGGTGTCCACATTGTTAGAAATAAATGTTATTGGGTACTTGTGTTAGAGTAAAAAAAAAAATAGAAATAAAATTATTTAAACCTAGAAACGTAATAAATACGTTTAAATAAAATTATTTAAACATATAGCCTCACTATTCAAAATGGTTTCTGGGCACCTTGCCTGCAGGCGACGATTTATTCAGTTTTTTATTTATAAGTATTTAATATAAATGGTATGTTAGTTTTTTTATATATGTTCGTATCACATTAAATAATAATTATAATATAAAAAAATAACCTAGAATAAAAGTACTAAACATAGCTTATATTTGTCTCTGAAAGTGGGCCAAATCTGCGTGTACACTGCACCAATGAAACGAATTACTTACGTACTTACCTATACGCAAGAACGTAGAAAAATCGTTTACGAAAATGGCATGTTTATATGGAAATATTTATTATGTAGGGTTGGATGTTGAACAGTGAGCCAACCAGATACAGTCAACCACCCGCCGTATTGAACAAAATGCAACGTTGCGAGTTTGACCGATCGTGTTAAAACTTGCCTAGCGGGCACCCTTCCTCTCTCCCGTAGTGAGCCGGCGCGGCGGCAGCGGTTTGAGCGTGTCGTTTGACGGTGGCTTGTTTGTTTCCCGCCAAAAATACATTGTATTCTCAAGTAAGTATACCGATTTTTGTATATTTTGTTATTCATTATAAGAACGAAAGCTGAATTTTGTCAAAATTGTTGTACTTTTGGTCGTTTTATGAGCATATTGTGATATTAAAATTCAATATATAACCCACTATTTTTTTATATTATAAGTTGAATGGTGTGTGTATTGAACAGTGAACCAGTTCTGCATAGTACACAGTGAACCGGTTCACTGTGTACCTCAAAACCTGCTTCTCTGTTTCTCGATAGGTTATGTTAAAAATCAATAATATTTGTGTTTGTTGTAGGATGCCAAGACAAAAGAATAAGGAACGGAAAATAGGGAGACACACAAAAGACGAAATGACGTCGGCTTTACGAATGGTAGAAAATGGTAAATCCATTAGGATGGCGGCAAAAACTTATAAAATTCCGTACCCTACATTGCGCCGATATGTGAAAAACAAACGTGAACACGGTGATAATATATCCCTTGTACCTAGGTATGATATTAATAAAGTGTTTTCTCAAGACCATGAACAAATATTATTAAAATACTACAAGGACTGTGCACTAATGTTTTACGGTTTGACCGTCAAAGAATGTAGGAAAGTGGCGTTCGAAATGGCAAAGGTTAATGGCATTAAAATACCAAACTCCTGGGAAAGAGATCAATTAGCAGGTTTGGAATGGTTTCGTTTCTTCAAAAAAAGACATTGTGATATTTCAGTGAAGAAACCAGAAGCTGTAAGTCTCGCACGAGCTACCTCATTTAACCGTGAAACTGTTGCAATATTTTTCAATAATTTGGAAGAGGTACTGAAACGGGAGCCTAGATTTTTGGATGGAACTCGAATATTTAACCTTGATGAAACCGGCACCACCACCGTCCAGAAACCTCAGAAAGTTGTGGCTCCTGTAGGCGCTAAAGTGGGTAAAGTCGTAAGTGGAGAAAAGGGCACTCTCGTCACTACATGCTGTATTGTTAGTGCTACAGGCCACGCTCTGCCCCCTGCTATAATATTACCTCGGAAAAACTTCAAAAACTTGATGATACACGGCGCACCTCCAGGTAGTTTAGGACTCGCGAATCCTTCAGGTTGGATGACTAGTAACTTATTCATAGATGTAATGAAACATTTCATTAAGTATTCAAGCACAACACCAGAAAATCCATCTCTGCTCATCATGGATAATCATGAATCACATTTGTCCATCGAGGCTCTAGATTTAGCGAAACAATCTGGTGTTGTGGTTCTTACGTTTCATCCCCACACTACTCACAAATTGCAACCTTTAGATGTGGGTTTGATGGGCCCTTTAAAGACTTATTATTATTCTGCACTTGAGTCATGGATGCTACTCAACCCAGGGAAACCAGTTACAATCTACGAGATAGCAAGATTCGTTGGTCATGCCTATCCCAGATCAATGACTCCACTAAATATATCGGCAGCTTTTGCTAAATGTGGAATTTTTTCGTTTAATAAGGATATATTCTCCGATGAAGATTTCATGCCAAGTAGCGTGACAGACCGCCCAGTTCCTGCAGTGTCACAAACAGACCCTAATCTTGAAGCTGCTGCTATTTTCGACATGAATAGAAGCATAAATCAACAGCTCTGTTATTCTAGTCCTCTAGAGACACGTGGTTCAACTTACGATCTCGTTGCTACACCTGATCGAGACAGCCCATCTATACTATCAGAAGAACATCATAGTTATTACCAAAACGCAACACCACCAAAGAAACCAGATGAAGCATCCGGACAGGAAAATAATCAACCAAAGACGGAGCATATCATCACTCCACTAATGTTTCGTCCTCTGCTAAAGGCTGGCCCTCGTTCCGGAAAACGGAAAGGTAGAAAGCTGGGTAAAAGCATGATAGCAACCGACACGCCAGAAAAGGAAAGAATAGCTGAGGAACGTACTGCTGCATTAAAAAGAAAAGGTCAGCATAAAAGAAAAGTTCTACAAGATTGTGGAAATCAAATGGTTCCATCGACAAGTAAAATTAGAAAGACATTCAATAATAGGAAGAACAAAAGAACAGTTATACGAGACGAAGACAGCGAAAGTGCAGTAGAAGTAGAAGAAATTCTTGACAGTGAAACAGATATAGAATCAGATGAGGAAGATGACCAAGGACATGAAATCATAGATGGAAATTTTCCTGATTTACAGCGTAAGCCAACGATCGACGAATACGTCCTTGTGTTGCTGCAATCTAAAAAGCGGGTTGTTTATTACATTGCGAAAATTCTGGACACAGAAAGTGATGCTGAATATTGCGTTTCGTACCTAAAATTAAAAGAGCGTCTTAATGAAACGTTCATGTTTCCTTTAGAACCTGATATGGCAAATGTGAAGCTGAGTGACATTAAAATGATTCTGCCGCCCCCACGTGTGTCACGTACAAAACGTCTGATTAAATATTCCTTTGACGTGAACTTATCTTTACTAAATATGGCTTAAATATTTAATTTGCCGCGTTCTTTAACTGGTAAATTATCGAAGACTGGATTACATCATCGAAAAGGTGGTTTGTTAATTAATCTAATAGAGTTTATATGACAACTTAAGCGTTATTAAGTAGGTAACTACCTACTGAGAACCAAACTATTAAAAAGGCTGATTGTTAATCTAAATTTTTAATTGAAGTTAAAATTATTGATATGTTGTGTTTGTATTCGATTTTATACGGTTTCTTAAAAGAAGATTCCCTAATACCCTCAAAAAGACTGCTTATTAATAATTGAATAGGGTTAACTGGAAAACTTTAGCGTCATTCCTACTACTGTCGCTAAAGTTTTCCAGTTAACCCTACCCTCTTGGTTTTTTCGTGGTACTTTAACTGGTTGGTCAGTAAATGATGACTATTTTTATTATACCATCGAAAAGACCATCAAGATTATTATTTATAATTAAGGTTTAGCGATTACCAAAGTATAATTGAAATGTTTAATTTTTTTAGAACAATCAATATTTGTTATTTGTACTTTAAATGGTAAAAATAAAAGATGATTATGAAACAATGCGTGGTTTATATTGACGTAACGATTTCTTACTGGTAAATAAATTATGGTTCACTGTTGAATTACGGGTGGTTCAGTGTAAACTACCCATAGTACACAGTGAGCCAAATTTCATTTATTTTTTAGTTTGTCACCCTGGCTTTCTGCAACATAAAACTGAAAAACCTTATGAAATTACCTATTCAATGACACCAAAACGAAATTCTTAGCTTTATTTTCTAGCAAGTTATAATACTTCAAAAAAAAGGGTGGTTCACTGTTCAACAACGCACCCTAGTTTGTTTATATGGGTTACTAAGTCACTCGTTGCAAAATATGTTGTCGAAAAGATACGAGGCCACCTCTATTTTTTTTCTAAAAGCATGGTAAATCCTTTGTTTCGCATTAGGCCCATGACAAATATTTGAGGGCCACACATGGTGCGTGTAACAGTAACATTACTGTAACAGTAACAATAGCTGTAGGATTACATTTTAATACGTCTGTTTGATCAAGGTTAGGAATACGCTGCGAAAGCCGTTCAGACTTTTGCCCCACTTAACTAATAAAAAATAAATGAAATAAAAATCTTATATTTTCAGACAATATGGCCCGTATTGTTAGTAACAATTTCCTTAAATAACTATGTTGGTAACAAGTACCTAAGCTAAAATTTAGGTTCCTCAGTCTCTATGAGAGGACATGTAGCCTGATAAAACTACTTATAGTTGGCCCATCCAGCCTTTATGCAAACACCCTCAATATGCAGTTTGTACTTCCCCTTATCCTATGCAGTAGCGATCCAACTTTCTTTCTCATGATGGCAAAATAATAATCCGTGTGAGCATCAGCAAACATACCAAGCGCGAAACATATTAAACACGTCGAGCGCGAAACACGAAGTAGGTATCACCTTTTGAAGCTGTGAGTTCCTTTTTGAACATACGGGCAGTTAGTAATAACTATTTAAGACTTAACTTATAAGACAGCGAACTCAGATAATGTTTTTCTGTGTTGTAGGAAGACTTACCTAAAAATCACTTATCTCCTTATTTTTTTTAAAGACGGCGCCCGCACTAGTGAATCTCATCTCTGTGTCGCGGGGTACTTTAAAAACATTATAATAAACGGACACAAATTACATCTAGACTCAGAACAACAATTTATGGGTCACACAAATAGTATTCTTGCGCGGGTATTGAACCCGGGACACGAAGCGGCGGGGCGACTGTCTAAGCCGCTGCCACACCTGCAGTCACTGATCTGATCCTCGTTTCTTTAAACGTAGATCAGTCGGAAATATGTCTTGTCTTTGTCTTTCAAATGTCATGTAGCATTCTAACGAATTAGACAATGAAACTGTTTGATGTGTACAATAATTAAGGGTCTAGTCATGAACACAAAACAGGCCCAGTTCGTATACAAAGTAGCCATGCTGCGACTAACTGATAGACGAAGGATTTAAATACACAATTCACAGACATCTTATTGCTAGTTCTTTATATTGTTGCTGCTGCTTCAAGCGACATAGGTACAAGAGGTTTTACAACAACTCACAAAATAGCTGGAAACTATAATTATCCATCTAAACGACATGCAAATGGAAAAATATAGCTAGCTACATATAGATCTCACCGGTCCATAAATTATCGGCGAGGTTAAGTAAGTAAGCCCGCGGTCAGTTCATAGATGGGTGACCACCAAAGTGGTTTAATTTATTATTTCTGAGCCCACGCTCATAAATTAAACCGGAAGGTACGTTAAGCTGTCGGTCCCGGTTGTAGTCATTAGACAACTGCCGTCAAGCCATGTCAGAGGCTACTGGGCGGCTGACCAACTCTGACACCAGGGTAATCACTGCCCATACGATACATAAATAAATGTGGGAAGTTATACAGACATACAATTTACGGACACAAAGTACAGACTTCCAACTTTATCACAAAAGCATAAGGTTCACTTTCAATTGGGGAAGTTTGACAGATTGGGGTAGCTCGATGTGCTGGCGTCTGTACACACGGCTACACATCAAGCTGTACATTCCCAGTATAAGCTTATCTCGCGTTGTATACGATTTCCGTACAATGACAGGTCAGCTTATATTGGAAATGTATAGCTTGATATGTAGCCGTGTGTACATCCAGTTCGTATACATAGACAATGATCTTTATTTTATTGCAGTTGGGTACAAGAATCTCTCGTCCAAGCGACATATTGGCATGACCCGCTCGATGAAGAGAAGTACAAGGCTCACAGCATTTTCCTCTCCGACATCAATAATGAGAAAACTATCAACTCTACCTATGTCCAAAACCTGAACAACTTGGATAACTTTGTATTGGTGAAGTTTGACAATGATACTATCGTACAACCTAAGGAAACGGAATGGTTTGGTTACTACCAACCGGGGCAATCCGTGAAGATGTACACGCTGCAGGAATCTAGACTTTATGTTGAGGTAAATACAATTTATAATAAGTACTGTTTGTGAGTAAGCTTATATAATTTGGAGGACACAGCCAATGGAAATCAATTATTACAGAGCTGGCTGGTTGTAGATTGAGTAATCACTTATAAAACTAGACTATATGTTTAGGTGGATATAATACATATATTACTATCGTTTATAGGTCATTAAGTTCTTATTTCGAATCATACTTTGAAGTAAAATATATTAAATGTATTGTAATTACGAATTCTTCTGATATTAGAATGTACTTTCACCAATGTCTATAATTGAACCACTAATTTAGATAAGAGAGTATAAACGTCACTATTGGCATATCTTCTTCTTAGCGTTTCGATGGCAAACAAACAAATTTTTGTGGCCCAGAACGTGGCCACGCTGATTGCCCTGCTTGTGGCATTTCTATTGGCATATTACTTTTAACCATGGTCTTTCAAAATTAGACGCAGAACAGATTTTTAATCGCGTGGTTTTCCTGTGCATTTTTGTAGCCATTGCAGTATATATCCATAGATATACTTTTTGAAAATTCTCTTTTGTACTTTACAGGACCGCATTGGCTTAAAGAAGATGGATCAAGCCGGAAAACTGAAACTTCTCTCGGTCCCCGGAAATCACCTGCATTTTTCCGATTCCTGGTTCTTGGAACAAATAGTAGCTCCTTATCTACGTAACTAACGAAGTGCTAAGATTAATCTTAATCTCGGCTTAGTACCCGTGATTCGATTTCTGATTAAGTGGAAGTGATAAGTATAACTGATAAGAACAAACATGTAAAGAGGCTGAATCTCATTATTGTGATTTTAATGGATTTTATTAATGTATTCAAAATACTCGAAAAATCTAAAGGCCCGGACTGTACCATTAGCGTCTAAAGTCAATATTACTGCTACCAAAACATAGCTAATATCTACCGAACGACATCTAATGGAAGAGACTCAAAACTGTGTAGAAATGCACTGCAAAAAACGACGAGAGGCCTTGAGAAAATACCACATAAGAGGAATCATTTGGATTTTGTAGAATCTAGTAGACAGTGTGCGGTTTTCCATTTATAAAAAAACTGGCGATATATACAGTATGGTATATTTATGCGTATCAAAGATGCAATATCGTGCGAACTGTCGTTCAGTGTGCCGTCCAACGTCTGACGTGGGACGGCTTACAACGCTGCACCGCCCGGGCACTACATTTGTCTTCAGGTGGAGGGATTGAGGGGACCTCTGTGTTGATCCTCTGTACAGATATAGGACGTTTTAAACACCCTGTATCGGATGCTACACCTGATCTACATCATTGGAGATCCATGGCTTTTATAGAGGGAGTGCATTTTTTGCGTATTTGGGTAACTATTGATATACAGGTGATCAATGTCATGGGTAGATTGAGCTGTATGTATCTTACTCTATGTATGTTATATTTACACTCTCAACACACAGGAAAGCCGCACTTACAGCGTATGTAATAAAAATGCCGCCAGGAACCCTCCATGGTATATTTTTAAAATAACGGAGTCTCAGGCCTTGTAGGGCTAAATAGTTTAAAACATATTTTTACAACTAAATTATGAAATATACTTTAAGTTTATATTTTGTGATAATAATAATGAATAAAGGTCATAGAAAGTTTATCATCGTGCTTGTTTAATTAAAAATACCGTTTGATATTAATATCTCTTACAGGGTAATTATTTATCTGTTATATTATATGTATGTACTTATATACTATAGCTTTACTTTCATTTTAATAGGCAGGTGCATAATGATTTATGTGTGGTGACGGCGGCGAATATCAGAATATCGTCATCCCATTTCATCCCGTGGGGGTCGTAGAAGTCGACCCGAGGGAAAATCTACCAGAGGACGGGCAGCAGATTCTTTCTGTGTACTATGACCACCTTACTGCGACAATCCGTCGGCCAAACGTGGCGATTATGGCATATCACCCCAAGATGTATCTTGGGGAGGCTTTTGTCCAGCTGTGGGCTTCTTAGAGCTGTTATGATAAGATTCAGTATATATATTCAGACCACTGATAGAATTGAACCTTCATTATCCGGCTAAGGATAGCCAGAGGCTCAATTCTGTACAGAAAATTCACTTCGTGGCCAGAATAAACTAAATAAAATGTACACTCAAATTTGTCGCATTAATATTGAAACTGATAAAACTGCCAATTTTATAACCAGTGTGCAGAATAATAACAATTACGTTCCCATTAGTGCGTTAATTGGAGTACAAATACAGAAGGTTCATTTCGTCAAAAAAACAAATAGCGACTCTAGGCACGACGCAATCTTTATAGCCTTTGACGCAATAAACTGAACATTGTACGATACACGACAGTTTAACTACAATTACTCTCCATGACCCTTAGTTTGCATTCGTAATGAAATGTCCTTTTTTATGTTAACACAGGAAGTGCCTATTTGTTAAATGTATGTCGTACATTGAGTTGTGCTGGCGCATACACTGCAGTCCGGCCTACGTTTGATGTATATTTCGGCGGTGCTTTAGTGCAGAAAACATCGGCTACGGAACGATGTGATCCAGTTTGAGAGCCCAACGAGCAGACTTCAAATTCTTATTGAAAATACCTTTCAGATTCCCTACTTTTTTATCGGGACTA
This sequence comes from Pseudoips prasinana, assembly GCA_951640165.1. Classification (NCBI taxonomy): domain Eukaryota; kingdom Metazoa; phylum Arthropoda; class Insecta; order Lepidoptera; family Nolidae; genus Pseudoips; species Pseudoips prasinana. The sequence continues at coordinate 23,951,936 of OX621246.1, forward strand.
GTCCCTCCCTCTTACCCACCACTCCAACTCCTGTAAGACAGGTTTAACAATGAAATGACAATGAGCGGTGAGGGTCAGACATGCCTGGTGTAAGTGTCTTGGATCCCGCAACAAATTTAGTCAGAAAGAAATAAGCATATAAACTGGCAACCAAAAACACACACTGGCACGCACCCACTTATTATATAAAATTTTAACATGTAGTTTTGTTACATAACTCATCATATCAGCCGAAAGACGTCCACTGCTGGACAAAGGCCTCCCCCAAGGATCTACACAATAGCCGGTCCTATGCTGCCCGCATCCAGCGGCTTCCCGCGACGCGCACAAGATCGTCTGTCCACCGTGTAAGGGGCCTGCCCACGCTGCGTCTTCCGGATCGTAGTCGCCACTCGAGATCCTTTCTGCCCCATCGGCCGTCAGTTCTACGAGCTATGTGCTCTGCCCACTGCCACTTCAGTTTAGCAATTCTTTGGGCTATGTCGGTTACTTTGGTTCGCCTGCGGATCTCAGCATTTATGATTCGATCTCGCAGGGAAACTCCAAGCATAGCCCTTTCCATTGCTCTTTGGGTGACCTTGAGCCGCCTGATAAGGCCTATAGTGAGCGACCACGTCTCTGTTCCGTAAGTCATCACTGGCAACACACACTGATCGAAGACTTTCGACTTGAGACACTGCGGTATTTGGGACGAGAAGGTATTACGTAGCTTCGCGAACACTGCCCAGCCGAGTTGGATTCTACGATTCACCTCCTTTTCGAAGTTGGACCTACCTAGTTGGATGGTCTGTCCTAGGTAAATATTCTCTACAACTTCGAATGCAGAGTCTCCAACCTTAACTAGAGTGGGTGCAACATGGATGTTCGACGTCTTATCCATGTTCATTTTCAGACCCACTTGTTGAGAGACTGCTGCTGTGGCCATCGAGTATTGTACCGAGGTCGCCAAGGGTCTCAGCCATGACTACTATGTCGTCGGCAAATCCAAGGTGGGTGATGTACTCGCCATTGACATTGATACCAAAGCCTTCCCAGTCTAGAAGCTTGAAGACATCTTCCAATGCAGCGGTGAACAGTTTCGGAGATATGACATCTCCCTGTCTCACGCCTCGCTGCAATTGAATAGGTTTCAAGTACTGGTCCTGAAGTCGGACTGACATGGTGGCGTTTTCGTACAAACACTTTAGCACCTGGACATACCGATAGTCAATTTGGCACCTTTGAAGAGACCTCAGCACGGCCCATGTTTCGATAGAGTCAAAGGCTTTCTCATAGTCCACAAACGCTAAGCATAATGGTTGGTTATACTCCTTGGTCTTCTGTATAACTAGCCGCAGCGTATGTATGTGGTCTATGGTACTTGACCTTTACGGAAACCAGCTTTTTCGGGAGGCAGGAAGTCGTCAAACCTGCGTGAGACGGTTCGTAATGACTCTCGAAAACAACTTGGAAACACAGCAGTGAGATGGGTCTGTAATTCTTCAACAGGGATTTATCGTCCTTTTTGAAGAAAAGCACCACCACACTCCTGTGCCATGTTTTTGGCGTTTGACCTTCGAGTATGACGGAGTTGAATAACTTCTGAAGGGCCCGCAGGATCGGTGTACCTCCCGCCTTCAGAAGCTCAGCTGTAAATGTTCTATATATTTGTTTAATATTATTATCAAAATGGGCGTGAGGAGCTAACATATTAAAAATCCAACATAAAATTAATTACGTGAGTTACCCGTTGCTATCATTCATAATTTTTTAAATATTTTATTGACGAACCTACACTTTTTAACTTTGTAACATTCCTGTAAAAATATATGGTTCCTGAAAGATAAGCTTGCCTGCTTCAAGCAGAAACCGCTGAAAAACGTATTTTTTTTTAATTTTCATGTTGCTATGATTAAGTACATAACTAGGTAGGTACACTTAAAAAAGAAATAGCACAAATAATAATTGATTTGTAGTTTATTATAAACACGTTTTCCACTTATGTATTTCATTCTATAAGGCTGTCTAAGTCCTGGTTCCTGCCCTTGAACTTAACCTGATCACAGTCGGGTTGTGAGCTCGCATCCACATACACGCGCACGCAGCAATTGTTCTTCGCCCCTCGCTTGATGAATGGTCCGTTAGCACCACGCACTTTGTCGAGAGGAAACTTCACTATGCATTGGAACATACAACGCTCTGCTATCTTATAGCTGAAAAAAGAAAGGCATATTAAAAATCTGGAAGTCTGGCAATAATAGGTACTCTTCTGACAAAGAGCGGCGTAGATTGGTGCCTATTTAGAAGTTGTACGAAAAAGTTACAAATCTATAAAATAGTGAAATAAACACACTACAAGACACCTTAGTATTAAATTTATATACCTACGCCAGGTTTTACAAATAAAATATTAGTTCATTAAGTATATAAAAACAATTTGTATCAGCCAAGTGGAAGTTCCCGAATCTTTTGTGGGATATTGTTATAGGTATTGCGATGTTAGAGCAATTTTTATAACGAAACCTGCTTTCGCACCAATCCTCTTCTAATTTGATTAGATCTCTTTTAAAAAATCTTCTACTACAGTATATTTATTTGAATAGCTTAGATAAAACTTGCAATTTCATTAATATATTGATTTAAATTTTTATTAAAGTCAATATTCTTAATTTAGCAAATGCATGGTTCAATTATTTTTGCACCACAATTAGCTTGTATGATTAAGACGCCGAATGTAGATAGGTACAATGTTTAATTAAGTAACCCAAACGATATGTACACTACATTATTCCACTGTATTTGCAAAGAATTTAATAAAGCTTGTAAAATAAAAAACATAACGGTTGACAGTAATAAGATAAAATTTAGTTCTTGGACAACTCAAGGCATTAGACTGAGTAGAGATTTTTTATATGAGTTGTATGACAGAAGGTCCTATAACCCTGATGTCAATTTTATTAATTATGTTAGAAATTATTCAAAATTTTTTTAAATCCGTAACAAGTGATGATATTATAAAAGCTTTTAAGAGTATTAAAAGGAAAGGCACAGAAGATTTGTGGGGACTGTCTGTTAAAGCAATTGAATCAATCATACTAAACATTGCTACAATCCTTGCAGCCATCTTCAATGGCTGTATAAGTGATGGTGTCTTTCCCGATTTAATGAAAATAAGTAAGATAATACCCATTTTCAAGGCAGGTTGTTCAAAAAATGCCACGAATTATAGGCCTATCTCAATACTGCCAGCTTTAAGTAAAATATTTGAAAAGCTGATGCTCAGCCAAATGTTGTCGCACTTTAACGTGAATGAGATATTGCATAACAAGCAGTTCGGGTTTACAAGGGGCCGCTCTACTCAGGATGCAGGTTGCACATTAATTAGGTCAATATTGGAGGCTTGGGAGGGATCACAGGATGCGCTGGGAGTTTTCTGTGATCTCTCTAAGGCTTTCGATTGCGTTGATCATCGTACGCTCGTTGTTAAACTGAAGTACTATGGAATATCTGGCACATCTCTTGATCTTGTGATGTCCTATTTATCGGGGCGACAACAGATGGTTTCGATAGGCGGTGTCACTTCGGCACGTCATCCTGTGAAAATGGGGGTGCCCCAAGGATCTATATTGGGCCCATTTTTATTTCTAGTTTATATAAATGATCTCCCTTATCTGGTAGAGAAAGTATCAGACATAGTTTTGTTCGCTGATCATACGTCGCTCATATTTAAAGTAAATAGAAAGAATAAAGATCTTATTGAGCATAATAAAACACTCAGTTTAATATCAGAATGGTTTTCGGCAAATAATCTCTTGTTAAATGCAGGGAAAACTAAATGCATCAGGTTCTCATTGCCGAATGTGACTCAAATTGTCCCAACAGTTGCACTTAATGCGAAAATATTAGATTTAGTCCCATCGACCGTATTTTTAGGATTGACACTTGATTCAAAATTGCAATGGGGTCCTCAGATTGAAAAGTTAGCAGGTAAATTAAGTTCGGCTTCCTATGCTGTCTGGAAAATAAGGCAATTGTCAGATGAACAAACTGCTAGATTAGTGTATTTCGCGTACTTTCATAGAATTATGTCGTATGGCATTCTGCTGTGGGGTTCGGCGGCTGACATAGGTACTATTTTTGTATTGCAGAAAAGAGCAGTCAGAGCCATTTATGGTTTAGGCAGTCGCGATTCTTTGCGAAATTTGTTTAAAGAAATAAATATACTTACTGTGCCATCGGAATATATATATCAGAATATAATGTTTGTTAGAAAAAATATTCATAATTATAAAAAGAAAAGTGAACTGCATAATATAAATACTAGGAATAAAAACAAACTAGCCATGCCAGGCTTTAGAGTAAGCAAAACTAATAAATCATTTTTAGGAAATTGTATTAGGTTTTATAACAAGCTTCCTACTCAAATTACTGATCTGCCTGACACAAGTTTTAAAACACATATGAAACGTATACTTATGGCTAGGGGTTATTACACCACTAAAGAGTACATCGATGACAAAGACGTCTGGCTCTCACTTTCTACCTGCACATTGCTCGCTGGAGATCTTGTAGCCATATAGACATGACTGATCTGCTGTGTTACGTGAACTATCTGTAAATGATTGCTATCATATGCTTAATTTAAAATTATTGACTCTGTCTCAAAATGAATAATGTTATTGTTTCGAAGTTTTTCTTTTGTATACCTAAATATAATCTAAAATAATAAGCATTCAGACAACCGATCGAGCATATATTGTGTTTGCCTACTAAATAATTACTCTAATTGGACCAAATCCCGTGTTCATGCCCGCTTGAGTATGTTTCGCCGGACCGTCTCAACTGGGTCGTGTTCAAACCGGTAGTAGATGAACCCACTGAGTTTGTTTCGCTGGGTCTTCTCAGTTGGGGCGCATTGGATCCGGTGGTAGCATTAAAGCGCGACCGTCGTTATTAACACAAGGTCCGTCATAATAATAATACCTTTAATATAGACAGAACCATTGACAATATGTAGTAAAAATATTAGACTTAAACTAGATAATTAAACATAATCTCTTGACAATAACTTGATACGAGCTAGCTAAATATAATTTCTGTAATAAAATAAATTTTATAAATGTTTTCATACAAGATGTACCTAAATATCTATGTTACTAGAAATAATATCTAATGTATACAACGATATTACTACAAACATGTTCTGACTATTTACAAGCGCTTTTTTAAAGTCTACGTGAATAAAAACCTTTTTTATTTATTTATTTAATCACAGGCAGATATGAAACATCCTTTATAACGCCTGTGAAATTATTTTTATTAATTCCCTTCATAAAGTAAGGTAAAACAAGAGAATAGGTTATTATTTGAAACGGTTGGAGTTTTGTCTCCAAACAGCATTATAAATTTTGGGCTAACTTACTCGTAAGGATTGATGCAGTCCATACGGATGACGTTGTATCCTTGGTCCTGAGCATGTTCCCTGCTCTTTTCTGTGAGCATCGTGGCTAGACCTTGCCTTCGAAATTGTGATAGGACCATCAACATCTTAATCTGGAACCAGGCAATTTTATAACACTTTTGAACACAAACATCGAATCACGTAAATTGTTTCGTACTTACCTCATAAACTTTTTGCTGCTTAAATATCTGCCATAGATTGGGCGTCTCTTGCAGTTTTGCCATGAAGTACAAGAAATCTTTCGTGTTTGGATCCTGTTGAAATTAATTTAATTATATCGAAATTAATTTAAATAACAAAAAGCGAGGTGCTTCCAGTTGAAGTCTGCCTGACTTAGTATTTATCTCCCAAACGCATAAACTGTTTTCATTGCGGGATTTTTGTAGGTTAGTGTAATCCTGATGATTCTTAGTTATGTTTTATAAAAATCTGGTCAACCGTCTAAAAGTCTGAGCTCTTTTTTGTAGTTGTTACTCTTGTTATGTTGTCATTATGGGTTTACATTCCACCGTTCATAAACTATTTGAATTCCTTAAAATCCAACAATTTTTCGGGCCAGTAACTGCAGGGGTTTTGGCTGGGCGTTGATCGATCATTCAGCCAGGCCAAATGTTATTATTATATTTCGACTGATACTAATTCAGTTGTGAATTTTAACTTTTTCTACAATTTTTGTTTGGTTTGTTTTACAGTTTGATATTTTTATATGACTTAAACTAAGCGCCAAAGTCCCTTAATTAAATCCCCTAATTTTAAATACCGCTTTCAAAGATAGAAAGACATTGTAGCTGAAGGTTAGTGCTGTATATATTAACTTAGTGTTTTTTAGTCTAGTCACTGACTAGACTCGAGAACCCTGTCAGTGACCAAGGCTAAAACAACACCCCGGTCGTATTATAAGCCCGGTTTCCAATTTCAGTTGTGAATAAGCTCTGAGGCACAATTTCAATATAAATGTACTTTTCTAGTTATAAAACGGACTTTTGGAATGCAAATCCAATTTGAAAGTTGGCAATGTCTTTGTAAATTTGGAATTTCAATCAGCCCACAAGGAGTCCAACCTCTTACTTGTCTATAGAAGGCATAGTTTCGTAGATTCCGTACGTCAACTGGACTGCTTGCAAAACCAACACACAATCCCACCACCGTTCCATCCTCCGCTTTGACGAACATCGAGTTACCTGTAATTTTTTATTAAATAAATAATTCTATTTTTGTTAACTCTCATAACTTTATCATCTTTGTATCCCCTCTTAATTTAAGCGTCACACATAATGGCTCATTGTGTGACGCTTAAATTAAGAGGGGATCGGTGATGTTGGAGCCGAGTGCCGCTCGCGTGCCCTTATGCACGTTTTCTCACTCTCCAAGTCATTCTCTCCGGCTGTGTCGTTTACTAGGGGTACCCGCATTCTGCACGCACCGCTGTGTGTATTCTAGAACATTCTGTTCACGTGTTGTATAATATCAGCCGGACGGATCTTAAAATGTGCCTAGTGTACAAGACTATCTCAGCTCAACCCATCAACCCAGAAAGGAACACAGTACCTACAGTACAGGTCAGTCAAGGTCAGTTCCCTATTTTCAAGGTCAGTTCACGAGCTTTAAGCCTTAGCTTAAGGCAAAACAGACATGTTCATGCACATAAACATTCTTCCTGGGTGGGAGTCGAACCCAGGAAGAATATTTATGTGCATGAACATGTCTGTTTTGCCTGATTCTGGGTGTAATTATTCATATAAGTATGTATAAATTTACAAAAGAAAAGTAGTATATGTATTATATCAGTTATCTCGATTCCATAGTACAAGCTGTGCTTAATTTGGGATCAGATGGCTGTGTGTGAATAATATCCCAGGATATTAGTGTTTTTGATTAGTCTACAAAGTATACAGGGTACCATCAAGGCAAAACACAAAACTGTTAGAAATAGAGAATATTGTTCTAAAAAGGAATCTTGACTACCTCTTCATCACGACCTCTTCACGTACTAAAATAACATAATTCTAAAACTTAAAATTATATATTTCCTACTATAAAACTGAACCGATTTTAATGACGATTTCAACAACTTGTTTAGTTATTGAAATCGATTCAGTTACTAAATTCATTCATTCTTCTAATTCAGTTTATACCACTATATTTTAACAAGATAATAGTAAAAAAATGATTTTTTTTTAAAGTCGTATAAAAGGCTAATTACTAAGTCAGATACTGCATTAATGAATGGAATAACATAAATATAAAATTTCGAAAAATAAGGAATTGTCTTCTTGAGTTTAGAATTATATCCCCATTTTTCTAAAGTTACTCTACGAAAGTGTTTGTATAGGTATGTTTTGGAATAATAACATAACAAGATGACCGAAGCATAAATGCCTTCTATAATTTTATAAGTAAGTATGAGTTCTAGAAAAACATCATAAGTGTTGGAGAGATATCCATTACAGACTGCGTACCCTGCTTTAGCAACCCAATGAGGTACTCGTCGAGGGCGCAGTCGTTGAAGATGTCCATATTACGGGCTCGCACCAACACATGTTCGCTGAGGTAATGGCGTTTGATCAAATCCAACGCGTCGTCTTGGTGATCGCTAGTCACTGGGGAAACTTGAAAGTGATCCACCTGCAATGGACACAAGTAGGTCCTAATATTTTAAATTAGAAAGTTTTGAACTTAAATAGTTTTAGGCGGAATAATAAGAAAGGCTTATTGGAATTGGGAAGTACTTCGTTCCAACAGCAGCTAATTAACCCCCGGACTGGTTACACAATTTAAAGAATTAAAAGTGTCTATTTACGATTTCTCCAAAAACCTATTTGCGCTAAATTTTGGCAGTTTTCATACAGCCAAATATTCTGCCAATCCATAGAGATAGTTTAGAAAACAATGATCATCATAGATTATGGAACATTTATGTCATTTATAAATATAATATATAGATCAGTGAACGCAAATAAACATGGAAGCATTCCTAGCTCGCGAAAATGACCCAACGCAATTTGTGCCGCGGTAGGCGGGGCTTAAAAATTGTGCCGCGGACCGAGTGGGACCGAGTTTGCGCACTACAGGCATCAATGGCGGTCGTCTGTCAGTTATTAGTTTCAGCGTGTTTAATTTCCAAAAATGCCTTCCTGTGCAGTGAAGTGGTGTATTAATAAATCTCATTTGCATAACAAGAGTGTTGGAATTAGTTATTACGAGTAAGTACATCGCTATATATTTTAATTTTATTAAATATGAAGTCAATCAAATTGACACAAAATATATGGTGATGTTGTTATGCAAACGAATCAATTTATTTATCTACACAAAAATTATGACGATTTTTTTATTTATTACCATTATTGTAATCTATACATATAATAAAATCGTAGGAAAGTCAAAACTGTACATTGAATATTTTTTTAAAAGGATACTTGAGGCGTGATCTACAATCGATATCGAAACCAAAAATATAGTATTTAGAATTTTTGTCTGTTTGTCTGTATGTATGTCCGGGCTAAACTCAAAAACAACTGCATGGATTAACTTCAAATTTTGCATTAATATTACTAAGAGGTCGGGTCAACATATAGGCTACATATTAACACGCTATCACCTACTGGGGAGGAGCTGTGATCTTATCTATACATATAATAACATCGTAGGAAAGTTAAAACTGTACATTGAATATTTTTTTAAAAGGATACTTGGGGCGTGATCTACAATCGATATTGAAACCAAAAATATAGTTTTTAGAATTTTTGTCTGTTTGTCTGTATGTATGTCCGGGCTAAACTCAAAAACTACTGCATGGATTACCTTCAAATTTTGCATTAATATTACTAAGAGGTTGCGTCAACTTATAGGCTACATATTATCACGCTATCACCTACTGGGGAGGAGCTGTGATCTTACCTATACATATAATAAAATCGTAGGAAAGTCAAAACTGTACATTGAATATTTTTTAAAAGGATACTTGGGGCGTGATCTACAATCGATATCGAAACCAAAAATATGGTTTTTAGAATTTTTGTCTGTTTGTCCGGGCTAAACTCAAAAAGCACTGCATGGTTTAACTTCAAATTTTGCATTAATATTACTTAGAGGTCGGGTCAACCTAATCTAATGGGAGTTACCTTTGTGATTAATGCATCGTTGATTATTATTTTACTTTAGTTGACTTACTGACTTTACTTAAGGACAATCGATGACATCGGGTAATTTTTTTAAATAACAGTAGCAAAGTAGTCTTTAGTTTATTTCATAGCTTGGTTATTTACAGGTTAGGTTTTCTTTAATTTATATTGCTTATTTCTTTTGAAAGTTATATTTTTTAGATTTAGCTAGAAATAAGTAGTTATATTGGTTATCATTCAAAATTGTCGCGGACGAAGTCGCGGGCACCAGCTAGTCTTAGATAAAATACTCAGCATCTTTATGGTATGCACAAAGAATGGTAAAGGTGGTATTAAAACAGCTTGGTTTCTTCAAATTTCCACTCGATGTAAAGCGAAGAGAACTATGGACGAAAACGGTTCGTTTGGAAATGAATTCAATTCAATTTTATTTATATATTTACAGGGTAACTTGTAAAGCACCAATTACCTCACAGGACTAGATAGCTAAAACCATAAGCAACAACATTTATTTTACAACTTTTGATAATTTGTATTTTTTTTTGTAAAAAGTCTATATTAATTAATTTACCACTTGAATGTTTATAACTCTACGTGCATCGTAAATAATATGTAACCAGGCGGCTTGCGTAATCTTTGCGATGCCCCTAGGGTAAGTTGTTGCTTATGGTGTTAGCTTCCTAGTCCTGCGAGGTTGTTGGTATTTTACAAGTAACCCTGCATATCTAGATCACCTATAATTTCAAGTCGATTCGTCCACGCGTTTTCAGGATAAAGGGTATTGACAGACAGACGGACGGATGGATAAAGAAGTGAAGGGGGCCCTAAAAAGTAGTACTTAAGTGTTATGTATACCTACGGAAATTGTAAATAATAATTAGTGAATAATTGGTCACAAATTTGTTTTATTTACCTATTATCATAGAAAATAAACCCATTACTCGCCAAATACTGCTCTATTTAAAGACCTTAGAAAAACTCTTGCCGTAAAGTTCAAGATACTGTATATTTTATCATAATTCTTTATTATTTTAATAATATCAATATCACGGTGAATTATTTTCGTTGCACTTTATGACATAAAACATCCCTCGGCGAATGTCATGAACATGGTAATTTAGACCCGAACATGACGTCATAAAGTCTACTTTTAAAAGGTGTATCTGAGCGGTAATATTTTGGCGAATTAGAGACTGTATTCCGTTGTGTCAGTTTGATTGGGATATTGGGTCAAAATTTGCGCTTAGTTTCCTTGAAGTAATGCTTCCATGTTTATTTGCGTTCACTGATATAGATAAAATTATCAAATTTATATATAGGTTAGTAGTAAAAAGTCGTTAGCTATGCCAGGGACCCCACTGGATGGCTTGAACTATTCTGACGCTAGGGAGACTACTGGCTATGAAATAAAGTAACCTAATTAAATTATCGATAAATAGTTTTAAATGTTTTATTCCATGTTATAATTGACAGACGCATACAAACGTGAAAAGTAGGACCCTATTGTTATCATCAAAAGGCGTATAACTTTTACGAAATACGTAATTTATAATTACTTATTATGTAAGGTTCAATATATGCTAATGAAATGGTAATTCAGACTTAACTACCCTATGAAAACCTGCGTCCACCGGCAGACGGATTCAGTGAAACAATTGTCTGATATATGTATTTTGTTGTCTAATAAAACTGTTTACCGTACGTTAATATTTTTTTTTATTACATGTTATAAGTTCTGTTGTGCACCAGAGCTTCAATTAATATATATTATAGTTATATTTTCAGTTCACTTTTATTTTATTTGAGCGTCGTAGCAGTAACCACAGAAAATAGCTTTCCTGTATGAGGTCTTGAATTGCAATTGAAACCAATTCATATATTTGGTCCAATAACCGCATTTCTTCGTCAGAAGCATAATATATTTTTATCTATACAAGGCATAAAATAAATAATAAATTAATCTACTTATGAAACTGAAATAACTATACCTAATGAAAATCAGTATAAGAAAATTAGAAAATATTGTTCCTCCGCAAGGAAAATGCGTCACAAAATTACCATAAGTCAGAGGAGATCTCCCCTGAAAATAAATAGGCTCAAGGTCAGATAAAAAAACTGGCGAGATTGAGCAAGATGTCATGGGAGGAACGAAATTGTCTCATGAAAGTATTTGTGGTTGGAATTCTGGTACCTTCTCTTGCTGAACCAAATTATTTAAACCAAACACGCTGTGACACTGTCTGGTTTGCGGAATTATTAGGTTTGTCAAAATTGGCCTCAATTTAGATAAAGTTTGAATCATTCTCACAATTTTACTTTATTCTATAAAAACTCCAAATTTTGGCTATAAATATTTTTTCTGACTGACAACTAGAAGACAGATAATTAAGTGGTAGATTATACAGGGTAAGAAACGAGGTATTAAAAATACTGACGGTGGCTAGTGAAAAAGGTTTTTATAGAACTAATTAAGCACCTTTTTTCACCTTCTCTGTAATAATAATATATCCAGTCGTTAGTAGTTAGTCGAGCAAGTTGTAAGAAATAGAAATAGAATTTGCTGGTGAGGTAGTTGAGTAAGGAGCTATTTATTTTGGGTTAAACTATAGATAAAATCTTTCCTAGCCGATATAAACAGATAATATTCTTAAAAGAATTGCTGTGTGGTGACGGTATAGAATATTATCACCCCATCTCATCCCGTGAGGGGCGTAATAATTGACCGAGGGAAACCTACCAGAGCAGCAGCGTTCTTCTGTGAACTATGACCATCAAACTGCGATCGCCAACCCGTCTGCTAAGCGAAACGATTATGGCATATCCCCCCATTCTTTGGGGGGGCTTAAGTTCAGCAGTACATACAAGGGACGTAAATACTTTGGCTGACATGATGATGTCAGCCAAATACTTAAAAGTCTTGTTCTGAATTAATGCAAGATAGATGTGTAAGATTTTGAATTATCTAATTTTTATTTTATTTCGTATCTAATTTTAATTTGTTCTGTTTTTAATATTATGGGGACTCTGTTTTCTCACTTCAAAAATCGGAACTTATCCATTCGACTGTATGTTTTTCATGATTCTATGTAAAGCGATTTCTCCTTTGTACCGAATGCAAATTAAAATTGGTTGTTGTAAGAAGTTGTAGTCGGTTCTAAATTTTGTAAAACAGTATTAATTGTAAATTTTATTTAGTAGTGATATTAACCCCATCCATATGACAACCTCTTTATACGGCGGACGGCGCTTCAATGGCTTCTATCTAGCCTTACGAAGTCTTTTTAACGAAGTTCTTCAGTGTGGAATACGGTAGTTGACTGTTAGTGATAGTCACATAACGAAAAGGCCTTATGCTCCCCTCCTGTGTATTCCTCTCTCACTGAGTCCCTTTCTATTATACATGGTGTTACATAATTAGTGTACGTAGCGTACGTATTATTATTTATTTAAGAATATTAAAAATACATGTGACGAAACAGACCGCACGGACGGACTAATTTAAAATATTTTGTTACTTTAATTACTGATTTTAAACTGTGTTTATGTAATACATTGTGAGCTTGACAAGTACAAGTGTATGTAAATACCCAAGTGCTGAATAAATTTCATTATTTCATCATTATTTACGCAACTTAAGGTTATTAAAATTATTTAATAATAGGAAAGCACATCAACATGCAAAAGACACAAAAATAATGACTTACTATACAAGAATAACAATCTGAAGCCTAAGCAACATTAAGTACTGACCTATATTGCAAATAATTTGATTTGTATGAGCCTAAAAAAATGTTCGTATTTCATTAAGTAATTTTCTGTAATTTGTAAATTTTTATGGATTTATAGCGCTCCTTAAGTTACCTCCACAACTTGTATGTTTATGTATGTGGAAGCGAATATCAAGAGATTCAAGCAGATGAGCCATGTGTGTTCAATACTGAACGAATGGACGTAATATATATATATATTACATTAAAATTGACGAATGAAAATTTGTATTTATTGCCAGCCAAGTTGTTGAGTGTACAGGCAGCTCGGTTATGATATGCTCCGTATCGTGATTATACTTGCTCTGACAATATCGTATCCATATATTTACTTGTTTATGTAAACAGTCAATTTAAAGAACTTTTAAGTAATGGTTTTGGAGTTCAGCTACAATTTTACGCCTCTAAAATAGTAGTCGAACTTCAAAACCATTAAAAGACGAGTTGATACATATTATTTATAGGGAAATATGATATGTGTGGCTGACGGCATAGAATATCGCCACTCCATTTTATGGCCACCCGTGGCGGCGTAGAAGTCGACCCGATTGGGTATGGGCGATTACCAAAATACACTTGACAGTAGCGTTCTTATCGAAATTGTCCTTTCAGCTGTCATTCTGGACAGTTAGAATGTAGTGTAAAAACCAGTTGAATCAATGTTTCAAGTATTTTTTTCTTCTGACATACTTAAGTTGTTTGTAAAATTACATACATTGCAATAAAGATTTAAGTATCGTCGAACAGAGTATAGGTTCCGCTAGGCCTCGTGTTTAATAAATTTATTGCTAAGTGGAGATTTATGTTCCATGTTTATTATGTGTCCATAAACTTTCATTGCGTATACGCACTAGCTAAATACAGTTTAATGTATAATAAAATATACGATTAAACATTTCTTTAGTTTAAGTTCCGTTTCACATAATTAATATCGTGACATATTGCGAGAAAATGGTAACATGTACTTATTAGCTACATCAATTATATGTAAGTAATTCAATTTATCGAATATACATATTTATAGCTTAACAGTGATCCGCTAAACAGTAATATACATTTTCCTAAATTCTTCTAGGCACTCTCCTTGAAATTATACAGGACTGTAATGGTCTTGACTCAAAAAACTTTCCTGATCAATCCTATATTTTAAAACGTCAATATGAAAATAATCAAAGAGCATCCAATAGTGAAGATGACACGTCAGGCATAAAATCTCGACCGGAAACGAAGCTATCTGATAAAATATATACAACCCGTGAAAGTGATATATCTGACATTGTAGATGCACCAGATCCAAACGAAAGTTCTTACTGGAATTCATCCAAACTATTTCCACTAGCAAAACCCGAACAGACAGTTGAAACCTACCGAAGAAGTAAACTTGACCTGAGTGTTGAACCTTATAGAAGTATTTTAAATCACCGAAAAAACACACCCAATCAAGATGGCATTCCTCATCAAATTGACCCTGCCAACAAGCGGAATAAACTTGAGATGAGCGTTCAACCTTACTCGAGTTTGACATATTTCAAGAAAAATAACGGCCATAACGTTGACTCTCAGCGAGTAAGTATACGCGGCCACAGGCATGAACCGAAACAGAGAGATGAATACTACAGGAAAAGTGAACCTGACTTAAGACTTAAATCTTACCGAAGAGATCCATCCAACAAGGAATTCAGCCAGAAGTATGCACTCCACGAAAGAGATGAAACCTACTACCGACATGAACCTAAACACAAATTTGAATTCAATCAGAAATATGAGCCTTACCATTCTGAAGACACACTCAAACAGAAAGATCAACGTCACCGAAGCGATTCATCCAGTAAGGTATCTGATGCTAAACCAAGAATCAAAAACGAATTGAAAAATAAACGCAGGTATTGGTTAGTTAATCAACCTGTTGGAAAGCCTATCACAAGGCAGTCCGGATATGAGGATGAAAAAGATGAAAACCTAAAGAAAAAAATCACAACGTTGGTAGAACAAACGATACACGATACCGAAAAGAAGGTAGATTCTGTTCAACATATAAAGGAGAAGTATAGAGACCAAGCACCTTACAAAGCAGGATTCATACTGAGCATGGTGAAGAAATCAAGGGATATAATGAACGAGTTGTTTAATGTAGCGGTGAGGCATAAGGATCAGTGGAAGGGTCTGGAACAATTGAAAGTTTTCGAGCTGATTGTGCACACAAATGTGGATTCTTCAAATCTTGTACGACAGTTAGTCGAGGTACACATACAACATTTGAATGCAACAAATTCACAAAGCGATAGGAGGAAACTAATTTTGCTTTAGATTACATAATCTTTGATATTAGGTTAGGTTTAGACTACACACAGCAATCTTCTATAGTTAAGTCCACCAACTTCACACTAGACTTAATAAATGATTGAGTTCTAATTTTCTATTTTCATAATACAAAAAATTCGTGCCCTATGAGAAGTGCTGACATGATCTCGCTTTCGTATCAAAAACGTAACGTTTATAAAATAGATTAAATTGAAATTTAGCGTTCCTCTATATTTTCGTCTAAAATTTAAATTGAGAAACGTTTTTATTCTTGTTTTATGTGAAGTTTGGTTAAAGTCTCTAGATTTGTTTACCAGACATTTATTTTCGGCGACTTAAAATAGTCTTATTAATTGATTTCTGGGTGGTTGCTATGTTGTTAATTTCCCTTCCGCATGATTTCCATGACCATTTGAAAACTTAAAATAATCTTCGCGGTCAGCTGTTGTTAACTTATAAAGACCAACAAACACAAAACATCATCAAAACAAAGTTCATTAATAAAAAACAATTAGTTCGTAAAATATGTGAAATGTATTTTTTCGGTGTGCAATAAAGAAGTTAAGTACCTGTCCGAAACTGAGGTTGATCTCTTAGTTTTCTCTTAGTAAGGCCAGTAAATTAAACTTTTTTCATAAATTTTATTCTAATTACCTTTACGTTATCGTCAAATGATGAGATTCCCTACTTTATATATTCAAAATTGTTAGGCTTGCCAATTTTTATACAGAACACTGAAAATATTTCAATTCAGCCATTTCCCGCGCACTACTAAAACAAAAGAAAATGGCGGCGTGCATTTTATTCACTACACAATACACACGTGTACGACCGCTATTGTAACATCTAGGCATCTTAAATAATGAGAAGGCGCATCAAGGGTGCATCCCATCTTTTCCGTGCGGTAATTATTTGTCAGTTGGCAACACCTGCGCCTTGATGAGGTCGGCGCTAGTGCATTAGTTGATGACGTCACGCCTCGTCGATGACATGTTACACGTTCTGTGAACACGCTTTGAATGTAGAATTATTTTATACAAAATAGAAAAGTGCAATGGTATTCTTCGTTTTTATTATGACACCTTTGATAATGTGTAGATACTTTATTGGATGTTGAGAAAGTTAGTAGGTACTACACGCCAGCCGGCCCGCTGGAGTGTTTGGTAAAAACATGCCTTTCACGCCGCAGCGCAGGTTCGATTTCAACCCAAGACTGTATCTTTGTCCGAAGTCTGGTGTAATTATATTATATAAGTATGTTTTTACAAAAAAGTAGTATTATATAGCATATCAGTTATTTGGTTTCCATAGCACAACTGCTTAGTTTGCCGTGTGAATAATGACCTAGGACATTATTATTGTTATTGGACGTTCACTCTATCTCTTTATTTAAGCATCATTGTATACATTTGTGCATTTATGTGTAGATGAGATGGAAAATTTGTACTTGGCTTTTGATAATAAATTATTATTATTATTATTACTTAGGGTATATGTGTAAATTTTTGATGAGTAACCAGAAACATGAAACATTTGTTAAAAGATCATAGAGAGAATAAGACATTTGAGAAAAAACCGTATAAACTAGGAATTTTGTGGAAAGGCGTTCACAGATTTCGTAAAGGTATACTTAAGAACTGAGTGAGATGAGATGAGAAATAGTATCCAGAAGCGATTCTATTGATTTAGAAAATCCTGTTATCTGTATAGATGATAGTACTGGGATTCTGGAAAGTGATTAATGGCGTCTAAATGCGTCGTATTCTACCGCTGCATGTCGCCACATGTTGCCAGTTACGTCAATATGAATGACAGATGTCAAATGTTAAATAGGTACTGGTAAAATTACAACGCAGACTCTATTTGATATTGATCAGTCTTTGATTTTCACTTAATCGGTAAGTAGCGGCAGCGATACGAATCTGAATCTTATGGCGGTTTTAGACTTTATTATTATGGTAATAGTCGTTTTTGTATTATATCTAGATCGACTGACTGCCAAAAAAATATTCAAAATGATCGAGTCCGTAACGGTGAAAACCGAAATAAGTTAGAAACAATAACTGATTACCCTGAGTATTCTATTTTCACTACTCAATTAGATATTGAAATCTGGGAAAGTACAGACGCCAGCACATCAAGCTACTCCAATCTGTCAAATTTCCCCAATTGAAGTGAACCTTATGACTAGGTGATAAAGTTGAAATTCTATAAAAGAAATTTGACAGATTGGGCAGCTATCCCAATCTGTCACATTTCTGGATGTGCTGGCGTCTGTACAACAAAAAACACTATCATGGTTGAAAAAATTGTGATAGAATTTTTTCAATCTATGATAGTGTTTTTATTACAACGTTACCTCGATCTCAGTCCGTCGATCCTTCGTTCTGTCTTTCAGTCTTTTACAGCGGTATAGCTCAATAACTACTAACACTAGTGGATTGCTATTTATAGTTTGGTATAATCCAATACGTGTGAATAGGAAAATAAAACTAATATTACCGAGGATTACATTCTCTAATTTCCATTTTTTTGAGATTCTGGCAACACTAGCCGAGCTGTCAGAATAGTTCTGCAAATAAAAATGAATTAAAATTTATTTACTAGCTTATCAAGTGCAAATCAATATTTATTCGACTCATTTCAAGTAAATGCAACAGTGAAAGTGTTATCCCTACGTCAAATTTAGTGTACAACCTTTTAAACCAATAACAGTGAAACGCACTACTGTAACCGATTTTTGTGTTATTTGACTATAAAAACACACGGCCATACTAATATCAAAGATAATGAGCAGTCAAATTGTGATATAAGTGATGAAACATAAATAACTATAGTGGAATACGTAAAATCTCGATTATGAAATCGGTTGTGATTTTAAAATTTGTTTCAAAGTGATATATAAACAAACATCAGCTGATTCATTCACATGTTCAACCAATCAACAGTCAACAAATATGACAAATTAAATATCGTTCGGAAACGACTTACAAATTGCAATCTACATTCACACGAGCGCTTTTCGATCCGGAGGTTATTTAACGCTTGGATGTTTTTTTAAAGGCAAAATAAAAACAGAATCAACATGACTTCTGACTTTGTAACGCTTAGAAAATATAATAGAAAATTAAGCCTGAGTATCTCTGATGATGAATCGTTAATATCATATAAATCAGAAGATATTGGCAGAAGAAGTCTGCCAGACCTATCGACACGGTGTGACGAAACTATGGCAGAATTAAGAGAGGAAGTTGTTATGTTAAAACAACAATTAGAAACTGCTCATCAAGAAATAGATAAATTAATCTTGGAAAATGCTGACTTACAAAATAGAATTATATCACTGGAATTAAAAATCAAGAATTTAAATAAAATTTGCTGCACTCCAATCATTAATAGTCCTAAAATCTCTAGAGCATCTACTGCCAATAAACCAAGCCGGAAATTATCCCGTATTCTACTCCCACCGGAAAAAACTGCGGCAGAAACACCAAATACTTTAGACATAAATATTGGAGACACTAATGTCGGATACGAAGATCATGCCAAAAAGCAGAGAATAATTATAGTCGGAGGACAACAATGTGTGGGCCTGGCATCAACTTTGTCTAGATCACGAAATAATACCCAATTTGAGGACTTTGAGATATTTTCCTGCACAAAACCTTTCGCTAGTACTGAAGAAATTTTAAAGTATTGTCATAGTATTGAGGATTCTGAAAAAAACTATTTTGTTTTATCTGTAGGGGAACATGATAAAAACCCCTTTAAAATTTTATCTGAAACCTGTACTATACTCACATTAAAAAAGAAATCTAAATTTATTGTTCTGAATGTAAACTACAACAGCTATTTAAATGAGTATAAACTAAATAATATGCTTAAAAATATGTGTAATAATTCACTGAATTGTAGTTATATTGAATGTACTGGTAGGTCTAAATTTCAATATCTTGTAAATGTTTGTCACAATATTAATCTTCTTCTGGATTCTCATAGTTATGGTACAAAATTTATTAAAAACATTAAAGCCATTGTAAAAATGCGATGTACAGCTCAAAATTTGCAAATCACAAATAAATCCCAAAATATATGTTCCGAGCCCAAGAATATTATTGAGGTTGTAAAAAGGGGCACGATTCCTTTTTATTTTAAGAAAATCAATAAAAGTAACCAGGTGACTTCAAAAGTAGAAGTTGAAGCCAATAAAAAAACGCCTACACCATTTTTTCGTGACGAACAGTAAACAGCAAGAGACAACTCTTTTGCACCAAAATATAGCTGGTTTACTAAACAAAATAGAACTTATCGAAATTTGCGTACAAGAGTTAAATGAAAATGGACATGACATTAGTTTTTTATGTTTCAGTGAAACTTTCGTTAAAGCGGGTGACGAATATAATATTAAATTTAAACATTATAAGGTTGCTTCAACGTATTGTAGGTCAAAGGAACGTCGTGGAGGAGTATGTATTCTCATAAAAAATATTGTCGAGTACAGAGTCATAAAACTGTGTAACGAAATATCAATAGATAGGGTATTTGAGTGCTGTGGTATTGAGATCCCGAGTTACAAATGTATAGTTTTATGCATTTATAGAACACCTAATTCACCCGTATCATTATTCTTTAACAAGTTAGATATACTTCTTAACAAATTAACATATAGGCTTGGAAAACAAAAAATAATATTATGTGGAGACCTTAACATTGACACACTAAAAAATAATAATACTTCAGATGATCTAAAAAATTTACTGTACAACTATAATATTGAACTTCATATTAAAGAACCGACTAGACAGCACACTTGTATTGACCACATAGCCAGCAACATAAAGAAGTGTATCAGTAGTTTGCACAATTTTTATTTGTCGGACCACAATACTTGCCAATGTATTAAGTTTTCCATAGTTAGACAAAAACCACGTATGAAATTCTGGCATGTAATGAGAAGAAACTACAGTAAAGTAAATATTAAAAAATTCATGGAGTGTATACAGAATATATCGTGGGAAACCGAAATAGACGAAATTACTTATAATGACGTCTACGACCGCTTTCATGATTTATTTTGTCTATTTTATAATCTTTGTTTTCCACTGCAAAAATATAAAGTTAGAATTGACGACCATGCTCCCAAATGGATTACAAAAGGTTTAAGAATGGCTAGTAAAAATAAAAGAATACTTAAATATAATTACTATAAAAATAAAAACATAGTAAATAAGACAAAATACATTAAATATACTAAGACATTAAAATTCTGTGTCAACTGGTCTAAAAAAAATATTAATGTTAAACATATCATGAGGGCTAAAAATAAAAGTAAGGCAACGTGGGAAATTATCAATAATTACGAATATAACAATGCACAAACCAATAACATTGAATGTATTAATTACAATGGAATTAAAATCGATAAACCTTTGGACATTGCTAATAAATTTAATCATCATTATATAAACGATTCAAATAATAATTATAATAAACATATTAACAATAATAAAATACCCATAGATAATAAAAACTCATCTATTTTTCTTAATCCGTGCTCAGTTACAGAAATTAAACGAATTATCTTATCCCTTAATAACACAAAATCTGTTGGTTATGACTCTGTTTCCACCGATATTCTAAAAACTTGTGTAGAGGAAATTGCACCTATACTAACACATTTGATAAACCTCTCATTTATACATGGAACATTCCCTGATAAATTAAAAACGTCCATAGTCAAACCACTTTATAAAAAAGGCGACTGTCATGACATTAACAACTATAGACCAATAACGCTCGTACCTATACTGTCCAAGATTTTTGAAAAAGCGATGTATACTAGAATTAATAAGTTTATTACAAAATATAATATACTTAGACATGAACAAAATGGCTTTCAGAAGTCTAAGTCTACCACACTTGCTATATTTTCATTGGTGCGTTGTGTTACTGAGTACATAAACAATAGGGTTCCTGTAATAGCTATCTTTTTTGACATGTCAAAAGCTTTTGACTGCGTAGAACATAAGAGACTAATACAAAAATGCGAAAAGTATGGAATTAGAGGTCCAGCTCTGGAATGGATCAAAACCTACTTGACTAATCGAAATCAATGTGTTGAAGTATCACATATAGACAACAAAAGCGAGTTGAAATGCTGTAGATCTACATATTTACAAAATAAATCAGGGGTGCCTCAGGGGAGTGTTCTAGGACCGTTGCTCTTTCTTTTGTATATAAACGACCTACCCCCTATTACTAATCATCAAACTATACTTTTTGCCGACGATGTATCCATAATTATACCTTATATCGATAAAAGTACTGTATATGAGCAAGAAATAAATGCAAATGTTGAATTGATTACATCTTGGCTAGATGATAACCACCTTCAAGTGAATACTACAAAAACAAAATATATACAATTCAAAAATTATAAAACACAGTCACAAACTCTTAACATTATATGTCGAGATGACAAATTGGTAGAAGTTCCCGAAACAATTTTTTTAGGAATTACAATCGATCAACATGTTAATTGGAAATCTCATATTAGAAATATTTGTACAAAGATTAATAAATTTGTATACGCACTTCGAAAACTCCAAAATGTCGCTAGTCCAATGGCTGCACGTACTGCTTACTATGGCTACGTAGAATCTGTCTTGAGGTATGGCGTATTATTATGGGGTAACTCTACTGATGCCAATAGAGCATTTATTAGCCAAAAGAAATGTGTACGTGCGCTTTGTAATGTAGGACCTCTTGAGAGCTGTAGGTCATTATTCAAAAAATATAATATTTTAACTTTGACGTCATTATATATATTAGAGATTTGTGTTTTTGTAAAAAATAACCCAAATCATTTTCAATCTGCACAAAATAAAAACGCGGTTATAGCAAAACGAGATCCAAGTCGCTTATTGATGCCATCTTGTAGGACTACTCTGTTTCAAAGGAATTGCTTTATAATGTGCATTAAAGTTTTTAATAAAGTTCCAAAGGGAGTTCGAGAGCTTCCACTAATAAAAATGAAAAGAGCACTAAAACAGTGGCTTTTAAGTAATGTTTTTTATAATTTAAAAGAATTCTTTGACTACAGGATATGTTGATGTTTATTTTATAGTGACTATGATGTTGACATGGATATTAATATAGATGACATTATTATTATTATTGTATTATTATTATTTTGTATGCACTTTGTATTAGAATATTATAATTAATGTTAGATGTACATGATTTGATAAAATTTCGCATGTCATTGTCGACAAAATATGTGAAACTGTAATTGTGATGACTATACAATCTTGTCTGTACCATATTTTGAGCGAAATAAAGATTACTTACTTACTTACTTACTTACTTTAAAATAAATAATTATTGAAGTCCGTTCCTAATTGACCAAAATTTAATAATAGGTCTTTACCTATGAAATTGCCGTTTTGTATGAAAAAATTTAAATGAATTTTTTTCATGAATTTTTTTATTTGTATTAATCGAAGTAATCACCCATGCAATCAATGCATCTTTGCCATCGCAGTGGCAGTTTATTGATGCCCTTCTTAAAGAAATCAGCTGGACGGGAGGCAACAAATTCTTCAAAGGCATTTTGTACTGCCTCTCGGGTATTGAATTTTTTTCCCGCCAAGAAGTTATCCAAATTCTGGAAAAAGTAGTAGTCTGTAGGCGCAAGGTCTGGTGAGTAGGGCGGATGACGGAGAGCTTCCAACCCCAGTTCTTGCAACTTGGAGACCGTCTGCTGTGCAGTATGAGGTCGCGCGTTGTCGTGCAGGAGCAGCGGAGACGAGCGATTGACCAATGTTGGTTGGAGATGCGCCAGCTTCTCCATCATTGTGCTCAGTTCTTCACAGTACACATCTGCAGTAATGCTCACCCCGTTTGGTAAGAAGCTGTGATGAATCACACCGGCGCTAGACCACCAAACAGTGACCATCACTTTTCTAGGGGTAAGTTTTCGTTTAGGGCATTGTTTAGGTGCTGAACCAGGATCCAACCAACTTGCTGAGCGCTTGCGGTTATCAAACAGAATCCATTTTTCATCGCAGGTAACAATGCGGTTCAAAATTCCTTCATTTGTGTGTCTGTTGAGCAGTGCAAGGCACGTCTCGACGCGTACTTCGCGCTGGCGATCATTGAGTTCGTGGGGCACCCATTTGTCAAGCTTTTTTACCTTGCCAATTTGACGCAAATGGACCAATATTGTTTTGACGCTAACGTCGAAAGCTGCTGCTAATTCAGCCGTAGATTGTGTATCATCAGCTTCCACAACCGCCTTTAATTCGTCATTGTCGACCAAAGTCTTCGGACGACCGCGAGGTTCATTTTTCAGGTCGAAATTTCCAGAACGGAAGCGAGCAAACCAATAACAGGTGGTGCGTTGGTTTGTAGTGTTAGCTCCGTAAACGTCGTTGATGTTGCGTGCCGCTTGTGCCGCGTTGCTGCCACGACGGTACTCATATTCCATAATTACTCGAATTTTTAACGTATCCATGATGACGAAAAAGATTGAAATGCGATGAAAATGTAACACTAATCAATAAAGAAATGACTACTTTTGGAAAAAAGAATCCATGTTTTTAAAATAAAATTAATTTGAAATTAGAATTCTTAGCCAAACAAAAATTATTTTGATTTGAAATGGCCAGTACTGCAGAACGGCAATTTCATAGGTAAAGACCTAATAGATTCCATAGTCAAACGTCGGCAAAATAGACTACAACAGAGCATTCTTTATTGTGCGTTTTATTTCGACAGAAATTTTTACCAGTCATTCATTTTCGGCAGTTAGAAATATTGATTTTTATAGGTTCATAAATATCTAATATATACATATAACAATGTTTCAGAAATCTTTAAAATGAATTGTATAAATTTAAGTGCGGGTGGGAATCGAACCCACGACCACGGGGATCCGGCCCATGTGCGTTAACCGCTCCGCCACCGCACCAGGTACTGAACACTTCAAATTTATACAACCCATTCGTTCGATATTTCTTAACGCATTTAAGTCGCTTTTAACGCCATCTTACCTACGATTTTATTATATACATATAATAAAATCGTAGGTAAGTCAAAACTGTACATTGAATATTTTTTTTAAAGAATATTTGGGGCGTGATCTACAATCGATATCGAAGCCAAAAATATAGTTTTTAGAATTTTTGTCTGTGTGTCTGTATGTATGTCCGGGATAAACTCAAAAATGCTACATACATACTGCATGCATTTACTTCAAATTTTGCATGAATATTACTAAGATGTCGGGTCAACATATGTATAGCTACATATTATCACGCTATCACCTACGGGTACGGAGCTGTGATAATTTATAAAATTAAACACGGGTAAAATCGCCGGACCCAGCAATAAAATAAAAAAGAAGGGTCAGGAAGGCGAATGAGAAATATCATTTTTATTAGAAAATAGTATATACTCGTAGTACGAGTAATTGCTGATAGTATTAATGTGCGGCCAAATGTTAGGTCAGAATATTTTAGGTAAAATTTGGGAAAAATTTAGAGGTAAAATGTTCTTAACTGGCAGGTGTAACGAAAGCATTCTTATAGCGGCTGAATAAACTAAAATATGATATTTATAAAGAGTTGGAATTAAAGTATCACTTATTAATTAAGTAGTAATTGTTTCAATTGTTTATTTTTACTTGAAAGTTTTTGATTAAATTAGAATATGTGTTCCGATTCCCCTTCGTACAGTTGCATGATATCCATCGCATAACAAAAGAGCATCACAATCAAAACTAAAACTTTTCGGCTTAATAATAGACGAATGCGAAATAGGCAAATGTGAAATAGCAGCGACGCGATATTGAAGCTGTTGGTACACAGAGATCCAATTTACGTATACCATTGTTACTACGAAATATTGTTGAAATACTAGTGTGTTGCAAAGAATATCACTACCCCATCTCATCCCGTGGGTGGCATAGAAGTGGACCCAAAGGAACGTCTACCAGGGAACGGGCAGTATTTATTTATTTATTTAACATTATTAGGAAGACCAACAGCTTACAATAACTTAATAGATTAGGTATACACAGCAGTTAGCCATTTATAGGTCTCCACGAATAGTAGCAGCTATCTCTTCGTCTGCCTAGCTTGGCGATTATGGCATACCGCCCGGACTTTTGCGGAGGTTCTTGACTGGCATTGGACGTTATTGAAATGCCAAAATCATTTTATGACCCGATACGGGTTGTGAACCAAGGATCGCATTATCTGTGGTTGATCACGCTACCGTTAGACCAACACTATCCACTTATAAAGCAATTATACTTAGATAGCGTAATACTAGCGCATGCTTCCTAGGACTTGGCATTTAAGAAGCTTTTAATATCTCGTAAAAGTAAAGCGTACATACTAAGCTCTTATAGAGCACTTATACCGATACCGTACAAGGATTGTGGGAGCAACGTACACGAAACCAGACAAATATTTGGTCTTACGGCTACATATTACGTCTATTCGTCGTCGTCAGATTCCTCATTACTACACTCAATGTGTAGTAGGAATGAGGACTCTGAACAAGAGAGTACAGAAGACCCCATAAGTTTGTAGTACAATTGGAAATTATTATTTCCCCGAACCCCAGACAGTAGGAAATTTGAATTGCTTACTAGAATTCTCACAAAAAAGCATGAGCTAACCATTATGTTTATTTATTCGACGTCTATTTGACTTCACGCAGCAATAAAAAGAACTGAATAAGAAGAGAATAAAGCAGTAATATTGGTAAATGAATGGTTGTTTGGGCTCGTAGTCTAAAATTTATAATGGTCAACTGCTGCCCGTCTCTCCCAGCATCCGGAGTTGTATTAAAGAATAGGGTGGATCTAACACTTTACACTTATTTTCAATTGAATGCATTTTTTGTCATTTAGTTGTATTCAAAGCCAATAAATAACAGTCAATTAGCAGTGCCATGGCGTGCCTAGCATGTTAGCAAAAACCTGGCTAGCATTATCTAGAGGTATATGTATAGGTATGTATTTACAAAAGAAAAGTATTAGGTATATGTAGTACTAGCTGTGCCCAGCGGTTTTACCCGCGTTAAATTTTATAAATTATCACAGCATCTCCCTCGAAGGTGATAGAATGATAATATGTAGCCTATTTGTTGACCCGACCTCTTAGTAATACTCATGCAAAATTTGAAGTAAATCCATGCAGGACTTTTTGAGTTTAGCCCGGTCATACATACAGACAAACAGACAAAAATTTTAAAAACTATATTTGTGGCTTCTATTTCGATTGTAGATCACGCCCCAAGTATCCTTTTTAAAAAAATATTCAATGTACTGTTTTGACTTTCCTACGATTTTATTATATGTGTAGACATCAGTTATCTGGTTTCCATAGTACCTACAAGCTCTGCTTAGTTTGGGATCAGATGATCGTGTGTAAATAATGTCCTAAGATAAATCAAATCGGTTATATATTGGTTATTATTGAAAATCATTTTTGCACAGTCTGTATTGTCACAGATTGGAGGTATTTTTTTAATTTCACTTTATGTAGTTTACATGTTACAAAGGAAGTTCCGTTAATTTGATTGTCAACCTAGGTTTATTAATTCAAAATAAATTTATTGTGATTTTTGCATTGTAACATACAATTTTGATATGTTACTATAGAAACGGCAATCACGATAATTTGTTATGATTACAGTATTGTATGCAAGTTGGCGGCCGCAGTTAGGTGGTAGCTAGTACACAGATGGCGCTGCTGCCTGACTACGTGGTCCACGTTTTACGACACCCACGGGATGGTACCGGATGGTCCTGTTATTCTTTCTAGGCCGGGAACCACATGGAAATAAAAACATCATATGTATCGACAAACAAAAAAATATATGTATATAATATCCTGGGACATTATTTACACACGGCCATCTGATTCCAAATTAAGCAGAGCTTGTACTATGGAAACCAGATAACTGATAATTATATTACATAAGAATACTTTTTACTTTTCTTTTGTAAATACATACTAATATACGCCAAAACTCAGGACAAACAGACATGTACATACACACAAATATCTGTCCTTGGTCGAACCCACGACCTCGGGCGTGAAAAGCAAGCACTTGCCAACCACACTAACAGGCCCGTCTCGTATTATATTATATACGTGCTACATATTATATTACAAATAACAAACTACTAGAAATACTACGAATATCTAATAGTTAGTAACTATAAGTTATTTAATTATATTATTAACAGGCCACAGAAAATAATCTTGTCATGTTCATATTTTTATGTCGGCCGCTTGTCCAGTCGATGGCGCTCCGTTGGGTAGCTCATAACCTTAATATCGACTGTATTGTGTAACAAATAAAGGTAGTTTTTGTAGAGAAATTGTATCTACTGAAGTAGCGCCGCTGTACATCGAGCGCGCCCAACCGCTAGCCGTTGCCGCCCGCCCGAAAACTTTAAACTACAACCGAGGGTTTTTGATAATAGATATCTCTTTAAGCAAACTAACCTATTATGAGCAATTGGATAGACACAGCGAATTTGTGACATTAGCACATAAGTTTGTGTTTATTATGTACCAATAGTATAAAATATTTGGAAGGTCATATATTGTATTTTGAGACTGAATAATTCATATTAATAAACGCTCCATCAAATTATATTTGACCATATCTTAATGTACATACGTCAAAAGTATGTCGATATTTTGGTTGCTATTGAATAGGCTGCATTAACTTAGATTAATTTCCCACAATTTGCAATAATTGCAATTTGTCTTCATTTTTACAAAATATAAGGATAAGTTGTTATCTTAAACATAGAAAAAAAGAAAAAACTAAGAAGCCAGTCTGGAAGACTAGACTTGGTAAATAATAGTTGGATAATCTTTATAGATAAAAATGTAACTTGATTGGTTAATATTGAGACTAAACAACCTAACATAATACATGCATTTTTCTTATATTTGCAAGTACATCAGTAGTTGTATTAAGAACTGATCCAAGATGCCATTTTATTATACAAACGTATTCTTCCAATGTTTTCTTATCTCTTAATTATTTTAATAAACGGTCAAAAAGATCGATTTTGGTGATTGAAGTATTGTTTTTTCTTTCACACGTATCCGTGGGGACTGTGACAGTTTTGGTAGTAGAGATTTTTCATAATTGAGTTTACTTTAGGGTAAGGTGACAACGACAGATTCGACAGTTCCTGAATACCTCCAAACAAATTGTGTCTCTTGTTGCTCTTGAAAAGAAACATTATTGTAGTTCTAAATGTTAAAATAATAGCTTAATAACTTGTTATTTATTTAAGGATTTAATAAATTTATGTGATAAAACAGACCGTACGGAAGGACTAATATTTTTATTTTATTCGACTATGTTTATATACTTACCTACTGCATGGTGAGCTTGACAAGTACATGTTTATGTTAATGCGCAAATGCTGAATAAATTTCATTATTTAATAAATTTCATTTTTTCAAAGCCGGAGTGTTGCGATATGATGGCGCAAAAACTATCAACAACGTCCCGTCCCACTACAAGAACACTGTACCGTCGGCGACTTGGTCAGTTTCTTTCATCTGGGCGGAATTCGCGGGTAATTGTGGCATTAAACAATAGAACCTCTTAGCAATACAAGTAACGCGCCTCTCATTGTTTCAAACCTGGCTGAATGTCCGTAAGTCTGTGCCTGATGCATGGACAATAAAAAAGCCAGATATTGTTGTGTCCGAAAACACAAAACATGACGAAACAGTTTTTGAACAGCATCATTCGAACGAAATTTTTTGTTCATTTTTGTTATGTTTGTGTTTCGTCTAAAATTTTATGGAAAATTTTAGGGATGTCAAAAAATGTGTAATAGTTTGTTTTGTTTGCCTTTGTTATGATTGCCTTATACTATACGAGTAATAGGGATGTATAGGGAAAACATGAATTACATGTAATTTATAGATATCAAATAAAGTTCTGAGTCATGAAATAGAATTTTATGAAACTGTAATTTAACTTTAGTCTATCTAGATTTTTTTTTAATATTTTATTTTACTCATTTCTTCCAAGGTCTGGGCCGCGCATCCCTGGACGAGTGTAGCACGTTCAATGATATTAAGGCAGATTACTGCACACTTATTGCTTGGCCTCCTTTAAAATATTTCATAAAACGTATCCGTGTACGTTAGTGGCTGGGTTTTGATGTTAATGGGATATTAATATACCAATGCACAAAGCAAAACCAAACCAGCGATGGTTAACAAAGAATTTAATGGGTTTCATTGCCTTTGAACATTTATCTTTGCAAAACCTGAACTAAAGCCTACCAACAAACATAGTGCCACATTGTGGCCTAACCACCATCTCTAAAATATCGCATTGAAAATTGGAGCATTGTCACTCATTTTGCGATGGCCACCGTTTGCGTGCCTCAGCAACAGATTCTTCGCTCCAATGCATGGTTCGTTTGCGAAAAATTGTAGTAACAGGTGACCTGTCTTTTACAATAACCCCTTGCTTAACATATTCTTGCACGGTACGAGACATAGACCTAGGAGACATTTTCATTGAATTGGTTGCTATGATTATTGATTTACGGGTCCGATTTAATCATATTCTCTACCTAATAGCTTTCATGGCTGGTAGCCTGGTCGTTGGAGGTCGATCGGCCCATGACTATCATCAACAGAAAATAACACATCGTAAATAAATAAATATCTTGGGACAACAAAAACACTTCCATCTGGTCCTAAACTAGGCAGAACTATAACAGTACTATAACAACCCGATAACTGATAATCATGCTTAAACATTTCTAAATAATACATACATATTATAGATAAATTACACCCAGACAGAACAAATAATGGTGTTTACTATACAACGATTTCTCCTGGTTGGGAATCGAATCTACGACCTCTAGTTTAGCGGTCAGTGTCACAAACCACTAGACCAAGAGGCCAGTCATAAGTTAAAGGCATAATGGCTTAGTATAGGTCAAAAAGTGTCTGCGTTATTTTTAGTGGTTTCGACTAGGTTTTCCTATTTCAAACGTAATCACAGGGATTACATTATTTATGACACCTCACTTTAATTTTACATCGCTCTATAATAATGCAGCTCCATTACTGTCTCAGCAGTGTAAAAACCTCTTCCCACAATGAGAGGCCAAAACCCAAAGTCCACCATATGGCACTAGTGCGTGTTTTTTTTTCCCAGCAGGGTTGGCAGACTTAACCAGCTGCGATCACACACGTATTTTAGAACTCCGTGTTTTTACTACAGCGCAGCGGCCCCCTGAGCTGTGGCCTGAGCTATTGGTTCAGAACTGCTTGGTATCTTCATTTTGAGTTTAATAGTACTCTATTTATAAATAGTAGCTAAGTAACTTGTTATTAAATTTGTTATTTATTTTGATTTCCCAAAATTTTACGGGATAATAAAGACCGCACCGACGGACTAGTTCACAGTTTTTTATAACTTTAATATTGTAATTGACTATATTTATTTACTACATTTTAGTTAATTTAAGGGTTGAAAATCCTAAAAATTGGCACTTAGTCATTTCCAATCTTCAAATTATAATGTAATAATCATTGCACCATCCTATTCGTTTATATTGTAATGATATGGATGGTAGACGAATATCAGTATTCTGAAAAGGAGGGTAGGTGGTGCTGGGCGGCAATTATTGAGCAAATGTAATAGCGGCATTGTGATAGAGACGCGCTACAGACGGCGCGTTGATTAGTGCACAACAGTGCTGTGGAGAAGATACGCATCCTTAACTTTTTCACATGTATAGTTATTATTGTTTCATAGCAACATTTTATGGGTGACCGCCAAAGTGGTTTAATTTCTGAGCGTCTACGTACTTCGGCCGGCACGTTAAGCTATCGGTTACTGCTGTCGCTTATACAACAGTCGTAAAGCCATGTCCTAATGAGTGGCTTAAACAACTCTGACACCCACATGATAAGTAAGTAAGTAATAATACGATTAATATAAGATACATTTAAACACTACCTAATGAAATGATAATAAATTTTGTATTTATACCTAACCAAACTAAACATTCCTCTTAAACAATATGTCATTATGAATGTGCCTAAGGATGAAGTAGTATGGAGTCTATATTATTAAGTTACTTGCTATGCTACTCCATCTCGGTACACTTACTAAATGCGTTTTCGACCCACGGGCTCATAGTTAATCACACAAGTTGCTTCCTTTAGTTTAGGTGTCTTTGATATTTTTGATCCATTTTAATGCACGCGTATCGATATCTAAATAAAACTTTTGGCTCACTTATACCTAATGGACAAAACAACTTTAACATACATTTAATATACCCAACTCTTAAATAAAGGTATTAGGCGGCTTGGCAAATTAATAAATTGATTAATATCTTGGGACAGCTGCCGTCTGAACTCAGACTAGGCAGCCAGACAACTGATAACATACTTTATTTTTATTTTATTTTATTTGGCAAGCCTACAGCTACATTGGTTATAAATTTTGATAAATAAATGCCAATAACAAGCTTCCACAACTAGTTATAGTTTACTTATTTATTTCTTAATACATACATATTATAAAATTACACCCAGTTGTTCATTAGACAAAGATTTGGCACGGGTGGGAATCGAACTCACTTAGCCACAGTCAAATTGATATGCCATGTTATGTGAATATCAAACAGATTGTTTTTGCCACCTTCCAAATTTCCGATTCAATTCCTTTAAGTGTTCATAAAAGTACCAATTAAAGAATAAAGTACCTATTTACTTAATCAAGATGTCCAATTGTTGTGTCTCCATATTGATTTATCTGACTGCACACATTACAATATTTTATGCAATGATCATAATTTATTTTAAGATAAAACAGACATCTCCATGGTTTTGCCAGTTCTTGATTATATTTGCACCGAGCCACGGACACGCCCCCTTCCATCCCCTATTATATTCGCACTCAATAGCGCTACGCCTTAACGTAATTAAGTATACGAACAATAATCCACCGTAACATGTAAAGCATAAGATTTAAAACAGTTTAACTAAAGTTTTATTAGGTAAGCACATAATTCCGTTGAGTTTCGATTTGTCTATAAAATAATACACTTTGGGCTTTGTCTGCGAATCATTGAAAGCAAGTGATGTTTTAGCATACAATGAATTTAATTAATTAAAATCGGCCTTTTGTGGATTGTTATATTATTTTAATTTAGAAAATCAACATTGACAAATCGTTTCAAACTCAAAGTTACTGGACGACCAAATTTCACTTAGTTTTAATGATGCCTCTCGGAAACAAGATTTTCCAGACATGGAACATAACTAGATCACTATTTTATATTTGCTTCCATGGCCTAGCGGCTGCGTGTTCGTCTACAGATAAAGAGGGCTCAAATATAAACGTATATGTATTAAGTAACCCCATTTGTGATGAGATAATAATGGATTTATTATTATTAATAAAAATCCTGAGTCGGAACAAAAAGTGTTATTGGGAATGTTCCATAAAAAATATTAGGCGGGTAAAGCCGAGTGCGGAAACTAGTAATATAAATAAAAACATTCAACAACCGGAACCGAGCTTTACTACAGACTTGAGGAGCTGATTCTATAATCCAATTGGTATTTCAGCGTCCTAATTATAGTTAATAGATAAATAATTAATGTGTTCTTCCTCCGGTTCCTTAGTTATTTTTTTTATTCCTGTTCCTTTCTTATTTAGTGATATTTGAAACTTTATAAAGGGAAAAAAATGTGACGCTTGATATACATTTAATTTTGGTGATGATGATGCTTTCCCGGCCGAATTTCCGCCACGGCGGCCAGTCTCAACAGAGATTAGCCATCTGCGCGGGACATATTATAGTGCACAAGTGTGTGCGCAAACACAGGGGCACTTTCTAATCCATCACTCTCATGCTCCGATGGGACGACTAACAACACGACCGGAAAGAGGTCAGGTACAGGACCGATGGCTTTACGTGATCTCCGAAGCAGGGGGTGTAATACTGCCAACTTCCAGACTTCGGGCTGACAATAAGATCATTTCTTTTTACGGAAAAATACCAAAATCACTTTTTAGGCCCGACCCGGGATTTGAACCCAGGACCTCATTTTCTGCGGTTGAACACGCTACCGCTAGACCAACGAGGCAGTCAAATACATTTGATACACATTACATATACAATACATACCAGACACTACCAGGTAATTGGATTATTATATTAGTGATGCCGGTCTAGATATGAGCATTACCACTAGAGGTTATCGGAAAGGTCAGCAAAGTCAAAGACTACTTACAGTTAGAGAAGCAAAGTGTGTATTGGCAATAGACACGCTTTACTGAGCCTTGTGATAAGGTCTAGGGGTATTACTCATATACCTACTAACCGTCATAGTACTAAGCGCCATGGTGAGTTTGCCGACTGGGTTGTATAAAAAAAAATCCGGCCAAGTGCGAGTCGGACTCGCCCATGAAGGGTTCCGCAGCAGCAAGTATTTCAGTTGATTAAATGAAAGGTAAATTGCGGTTTACGATTTCGTATTAAATAAAAACTACTTACTAGATCTCGTTCAAACCAATTTTCGGTGGAAGTTTGCAAAGTAATTTACATCATATATTATTTTTAGTTCTATCACTCTCTTATTTTAAAAGTTACAGGGGGGGGCGGGGCACATTTTACCACTTTGGAAGTGTCTCTCGCGCAAAATATTCAATTTAGCAAAAATAATTATTAGGAACCTCAATATAATTTTTAATGACCTATCCATAGATACTCCACATGTATGGGTTTGATGAAAAAAGAAATTATGAGTTTCATTTCTAAGTATGGCGAACCCCCAAAATTTATTGTTTTCTTGTATTTTGGTGCGAAAATCTTAATGCGGTTCACAGACAATACATTTACTTACCAAATTTCAACAGTATAGTCCCTATAGTTACGGAAAAAAGTGGCTGTGACATACGAACGGACAGACCGACAGACATGACGAACCTATTAGGGTTCCGTTTTTTTACGGAACCCTAAAAAGTCACTACAAATCACCGTGATATTTGAGTAATAAAAATAACCATTAATACACCTATGGAAATTGCTGATAACTCAAACTCTAATAACTTATTTTATTCAACCGCACCGCAATCAATTACATACTTTAATTTAGATAACATTTAGATCATAATTAATTAGCATTAACCAATAAAAGGCACTGCCACACGGGTTTAGTGGATTTGCGGTAGTGGACATCAATTCATTACTAGCTCATGAAAGCAATCGGATTTGCCGTACCACCTGGTTTCATCTAATCCTGCATACATTTGCGAATGAAAATAGATTAACGTTTGACTGTTTGAAAAGAAAAGGGTCCGATTGGCTTTGTCTGTAATTTGTTGGTAAAAGGATTAGTGGTTGCTTTTAATGGTTAGACTTAGTGTTTAGTTTTTAAAATACGTTTTGATTTATTCTTGTGGGTAGTGGTTACATTTCTAAATAGTGGGCATTTATAAATTCGGAATTGGCCACTTTAAGTAATTAAGTAAGTACTTAAGTAATCTTTATTTCGCTTAAAATATGGTGCAGACAAGATTTTATAGTCATCACAATTACAGTTTCACATATTTTGTCGACAATGACATGCGAAATTTTATCAAATCATTTACATCTAACATTAACTATAATATTCTAATACATTGTTCATAAGAAATAATAATATAAAAATAATAAAGCAATGTCGTCTATATTAGTATCCATGTCAACATCGTAGTCACTATAAAATAAACATCAACATATCCTGTAGTCAGGATTATTATAAATTATAAAAAACATTAGTTAATAGCCAAATTTATAAAAAATATTAATAATGAATTATTATCATTATTATTTTATTCTGTTTTACAGTTCTGGCTTCTTCGGCCGTATGCGCTTTATTCAATAGTAGATATATATTTTTATTTCATTTATTTCGTGATTATATCAAAGTCAAGTAAAGTCCGTCACAGTCAAGTCATACATAGTCCTAGTCCTACCCCAGTAGAGTAGTGGAGACTTTACTAAAGGCTTCTATGGAGACAGAAAATTGCAATTCATTGCAATATGGCACTTTCCAAAAAGTCCACCATATTTACACATAAAAACTCGAAAATACACCAGTTTGCCCGATGCATCTTTTTCCGCGTTGGCGCCAAAGCTCCTTATTAAAATATTTAAAAAAGGAATTACCACATTTAAGTAATTAAAAATGGAATATGACTTAGAATACAGTTTGATTCATCAAAGTATTTGACACTTAGGCTGATTTCAGAGTAACGCGCGCGGCAGGCGCCGGAGGCCAGCGCGTCTCAACAGCGGCGCGTGCGAGACGCGTCACTCTGAAACGCTAGCTGCCAGTAGAGGAGCTCGGTCAGCGCTGACCGAGCTCCTCTACTGGCAGCTAGCGTTTCAGAGTGATGTCACGGTCACAGAAAATTGCAATTCATGGCAATATGGCACTTTCCAAAAAGTCCACCATATTTACACATAAAAACTCGAAAATACACCAGTTTTCCCGATGCATCATTTTCCGCGTTGGCGCCAAAGCTCCTTATTAAAAATATTTAAAAAAGGAATTACCACATTTAAGTAATTAACAATGGAATTTGACTTTAAAATACAGTTTGATTCATCAAAGTATTTGACGCTGAGGCTGATTTCAGAGTAACGCGCGCGGCACGCGCCGGAGACCAGCGCGTCTCAACAGCGGCGCGTGCGAGACGCGTCACTCTGAAAGGCTAGCTGCCAGTAGAGGAGCTCGGTCAGCGCTGGCCGACTGCGCGCGTGTCACACGCGGCGCGTGTGAACTGCGTGACTATGAAACGCAACTACTATCTAGTGTAATTGAAAGCTCGCGCGTTTGGTAATCAATCTACTTATAGCTTTATCGCGTGCTTAGGTGCTTAAGCACAATCTAATCGATCGGTTAACCTCGCCGATCACTTAGCTAGATGCTCTTAGTTAAGCACTCAGGTTAAGCAACTAAGCTCGCGAGCAGTCCATAGATGGATGACCAACAAAGTGGTTAAATTTCTGAGCGTCGTCTTGCTTAGGAGGCACGTTAAGCTGTTGGTCCCGGTTGTAGTTAACTTGGCTTGAACAACTCTGACACTAGGGTAACCAGTGCCCTTACGATAAGGAAGTAGTAACTACTTACTGACGCGGCAGGACAACCAGTTTTAAAGGGACTACGATTACAAAAAGGTTCTACTGTATCTCGCTTTTAAAATCGAATCTCTCTTTGGTCATATTGGGTAGCCTTCCCATCGGATTATGAAAGTGAAGAAATCAAAAGTACAGTTGGCCTTTGTAGCGGAAATTTCACCAGTAGCACTATACAGGAAGGTTTTTTTACTCCTTTTATTTTTTCTAAGAAGTATTAATACTACTCGTTGTATGGGTGGTGGTTACCCTAGTGTCAGAGTTGTTCAAGGCACCCATTAGGCGTCTGACATGGCTTAACGACTGTTGCCTAATAGCAACAAATGGAACCGACAGCTTAGCGTGCCGTCCGAAGCACGGAGACGCCCAGATATTGAATCACTTTAGCGGTAATTTTTTTTTTTTTTTTTTTTTTTAGTCGGGACTAGTCCCTCCCTCTTACCCACCACTGCAACTCCTGTAAGCCAGAATCAACAGTGGCACACAATGAAATGACACTGAGCGGTGAAGCTCAGGCATGTCCCGGGGAATAGCTTTAACTGTCTTGGATCCCGCAACGAATTTAATCAGAAACAGAAAAAAGGAGGAGTTAGAAAATGAATAGTTCCACTTCCCTCCAGAGCAAAGCGGGAGACAGAATGATGTAAAGAGGCTATAGCCTCATAAAATGAGAGATTTGCAACTAGAGAAGCCAGCTGCAAAAGCACCGAGGATCAATTTAAGGGTCCTAAGTGAGCTGTTATATTTGATTCCAATAGTAGGTATGGCAAAAACGCTTAAACGCACGGAAGTTGTTCCTTGTTGCTACAAGATCCGTATAATAAACTACTCCAGATATTGGTTGCAAGCTTTTTAACATAATATCACGCTGATTTTGCCAGAGATCACACTCCCACAGGATGTGGTGAGCAGTTTGTTCATATTCGTTACTGGATGTTGAGCACAGACAGATTGGTGAAGATACTAATTTGAAACTATACAATTTACTTTTAAAATTGCCGTGTCCGGTAAGAAATTGTGCAACACAATGGTCTATGATTAGCCAAGTTTTATTTAACCGTTCGCGTACGTCCGGAAAGAACTGGTGCAGATGGCGACCCTTGGTTGACGTATTCCATCTACATTGCCATTCATTTAGTAGTTCGTTATTTAAGTCAGCTATTGGCATAAATAGCCTGGTTATTTTCGCACGGTCGCGTAATGATAAGAAATCATTTTCTAAATTATCGCGCGTAGAATAATACATTGCTGCTCGTCTTTGTACTTCAAGATCAACCGGTAGTACACCCGCTAGGACAGGTAGGGCCTCTGTGCTCACTGTTCTATAGGCTTTACACAGAAATATCAACGCCAACCTCTGGCTTTGTAGTAATTTACGGCGAGCAGCTCCGATGGTAGCCCTATCAGCCCACACAGGCGAGCCGTAGCATATACACCCGAGATAGGTTGCCCCGTAAATGATTTTAAGAGTATTAAAAGAGAGGCCCCAGGTTGCCGTCGATATCCTTGTAAGTGCAAAAAAGTTTCGCTTAGCTTTTTCCCCAACTGATTTAATATGTTCTATAAACGAGAAATTCTTTTCTAAAACTAAACCCAAATAACAGGTTGATATTTTGCGTTTTACAGTAACATTATTAAGTTTTACGCCCGGGGGGGATTTTAGTTCACCTTT
This sequence comes from Pseudoips prasinana, assembly GCA_951640165.1. Lineage (NCBI taxonomy): Eukaryota > Metazoa > Arthropoda > Insecta > Lepidoptera > Nolidae > Pseudoips > Pseudoips prasinana. Next base: position 23,990,466 of record OX621246.1, read on the forward strand.
AAGAAGGAGTTGGTAGGTTTTATGAGGAGCAAATGTAAGGCGATTTCTTTTACCCCATTCACTTATCATACTTAAGCAAGTTTGAGCCAGATTTTCCAACTCTCTCCTGGAGTTACCCTGTATAAGTAAGAGGCCATCGTCAGCATATGCCGTTAGAGAGCAGCGTGATGGCAAGGGTAATGTCAAGAAGTCATCAAAACCCAAGTTCCAGAGATACGGCGCGAGCACTGAGCCCTGGGGGCAACCCATGGTTAACGATTTAGTGACTCTGAAGTGACCAAGCTTAAGAGTTGCAGAGCCATGTACGAAATAAGATATGATTATCGAATATATATTACTGTAACAACCGCGTATCTTAAGTTTTTGTAACAAAATTGGCCACCAAGTATTATCAAACGCCCCTGAAATATCCAGGAATATGGCCAAAACGTATTTACATTCGGACGAGTTTACAGCTTTCCTCACTGAGATAGCTGCGTCCACTGTCGATTTACCCGCAGTAAAACCAAATTGATTTCCGTGAAATTTTGGTCCTCCCGGCAGCAATCGCGGTACAATAAGTCGTTCTAGAAGCTTGCCTAAGGAAGGCAGTAACGTTATTGGTCGGTATGACTTAGGGTCTTCAGGCAGTTTATCGCCATTTTTTGGTATAATACGAATAAAACCGCTGCGCCAAGAACGCGGAAAAGTCCCTTCAGATATGCAACGATTAAAAACTTTTAGTATTGAATCACCGGATTGTTTTGTGGCTTCTATTATCATTTTGTTGGATATTTTATCTTCACCTGAAGCTTTGTTAACAGGTAGCGATTTCACAGTATTCATAAACTCATTAATTGTAGGAAGACTAGACATATAGGTAGCGGGTGGATTGTTTGCCCACTGTCTAATCTGCTTATGGTAGTCATTATCGTTCAAGGAACTATCATCAGGTATGAGCGAATTAAGTAAGGATTCCGTGGTCTCCTCTATGCCACTGGTGTAGGTATTATTGATTTTTATGTTTTGAATATAAGCTAAATCTATAGACCTATTTGCTTTAAACTCATGGTATAGGGGCGACCACGGGCCTTCTTTATCTAATTTATCGACTATTTTTCTAATAAGATTGCCTTTGGATTTCTCTATTGACGAGCGGTAACGTGAACGAGCTATTTTGAGATTTATATATGCATTATTTAAAACATCGCCTACAATTTTACGTTTTTTTAGTTTATTATATTTTTTACGTGCTCTCCGAAATTCACATCGAACTTTAATTAAGTAGTTATTCCACCAATCGCATCTTCGAATATTAGTGATAGGGACGCGGCCTATGGCAATATCGGCACAGTAGGTAAAAGTATCCGACATCATTACAGCACATTCCTCTGTTGTTAGTTCATCCCGGGTGAAATCCCTGGCATGCGCGGCAAAAAGAGCTCTGAAAAAATCCCAATCGGCCCCTTTGAGCCGATATCTATAGTTACCGTAAATAGCCGTAGGTCTTTGTGCCAACCGAGGAACAAACTCGTACACGATTAAGCGGTGATCACTGGATGAAGCGTCAGGCAAAACACGCCATCCATCTATTCGGACGTCTGAGCTTGAAAAAGTGACGTCAATAAAAGATTCGCCAGTAGGGCTACAATAAGTAGGCGGTGCATTTGGAGTGTTATGTATTGATAGATTCATCTCAGCGACGAAATCTTCGACGGCGTTCCGCCGTTCTGTATCGCTTGAACGGTATTTGCCATACCATAATGTAGAGGATGCGTTAACATCTGCGCCAATAATAATTTTGTGTCCTTTGAGGGACATCAAAACATGGCGCAAGTGATGTAAATGGGGACCGACAGGATCTGAATACTGAAAATAACAGCTCACTACGTAAACTTTCCAGGATGGGGATGATATTTCAGCGACAGCACAGCGTGACGTCATGAGGTTTCGCATAGCGCTTACCGTAAAATTAGTACGCGTTACGTAAATAGCAGCCCGTGATTTGTTGTCTAGCTGCACCAATTTATTTTTTAAACGCGCATATTGATATTGTTCTTGTACAAGCACTATATCTAAGTTGTATTCATTGACTAAAGTTTCCAACTCTGATGTCGCAACCCTATCGTTGTGAAGATTTAGCTGCCCTATTTTTAAGTAAGCCATATTAATATTTGGTATTTAGCACTAACTGCTCAAGTTTATGCTTAAATGTGGGGCAGTTGTCCGAGCCGCATTTGTGGTCGTGAGGTTTTTTATATGTTTTACACGATGCACAAACTGGTTTAAATTCTGGGTCATTGTGGTGCTTACATGATTTTGTGGGATGTGCTTCTGCGCATAAGGCACAGGTAGGTAATTTATTACTACAGTACTTGACAACATGCCCATATTGCTGGCAGTTTAAACACCGAACTACCTCTAAATCATCAATAAAGCGGCATGTAGCCCAGTCGATGAAAAGTTTTTCTTTAGTGCTGACTAAATGTTTTCTAATCTCCGGTTCGAGCTCAATTCCCACCCACTTGCGCCCATTAGCTACGTTACGCTTGCGCACAATTTTAGTTTTAGACGTAAAATCGTCTTCGCTGACTTTAAGATCACTATCTTTGATATTTTGCCTGTATAACGCCGTTAAAAAGACCTGGTCGTCCATTGACGACGGTATATCTTTTATAAGTATGCGCGGTCGTCGCCCGGATGGAGTTTGAAGTTTTAAACCCGCCGAACGAATGGCCTCGACAGAGCGAATTTTATTGAGTTGGGTTTCATTTGCCACTCGGAGTACAACGCCAGAATTGGAAGTTTTTTTAACGCCTACTATTTGAAAACCGTCGTCCGCGGGTTTTATAGCCTTCATAAGCGCTTCCTTGGTCGCCGACGAAGTCGCGTACTCCGCTGATCGCTCAGCGGTGGGATACGCAATAATTGAAGGAACCGGTTTTCGCGTCTGTACTATGGGGGCGGCGGTTTTTTTCGGTAAACGCAGTTTTAATTGTTCCGCGTACGTAGGAATCTCAGAATTGGTTTTATTTACGCAAAGATCTAACTGACGTTCTGCGTTCGCCAATTTAGTTTCATTGCATGAAGATTTAAGCGCAAGTAATGAAATAATACTGGTAAGGCGCTGCCTGCAATCCATCACCGATAGCTTATTCGCAATATTCATACCCGAGTTGGAATCACTGACTAATTCGTTAACCTTTGACAGATAAACGGAAGCTTGTGTCACAAGATCGCAATAATTATATTCCGCACTGTTTGTATCGCTAATATTTAATGAAGACGAATAATCGGATTGAGATCCCCGAAAACGTTTTATGTCCGATTCCTGTTGACCATCGGGAGTACAAAACGTCGGTGACGCATCGTCTAACACTCGTTTGTTGAAGCCTGAAGGGGGCGTTCTGGGAGTCTGTTTACTTCTCCCAAACGCGTTTCGCCCTCTATCGGGGGGGACATCATTCATTTTTGACATGTTATTCACACGAAATAAGCAAGCGCTTTAATGTAAACAGCACGATAACTAATTTAGCACGATAACAAGTAACTGTGACTATGACGCGGTACCCTCACAAGAAAAAAGTTAAACTTACTCACCAAACGATAATTTGAACTAAAATCCAGATATTACTTATTAAAACACTTAAAAAACTTACAGATTGTAGTATTTAGCACTAACACTAAAGCTAGAAACAAAACACAGGTCACAAAACAATCACGAAATAGCAGAAAAATAATATTATTTCACAGCGAACCTCCGACGCACTGAGCCGTAGCGTAGCGGGAAGGGAAGTGAAACTTTAACACTTTAGCGGTAACCCATATGTGGACTGACCGCGAGACCTAGTTGCTTAACTTCGCCAATCATTTACGGACAAGTTAGAGCAGCGGGCTATGAGTGCCCCAAAGAAGTATTAATGAAAGATCCTGTTTTAAAAAACAATTTCGTGAACCTTATTAGAAACATTTTAAAAAAGTAACAATGATGAGTGAACTGGCAATGAGTGCTTCAAAAATAAAAAACAAAAATAAGAATACCTCGTTGGTTTATAAAAAAGATGCATTGAATATGTCCACCCTACGTGTTGCCAGCGTTCGAAGTATAATTAGCTAGATCAAATGGGACGGAGTGGAATTCGGTTAGGTTGAGGTGTGCCGCAGAAACGTGCACTTTTTTCGGACATTTTCGTTTCATCGGTCAAATGAAATGGGGAACCGAGTGCATTTTTGCTAAGCCAATGGGGAACGTTAGATATTTTGAAAGATTTACGAAAAGTAATAGAATGAAAGGAAGTATATTATTCTGAAGAGTTTAAATTCCTCAAAAAGAACAGAAAAGAGAATAATTTTGGGAAAGACATATGTATATGTACAATATAGACCGTGGATTGTTGCAGTCTCCATTACTTCGGGAGGACTAATTTTATGAGCTTTAGTCCTCACTATGGACACTTGCAAAGGCCTCCCGCTTTTGCAAGTGTCATTGCAAAACCGGGAGGCTTTTGGAGGCAAGTGTCCATGGGACACAATGGCCTTTACGAACAAAATAGGTACTTCCGGGTGTTTCCAAAAGAACCTTTAATAGGTATTAGTATATATTTCAATATCCCAACATCAGTGCATAACCGAAACCACTGAAACAAGTAATTAATGAACGTAAACAAAAAAGCAGAACCCTTTTGTGTGTTTCCCGGCGAATATTCCTCCATTATTGTGCGCTCTTTAACAAACTGCATTCGAAATTAAAATTTTTCATTCTGCTCCCTCCCCCGGGTCCTGTGGTCCCCGAACATCTGCCTTCATATGACACGAGACGTCCGATACGACAATCTAAGTGTCAAAATTTTCCGACTTCAAGCATAAACAGAGCTGTAGGTTTTAAATGCCTGACTAAATGTTCATGAACTGTACGCTAAAACCAACTCTATTGAACTATCTTTCATATGAAGAAAAATCCCATATAAACATATACACAGTAAACTTGTCGTGCCCCGCTTTTATGAGTTTATAAAATGGTTGAAGACCAATAACGGTTATATGAGTTCATATGACGGGTCAGATGGCGTGGTGGGTAAATGCTTGCCTTTCACGTCGCAGATCATGGGTTCGATTCCCACCCAGGACAGATATTTGTGTGCATGAACATGACTGTTTGTTCTGTGTCTGTTAATTGTCTATTTAAGTATGTATTTACTAAAGAAAAAATAGTATATGTAGTAGATATATCAGTTATCTCATTTCCATAGTACAAGCTCTGATTATTTTGGGATCAGATGGCCGTGTGTGAATACTTTCCTTCCTCTTCCGTCATATAATTATAAAAGTTACCTTTTCTATCTGAGTATATTGTCCAAAATTAAGTTCGAAACAAATATTTACAGTGTTACAATAATTCTGATTATTTACCCCGTTTGAGGTTAGTATTTAAATTTTTTTGACCAGGAGGATGACAAAAATATTTGAGATTACTTCCTTCAGAGTCATCAGAATGAAACAGACTTTTAGTGAGTTTTTTTTATTTTTTATTATACATAGTTACAATACATCTGACTTGAATTTTGTGTTTGACAGAAACTTATTCTATATGGCCCCTCTCATATTAAAATATGAATGAGTATTTTAATGACACCATAATTTAATAAACTGCAATCTTTATGTTAATCACAATTATTAATGAATTAATGTAATGTAATGAAGATATTTCACTTGTAAACAAAATGAAATTGTAAGAATATAACAAATTAAATAACTATTTAATATATGTGCAAACGACAGATTTAATTGATTGATCGGCAAATATGGAAGATCTTTATGTCGTTAAAACTGGAGGGCCTTAAGGCATAAACAATCCGCTGATCCTGATTCACTCACTGGATTTTTATTTGCTATAAATGTGGTCGTCGCTGTCACTCCCGTGTAGGGCTTTATAGTTTTGGATGAAAGTGTTCACCTTTTCTGAAACCTGATGCCATCTAAATAATCTGAAATAGGTGATATAAAAGACCAACGTATCTACGTAGGTATCATCATCATCATTATCATGTCAGCTGAATTACTACTGGAAAAAGGCGTCCCCAAAAGATTTTCACAATCGAGTTGTCCATCATATGCCATAATCGCCACGCTTGACAGACGGGCTCTAATTAGGTATGCCCTTATTTTTGTAAAGAAATGTAGAACGTTAAACTTCTTAATTATTGTATAGTTTTGAGATATTCATCGTGCAGTTATCGTGTCGTATAATAAAAACCCTCCAGTCTCCGTCCTTACAGGAGCGGGATCACTTTTGATTATATTCGCTCCCACCGCAATGTAATTGGGATATTTTGTTGGAACAACAATAGCTTGCACATTCATTCGTTTTAGGTATTATAATTTTTTTTCCATTCTTCTTCTTGTACATTGTACTTACTGTCTTCGCATTTATGTAATAAAATTTCTTGCTCTCCTTATTTGTATTACGAATGCGCCATTCATATAGTAATTAATTTGTTTTGTGTTTATCGCTAGAATATTATGTCTGACCCGGTAGATTGTGAGGCCACAGTATTAGATAAACTTCAGCATGTTATTGTAGCTGTGATTTAATTGAGTGATGTAATAGAATATAGACAAAGCAGGAGCTCTATACATGCATGAAACTGCAGAAATTTAAAACATCGTTAGCAAAATATTTTTATATTCTTAAAAACATAAACTTACCTAGACTTGATCGGGGAAAGCGTGGAAATGTTTTTAAAAAGACGTTAAAATAATTGAAGTTGAATTATTTAATTAAGGTCAGTCTATTACAGTCAGTAGCTAAAAACAGAATGACTTAAAACTATATTCAAAAGTACTCGGGAGCAAATAGTACCATCAGCACTTCTGGGTGTTCTGGTCGGGCGACAGTGTGTAGGCGCGTATTGTAATAATATAAATGTGCTTAGTTAGCTAGAAAGACAGAACGTCCGGTTGATGTTGGCAATATAACTACCTTGTAAACATCTTATCTGCTGACACAACCATAGTTTAAGTGCTATTAGTGAATTTCTTCTATCTATATATCTTAAAACCCAGGACCACAACTATAGTATGACCACAATACCTGCTGCGTATTCTGAAAGGTGAAGGTACTTCCCCAGTCCCGCTATTCGAAGTGATGTTTTGCAAACTGTTTAATTTCAGGGGTAGATTTATTGACCGCGTGTAAATACATTTGTTTCCCAAGTTAAACACTAATCAACGTAGTTTTCTTAGAACTGCTATTCGTGTATGATACTATTAGATTGTTTCATCATAACAGCTGAAAGAAGTCCACAGCTGGACAAAATCGTGATCTTTGGTACATATGCCGTAATCGCCACGCTTGGCAGACGAGTTGGCGATCGCAGTATGGCGATGGTCATAGTACTCAGAACGATCATGCTGCCCGTCTTCTGGTAGACATTCCCTCAGGTTGACTTCTAAACCACGGGATGAGGTGGGGTGATGATATTCTGATGATTGCCGCCGTCACCGTCAGCGAATTTGAATTTGATTTTTTAGTTTCATTTGATATAATTCTAATGATATTTATACAATTTCAGTTTATGTAATTTTTCCATTCATGGGTTTCCGACAACGTGTTCCAAAGGTCTACCGCCACTAAAATCATTCTCATTTTTCTCTTTTCCTGCACATACTTATTGATTTAAAAGATTTCAGATTATATTGGTCTTCATCATTCCAGTAATAATAGTCACGCAGTTGATACATTTCTTGGCTTTAGTGGGTTAATGATGTTGACGAGCATGATCTGCGCGTTGGCAAAATTAATGGAAACTTCTTACTAATGGACCAATTGGTCAAATAGACAACGCTTTAAGACATTATCTTTTTAAAATAAAGGATAAACTATTATATGACACACACTTCAGGTCTTTAGAAGCAACCCCATCGACTTTATTAAGCATGATGTTTTGTATTAATGTTGTGCATAAAATGTAAACGAAACAAAAGGTATTTTTCGCTTCTTCACCTTCTGCGTGTAAATGGTACTTTCAATCTTTTAGAGGAATTAGGTGGTGACAACAAGGTGGCAACAATGTGGCAGAACGTGGCAACGCGGCAGCGCGTGACGTCATCAACTAATGCACTACATAGGTGTTTACTTGTTACAGGTAAGGTCGCGGCAACATTCGAACTACGAATGCCTGGAAGGGACTAGACGTTATAGTTTTGATATTTTTTTTGTACTAAATGTGTTTTATTTACCAACTGAGTCGTCAAGTAAATATAGTGGGTATTACCTTGGTTATGGTATTCGTCTCGCTACTACTGCATCACTTTGGCGAATACAGTAAACTCTTTATTGTACATCAAAGAACATAATAATATAACAAAACATATAGGTGTTAAAGTAAAATGATGGGTGGTCTTATCAATGCTGCAATTTTTTGCAGACAACCTTATACGAATATTTTAGGGGAATCTATAGACATGGGTACTGGTTGTGTTTGATTTAATTGACCTTAACCTTCCTGTTAGTTTAAGTATTTACGGTTAACGATTCATAGACGTCTTTTCCCAGTGGGGTAGGCAGAGATAATGGATTTCCATTTGTGACGATCTATATATTATTATATCAATATATCATTATAAATAGATAAGTTAAGGTTATATTGTTGTATCTTATATTGTTACTAGGTGACCCGGCGAACTTCGCTCCGCCTGACACGAAAATGAATGTAACCTAAGTTACTCCTTATTACATCAGCTACCTACCGATAAAAGTCCTGTCAAAATCGGGTCGGCTATTTCAGAGATTAGCAGGAACAAACAGACAGACTGACAATAATTAAAAACAATTTTATTTTGGTGTATGTATGTACCGTATATATATTCATATACATGTAATAAAAAACGGTTATTTCAATATTACAAACAGACACTCCAATTTTATTTATATGTATAGATATTGACTGCACGTGTGGCGTGGCGTAGCGGTTACGACGGTCACGCAGAAGCTAGGCGTCTGGGTTTCATTCTCACACAGGACAACTACCTATTTGTGCGAGCTATAAGTAGTTGTTCGGAGTGTGGGTTTACTTTGTGTCCGTCACTGATATGTTTGTAAAGTACCCGCTGACACGGATTATTTTCCCTATCTCGATAAGTAATATTATCTTACTTAATTAAAAAACTGAGCAGCATACTGGCGCTCCCGGGGTTCTTCCCATCAGGCGCCAAGAGAAGTCCACAGCAGGGGCTCTACCGCCTAAGTCGCTGAACATCGTTTTCGTGAATGGCGTTCTAATAAATAAAGGTTAAAAATGACTTAATCAATCGTTAAACTGGCTTCAAAGTTGACAATCGATTCCGGACCATTTATGACGTCACATGTGGTGATGGAAGCCGATTTAACGATTAATTAAATCATTTTAAAACTTTATTTATTTGAACGCCATTTACGAAAACGAGGTTAGGTTTAGTCGGTGCGAGTCCGACATACCGCAGACACTTTTTGCGGGTAGCGTGTAGGTACCCTGAGTTATAAAAATAAAGGTATCGAATTGCAAAGTAAAAGTTACTAGAGGCGGCCAATTCTGAATGCGCACTGCCGCGGCGGCAAATGTGTAAATCTGATCCCCGCTGTACCTACAGAATCGAAGCTCATTCGTAAGATTATACATTTTTTAAAGGGTTATCATCATTTATTTGTGAATCATAGGTAATAATACAACGATTGGTCTTAAATTAGGTTACGTGCACTATGTTCTACCATGAGAACGGTGTACAAATCACATCTACTTATTTGGTGTACATACCATCTAAGTTTACAAAAAACAATCTAAATTTACAAATACAAAATTCTAATATAAAAATACAAAATGAAAGTCAAAACAGAACGTCCGATGGTTAAGAGTGAAATTCAAAATACAAAATAAATAAAATGTCTCGCTAGAATGAAGTAAATATCATGTCATGTCAGAAATAATAATAGTCTCTAATACAATCTATACATATAATAAATCTGTAGAAAAATAAATTTTGTACATCAAAAGAAAATCCGAAAAGAATAGCCAGGGTATTAAAGAACAACCAATAGAACCCACTTCCAGCATTTTTAGAATTTTTGTCTGTTTGTCTGTGTGTCTGTTTGTCTGTTTGTCTGTTTATATGTTCGGGTATCACGTAAAATATACGAAAGCAATATAGATAACTTTTATACACAACGATTGAGCGTAACTTGAGGTAACATTTAGTTTTTGTTTTATTGCAATCGGTTCAGTCTATCAAAAGATATTAGATTTTAAAGTAATCATGAAAAAATAAAACACATTTCCTTACTTCAAGATGAACTAATGTTTATAGTTGAACTACCTAACTGTCCGATAGATGTCATTGTGCATATTATGACATCTCTATTCTGAATGAACTAGGTTGATAGTTGATTTTTATTTCGATAGAAGATGTCGTTGTGCATTTCTTTTGACTCGCGGTGTTAACATTAGCCCGTGTTTGCTGATTGCATGAGTTACGTAGGGTTTTGAATGTTCTGAATTGTTTCAAAATAAGGTCTTAGTTGCCTAGAAGTATGTCCAAAATTGGTTATTAAAAAAATCTGTTTTCTTTGGGCAAATTGAATTATGTAGAAGGTTGGATTTGTTGTATTTCATTTAAAATTATTGATAGTTGATTTATTTCGATAGATGTCGTTGTGCTTGATAGTTAAATTTTATTTCGATAGATGTCGTTGTGCATTGCTTTTGACTCGCGGTGTTCAGATTAGGGCTTTGAATGTTCCGAATTGTTTCTAAATAAGGTCTTGGTTGGCTAGAAGTATGACTTTGTCCAAAATTGGTTATTAAAATATTCTGTTTTCTTTGGGCAAATTGAATTACTTATGTACAAGGTTGGATTTGTTATAATTTAATTTTAAATTATAATGTCAGTTGATCGAAAGTTTGTGCTGTCGATTCGTTTGTAACGCGAATTGAATGTAGTAAATAAACCCTGTCTCTCATAATTTTCTCAGCACAAATCTATATACCTACCTACGTTAAAGAGGAAACTGACTGACTGACATATTAACGCACAGCCTGAACGGCTTTGGGTCGGAAATTTTGCCGGTAGGTACTTTTTATGACGTATGAATTCACTAAGGAAGGGTTTTTGGAAATACTTGCCCTAAGGGGGTAAAATAGAGAATGAAAGATTGTATGAAAATCCGTCATTTTTGAAGTTAAAGGCATTGAAACTTATATTTAGTAGTTCAGCTAAAAATAAAAATTTATATTTAAGAATTTTTGGAAATTCCACCCCAAGGGCGTAAAATAGGGGATGTAAGTTTGTATGAAGTGTGCAATTTTTTAAGTGAAATGCATGAAAATTGGTATTTGGCCTTTCCGTTAAAAATAAAAATATGTATTTCAGTATTATAGGAATTTCCACCCCTAAGGGCGTATAATAGGGGATGTATGTTGCATGTGGGTATACCTATAATGGTTCTGAGGAATTTGAAGCCACCTAAACTTTGCAAGGGCACTAGGCTTCAAGTCAAAACTTTGCATCGTGTTATAGAGGCTACTATTATGCCTGGATCCGCCCAGGGAGAAACAGTGTTCCGTTAGTGCCAAATGATTTCCCTTTTCAGTTTAAAATACTGTAGTTCTCTATAAAAGTGTGTGTCGCGATAACCATCAACAAATAGCAAAGTCCAACTCTCAAGTTAGCTGGAATTGACTTGAGGAAGGCGGGCATGTTCACGTGGCGTGCTCACGTGTGAGTTCATCCCACAGTCTGGTCCATGTAGTGCGAGGACCTACGTCTTTTGCTGAGCTCCGTAAAGTGGATGATATTGAACATCCCACATACCAGGCCGCTTGCCGAGCACGCCATTTATTAGATGGAGGTCAGCATTGGGATGACGCTCTAGCGGAAGCATGCGTGAGCGATAGTCCACATCGCTTGCGACATTTGTTTGCCATCTTATTGACCTTTGTGCGTTATCGGGTGCTAACCAGTTATGGCAAAAGTACCATGAAAAGTTTGCTGAAGATTTTATGAGACATGTACAACTAAATACTGATGGAGAAATTCCTGACAGGGTACGTGAAATTTGTCACAACTGGTCCTTATTGGCTATTCAAGAGATAATTATAAGTATAGGAGGGAGCCCGATCAGTCAGAGGCTGCGAAAATGCACAGGAGTTTGCCAATTTATTGTAACAAATAGGCGATGGCACATACCCCGTACAAGAAGATGGAAGTTATTTTGATTGGTAATCTCTGCTCTTACGTTACATCACAGCAGGAGCTAATTTCTTCTGATACCACAAACATGGGAAATAAAGCTGGTTCTTGGCTATGTCAGCGAGCTATTTTGACATGACCAAGCTGCGGCAATTAATTTCAAAATATTGACTCATGCGTCCGGGAATAGTAAAGAATATATCTCAATAAATACAGTTATGGAAGAAGATGACGCCACGCACTACCTGGTAGAATTTTTGGATTCCCTCAGCACACCCGGACTTCCAGCCCACAAAATAGTTTTAAAAATCGGTGTACTAATAATTTTCCTCAGAAATTGATGTCCTTCCAAACTTTGTAACGGCACTCGGCTCAAAGTCACAAATCTGCAGCAAAACATTATCGAAGCTGAAATATTAACAGGTTGCGGCGCCGGTGATATTGTTTTTATTCCAAGGATACCAATAATTCCTAAAAACTTTCCTTTCTCTTTCAAACCAGTGCAATTCCCAGTCAGTCTCTGTTATGCCATGACGATTAATAAAGCTCAGGGGGCGTTATCCGTTGCGGGGGTGGATGCTGTTCCCATGGTCAACTATACGTAGCTCTTTCACGCGTAAACAACCTCAATAACGTTTTTGTGTACGCTCCAGATGGTTCCACAGGTAAAATAAAGAAGCAACAAATTAAATAAAAAAATATTGTATCGGTATCCTCCCACAGCGCTTTACACTAAAAAATACATTGTTAAGTTCCGACATCCACGCGAACGAAGTCGCGGGCACAGCTAGTGTTATAATATATTACAATTTGTCATTAAAGAATTCGTCAAGAGAATAATATGCCTTCTCAACCAGAAATAGTTGTAATTTATTTTTGAATATTTTTACATTGACAGCATATCGTTTCCAAAACATTTAGATCTGTAGCGAGGTGTAAGACTGATTACTTGGTCGCGTTCGCAGCACGCACCTTGTAATTAACGGTGTCACTCCACAATGGCAGGGGTGATGACAAGATATGGTGCCTGTAGTTAGGATTGGGATGCTGGGAAACGAGTACCACTGCAAGAAATGAACAAGTTTTGTGTTTATAAGCTTTATGCTCACTGTTTGTTTTTACATCCATCTTTACTTTCTTTACCATATCGGCAGTTACCTTACTGGCAGAGCTAATGAAGCCCACTTCTGACAGGGCTTAATGGTTGTTGTCTTTAGACTATGAACAGGGACTGACGGCCTAACGTGACCTCTGAATTACGGAAACGCACGAATATGCGAAACCACCGATTGCCGTGACTTAGTTGGTAGTGAACCTACCTTCCAGGTTACGGGTTTGACCCTAGGACATCCTAGGATCCTTGAACTCTGAGCTTCAAGGATCCTAGTATGTCCTAGGGTCAAACCCGTAACCTTTGGATCAAAAGGCAGGTTCACTACCAACTGAGTCACGGCAGTCGGTGGTTTCGCATATTCGTGCGTTTCAATGGAAGGAGCTGTTTTTATTTGGTGGTACCATTGACGCCACGTCGCCGCGTCGGTGGGTACACTTTGACTTAGAAAATGGCTTATGACTAAGGCAGTAAAGGTGAATTTCTTAGCGTAAGTGTATCCAGCGATATGATGTCGACTTTATGTATAAACGTATTCTAACTATACATTTGTGAAACTCTAAGTGTAAATAAATATTGGTTTTATTCTGGGTGGGCTCGCGCTTGACTACGATCTCATCTGATAACCGTGCGTACCCATAAGATACATGTTCACTATAGCCTCTAGCCTTGAATAAACACATGTTATATGAGCCTGGAAACACGTCGGTCGGGAGGTTGTTCCACAGGTATATAAATATCTTGATACTATTAACAAACTGCCATCTGATTCTAATATATTCTTATTCTTATTCTTCTGGTGGCGGCTATTTCCAGTCTCCGAAGGTCCTGGTAAGACAAGCCAATTTGGTTAGGTTTGTCTTTAGCGAGCAGCTTGTGGATGCGGGCTCCCTGAGGCGTGTTAATTAACTCCTCATAGAACCTTTTCCAAGATGCTCGTTTAGCCTTCCTAATTTGTTTGTTGTATTCAGTAAGGGCTTTTGTATAGATCTCCCACTCTCGAGTCTTTTTAGCCCTATTGAACACTTTCCGCGTTTTCTCCCTGAGTTTTTTCAGTTTGGAGTTCCACCACGGAACCTTCCTGTTCGAGCTTTTTGTTTTTAGGGGGCAGCTTTCCTCGTAGGCTTCTAAGATGCCCTCCGTGGTTTGCTCTACTGCCAGTTCTAGCTCGTCAGGTGTTTTAATGCTTCTAGGAAGGTCCTCTAGGTTTCGCCTTAGTTTGTCTCGGTAGACATCCCAGGCGGTTGTCCTTAGTTTCATAGGGAAGGTAAGTTGAGCAGATAATTGCATTGCCTGATTCTAATATAGGTAGAGCCTTAACTATGGCACCAGAGAACTTCTTATCGTGTCGATGGTAAGAATAAAATTTTATCTGCCCAAAATTGGCCAACGCTGATCGCTTTGGCTGAAGCATCATACAAGTCCGGAAGGAAACAGGAGACTGGACAAGACGGAAGTGAAAAGTGCGGGTGACACGCCGCACTCGCACATGTTTTGTGATGTGGGAATACCAGAGAACTGATAAACATACATATTTCTAAATACAAACATATTATAGACTAGCTGTTGCACGCGGTTTTACCCGCGTTAAAATTGATAAACTATAGCCTATGTGTTATTCGGATATATAAGCTATATTACTATTAAGTTTCATCAAAATCTGTTTAGTAGTTTTCGCGTGAAGAAGTAACAACACACTCACAAACTCCCGCCTTTATAATATTAGTGTGATAAATTACATTCAGACACACTAATCGAACTTAGGCTTAGCAGGCAAGGTTAGTAACCATCAGACAGAGAGGCCAGTTGTTAATTAAGTGGGGAACATAAAGTGGGAGAAATAAGCTAAATGTAATCTATTGTATTCATTCGTGAAAGGTATTTTAACTGTCAGTTGGGACTTTTCATTGGATTTACGGCTAACGGTGGCTTTTATAAAATTACATGGAACAAACAGTTTGTGAGCTTTGCGGACACCGGTGCTAAACTATTGGAACGGATGGGCCTTATTGATATAAAAAATAGCAAATTGTGAATCGAACTCTCGTATCTATTCCGTGCCAATAAAAATCGCACTGAATACTAAGTTCATTGGTAAGGGGTTGTGATACTTTAAATAAATATATATCGGTCTATTTTTAAACTTAATTCGTAGTTTGCAATAATATGTTGTATAGCACAAACATGTGTTAGTATAGCGCGTTCTTTATCTAATATGATCCTAAAATAGTAATAACTTCATTAGTTTTAGGGCACTTTGAATTTTGTTTTCACTGTTAGGCATTATTTATGGCCAGCCTTAAAACGGAGAAAAATTTATCCGCACTCCTATTACAATTAACATCTAGGATAGGTATAAAATTGCGGCATACTACAACAATATTATAACACTACAATGGATCAAGGGACACAGCAGATAACCAGGCAATGATGCTGCTGACGAGCTTGCCAGGAAGGGTTCGAGCACGAGAGCCATTGGACCTGAACCAACTGTGCCCATACCTTTCACCCAAATACGTAGATGGTTACAGAGCCACACATACACACAATCCGAGAAATGGTGGTCCTCAGCATCGGGCTGCAGACAATCCAAAGAAGCAATGCCATGCCTGGATGGTAAGCTAACGAGGCGACTACTGCGGCTAAACAGGAAAAGCCTGCGCGTCGTGGTGGGGACCATCACCGGACACTGCTCACTAAATAAACACTTCCACACTATAGGAATAAATGACAGCCCTTTGTGCAGAGCGTGCATGGACGCTGAAGAAACGGTCGCGCACGTGCTACTCGAGTGCACAGGCATCACAAAAATCCGGAAGGAAACCCTGGGATCACCAGGAACTATTACGGAAGCCCTGAGAAGTTTAGGAGACCTGATATGCTTCTGGAGGGAGGTGGGCTGGATGGAATGAAGGCTGCCATGGCTCACGTACAAAAGTCCACATCAGGACTAAGTGCGGAAACCATACCCACTAGCATATTAGTGGGGACAAATGATGATGATAGGTATAAAATGATAAATACAAACAGTTTGTATATAAAAAAAAAAGTTATTAATAATTGTTATGTAATTTATTAATTTATCCAACGACATTCTTAAAATGCATAGATTAGATGCATATTGAATAAAAAATGGTAAAATGTCGTTTCACCCTTCTCTTTAAATGAAAAAATCCTTTAATGTTTATTGTCTAAGAACTATATATTAAGTTTTTATTTGAATAAGATCAGCGGAAAATATCTAAGGGCCTATGCACACCGCGTTTTTTAAGCGCGCCGTTGACGCGAGTTAGCATACCGTTTGTATCGATACAAACAAAAACAAATTGCTCTGTCGGATAAAAGCGCGGTGAAAAAACGTGGTATGTAAAGGCTCTAACTGTCTCTGGTAGGGCCTTGTGTCTACAAGGCCCTACCTGTTGTAGTTGAGTTGTATCGATCTCATCCCATTTCTATTTTAGTCTGTCAATCGAAAAACTCTGTAGGTACGTAAAATCGGTATCTCTGTACGTAGCGGCACAATGATCATGCCACATTGGCTTGCTATGAACGAATGGAGCCGTGATATTAATGACAGCCTTTATATGGGTAACAACTTGCAAAATTATTCTACCGAAAGAGTACCTAGTTTCGATTGTACTATTCAAACAATTTTAAATCGCACGATCTAAATTATCCATTATCGACTAGTCAGCCTGATAGCAAAACGTTGAACATCGCTGCCGATCCGAATGCGCACTCTGTAAAAATTACAAAATGAAAATTGCGGACCGGCGCCGCTGAATACATTAATATCGAATATTGAATACATTTATACATTATATAAAAATATTGAATTGAATGAATACCGCTAAAACGAGAGCCGAATGGAAATCAGCAAAATCCCGGGAGATTTTATTTGAAATGAAAATGTTTGAGTTTCGCATTAATGCTTATTAATAAATCCATTCTTTGTTAGGTAGGTCTGTAAGATATTCTTTACAAACAGTATTTCTTAATAACGGTATAAATATCTTAAATAGAATGCTGTTTGGTTATAATACGGGAGGTACTGTTGGTAGGTAAGGCGCTGAAGATGGGTAATATTTCTCTCATTGAAAGAAGGTTGTGGTGTGACCAGGTAGGCGTTATTCTCAAAGTATGCAAAGGTATGATGGATGCTCCTGACATCAATAAAGAGCAGTTTTGAATCTACGCACCGAATAATTATCTACGTGGCTAGCAGTGCCTTTGTGCCGAACTGTAGCACTTGCTGTGGCTCCCGTACCGATCGTGTTGACCGCACTAAATAAGCTCGTGGAAGCCAACCCAGACTGTGATCTATTCGCTAATTTAATGTTACCTATATTTTTGTAATAATAATAGTATTTAATTGTTGTTATTAGTTTGCTTTATATCTTCACTTAACTGGTTTTTAATTAAGTAAATTTTTATCATTTTCTAACTGATATTCTTCAGCTTTTCAGTCGTATGGGTAAAGAAGCTACTTAAGTATCTATCTTATAATTTTATTAATAGTATATGTTCCCTGAACAAAATGGTCATATATTTGAATAAAAAAAACTTATCTTAACATTTATCATTTAAAATGTTTAAACAATAATTGATTTTCTATTTGTCATCCTCTTAACTCCATCCCATTAAAATCCTCGACACAACAGCACCTACAATCACATTCACAAATGAAAGAATCAATCGGATGATTTCATTGAAGCGTTGCATCTGTGCGATCAGTGGATTTCAGTACCGAGTTTAACATAAGGGGCCCGTCCCCCGACCTGTTAGGGTCTCAAAATCCAAAAAAAGAATGTGATTTAAATTCAACATAAATAGTGGACTTGCCTTTAGGAGCGCTATTTTACTATGAACAAAAATGATTACGTTTATACAAAACGAAACTAAAACCTTTTGGGGCCCCATACATGTATTGTATAAGACGTAGTCATATTAATGTTTACCTTCGAAATAGATATATACAATATTATTTTTATGTGAAAACTTGACCACATCTGGCAAATAATATGGTTTTATATACTGTGACCTCACACCTCAAAAGCTGAATATATTTTTTTATTAGTAAGCAGTCTTTTACAAGTGTTTTATTTCAAGGGTAGATAGACTTTTAAACATCTCACATCGTTTACGAAATTGAAATTTTTCTCAATTTTTTCGGACATTTTGTCCATTGTGGGGGCCCGATGTCTATGGCCCAAGGGCCTGTACCCTAAGACGGCTCTGGTGGATTTAATCAACTTTGCAGTAGGTACAGCAGCGTACAGTCGACTATATTTTAACAATGCGCCGAGTAATCAATTTGTGTATTCAATCATTGCTCCAGTAGATTGAAATATGGAAACCTTAATTGAGAAAACGCACCTTATCTGAATATGGGGTTTAATATGAAATGTTCGTGAACATACATATCTAGCTATTGATGAGTGTTTTTTTGTAGGTACTTTTATTTGTACTACTCTTATTTGTCAACTCGTTTTGGAATTCTTTAACATAGTTAAGTATTGCGAATTTACACTATACACTATTTATGGAGTATCGTCCAAAAAATACGAATTTAATTATGTTATAGAAAGGATATTTCAAGATATAGGGACATTTTAAAATATTATTTGGTAAGTTTATTTATTTATTAATGTAGGTAGTAGGTTTTGTCCAAGAAATAGTTATCATTTCGTTTGTGTCGAGCATGGATAAAGGAATATATAAAAATAGTTTTGTAACCTTTTATCGATACTAAGCATAACTGGCCAATTACATTAATTAATTGGATTTATCACAGTATTATTTTTGGTTTAATGGACAACCGCGACGGTTAGACCGCGACCTTAGACGGCTTGAATAGATATAGGCTAGCGGGATAGAATAGGGATAGGCTGATTTCAGGCTCTATAATTTGTACTAAAAATCGGTAACAATTTAAATCAATGTTGCCAAAATCGGCAACATCAATACAAAGCGATAAAAAAGTATTTTGCATTGCACACTCGATACATCAAATTTCTTTTAGTAGATTGTAGCCATTTTAGAATAACTATCAACATTTTGTCATAAAAAAGGTCATCATTGAATAGCTTAATATCTGTTAAACATGAAGCACTTTGTAAGTAAGTGGTATAATCCTGACAGTTAATAAATAAATAAAAGACCCAGTATTAAAAACTTCAACAACATACTAATCAATCAGATTACACTCTACAACACAAAAGCTGAACTCAAATCAGAAATGTGATTAAAAATAACACACGGCCCCTATAACAGCGTGTTTTAACGAGCCCGTGGGTTCCGTAGTGCGAACGGGTAAAAAGAGTGCAATAACATTAGCGGGTGAGCCCTAAAATTTTAATCTGCGCTACAATGGGAGCAATCAGTGATTGCAGCCAGTCGCATATGCATAGGCTTTGGGGATCGCTTAGCGTGTACTGCCGGAGCGAATTATGTACACAGTTGGTTTTGTTTTCCAACCTATTATTGAACTTCACGTGTACGTTTGTTTTACTTGTTTATTTTTAGGTCACTTTGAAAGCCAATTTTGAATCATCCATGTTCTTTTTCTGTTAGGTTAGGTTTAGTTAAGACATAGATAATTATGGTAGGGTAGGTCATACAAGGCATTATTAAACATCAGGTAAGTTAAATAGGCACTTAATGTTTTAAATCAAATAGAATTATGCATACGCGCGCACATTTTGATGTTTTACATGCTATAAATTGATCATATGAAAAAACAATTGTTATCCTAGTCTTCGTTGATGGTAAGTTGTCACTATTATTATTAAAAGAAAATATTAAATTTTGTAAAGACAATATAAACTATTCAGATATTAAAAACCTCGTTTACTCGTTTATCTGTAGAGAGCTACATATACAGTATATTATCAGCGAGTAATATGGGCTGTATTATATTTAAAAATATTTAGGTCGCTAGGAATACGTAGTTACTACCATATAGGTAGACAAAAACTAAAAATTAAAAAATTATTAATACATGTATATAGTATTTTATAGTGTTATTTTCACCTATTACTACTAATTAGTCACTCAAAATGTAGGTTCAGAGATTGTTTCAAATATGTTTGTGTAAATAATAATTGTTATCCTCTATTTGTCTTTAATTGTTATTTTGCCACCGTCCAAACCTTTCTTCTTCCAACCCTTTACCCTTCTCATACAAAGTACCTATCTCACGAAAAAATATAATAATAGTAAAACTCCCTTAAGTTACTCTGCTTTGTAAGAGCCGGTTTATAAGCCTATTTTAGTGGAACCGTGAGGCAGTTATTGATTCATTTTATTAAATTCTTACATATACCTAAGATGTTAACAAGATATTAATTATGTACCTAAGCCATTTTATTTAATCAAATAACAGATCTGAAGTCTCATTGCCTTGCGTATAATCACAAAATAAAGTACACACCCAAAGAGTCGGCAATAGGGGAGGGCAATCCAGAGTCCTCCCAGGGAACGTGTCCCGACTATCTGGACATGGTGCAAAGGGGGGGGGGGGAGGGGCACCGGAACAGCATACCCGCGTTCCCGGGGCTCCCCCATCAGGCGGCAAGAGAAGTCCACGGCAGGTTAGGTTTAGTCGGTGCGAGTCCGACATACCCACCCGCAGATACTTTTAGCGGGTGTCATGCACAGGCATTCCCACTGACTTAAAAAAACACACACACACACCCAAAATGTATGTAAGCATTAATTCATTCATTTTGTAGGGTGCTATTTTTGGCATGACTTGTAAAAGTACCCGAGGGACGAATTGTTTTCATATTAATAGCATGTTGAGAGGTGTGTCACAATGGCGTCCCCTTAAACAAGATATTATGGCTATTTAATCACCACCCAAGTGTATCTTACGCTTGTATTACCCATGTTCGTACAATACTAAGTGATTTGAATTAAAGAAAATTTTTAAATAACTAACAAATTTTATTACAAAAGTATATCTTTCTGGTAACATTGAACGATGACTTTCGAGTTCTCACGACACCGGAGGGGTATACCAGTCAGTTAAATCTAAAAATCAGTTTATGGACCAACCCGGGAATTGAAATAGAGAAATCAAGGGCATTCGTTATATAGCCAACAAGTCAATAATTTATTACATTTAAAAATGAACCATGGCAAACGTCCGCGAAATATTTCAAGAGGATTAAGTTCCATACAAAATCAAATTATATGTACTTTGGTATACCTAAGGTATTACAATATTTGACAATGAAGTTTTTCAAAAATTGATAAGTATCACGTTATTATGATAAAATCATCAGTGTTGACTTTAAATACCGTTGGTATTGTAATAATAAAAACAATATGCTTTCTAATACAATGCCGGCGGTATTTACGAAGTAGACATATTTATATGACATTATTAAATAAAAAATAGCATACTAGCTTGATTAAATGACAAGGAGAGGAATTAAAAGTAAAGATGTAGTTATTTTGTTCGAATCCCGGTAAGTGCAAATATTTGTGTGATGAGCACGAATATTTTTTTCTGAGTTATGGATGTTTTGTATGTATTTAAGTATTTATCTATCAATATAAGTATGTATATCGTCGCCTGGTACCCATAGTACAAGCTTTGCTTAGTTTGGGGCTAGGATGATCTGTTTGACCCTATATATTATTATTCACTTACAATTTTAAGAGAATGTAAATAAAAGGAAAGATAATGCGGAACATTCTAGCTTTTATACCACAAAACTAATCGACATATCACTACATCTCTCTCTAATATAACTTATATGAAAAGAACAGGGATATATAGAACTGTCAAACCACTAAAACTGCATAAAATTTGCGCGCTAATTTTGTGGATTATTGGTTGACAGGTTCTAAAGTGACAGCTATTTTCCTAGTATTACCCGCCAAAATAAAATTCAACAACTTAGGATGCGCGTTTTTTAAAAGAATGTAAGAAAGTAATGCAGTAGTATTAAAACAGGCATAAAATAGAAGCAGTATACTAAAAAATCATATATAATACCCGTTACAATTACTATGGTACTCAACGTTTTTATTTGTCTGTGTTTTGTTTTGTTTAAAATAATTTTTAACTTCCTTTTTATCAATTAACTAATTTTAATTTAGTTTATTATAAAAATACAATATTCCTACGGATTTGAGAAGTTTAATAATGATAATTCATCGAGGCATAGCTGATTATACACATAACTAAGTTTTAATATCTGTCTCGTAACGCTTTACTAGCTAAAAATTAAAAAATAACCTTTTTCCCTTTTGTAGCGCAATCCGGCGCGGTTTCATTTGCAAAAGAACTGACAAACTGATTTACTCGTCGCAGTTATTACGTAGTTCAGGTGCGGAAGGTAGTTTTGTTTCATCATCCCCCTAACTCCCCCTCACTCCTGGTGCACTACAGAACAGTTTCGTCGCGTCTGAAAATTAATTCCTCTACATAATCAGAAGTTCCGTGAGCAGTTCCGTGTAGCTTCACCGCGCGGAATATTGTTGGAATATTGCTATCAATTTTGTGGGTACTGCCTACACCTGTTTTCCTTCAATTCTTTTATGAATGGATTGGAATAATATAACGGGATACTGAATGCTGGTAGCGCAAGACAGGCGATTGTGGATATTTTTTGGAGGCCTTTGTCTCCGCCGAGGAGCAGTGGGCGCCAGACGCCGTAATTTCAGCTTTTTGCAGTTGAAATGATGATGATGATGAACTGGAAAATTACCTTAGGGAGCCCTATACAGTTAAACTCAACACTGGAACAATTCTGAACAGTAATCAAAAATTCATATGCAAAAAATGTTGAATAAAAATAACAATTATCATTATATACCTACCGGTTCATTAACTGGCATAAAAGTCGTTAAAGTTATTGTGGGGCACCGCAAGACCGGTAGTTTTGAAGATCTTTAGGGGAGACATTTGTCCATTAGTGGATGTGGATAAAGTCCTATCACAGGCATCTCTGCAATACCCGGTTTTCCAGCGTTTTACGCACTTCTCTCTAGATCATACATACATGGTCATTATTTCTTCCGGTTAGTGGTCGCCTCTCGAGATCGTATTTGGCCGTCGCCGCGTCGCGTCAGATCTACTTGCTGGTGCCACCCCTATGGCTACTTCAGTTCAGCAATTCTTCAGGCTTTGTTGCTTATTTTGTTTCGCCTGCAGATTTTTTTATTGCTCCTTGGGATGTTTTTTTTTTGATATTTACAGCTAATTCCAAAGAAGGTCATGCTCCTTAATTTAAAAAATGGAACATTCTTCAATTGTTATAGGTACAGGTGTCCATTCTATATTCTACTAACAGTTTCTACGTGATCTGAATCAATAAATTACTTTCTATAAATCCTACTTATATCATAAATGCGAAAGTTAGTGAGTATGGATGTAGGTATAGATGTTTGTTACTATTTCAAGCAAAAAGGATATACATAGGATACAATTTATAAAGTTTAACGCGGGTAAAACCGCGGGGTACAACTATAGTAATTCATAAAAATAAAACAAGAATCAAACCAGAACTTCTCGTCCACCTTCTACTCAAGAGGTTGTAGCGGCAATGTTTTGTAAAGACAAAAAGACTGAACGTCATAATTAAAAAAATCTCGTGCCTGCAAAGAAAGGGGGAAGTGGTGTGAATGCAAGACGGATGGGGTGCCACAGAGGGCCTTGCAAAGACAATGTCGCGCTTTGGACGGCATGCTTAATCATAAATATATCAACCGGAGACAATGTTAGGCTTGAAACACATCAAGTTTTGATTTTATGTTTTTAGAACTTTTATGATTTAGCTGAGGCATTCATTTATACCTAAAATTACATTTTTATTTGTTTATTCGATCGGCCTTCAATTGTTCACTCACTACATTCTCAGTTTTACCCAATTTGAAGTGCAGAAATTACTTACAGGCTAATACCATATGCATTAATTATAGGTAACATATGTTATAAATGTATTATTTCTTATTTAAATTATGACATAAAAAGAACATAAAAATTAACAATAATAAAATTTAAGAATTGAATAAGACCAAAAAAAATTAAATAAACTCAACTAAATTTCAATAAGTAAAATTAGCATTATTATATTGTACAATAGATGAACCGTTACTTAATTACAATAATGAAAGAAATTATTTATTACATCCTATAATAAACCAATATAACATTTTAATTTAATTTCTTAATAATTTTCGAATCTTATCAAGGTGTACATATATTATTATCATAGAACTCACTGTAGTAATTAAGTAGGTACTTTACTTAGCCGTGAAATCGGTGAGTTTGCACCTAGAACCGTTTTACGCAAGACAGCGAATAATGGAGTCATAATATCATTGGGTGATACGGTATCGTAGATATCGGACTGGAATTTGAGAAATTTAACTAGACAGGATATATTGGGACAATCAATTTTATTTCTTAGCCTTTTGTGAAGAAATAAGGTATAATTGGCGTAACATACACATGTAAGGGTATATAAGGAAATTTATTGCCTTTTCTATTTATCATATTTCTTTTATGTAAAGTGTAAGGGTGTACCCCCTTAATGTTAATTCGTCCTTCTTGGGCAGTTTCCTGTTTCCTCCTGGAGTGCCTTCACTGAACCCTGTCACTGCGCAGAAATAATATAATACATATCGGCAAAATAACGACGGACCGGTTGGTGTGGTTGGTAAATGCTTGCCTTGAATGCCGCAGGTCGTGGGTTCGATTCCCACCCAGGACAGATATTTGTGTGCATAAATATATCTGTTTGTCCTGAGTCTGGGTGTAATGTATGTATTTACAAAAATAAGTAGAATATGTAGTATATCAGTTCTGGTTTCCATACTACACGCTCTGCTTAGTTTGGGATCAGATGTCAATTTGGTAGAGTGAATAATGGCTCAGAATGTGATTATTATAAAAAAAAGAAAATGAAAATTTGATAAACGTCGTCTCTCCGGTGTAACAACAGCTCAAGGAGTAGAAGGAGACATGCATGAGTGTATGAAAGTTAAAAGGGGTGTTAAAACAAAACGGATGAGTTCGGACAAAGGAAGGAAGCGAGTCGCTCCACGTACAACGGCCCTTTTGATATCGCGATTTGTATGCAATGAGGATACCTAACATATTTTGATTAATGAATGCCTGTGTGACATACCCCTCCTATAGAATGACGTATATTGTCTTCAAAGAAACATGCTTGTTTTAGTTTTTCATACGCAAAAGAGGTATGTGTATCTACACTCTCGATATATCTATATGACCGAATTGTGATAACACCTTAGTAGGTATTACAAAAGAATTATTCGTAACTATTGTTAACGTATTAGCGTATGTTGTATGTAGTACACTCATTATGACATGATAACGAAGGGTTACCATGTCATAATGAGTGTGACTAATAATGTTCGCTAAATATACTACACTCGTGGAACTTTCCTTTGGTAATGGATGTAAAATTTGGGGATACTGAATCAACTTTTAAACATTAGCTAGAATAGGAAACAATAAGTAGATAGAAATCAAGAAAACTAGGTAAAGGTGGTTATTGTGGGATGTATCTGTAATTTCTAGCGATAGTTAAAAAATTTGGGGCCTCACAACGATCCGGAATTAACTTATGGTAACGAAATAATTTATGACAAATGACATAAGGTCGAAGTTTGATGTTCAGTAAGTCTTGAGACTGGGTGTATATAAGTATGTATTTACAAAAGAAAATAGTATATGTATCAGTTATCTGGTTTCCATAGTACGAGTTCTGCTTAGTTGGGATTTTATTTAGAAAAATAGTGTTTAACTGTTTAGGCTACATAAGCAACGTAAGGTGATCTACTGAATTATTCCCGCCATAAATATTGTTATTTACGCCATACTGAAAATATAAATTTTATCAATACTGTAGATGGCTGTTGTCCAGGTACGGATCCTAAACATTCGATGGATTGCTTGGACAGACCATTAAAAGATAAAATTTGTACAAATTTTCGTAGTTGTTTTTCATTTTAATTGATGATAAATTCTGGCACCTATCCACAACTTAGATCAGATGCTTATAGACATAGTAAAGAAAATGAGAAAACTAAGATTTACCAATCAACTACTGAAATATTTCAAAACATATGATCATACGAAGATCATGATGATAAATAAATAATCTCTTGGGACAATTAATACACCGCCATCTTATCCGAAACTAGTAGAGCCTTTTCTATGGCAACTAAAAGACTGATAAACACACTTAGGTGTATATTTCTAAATTGATAAATTACACTCAGTCACAGAACAAATAATCGTGCTCAACGCGCAAAGATTTGTCGTCGATGGATATCAAACCCACAACCATTGGCTTAGCAGCCAGTGCCACTTAACAGTAGACTAATAGGATATCACCATTTATCCCAAAAAAACTGCAGACATCCAATCGATATTCAAACATAGAGCGTATCAATCCTTTACTTCAGCATCTAATAACAACAGTTAATCAAGCAGTCGGCTGAAAGCATTAATTAGACCAGTGTGCATGCGCGGACGGCCGTATTGTCTCGCCGCTACTGCAGCAAATAAGTAAACACTGTTAACGTTGTCGGTAGGGCTGTCACCGGAGATTTTAGGAAAATTTCAATACTTTGCATTAATTTCTTTGATAAATAAGTTAAGAAAAATAATTTTAATAATTATATGAAAACCGTCGGATGTTTTGATCCATGACAATCAAAATACAAAATCAATGTGCAGTGTTATTAGTAATTCCACTAACTAAATATAAGATAAATACACTTTATTGCACACCCTATATGATACATGAATAAAAGCATTACAATAAAGACAGGCCACACATCACAATCAGAAATCTATTCCAGACAACCTTAGGATGGACTAGAGAGGATAAGTATATTAAAAAGAGAGGGAATAAACACTAGATATAGATTTCGTACTTTGAACGTTTCTAATACAAACATACATACATACATAGACTCACGCCTGTTTCCCAGAGGGGTAGGCAGAGACAACGGATTTCCATTTGTCACGATCTTTGCATACTTCTTTTGCCTCGATTACTGTCATTATATTCTTCATACATGCTCGCCGGTTTAGGGTACTTCTGACCTGCCCTTTCTTGAGAACATCTCCAATTTGGTCAGAGAATGTTCGACGTGGTCTTCCCCTTCCGGTTGTCCCATTCACACAGGCCAGGTATACTTCTTTTGTCAATCTTCTTTCATTCATCCGTTCTAAATGGCCAAACCATCTCAGCATGCCTTTTTCAATCTTTGTGACTACATCCTCTTTCACACCACAACGCTCTCTTACATCAGTATTTCGAATTCTGTCTCTCAAAGTCACACCACACATACTTCTCAGAGCTCTCATTTCCACTGCATTTATCTTACTTTCATTCTTTTTCTGCCATACCCAACTTTCACCTCCATACATTAAAGTTGGCACTAACACTCCATCGTGCACGGCTAGTCGAGCCTTCTTTGATACTTGCCGGCTACTCATAAAGGCGTGTAGTGCCCCATTCACTCTGTTCCCCGCATTTACTCTTCTAACAATATCTTTTTAATACAAACATCGTGTATAATAATCATTAAGAAAAATGCACAAAATATTGTTAACGCCTTCGACTTCGAATGGTGCACACAACTGTCAGTCCTGGTAGTTGTAATTAGTTAGCAGTTGTTAAGTCAAACTATTATTATGGGTAAATTGTTCAACTCTTAAACACTGATACAATGACAAAATGTGTGCTATAAACATTTGACATTTTCAAATGATAAATGAAATTAATTCCAATGAAATGAAGAAACTAAAGTAGAATACAGGAAGTACATGTTAGAAAAATACAGGAAACGATTGCACAAGAAATTAATTTCAAGGATAAAATATCGAAACACAACAATACAAGTTAAGAGGTGGTACCGATTCTGGAGATGGAGATGTCGTAACGCCTGTCACTGTCACTGCCCGTCAGATCGGTCTTGCGCTTAATATTCGGACTATTCGATTGAAGTTAAAGAGAGTGCGTTTGAGTTTGCACAAATAATAATAAATCTCTTTCTATTAATGGAATGAGAGTGAAGGAGGCCAATTCGGTGTGCAAGGTCGTAAACAAGTGCAAATCCTTCGTTTTCTACTTCTCCGGAAACACGTGAAATAAACGGTCATCGTCGATATTCGGCCAAGAATTTCCTTTTGCTGCAACAGCTTTTCGTAACACTGTCATAAAATTTTGCACACTAAATTAAATATTTATGGGATTTCAAAAACAATCAAGCGAAATGTCTTCAACCCTATATTGTAGAGGAGGGAGGCAGTTCCCACCGGTTTGCGCCTCGTTTATAAATGCTATTTTAACGCGGAAAAAAAGATTAATTAACTAATTGAGCCGTTGGACCGTGCCGTGCTCTTTTTTACATTTTTTTCATGCGACTAATTAAGATGATTGCTGAATATGACAGCGGGATGTACGAATGTTTTAGAGAAGACTTTTTGGTCAATTAATATTCATATAATTTTTTATTTGTTTTTCAATTCCGTTAGCCATTACTTTTTTAGCTTTGAAACGTATTTTTTTTGGAAAACACATACTATAATTTAGTTGGTAGATTTATGGAGAGATGCTTTAATCAAAAGGTGTTTTGTTTAATAACTAAGTTTTAGAAGTTATGAAGGATGTTAACTTCTTAATTCCGGAAACTGGTAACGAACCAGATTAATTAATAAATCATCGTCCTAACAGTGCAGTGCAGTGTTCCATGTTAAAAAATATAAAAAAATTGTATAAATTTTAATTAATTTTATAAATTGGCTTTTTTGGGCAGTGTTATTTGTCTTTCCACACATTTTCATTATAAATAAACCATATAAAAATAAATCTACCTACAAAACGGTATACATTCAATCTGGAACTTTCTAAACATTAATATATAAAATAGTGTAATAATGTGAAACGTTTTCTGTTTTTAGTTTGTTTGAACCCGCTTTTAAGCTTACAATCTAAGGTTCAAATTTAAATTCACAATTCATTTATTCCGTATAAATGTTACATTTATGTGGAATCGTCATTTTTTATCCTACCGCTCAAGCGGCGACAAAACAAAAATTGGATTCGTGATTAAATTAAGACTTGACGCGTTGATAATTACCCAATCTAATGATTAAAACACCTTCACGAGTCACTTTAAGTTCCTATGCAGGCACAGTTCCAAATTGATATTTATAAATACGGGTCTAAAACACCCGCTTATCATGGTCCGGTTATTAAAACTTTAGTCAGACAGGTTAAAAAATTAAAAATGTATTATCAAATGTGAGTCAAATAAATCCGCCATTGTATATTTTCATACATATACATTGAAGTACTTACCTTAATAAAAGATCAATAAATTCTTCTGGGTTCTTCCCGCGTTAAACTTTATAAATAATAGCCTATGTTTTAATCCAGGGTGTCAGCTATATCCATACCAAATTTTATTAAAATCGCTCCAGCCGTTTAGACGTGAAAAAGTAACAAACATACACTCACAAACTTTCGCCTTTATAATATTAGTGTGATAGGTACATCATAAAGCATACACCGACTAAGGTGTAATAAAGTTCTACTAAAAGGTGTTAAAAATGTAGGTATTCCTTCAATTCAAAACCTATTCCTTCAAATTGTATTTAATTACGGACTACATAATTTTCTTATATTCCTCACATTGTGGGAGGCAGCGCAAAATACGTAGCAGAACAATATAGCTCGAATGTTTAATTAGCGCATTGCAGGCTGTCGGGAGGGGGTGGTGAAGGGGGGTGTTATTCATTAAAATGTTTGTGGAAACTCGTTTAGCGCCGTTGCGGTACGCCCGCCCGCCTTGCGACCAGGGTTGACAGGTTTTCATCACCCGTAATTCACGAATGACATTTTATTTTGTACATGTATTCCCGTCCCATCCCATGTATATATTCCATAGAAAAGTAAACTGAACCGTTAAACGCGAATACTTGCTTCAATTCCAAAATATAATGCCAAAATTGAAGAGTTTATTGGTAAAATTGTCCGGACTTAAGTGACAAAATTGAACCGTCGCCC
The DNA here is from genome assembly GCA_951640165.1 of Pseudoips prasinana. NCBI lineage: Eukaryota > Metazoa > Arthropoda > Insecta > Lepidoptera > Nolidae > Pseudoips > Pseudoips prasinana. The sequence continues at coordinate 24,020,844 of OX621246.1, forward strand.
GTCTCTAAAACTGACCATTATTTGATTTTGAAATCGTAAAAACCGGACTTTAGTGACAAAATTCAACCGTCGTCGTCCGGCGCTAAAACTAACCATTATTTGTTTTTAAAACCATAAAAACCGGAGATAAGTGACAAAATTGAACCGTCGTCCGTCGCTAAAACTGATCAGTATTTGTGTTAGAAACCATAAAAACCGGACTTAAGTGAGGAAATTGAAACATCCGTAGCGTCGCCTGAAACTGACCAATATTTTTTAACCGACTTCTTTATGAAACCGATCATCAGACAGCTTTACGATTATCCCTTTAATATACTAACGACTTCCACTGTATTCACTAGACCAAGTTCCGGCTGACTTTTTGTCTTTCTGAAACTCAAAATAGCGTGACCTTCTGACACAGGTGTTCTTCGCTTAATAGAAGGTCGCAACAACAAGAACCAGACTGTATCATTATGTTTAAGAAATAACCTATTGTCATTTTCAAAAAAATATCCATTTCCATGTACCTACCCGTTGTTCAGTGGATAGAAGACCGAAAAAAAGAATGCGCGGCGAGAACTGAAGCCGATTCGGGAAAATGCGTACAAAACAATGTTTACTAATTGTAACGTGATAATTATATTATGTGGCCTACGAAATGTACTTTGAAATGTTGAAGAATAATTGCCGATTTCCCGCTGCTTTTATGACAGTACGTTTCTCCGGTGTACGAGGACTGATTTATGTTTCGAAAGTGTAGATAAGCCGTCCCATTAGCAATTTTGTAAAAAAAATAAGGTCATTAATTAAGAATCCTTATTTAAAGCCTAGACTTCTACTTCTGCAGCTATCTCTCTCGCGCATTCAGATGACTTATATGATACACAATTATAGTCCAACCTGTGATTCATCATCATCATATCAGCCGAAAGACGTCCACCGCTGGACAAAGGCCTCAAACCTGTGATTGAATCAGTCCAATTATTGTTAAACGGTTTGTAATTTTTTTAGAATATTAATGTCACTAGATGACCACGGTACACTTTTAAAAAGTGCATATAATTGTTTTATAACATGTAAATCATCTAAAATTTATTTGGTAATTATTACAATAAAGATAGATCGTAATTGAAAAAAAAATAAGTAAATATACAGTTCTAACTACAAAAAGTAAATAATATTCAATGCCCGCCGGTTAAGGTTACGTTACGTTGTTGAATTTTGATGAAGTGTCAAATGTGATCTATTAAATTGGCCCTACTTTAAGAACGTTTCTATGATGGCTACTGCGTTTTACAAAGTAACAAAAGTCCTATAAAATGGAGTGAGCCAAAAATATACTACTAAGTCATTTAGCAACCCTCGTTGAAGGGGGGACGTTCATTTACTCGTAATCGTTGCTTCCGCTATCTGGTTCCCACTTAGCAGACTTAATTTCACCCTCCAGAGATATCAATGTGTGAAGCTTTATATGCGGTTAATATTTATTTAGACTTTTCTCATAGTACTAATAGAGTGATAGATTGACGAAATTTGTAGGAAGTATTTCTTTTATTCTTAACATCACCTAAAATAGTTTGAATTTTAAAGCATTATTCGCAATGCAAAGCGTTAATGTAATCTCAAAATCCGGCGGTAATAGTGTTTGAAATGTATAGGTACGTTTGTATTTTCATAGAAGCCTTGTCTTTTAGTAGGTAGTATGTTTTTCTTACATCCGAATGTTTTTAAATACATGTAAACTTATATCAGGCAACTTCACCGAAAATTTTGTAAGGTTTGAATAATAGACAGGTAGTGAAATTAATTTTTTCTTCTAAACCTAAAGTAAAATTATATACATGAGCATATAATTACATTATACAATTGGCGGTTTTATCACTAACATGTGATCTCTTCCGGCCATCAAAGGAATGTACTAGAATTGGGATTATTAATGAAGGCAGTTGTCGTTGTACTTAGACCTTGTTAACAGTATCCATTGGATAATATCCATCAGTACAGAAACCTACTGACAATATAATTATAGTGAATAGATAATTACATAACATCATTTATTTTCTAAAGAAAAACAAAAATTTACACCATTTCCGTTTATACAAGTAAAGCTCTGTTGGAAAAATAAATATTATCCTACTAATATTATAAACGCGGAAGTTTGTAAGTATGGATGGATGTTTGTTAGTCTTTCACGTAAAATCCACTGAATGGATTTTAATGAAACTTTACAATAATATAGCTTATATATCAGAATAACACATAAGCTACAATTTATAAAGATATTGTGTGAATTGTCCAAAATATGACGATAAATGTCAAGGAGGTAGGAAAAAGTCTACCATCTGCGAGCTATTACGGCGTGCACTGCTCAAACGGTTAGAGGTACACATTCTACAAATATTATAAATGCGAAAGTTTGTGAGTATAGATATATGGATGTATGTTTGTTACTCTTTTACGCCAAAACTACATTAACGCGGGTGAAACCACGGGGCATAGCTTGTATAATTTAAGTATTAGGATTATTTCATGGTAGATAATTTTAAAATAATGAAATAGGTAAATAAAATATTCCTAAACTGACATCTTTTTTTTATAAATACAGATAAACAAAAGAATTGTATTGTATAATTATATTTAAGTATAACATTTACATACAATATTTCAACTGAAATATACTAATTAAACGAGCAATATATTAATATGTTCCTAATTAAAAGAGCGTTTATTTAACAAAACTAATCAGCTTGGGTGGTAAATTTTCATTCAAGTTTGTAGTTTTAATCAGTCTCTTCACAAGCGCCTTTTTGAACAACATTCGCTCACCGTATTTAATATCTCATTAACGGCTCCACACCAAAGTTTATCACATTTATACTACATTTATATTTACACACTGCTCTATAACTTAATCTACACCTATTAAATACAACCCCAGATTCCGCCCTCTGATTGGTTCGGTCTTACAACCCCTAGAGTATTCGGCCAATAGCGACCGGCTTTTGTACACCGAAGGGGTGGAGTCAGGGTGGTTTTCACGAGGAGATTCTCGCGAAATCAAACAGTGCCGGTCGAATCATCTCGGCTGCGAGTCTTCTGTATAACCCTAAGTTTAAAGGGATAGTCGCGATACACGATAACTTTGAAAACTTTAAGTGTATTAATATCTAGTTTAAAAAAATCATAATAAAAACTATATAAATAATTAATCTCACTTTTCATTAACTACTACATTTTTCATTAATTATGGTCAGTAATATAACATAAGTTTTAATCGATACGTGTACAAATCGAATTCTTTTTCCAATCTAAATTGATTGCCATTAAGCGGTACCAAGAATAGGACGCTTAATTTTACCTGTTTTGATACCAAATCTATTAAAAGCCCGAGAATTTTCTGCGAAAACAATCTACGATCACAATGGCAGGACCATACCTGTCACCTCTCCCAGGAGATCTTCTTACAGAATACATGTTCGGGCGTCGGCGTCAGCGACGGAACCGAACAACTTTCACCCCGCAGCAGTTGAGCGAGCTGGAATCACTGTTTCAGAAGACACACTACCCTGATGTATTCCTCAGAGAAGAAGTAGCCTTGAGGATCAGCTTATCGGAGGCCAGAGTGCAAGTACGTTATTAGTTTAGCGTTAATATAATGTTAATTGCTATAGCAATTTACACTTTCCAAACGAGCTGAATGATGTACAAGAAAGTTCAACATTAAGGCGTGTCTATCGTTGAAGAAGTATTGATAATGCGAGTCTAGAAGTATGTTATAGTTCTAACTTACCTCGGTAATTATAGTTGTAACTTATTTGCTGGTAAGATATCGGACTATCGTACGGGAAAGCTGCATCATTTTCATTCAGGCGATCAGGAATCATTGTTTCATATTCGAATTCAATTTCAAGTTCTTTATTTTCTTAAGTAAATTTAATTGTTCTTAATTCTACAATGACTGATTAAACCAACCACCAAGTATACTTCAAGACGTAGTTCACCTTAGAAAGCAGCATCAGCAATGAATGCAGTGCAGTGATTGATGATTGATTGATGTTCTAAATATGAACTACCTCGATTAATTCCTCAGAGGATGTGACGTGTTAAGGAACACCTTGGTGGACTCTGGCGACTGACCAGGCAAGTATATTGTATAATGATAGATTATGGTACATTTGGCTGGTCTAAGCAGTAGCAGCTGAGCGGATTTCATCGGAACAGAAACGGCACAGTCCAAAATAGGTATGTGAGCAGTGGAATACTCTCCTCTGGCAAAACTGACTTTCAGCAAGGACGGGGAACATAACAAAAGTGAAATCCATGAACATGAAGCACAACATGACCAACAAGAAGATTTTGTTTCACCGATAAGAATATGTGACATTCTACATCAGTAGAGTGAGCTGTAGTAGTTCGTGTTTTAGAGTAAGCAACATCTTAAGGTAATGCCGGAAGAATCACCTTACGCCATAGCCTGTCCGAGGCGACTCTTGGACTGGAAATGATTGGGGATGAACTTTTTTATTCGAATATTAACGAAGAGCTTCAATAGTTCTGTTACCACTTTGGTAACAGAATTACTGAAGATAGTATAAAACACTTATCAATCCTGTTTCTTCAAAAGAAGAATAGAAACCAAGTACAAGTAGGTTCTCTTCTAACCATCAAGTTAATAAAATGCACCCCTATTGCTTTTTGTTTATTGTTTTGTTTGGTAGTAGCCATTACATTAATAAGAGGGTTAAGTTTAAAATGGCAATGTGTTAAAAGATTGCTTTGATGATTATATCAGGACTGACCGTGATTTCTAACTGGAGTGGTTTAATTTTCGTAATAAGGTTAATTTAAAAGCTTAAATCTCCCATTTGGACTAAAACGGACGAAACTAACGTCAAATAATTTAATTTACTTCTTTGAAAAAAAATATTATAACGACGATTTTTTTTAGCGCTGTACTTATCAAACAGTCACATAATAATGAGGCAATGAAGGAAATAAAAGTAAATTAAAAAAAGGTATGATACTTAAAATAAATCCCATTCTTTTTATACAGTATTTATAAAACTAGATATAATTGAATTTAAATAAATATTAACGTGTTTAGGATACTATTCATCGGTATTTATAGTTAATCATATTTTAAACGACTTTCAACAACAATGTCAAGCGTTCGATAAGGTATATTATAATTGACATAAAGAGAGTCTTTAAATTTTTGGTATCTATGCTATACAGGGTTTAGTCGTGGAATAGACTCAACCATATGGTCTCAGAATATGGCATAGCCCTGCATACATAATTATGTTTAAACAATTTCGGCATTTCATAGATAAATAGTATAGTAATAGTATACCCTTCATGAAGCATACAATGTATTAAGGCTGTTAGGTTTCGCAAATTTAGCCATTAAACTATTTTTAACCGGCTTCAAAAGTTGGAGGTTTTCAAGTTCACTGGTATTATTTTTACTACTTTTAATACTAATATATGGTATTAAAAGTTTGTACTCGACTAAGTTTATATTATTATAAAAATATTAAATACAAAGTATATGGAGTGCCTCAAGGCAATCTACATTTTTCATGAATTTTCTATTAACTACAAAATAGTTAGTACCGCTGATAGAATAATATAAATAATTAGCTGTGCCCCGCGGTTTTACCCGCGATAATTTATAAATTATCACAGCTCCTCCCGCGTAGGTGATAGCGTGATAATATGTAGCTATGTTGACCCGACCTCTTAGTAATATTCATGCAAAATTTGAAGTAAATCTATGCAGTACTTTTTGAGTTTAGCCCGGACATACATAGAGAAAAACAGAAAAAAATCTAAAAACTATATTGTTGGCTGCGATATCGATGGTAGATCACGCCCCAAGTACCCTTTTTCAAAAATATTCAATGTACAGTTTTGACTTTCCTACGATTTTATTATATGTACTTATAGATGACATTAGTAAGTAGGCTCATTGTCTTTTATAATAATCATTATTTATTTGATTTTAATAATTTTAATTACGTCCTAAAAGTCAACTAAAACCCCTTACACGTTTTCTGTGGGAACAGTTGTTTTTTGTGTGGGCAGCAATTATTTTTATGAGAGAAGCATTTGGTTTTCCTTTCATGTATCTGCGTATGCTACAAAGGGTTTGAAGTCTCGTGTCATACATAGGTCAGATTTAAAAGTCGTAAAAATAAACCATAATTTATCTCAGCTACTACGTATTTTGGCGCAATATTTAAAATAATTATAAATATCATTTTCGAACCATTTTATTGTTATTGAACTATTTATTTTCCTCAGTTTATAACGTATAAAGAGACTTACTACTTACTTACTTATGCCTCGTTGTTTGAATTATAAATACTAAATTATAGTACCATTTATAAATAATATTTATAATTCAAATTCCTGTCATGCCGGAAATTTTATGTAACGAAAGTATATTTATGTGTTTTATATCCAGCACATTTTTATTAAAGTCAGTAGGTACTACACAACAGAACAACATATATAAGCAGAGACATATATCTTATAACTGTAACTGAACCAAGTGCTGAATAAAGTTTATTATTTATTGGTGTTAGCATCATTAATATCTTTATATTTGATATATTAAATATAAAATAGCATACCTGAACAAACGTCTCTTGTGAAGACTAAACATGAACAGGTACATCGAGACACTGTGATAGTAACCATTACTGGAGTCTGAACACTAAACCATCAATCAGCTCTGCAGGATCCCCGTTAAGGACATCGCCCCGGACATCGTAACACCATCACACGTACTGCTATACTGCTAAAGCTTGGACAGCCAATAGGAAAAGATCCTTAATAACCCGAAAGCGTTGCAGGTGGCACTCAAGCACCTTCAAGAACTATAGGACTTCTGGACGCCGATTAACACCACGCACAATGGTCTAATCAAGAGGTTAGGTGTAGTAGTGTGTAGATATTTAATTATCTGGCTTACCATGGTAAGTTAGACGCTTAAATAGCTTTTTTAGGGATTTAAATATGAACAAGGTCTATTTCTTTGGGATTTACATTGTCAACCTTACTAATATCATAAATGCGAAAGTAACTCTGTCTGTCTGTCGCGCTTTCACGCCCAAACTACTGAACCGAATAAAATGAAATTTGGGACACAATCTAGAGCCTGAGATAGGACATACTTTTTAATGCGTAAAAGGGGTTGATAGGGGGCATGGAAAGTTGTATGGAAGTATCACCAGCTTTAGAGCTAGAAGCTTGAAGCTTATTTTTTAACAATAAGGAATAGGGATGTAAGTTTGTATGGAATCTGTAAGTGAATGTTTGCGACAAGAGACAAAATATTAAAGATATTCTGATGTAACATTTACGGAGTCATTACAAAATGTGCGGAGGAGTCGCGTGCCCAGCTAGTCAATATTTTCGAAACTATAAGCATATTAAAGATGTTAACTCTGCTGACGATATGATTTCAATTACTTATCAGCAAAGCAGTACATAGATTACACTGGGTAATTTAAGAACTATGTATTCATAACGTTCAGTTCAAAAGAAGGTTTTATAATTCTGGATGTAGTTCGTTATTGTAACTATGTGACATGATTTGATGTTTTCAAATTCGGCTCATATATTAAAAAGTTGCTTCTGCTAAGGGTTCCATAAACAACAGTCGAAATGGGGCTCTAATCTTTGAAGTTGCTTTCGTATTTAAGGGGTACTTGCTTAAAAAAGGGGAAAGTGACTGCTATCGATTATAAACTCAAAAGTATTTTTATGAAAATGTGCGTAATGGGTCTAAATTTCAAATTACGGTTAATTAAGTTGTTTATGGACGCGTGTTTTGCGATCGTTATATAACACGTAAATTTGTAAATTCACGAGGAAAGCCTTTTATTCAATATTTTATTCAAAAATAAATTTGATATGCTCATTTACGATACTTTAAACATAATTATGGCAACTAATTCGTATCACAATATAGTGATGACAAAAATAATATAATTAAATTAGATTCTATTTTATGACTTCTAATGTATCTAATACTAATGTTCTATCGCGGGATTTTTAAGCTATTGAGTTTTTTTTATTGTCATAAGAACACATAGTTTTTTTTTATAAGTCAGGGATATGCCTATTGCCTACGCATGCCACGCGGAAAGGGTGTCTGCGGATGATTATGTCGGACTCGCACCGACTAAAACTAACCTGCCGTGGAATTCTCTTGGCGCCTGATGGGAGGAGCCCCGGGAACGCGGTTATGCTGCTCTGGTGCCCAAAGTCAACATACATATACTTACATATATATACTTACATCTATATACTTACAAATCGAGTTTGCAATCAAATAAATTTAAACAAATAGGTATAGTAAACCAAAATTTTTGGCGCATCACTTCTAGGAGCTATCTTGTTGTTATAGTCAATAAATACTGATTTCTATGGCCCACCTTGCCTCCGCCCGCGCTGCGTCTTGTAAATTATATAATATGTACAGACGCCAGCACATCAAGCTACCCCCATCTGTCAAATTTCCCCAATTGAAAGTGAACCTAATACTTTTGTGATAAAGTTGAAAATCTATAAAAGAAATTTGACAGATTGGGGTAGCTGGATGTGCTGGCGTCTGTACTTCTTATTTATGATAATTTTATCCAATCGGAAAATCAATGCCTCGCTCCAAGATCTTCGTATGGAAAAATTCGCTCTTAGTGATAATATAAGTGTTCTTCCAATCTATACATATAATAAAATCGTAGGAAAGTCAAAACTGTACATTGAATATTTTTTTAAAGGATATTTGGGGCGTGATCTACAATCGATATCGAAGCCAAAAATATAGTATTAGAATTTTTTTCTGTTTGTCTGTATATATATGTCCGGGCTAAACACAAAAAGTACAGCATGGATTTACTTAAATTTTTGCATGAATATTACTAAGAGGTCGGGTCAACATATAGGCTACATATTATCACGCTACTACCTACAGGGGAGGAGCTGTGATAATTTATAAAATTTAACGTGGGTAAAGCTGCGGGGCACTGCTAGTTAGTAATAATTTTAGATGCATGTGAAACCGACGCTAGTCAACGACAATTATTTCTTGCCATATGGACTTTAATTTTAAGTATTAAGAAATGCCACTTGTTGTATTTCATGGAGCGCTTGACAGCATTAGATAGGTATCATAACAATCCCAATTTGCATGTTGCACAGAAGACCGACGGAATATGTAATTTGAAGGAATAATATTATAACACCAAATGTATATATATACGTCTGGGGTTTACCATTTATTTTATTCTCATCATATCATATCATTTTTATTAGTTTTCATACCATTTCCAACACCGCCAGATGGAAATTCAGGTAACGATCCTTAGGTGCGGTGTTCACACAACGATATTGCTTTTCCTCTCTTGGATTTGTTTTTATTTGAAGTAAATTTTAAGTGTCATCTTAATTCATGTTAATTTTCGAATGGTAATTTATCCTGTGACGTATTTAAAAATTGGACAAAATTGCATACCGTGGATATAGAAAATAAGTCATTATTGTTAGTTAAAATGCTTTGTGATATCTCAAATATATTCTGCTTACTGAATGAAGGAACTAGTAAGGAGTGAATGAGTATAGAATGAGGAACTGTACCAACGAAACCCTTTAAACATTGCCACAAAATAATCAAAGTGTATGTTAGTATGGCTTTCAAGAGTTTGACTTGCTTTTAATCATAGGTCTTCTTGGAAATATAAGCTGAAACAAAATATCCACATATTTTTATGAGCAATGTTTTTTTTTAGATTATCGTCTGTTTGAATGTATTCGATTCAAATGCGAGTCAAAGATGCGAGTCCGTCTTTATATTATAGTAGTACATTCTTAACTTGCAATATTCGCTCGCTTTTACTAGTTTTTTTTATGTAATAGGATGGCAAACGAGAAAGTGGGTCACCTGATGGTAAGTGGTCACCGCCGCTCATGGACACTGAGAAGAGGCGCAAGTGTGCTGCCGGCCTTTAAGAAAGGAATAGGCTCGCTTCTTGAAAGTTGCAATGTCATATGGGATGGGAAATACCTCCGCAGTTAATTAATTCCACAGAGAGGTAGTGCGCGGCTAAAAGTTCCTTGTGAAATGCATAGTGGTAGATTCATCCAGATAATATGATAGATATTTTCAAAGAATTTGAGTCTTACTATTCGAATTACTGAAATATACATTAGTTGCAATTTGTTTCATATGTTGTTTTAATAATTAAAATGTTGAAGCTGAAGAGAACTTCTTAATCATTATACAACATTGTTTACAGGTATTATAAGACTAACCTTAATCGATATTTCCTCGATATCTAAATTGTGCGAAGGTTTGTGAGTATGAGTATGGATGATTGTTACTCTTTCAAGGAAAACTACGGAACAGATTTTGATGAAACTTTGTAGTAATATTACTTATATATCCAAATAATACATAGGCTATAATTTATACTGTTTAATGCGGAAAACTGCGGTGCACAGCTAAAAATAAAGCTAGAAAGAAAGATACGCGGAAGTATAAAAGTGTATATTCTTATTCGTTATTTTTTATTAGGACTCCGTACCAAAGGGTAAAACGGAACCCTATTACTAAGACTTCGCTGTCTGTCTGTCTGTCCGTCTGTCACCAGGCTGCGCTAGTTAGACAGATGCATTTTTCGCAAATGATGTATTTCTGTTGCCACTAAAACAACAAATACAAAAAACAAAATAACATAATTATTTAAGCAAAAATTTGTTTGGTTTCGTTTGTTGTATGGGAGCTCCATACAACAAACGCAATTTTTTGCTTGTTTTTATAGATAATGGTACGGAACCTTTCGTGCGCGAGTCCGACTCGCACTTGGCTGGTTTTTAATTTAACAATGCCTAAGTGTTCATTTAAATGACGCGTTTGAACAAATTTTGGTATACATTTCCCTCTTTAAAAGTCTACTTTTGAAGTCTTGCAAGTAAACTACAGCTATATTTCTACAAGGCAAAATTTCAGAAACCGTGATCTTTTTAGAAATGCATCAATAATTAGCCATGCCTCAATAGGCTCAATTTTTAGGTCAACCTTAACACTATAATGTTGCAAAAAAAATGGTCAGTTGAAAAATATTCAGCCAAAATATTCTTAATGTCAGCAAATTTTAAGTAGCAATAATATCACCTGTTGTGTGGCGGCGAATATCAAAATATCATGACCCCATCTCATCTCTTGGGGGCGTAGAAGTCGGCCTGACCTACCAGGGGCCATACCGGCTAAGTCGCCGAACATCGATTTCTTAAATGGCGTTCAAATAAATAAAGGTTAAAAATGACTTAATTAATCGTTTAATCGGCTTCCATGAGCTCATGTGACGTCATAAATAGTCTGGAATCGATTGTCAACGTTGAAGCTGATTTAACGATTGATAAAGTCATTTTTAACCTTTATTTATGTGAACGCCATTTAAGAAATCGATGTTCGGCGACTTAGCCGCTAGAGCCCAGAGGACGGGCAGCAAGTGGCGATTATGGCATTTCCCCCATGATGATTCTCGAGGCAGGCTTGTCCAGCAGTGGACTTCTTTTAGCTTTAATGATAAAAACCACCTTTGACTTTTATATTTTGTGGTTAATTTGTACGCTTTGTAACTGTTGTCAAGCCTCTGTACATAATTTACTATATTATATTATCTACTTATTTTATTGTAATTCGAAGTTTTCGCATTACATTGTTTTATCAACCGACTTCAAAAATTGAAGTTTATCCATTCGACTGTAAGTTTTATTTTGTGATTTTTGCGTTGCTTGTGAACCGTTTTTCAATGTGGTTTTTCGATATGAGATGCTTCCGGGATTTATGTGGGTTTACTTTCCGGGCAAAATTTCTATGGAACCTTCCATATAAATTTCATCCAAACTAATTGCTGTAAACAAAAGGAAGTTAAGTTATATGCTTTTTAAAACAGTAATTTTAATATTTGGAGAATTCAAATATTAATTAAATACGAAATGTAAGTGAATGATCGAACAAAACGAATATTCAAATTTCTCTTCTTTTTGACCCAGCTCTGTTTCGAAAAAATATGTTATATGTTGTATGCCACTGTAATTCTGTATTTCGAAGTTCAAAATAGCGATGAACTGTAGCCCTAAAGTACTGAAACGCGACTCACGTTAGTGCGAAAGTGCGCCACATCGATACACATAATTACGAATGTTTTCCACCGCGATGCACGTTAGTGCAAAAAGTATTCCACATCGTTTGGGTTAGGTTAATGCGAGGAGGCCCGCAGGTATGGGCCAGCACCAGCTAGGGGTTGCGGAAGTATCGTTTGTTCCCGCGACCCCCGGCGCAGGTGTGAGATGGAACACCGGGGTGGTTTTTAGTCAGTAGGAGTCTGACAGACCCCTCCGCCTCCCCCAAGGCGGAGGACATCCATGCAGGATTTTCCACCCCGCAAAAAAAAAAAAAAAAAAAAAAAAAAGGTTAGAACGGTGACCATTTGGCGCGCGAAGGCGAGCGAGCGTAGCGAGCGTGCCGCGGGAGCGGCCGCCGAGCGCTAGAAAAACATTAACCATGGATATCTCCATAATGGCATGCCTTCGCATTGACTGGACTTTCGCACTAACGTGCATCGCGCTGGAATACATTCGACAATGTGTGAATCGATGTGGCGCACTTTCGAACTAACGTGAGTCGCGTTTCAGTACTTTAGGGCTACAGTTCATCGCTATTTTGAACTTCGAAATACAGTATTACAGTCGTTGTATACAGAGTTATAAAATAGATAATAGAGTTATAAAATGTATGATTATTTGGGGTGTTAAATTTTAAGTGCGACAAGTTTACATTTAATCCTTTTTTTATTGATTTAATCAAACTTTTACTTTTTTTAACATAGCGTTTAAAAAAAACTTGAGAGGTGTCAAGGGACACCCGGATGGAACGAAGTTATTTCTTATTATTTATTATGTACAAAAAAACCTGTATACACTCAACAAAAATAATCGTCGCGACACCACACTGTTCAATACGAAATAGAAATGAAAATATCTGGCTTGCTTTCTATAAGAGAGAGAGACAGAGACAGACAGAGAAACATGCACACGCCGCACAGCTACAAAAAGTGTCGTGACAACTTTTCGTAAGATTTTTTTCCGTCTAGCCCCCTTTCACAACGCGCGATAAGGAACTTCGTTCCAAAAAAAAATGTTTGATTAAATTAAGGAGTTAGTTTAGGAGGCTGTTACTGTTTTACTGGATGATTCTTGGGTTGGCATTGTAATGTTATGAGAGTTGTTTGTACAGCAAGCCAAACTGGATTTAAAAATTTATTTTATGCTGTACTGCTTTCGACAATTGCCCCTTTTATGTCTAAATGTCGTTAATTACTTTGAGTCTACGTAGACTTAAGAGTAATTAATTTCCCTTATATGGTATTATACTCTTTGTGCTTCTGGTTATAATATTTTCTCTGAATAAGTTCTTTATCGTCTTATTAAATTAAGATATTTTCTTTTTAATCCTGATTCTAAAGAGTGGACGACGACGATAAAAAGACGATAGCGTGACGAAATGGACTCTTTTTCGAAAAAATATATCAAAAACGGCTCCATTTTTGGATAAATAATAAATAATTTCCCAGGATTGAGTCCATTAATTTAATACTTAAAAACATTAATTTAATACTTGATCACTTCTATCATCAATAATTTTTATATATTGATATCTACTAAGATCGTTAGATTTAAGAACATTTGTTTTTTTTAAGCCCCAGTTATTGCGATAAAGTATAAAAAAGAAGATTCTCAAATTATAAAAATGCAGATTCTTAGTTTGAAAGTCTGTAATCAAGTCTGTAATAAATATTATTTTTTGAGGACAACACCTGCACTAGGTAAATTAATCCTTGTATCACGGTCTACTTCATTAAGTACATTTAGACTAGTTACAACAACACAACAATAGATTTCCTTCCAGTGAGTCGCGAGGGTCCCAAGGCTAGGCAACACATTATAACTACATTGAACACTGCGTTACACGTGCAGTCATATAATATTTGTTATTTTTTTAATGGGGTACCAAGGGTGCCCATATGAGGTTGTGTAATGATAAAAGAGTAAAATGTTTATTTTTCCAGGTCTGGTTCCAAAACCGTCGAGCAAAATGGCGCAAGCAAGCGCGTCTGCAGCTGCTGCAGGATGCATGGAGAATGAGGTGCTTGGGGCTTGGTACCCCGCCGCTATCAATGACAGGTGAGGACTGTAAGTTCTCCACCACAAATACCATTAAATAAGTTTAATAATTTGTTTATAATTAAGTCTGCAGCCATAGTGTTAACTACGAGTGAGATTAACACATAATCATAATAAATTAGATGAGCTTTCTATCTTTACCACGTATATAAGTTGGTATGTAAATAAGTATATGTATAAGATTCTATAACAAAATTCCCAATGATATTAGAGAATTATCTACGAATAAGATTAAAAGAATTATTAAAGCCAAATTGTGTACCTGCTACACAATTTGGCTTTAATATATTTTTTTAATATATATATATATATATAATAATTATAACAAAATTTCTGATTATTTAAGTGATAAAACTGCTTGGGATTGAGTTGTTCTCAGTCAACACACATGATTGTAATTAATCTTAAGTATATTTTATTTTAAAAAAGGATTCCTACTGAGTTTTCTGGCAGTGTTTCTCAGTAGCTGCCACGTCATGCACTGCACGGTAGGGTAAAAAATATGACGATTCCACATAAATGTAAAATTTATACGGAATAAATGATTTTGACTTTGACTTTGTAAATAAGTTTTTGTGAGTTATTAAGCTGAAAAGAAAAATAAAAAGAAAAAGTGCAAGCTTTCTAGTCCACTGAAAAGTTAAGTTTGGGGTTGTTTTATTCTTTAGATATGGGAAAAAGTTTAATGCTTTTTGATTTCAAAAGACTATTCCAAAAACATACCGGCAGGCATCCTTTTGGAATAGTGCATAGGCATATAATGCGCTCTATCAGGCGCCAGAAGAAGTTCACGGCAGGTTAGGTTTAGTCGGTGCGAGTCCAACATACCCACCCGAAGACACTTTTTGCGGGTGGCATGAGTAGGCATTCCTCCTGCCTTAAAAAAAATAAGGCATATAATGCACTAAACTTAATTGTGACGTCTGCGCCGCGAAGTGACGACGAACGGAACCATATATAGAAGAAAAAAGGTTTATTCCCAACAAGCAACGATATAGAGACTATAATAAACTACGTTAAGTTTACCTAGGTGTTTATTTGGTAGCTTGCAGCAGATAATGCTGCAAGCTACCAAAAAGCGGATAACGTACACAACAAACTTTAAACTCTCTTAGTTCTGAATCGCCCGCGACACAGGCATATACTCGTAATTCCTACTATCATTATCAATAATTTCCACATTTGACTAATAACTATCAACCCAATTAGTTTACGAAGGATGGTAGATTTCCTTTTAATTAAGCAAAAAAATAAACTACGTGATCGGATTTATTATTGAATCCGATCACGTAATTTCAACTACATTCAACTCCTTCTGTTTTATTAAATTTAAATTTTATATATTCTAGGGCACTCGAAGCCATCGGATTCATCGCCAGAAGCTCCAGGATCACCAAACGATAAAGATTCACCTGAACCACCTAATATTCTCGATAATCGCGAGTTAAAGTCACCACGACAAGACCCCTACATGCACAATGCTAACATGGAAACCATGCCACCTGTAAATGCAAGCGTACACGAGTTACCTCAAATGCCCTACGCCAACGATGAAGGAAGGATGCTACAGCAATCCTTCGCTTTCCCACCGTTAGTGATGTCCCAGCAGATGGATTCTGAAATCGTACCAACAGACTTGCGCGTTATGTCTAAACCTAATCCTTGCCCTTGCGGAACTTCTGTGCAGGAAATGGAGGAACCACAAAATTTGGCATATCGTCAGAGACCTGACAAGGCTGCGAGTGAGAGTGATAGCGATACAGAGATAGATCTCACATCTCACTCCAAAGACGACGATATCAGAGAGTCGGAGAGACTAGCGAGTAGAATCGCAACAAGTATCTTTAGAAGTGATACTGTACTTCATGATTTGATGCCCAATGATCTAAGCTTAGGTTCCAAAACAGTCAATGATAGAATCAGGAATAATGTTTCGATTTAATATATTACTCAATATAAAATAATACGTATGCTTTTAACTAAAATAAGTAGAAAATGTATATCTAATTGCAGTTTTAAACGTATTTTTTAATAACCAAATTGAGTAGGTGCCTTTAGGAAGATAACACGTTACGGAAAAACTGTGAATGCTGGCGCTTCTGTCTTGCCACCACTAAAATAATTTAAATGTCATTACATTTATCTCTACAGACAACAGGCCATACATAGAATTGCCTAATTACTAAAACTGTTTGTACATATTAGGCGCAACAATTTTCGTAATCGCTCTAATTGTAATAACAACTAACACATTGTCATTTGATGTCAAACTAAGCATTTTGTACTATGGCAGGCAACTGATTAAGAGACTTTAGTAGGGCCAATTTAATAGATCACATTTGACACTTCATCAAAATTCAACAACGTAACCTTAACCGGCAGGCATAGAATATTATTTATTTGTCCGTAGTTAGAACTGCACATTTGCTATTTTTTTTTCAATTACGATTTATCTTTATTGTAATGATTAGCGAATAAGGTCATTTTACAATTCACTTTACTAGTAACCTACAGATGTCAAATGTGATCTATTAAATTGGCCCTACTATTATATATTTCTAAATACATCGATATATTACACAGGTCGTCTGTCATCTGTCATCACACAAACATTAGCCGCCAAATCGATTGAACTACAACAGACACATTGTAGATAATGTGCCTAAAGGACATGCCCATCAGTAAAATTAGCAAGCAATTGATTGGCGGAAAAGTTTTAACTCGTCGCCGCGTCGCTCGTCGCCGCGGTCGCTTCAGTATTTTGCATCAAAACTAAAGGTTACTACTAAAGATAACCACTATTACTAATACTACTACTAAGATAAAGAAGAAGGCAGGGCCTTCTCAGAAGTATTAAGTTAAAAAGAAATGCCATAATATTCAAATTAGTTTACTTGGTATAACATATAATCGGGAGCGCTATCTACATACACTCTGAGAAAATAATCCATTTGTTTTTGTACCTATATATTTAGTTACTTAGTATTCTCAATTGAAAGACACTAAAGTGAGTATTTTATTAATGTGATTATTTCTAGTCAATAGTTATGAATTAACTAACAAAATAATAATATTATGTTATTGTAGATTGTAGTGTAAATAAATGGATATGCCACAAATTATGTAATTTTGTAATTTCTGAAATAGTTTGATAATATTACTTATAAAATGTACATATTTACCTACATTAAAACTACTAAATATGTGTTACTAAATAAAAATTTGTGTTTTATGTAAATAAACTATGTAGAACATCTTCATTCATAAAAAGTCAGACGAATTAAATAATCAAAACCAATCATTTTTCTCAACAATCCTCATTCCTTCTACTATTACTTCTAGAAAGAGCTAGCTCATACCGATTTGTGAAATCTTGTATACTGCAACAGCTTATGAGTTAATAATTAGTATACAATATAGATAGACTAATAACATACAAAAATCTAATGACAACTAAAGAATTCTAATAAACGACGACATAGAACAGATAAATATTTTATTAGCACTTACGGAATTAAGAAAACTTTAGATAAAGTTTCTCAGTTTATAGTATATATCTAAAAAAAAAACAAAATCGATTGGAAATTTTCCATCATTATACTCGTACCATTATCTTTATATATCTTTATTTACATTATACATATTTCTATCACCAGGCGTAAGTATATGACGTGTTATACAAAATTTCATGCATTAATGTATAATCTATAGTCTTTTAAACTATAAATAATATGTTGACTACGAAATCTGTATAAAAGACAGGATAATGAAAAAAATGTGAGCCGTCACGGGACGCCTGGCAGATGTGAAACATCGACATTATTTTGTAAAAGTAATATGCAGAAAAGAACATATTGTGGTAGGAACTAAATATGTCATAATGATAAAATAAAAAGTCGATTGCGCATGCGTCACGGCATGCATCGCCACGCCAGAAATCTGTTTTACGTGCGGCTATAGATGTTTCACATCAAAACATTAATAATTTTGCGTTGTACAGACGCTAGCACTTCCAGCTACCCGAATCTGTCAAATTCCTTTTATAGATTTTCTACTGTATCACGTAAGCATAAGCTTCACGTTAAATTGGACAAATTTGACAGATTGGGGTAGCTTGATGTGCTGGCGTCTATACATATTAAGTAACTTTTTTGAGAAATCAAATAAAATCAAGTCATACAAAACGGGCTATCTTCTGGTGTCACTGTCTTATATCAGCAGCTCTCATAAGTCCTATGACTAAGAAATTTACCCCTAATTCATCCATGGTCTTTTATTATTTAGGCTGAGGTAAAGCCTACGCATGTCATCTGCAAAAAGTGTCTGCGATCGTAGCTACTTTTTATTTCTATTTAGCACCGATTAAACCTAACTTGCCGTGAAATTCTCATGGCGCCTGGTGGGGGGAACGGGTATGGTGCTCCGTGGCTTACGCATGCTATCTAATCTATTAATGCATTATATATCTAATATTAAGATTCAATTGATTATCGGGCATACTACCACGCCACGTAGGTACTATTTAAAATCACTGATAATAATTGGGTAAGGACAATGTTATCTTCTACACAGACAAGTGCCAAGCACTTAAATTTTGGATGGATGGAATGCTATCTTCGAAGATACAGCGGTCCGCCTAAATCCCGTTCCATCGTGCCCGTGACACGAGTTCTTGATACAAAATGGTAGCTAGGCGTGTAAGCTAAGCCAGAGGACGTGAGTTCAATCCCCACCGAGGATAAAACTTTGTGTGATGGGCACGATTATTTGTTGTGTCTGGGTGTATGAAATAATAATAATATCCTGGGACATTATTTACACACGGTCATCTGATCCCAAACAAAGCAGAGCTTGTACTATGGAAACCAGATAACTGATATATTACATATACTAATTTTTTGTATACTTATATAGATCATTATACCCAGACTCAGCACAAGTGGACATAGTCATCCACACAAATATCTGTACTGAGTGGGAATCGAACCCACGACCTCTAGCGTGGAAAGCAAGCATTTGCCACCCACAACAAGAGGCGACTTTGGGACTAGAGAAGTTATTAAATAGTAAATGCAAAAAACTTAAAAAAGGGAAAATAAACAGGTTTTAACAAACTGAAAAGTTAAGTAGTTTTCACGTTTTCTTCTATTTTTAAACTCTTATCTTCATTCGTTGTTAAATCCTGTTTGTTTTACGTTAAATAATAAACAAAGACAATATACATTAGCACTTTATTACATAAATTGTCATATAGATCAGTGTCTTTATGTTTAGGTTATATCTAAAAATATATCACAATAAATTCGGTATATTGCATAATTTTGCTTATAATTATTACTGGCTATAGCACCTTATATCATTAAAAAAAAACAATTTATTTAGTGACTTACAAGAAATAACATTTACGAAAAATAAACAGTTCTGGCGATTCTGTCTTTTCTACCACTTAAACTGTTTTTCCCTTTAATATACCTCGTATGGAAGGGACATGGCATAAACAGAACTGTCAAACTACTAAAAATGCTTAAAACGACGCGTTCTAATGTGTCGCCTATGATTCCTCGGAAAAAAACTAAAGACGTCTTTACTACTCATCATTCGAACTAGGCTAGAAAGAGATGCAATAATATAAAAAATATTAAAATCAGTTTAGTTGGTATTGCTTAGATATTCCGAAGACTAATAGCTCTGTCATACTGGTGTGCAGGCAGGCGAGCATTCCCGCGGGTTTCGCAGGGTTATATCGCAATTGTTGTATTTAGTACGGATTATACTTCATTTATTTCTCCATATAAATGTTAAGCATTCCCGGGCCGCACATCAGCATGGCTAAACAAAAGCCGTAATATTAAAAAAATATATTTTATTTGCTCGATTTAAATCAATGTTCTTGAAACAAATTATATTAAACCTACTTATATAAGAACATGGTGTAATTTAATGTTTTATGTATTTACGGTACACTATACTTCAATATTTCTTATAAATTTTGATGATTCTTCTGCATTTTATTACTTTTCCAATTTAAACGTCAGCTCTTTCTTATAGTTATATTATGAATAAGACAGGCGATTTTACGACTGCCAAAGTAGTTAGATTCTTCATCGATAGTTTTCTTTTTACCGCTGCCTAATTGAAATAAGTAAGAAAAAATGCATTTGTATTGAAATTCTTAGACGTCAGACAGTATAAAATATATCCAAATATTCTGTATTGTCCATAAAAAATTAATATAAATTTACTCGCGTACAAAGATAATAAATTATTCATTTCTGTCATTCTATTGTTCTAGTATTTTATATGTTGTTATAACTTATAGTCATATAGATACAATAGCCGGAAATATACATGGTAAATGCTTAGCAGTTCTTCATCATTTCGAAGTCGCTATGTTATATACAAAAACGAACTTCAAGCTATGTTAAAAACAGTTTCATTCAACATGGCAGCGAAGACAATTATATCTTTATACTACGTTTGAGCAATGATATCGTAGAAAATTGTCTATTTGATTAGATGATTGAATGATTCCGTGATTTGATTGGTCAAACGCAGTGTATAGATAAATTGACTCTGGTCTGTTGGCTTGCCGGCATAAAACAAAACTTCTTTTTTATTTCCACAGTCTTAAGTACTCATCGTATAGTATATAGATAACGGTGTTACTATAAGTTAAACATGCGTAATTGTTCTAATTACCTTAGTGACTATGTATATAAACATTATTTTTCACTACTTTTGCAGATCAATGTCACATTTTAATGGAGTTTTGACTTTTTAACCTGTACCAATCAGTTAGCATGGCAATGAAGACATATGTCGGTATCTTCAATAGCGTTAGGTAAATAAAATTACAGAAAATTGTTGAATTGTTCACTTGATCATATAACGACCTGCAATTTACTTGATTGAATAGTAGAAGTAATGAGATAGGAATCTTAGTCCACAAGCTCTTTCAAATGATGGGAGCTTTTATAGTACCTACAGTAATTATAAAATTTGTTTTGATTCTGATTTTGCTTTAACAGTACAGATGCAAATCTGTACGATTCGGATTTATTCCAATTAGTGACGATATCGTAATTACGCTTCTGGACACAATAAATCCTCTTTTAAAATTTTGTGCCGGGTAGGTACTTGATCTCAACAGTGAAGCTTTGAGTTGAGCTTCATTTCAATATACGGTCTTATTGATATGACTCTTTGCTGTGCGATATTTCAGCCATTAAAACTCCCAGTAATAGAAACTCTTATTGAATACCTAGTGCTATTATGCGGGTCACACTGGGCTTATGATAAGAGTGGTTCTCGAAAGTGAGATCAGTAGACTGCGAATCTGCAGAAAATGAAACTTATGAACAAATTCGAGCTCTTGAACGAACCGTTGCGATTGGCAAGACTTATCACGAAATAACCAATCATAGTCCTGCATACTCCTATAGAATTGAAACTCGTTAGTTTCGTTGTTTGCATACTCATATAGCCTCAGTATAGAACAATCATTATTGTGTTAAGTTTCGACTAAAAGCATTTGGAGTCGTGTTGGGTGCACCAGGCGGGCGAGATGACGTCGGGGCGGAGGCCGCGCGCGCGCAGGCGGGCGCGCTGGCGCTGCATGCGCGCCTCGGCCGTATAGAAGCTGCCCGTCGGGTCGAGCCAAAGGCGCTCCGCCACCGCCGCCGCGCGGGGCCAAACGCGAACGTCTGCAAAGATCATTATTCAGATTAAAAACAAACTTAATACAATAAAAGATGTAATAAGGAAACTAATAATAAATATTTTGGAGCAACTAATAAGGCATCTGAGCCTAAACTAGGCAGAGCCTATGGCAACCAGACAAATTTGCTTATATAATTCTAAATACATAAATATTAAAGATAAATAACACACAGACATAGAACAAACAATCGTGGTCAGCTCACAAAGATTTGTCCTAGGTAAGGATCGAACTCACGACTTGTGGTTTAGCTGTCAGGGTCACTAACCACTAGACTAGAGTCATCATGTCAGCCAGAGTACGTCCACTGCTAGACAAAAGTCTCCCCAAAAAATGGAGTATTGCCATAAGCGCCACGCTTGGCAGACGGGTTGGCAATCGCAGTTTGAAGATAAAAATGCTGCTGTCCGTTTTCTACGCCCCCCACGGGATGACATGGCGTGATGATATTCTATGCCGTTACCACATAGCAGGATCAGCTAGTGGTAAGAACCCTACCTTGTAAGTAGAGTATCAGGGTTAAAAAATAATAATATTCTCACCTAAAGCTGAATCATCCAAATATTCACTCCACATGGCAACCTCTCCGCCCAAAACGTTTTCTTCTCTTGGCAAAGTGTGTGAATACATCCTTCTCCAGTTTGAAAATTTGGTGGTGCCCCAGAATCCATGGTCCAGGTACCATATGTTTTTGGGCACAGATATAGTCCGGTAGCCCATCCTTAATAGGTCGTTAAGTAAAGAACTTTCAACTGGCTCCCACACTTGGATGACGTATCTGCATTTAAAAAATAAAATAAATTACATAGGTATTTAATTTAATTAATAATTATGTAAAGAAAATAAATATAGAGAAGATAAATATTCTAATGAGATATTATAATGAAAGAAAATATAAATAGACAACATTAGGGTGGACTAAAGGTGATGAATACATTAAAGAGAAAAATCATAGAAAAGAGAATATGAATTAAATGCTTTCAATAAAATACAGAAACCCCCACGTTGTACCTAAAGTTTGAATCAATTAAGTATTTATAGGTAATAATAACTTGTAGGCAATCAGAAAATGATGATAATTTATTATATTTAAAAAAAAATTAATAGTCACATTTTGTCACTGGTGGATAGAGATTTTCTTCAGTCGCTCAAAAAATATCTATTTTTAGAAGCAATTATTCATTGAATAACTAAACTAACATCACATAAAATATTTACATATGTTAGCAATACTAACCTGTCCTTGTTTAAATTCTTCGCTATCCTATGAGCCTTAGTGAGTTCTGAAGACCAGATAATCACGGGTTGAGGGGTTGTGGGGCCTCCAGCAGCAACCAACTGCTCATCCCACGTCTGCAGAGCCTTTTGATGGAACTCAGCCCAGAGGTCAATGAAACCTTCGCCAGAAGCATCATACTTCTTACTCTCCATGTAATCCAAGATCTCTTGGCTTGAATTCCAACACTCGAACTTAACCTGATTTATGAGTACACGAGATGAATCAATGGAAATGCTTTAATCAAGTCGCTCAGAATTCCAGAAGTGCGGAGGCTCAAAGAAAGTCTTCTTTGAGCCTCCGCACTTCTGGGATTCGGAGCCTAATCAATTCTTAAGATAATGCAAAGACCTGGTGCATTACTAATTAGCTTGAGCTTTTCTAATATTCGCTACTGGAACAGTAGGTTAGGTTAGGTCATCTGCGACCATAAAACGCCAGAAACCAAGCAATTAATTAACGCTAAAGGATAAAATTGACAGAATGTTCAACTTATTAACCATGCGATATCATTTATCGAACGTTCATTCGAGCATTTAGACATTCGATTTAGAGTGTTTGATCAATTGATATTCCATTATTTGGCATAGTACACCCCTACGTCCTGGACTAGCAGAACTCATTACTCATGCAATTTTCATTTGTTCGTTACAACGCATTATTTTAATAAAACCATTCTTTCTTTATCCTTATAAGGATAAAGAAAGAAAAATAACACAATATCGAAAATACTGACCTCATCGCCACCCATATGCAAAAGCGCAGGTCGTGGCACGACATCAGCGATATCTCGGTACAACTCGCCCAGGACTCGATACATAGCGGCGTTGGCCGGGTTTAATTGGCCACATGGTGGTTCCACGCATAGTCCGCGCCAAGGCCAATGATTCACACATACTGCTAGGTCACCGTAACCGTACTCCTGAAAACCAGAAACAATCAAATTCAAATTTAGTATTCCATATACTCTGAAAATTTTTAACTAAGCGTCTCTATAAATTCGTTCCTAAATGTTTAGTATAATGTGTTAACTTAGTGATGAGAAAAATAAATGGTTTTATTATTATTTAAGAAGAAGAAAGAAGAAGAAAAGTTTTTATTGAACACATACACACACACATATTGAAATAAAGTTTGTACAAATCTTATATTTACTTACGTACCATAAAACTAAACATGATTAAGAAAAAAAACCATTAAAAAGAAACAAATAACAAGGAATAATTAATATATAATATGTTTAATTGGTAGGCAGCTCAGCACACTGTTACAGCCAGAGCCCAAATGCAACGCTAATTTTCAGCTACCTACCATGGTGAGTCACAGAAGTGCAAATCAGTTTTTGCTTTATATATAAACTATAGATACTTAAGAATAGAATTTATTATAATAAATAAATGAAATTGAACTACTGATTGTATCAACTCTAAACCATGACCATTTCATATCTGTTGTCTTTGGATACGTGAAAATTATTATTCACGATGGGAATAACGAAGGTATGTGATAGCCGACCGACATAGTTAGTTAGATACCGATAAAGTTGGTAAGATAAACGTGGGTAAGCAACAATTTCGTTACACATAACACATAAGGTTAAAACTACATATTACTTTTTCCGCTCATGACTTTTTTTATTCAACGGTTCACTACGATGTCATGCCGACGGGCTCAAAGTAAAATATACGACCGACTTTATCTTTTATTTGCTACCATGGTTACAACTAAAAGTAATGAACTACCCATTGTCACTGTAGATACCATCACACCTCAGCGTACATGTGACAATGTGACAAATGAACATGAAACAATAATTATTTCGTGTTCATTTTTTTGTGACTACCCACTCCCTAGGGAAATAGATCCTTGTGTGGAGGGGTTGTTTGCAAACATACTTATGGGGCACACAAATAGTTGTCTAGTGCGGGAACTACAAATACTGCCTGAAAATAAATACTACATTGCAGGTATTTTGCACTCAATGATATGTCGATATGCAGTTACTCGACTGACACTTGGCTGGTTAAGAAATCTACAAATTCAATTTTGTACCTTGCCCCACTGCCATCCATTTCCAGCATGCGCGGGCGCATCGATTTCAATAATCACTCTGATACCGCGGACTTTAGCGTAATGCACCAGCTCTCGCTGATCTTCCACTGAATAAATCTCCTGCGGTGAATAAGCGCCATATCTGGAACATTAACCCAAATTATTTAAGTAGGCAGCTTTTTATCAGTTTCAACTTTTTATTAGTTGCAACTTTTTATCGAATTTGCCTTTTATAATAAAATTGATAGTACGTGATGGACTCTCGCTTTCAAAACAATTTACCGCATAGTATAGAGTATCTTACAGTTTGATATATTAGGTTCAAAATTATGCAACAAGTTGTTTCGACAGTGAGAGTCCAACACATCGTGTTATGGGTTAACGATTTCTCGTTCGGATTTGTTTTTGCTCCTCAGAATATTTATGTGAAGTCTCATTGCATTCACAAAATTTGCTGTTTCTATTTGATTACGCTGACTTAGACACTAAAGCTTACTTTGAGGGTAAGCTACCGTAAGTTTAGGATTTTGATTACATTACATTTGAACTCTGGATAGCGTTGAACAAGAGCAACATTCAAGTGAGGGTACTTCCCCAGACGAGTTTCTAAAAGAGTCTGAGAGAGAGAGAGAGTAGAGTATACACTCCAAAAAAAGGATTATTGTGTTAATGTCGTGGTCTTAAATGTAAGTACGATTACCAGAACTTATCGGGTTTGGCAACAAATCATTAATGCTATTTGCGTTCAAAGCTATAGTACCCGCGTAAAATAAGGTAGGCATTACACTTATCTATAATATACGCCAGCTATGTAGCCAGCTATATATCCAGCCGTGCTCTCTTAGGCACTGGTAAAACACCGCCGACCTACAGTCTACTGGCGACTATTAAGTGATCTTCTTGCCAGAAAAATCCCAATAATTTGAATGCACTACCTATAAACTACAAGTCATACATACATATACATACATCGCATAAGAGCGATGTCTGGAAGAAATCGCTCTTATGCGATAAGACCGCCAATTGTACATTAATTTAAACTATGTCCATACATCTAGATTTTTATCCTGTGACGTGCAATAAAATGTACCTATCTATCTATTTATCATACATAAATGTTACATATGCTCGTAGTAAAATCTCACCTGGTAAACTGTGGAACTCTTGCAGACTCTAGAGGAAAGCTCTGTGAATCAGTAACATGCCAGTGGAAGACATTCATTTTGTTTGCAGCCATGCCATCTATAGTTCTCTTCAAATCGGAAAGTGGGATGAAGTTTCTGCTTGAGTCTATGAGCAAGCCTCTATGCTTGTAGACTGGACGGTCACGGATCTTGGCGCCAGAGACGAGGTGCAGGGCACATTTCTCGCTGGTTGAGTAAAAAGCTCTGTCTGATGCAAACAGCTGGGTAAACGTCTCCAGACCATGGCGTACACCATAAACAGTGTCTGCTACGACGTGAACTGTCACTTTGTTATCTGAAAAATAATGCATATTGTTCGTAAATTTTGTAGTTTGACTGTATGTAGTTCTAAAAATCTGGCCAATTCGAGTTAGATTCACACAACTAACTAACTATTTTTACGCATAACCAAGATTGATTATGAAAGTCAATAGTCAATAGTTCAATGCAAATAGTCCTAAATAAGCTGTTTAATAAAATGATTATATTTTAACCGCATTCTTCAATTAAACCTCTGTTAGCTATTAAATTATTCCATATTTGAATATTCCGTGTACTTGAGGGGCGATCACAGCCATTTGATCGCACCGGTTTATAAGTGATCGGTGAGGTAAGGCACAAAGGCGCGCGGATAGTCTATAGATTGGTGAGCACCAAAGTGGTTGAATTTCTGAGCGGCTCCGGTCGCAACAGTCCCGGTTATAGTCATTTGATAACAGTCGTTAAACCATGTTAAATATAATAATAATAATATAATGATGATATCCTGGGACATTATTCACACACGGCCATCTGATCTCAAACTAAGCAGAGCTTGTACTATGGAAACCAGATAACTGATATACTACTTTTCTTTTGCAAATACATACTAATATAGGCAATTACATCCCGACAATAAAAAATCCAGATATAGAACGAAGCGTGGAGAAACAACACTTCACCAGTGAAGAAATATAAATTAAATATTACTTGCAATATACAATACTGTTGAGGACATTTATTTTAACAGACCGGACAACAAGTGTTAGAAGAAATATATTATTATGACCTGACCGAAATAATAATAATAATATCCTGGGACATTATTTATCATTTATATAGATAACACCCAGACTCAGGACAAACAGACATGTTCATGCACACAAATATCTGTCCTGGGTGGGAATCGAACTCACGTCTCCGGCGTGAAAAGCAAGCATTTGCCAACCCTGCCAACAGGCCCGTCATTGAGAAGTTAGTTCAGGCTATTGGATCAGGGGATCGTGCGATCGATGACCCTGTACGGGGCCCCGATCTGGGCGGCTGACCTGACGGCCGGTAGCATTGCTGTTCTGCGGAGACCGCAGAGAGCTATGGCCGTCAGAGTCATCAGGGGATATCGCACGGTCTCCTACGAGGCGGCCTGTGTACTGGCCGGATCCCCGCCCTGGGACCTCGAGGCGAAAGTACTCGCGTCACTGTACCGGTGGCGCGAGGAGATGCTGGCGCAAGGCGAGCGGCCGATGCAGCGACACACGGAGCTGCGTCGGTCGCAGCTTCGCGAGGCCCTGGTGGCGGAATGGCGGGACAGGCTCTCGCGCCCAACCGCCGGCCTCGTCACTATCGAGGCGGTCCGGCCGGTACTCGAGCGTTGGCTCGGGAGGAGGCACGGCTCCCTGTCGTTTCGGGTGACGCAGGTACTCTCGGGGCATGGCTGCTTCGGGAAGTACCTGTGTCGCATAAACAGGGAGCCGGACGCCCGGTGTCACCACTGCGTCAACTGTCGGGAGGACACGGCGCTGCATACGCTGGCAGAGTGTGCCGCTTGGGAGGAGCAGCGCCGTGCCCTCATATCTGGAGTAGGCAGTGACCTGTCGCTGCCGGCCGTCGTGAACTCGATGGTTGGCAGCGAGGAGTCCTGGGACGCGGTGGTTTCCTTCTGCGAGACAGTCATCTCGCGGAAGGAAGCTGCGGAAAGGGAGAGGGAGATCTCATCCTCTCACCCGGCCCGCAGCAGAGGCACCGGGCGTCGGCGGAGGGCGGACAACGCCCTCTTCCAGCCCCCCTAAATGGGTCCAGGGGCGACGGACTCGGGGGCGTCCGTCACCCACTACACATCTGGACCCGAGGCGGCGGCGCGACGTGTTCCACGCGCGCCCCTCTTAGACGTTGCGGGGGGAGTTTAACACCTCACTCCCCCCGCTAATGCGAGGAGGCCCGCAGGTATGGGCCAGCACCAGCTAGGGGTTGCGGAAGTATCGTTTCTTCCCGCGACCCCCGGCGCAGGTGTGAGATGGAACACCGGGGTGGTTTTTAGTCAGTAGGAGTCTGACAGACCCCTCCGCCTCCCCCAAGGCGGAGGACATCCATGCAGGATTTTCCACCCCGCAAAAAAAAAAAAAAAAGGCTATTGGATCAGACTACCATAACGAATATACCGACGTATTACCCGCCTAAAAGGCGTACATATATAAAAATATTGCATTGAATAGATTCAGCCAATTTTCATGAAAACCACTACACACCTTTGGTTTGCACATCAAGCATGTACTGCTCGTTAGTCTCCCAGGTTAGGGTTGTGTCTGCGGATTTGACGCTGAGGTAGACCATGACCGGCGTCTCCACCACCTTAGTGACCGTGCCCCCACACTCCGCCAGCATGTTAGCCACCGCCACCTCTTTCATCTCCACCACCAGCTCACGAGCCTCTACTGGCACATTTTGTATGTCAAATCTGGAAAAAATAAATAAGTTGTTACATAGGCCATATAGGATTTGGAAGTTGAAGTAAAGTGTCTTTGAACCTGTTGAAAGGGCCTGTTGGCGTGGTTGGTAGATACGCTGCCTTTCACGCCACAGGTCGTGGGTTCGATTCCCACCCGAGACAAATATTTGTGTGCATGACCATGTCTGTTTGTCCAGAGTCTGGGTATAAATAATCTATATAAGTATGTATTTACAAAAAGAAAAATAGTATATGTAGATAATATATCAGTGATCTGGTTTCCATAATACAAGCTCGTTTAATTTGGGATCAGATGGCCGTGTGTGAATAATGTCCCAGGATATTATTTATTACCTACTAGTCCAGGGGTCTTGAAGTCTTAGAACTGAAGCAATTTTATTTAAGAAGAATGAAGAAGACGAAAGACGAGAAAAGAAGATTGCTGCATGAAATTCAAAATACATACTATTTACATACTTTTTTTGGAAATAAATTGTATAAAAGTGAAAGTTTATATGGTTAGATATTTGTTACTCAATTACCTATACAAGAAGAACTGAACGGATTTGGATGAAATTCAGATTGAAGTTCATACCCTAATTCAACACAGGCATAAATTACTTAATCGCGAGTAACACCGCGGTGTGATTCGCCTTAACTAATCAGTTTTACGAATTAAGAGCATCGCATATACTGAAAGTGTATAAAACGCATTATTCTTTTCCTACATAAATTGGCAACATTTATTAATAATATAAACAATAATAATAATAATAATGTTTCATTCTCTCGCTACAATATTACAGAATACATTGTATATGGTGTATTAGTTACAATACAACAATCAGTTTACAGGAGTTTTGATAACTTTAGACTTTTTACCATGATTTGCAAACCAAGTCAAAAATAACTTTTTGCAGGAGTTTTGATAACTTTAGACTTTTTTACAATAATTTGCAAACCAAGTAAAGATAACTTTAAATAGGTATATACTCAGTGATTTTATCAGAATGATGTACAACTGAATATAATAGACATAACACTGAAAAAGACTTAAATTATTGGGTGTTTCGTAATTTCCATGAAATTAAAGTAAGGCCTTGTGAAACTTGTGTTGATGTTTTTCGTAACAAACAAAAAACAAGAATTGAATAGGTATTCATTTCCTCGTTTTCAAGTTTAAATCAAATAGAGTATGCATACAAAATTTACTAGACTGGTGGTATAGTGGTGAGTGACATTGACCGGTAAGCCAGAGGTCGTGGGTTCAATGCGCACCCGGGACAAATCTTGGTGTGATGAACACGATTATTAGTTCTATATCTGGGCGGTAATATGTATGTATTTAGAAATGTAATAATAATAATAATAATTTTATTTCGGATTACTCCATCAAGTGATAGTTATAAAAGTCTTATCCTATGTTAGTATCAATGTTTAATCAATAATTTTAATTCAAATTCAAACAAATAATCTAGTACATACTTAAACAATCATAAAATTAAAATCTAACATTAAAATTGATTAGGGAATGTCAGGTCATATGTCAAATAATAAATAAGACAACAACAGCAATATTCAGCTATTCAGCCCAAAAGTACCTTTAAGCTGAACAACAAAACACTAGTGCTGCTGCCCAGTAACTATTTGCATCCATTTGGTTTGAATAGGACAATCTTAACGCGATGCTATCATCCTCACGATGCCATTGCTGCTATCCCTGACCCGTGCGGAGCCTAGCTAATTGCGTAGGACATATTATAGTGCACAACTGTGTGCGCAAACATAGCTACACTTTCTATTCCATCACTCTCATGATCCGATGGGACGACTAGCGACACGACCGGAAAGAGGTCAGGTACAGGGCCGACGGCTTTACGTGCTTTCCGAGGCAACTTTCAGACTTCGGGCTGACACTGAGAAGTTTCTTTTTACGGAAATATCCCAAAATCACTTTTTGGCCCGACCGGTGATTTGAACCCAGGACCTCATTATCTTCGGTTGAACATGCTATCACCAGACCAACGAGGCAGTTCTATAAACATGCCATGTATCATTTAATATATTATAAACATGTATATCAGTTGTCTGGTTGCTATTGTCAAGGCTCTGTCTAGTTTGGGATCAGATGGCAATGTGTTGGTTGTTTCAAGATATATTTTAATTTAATTTATTTACAAAAAGACATAAAAATGTTTGAAGATTTCGGGAGTGAATAGATTGGTTTTTAATATTTACTCAATTAATTCTTGGTATGCTATAAAATGCCATGAATCTGAGTGCGATGATATTTATACTTATCTATTAAGAATGTCCAGAATTGAGTACATATCAATCTTGTTCGCACATTTAGAGGGTCAAAATAATGTATCAAAAATCCAAGAACTTTCTAAAACCGTGTTTCAGTCATCATTTAATATTGGTATTCAAAAATATTAGTTTAACTTTGATATTTTGAATTAATCACCACTAAATATCGGAAAACCGGTTATTATAATTGTTTTGGTGATTCAAAAACGTATAAAAGCGAAAACTCGTTCTGGATAAATTTTTATTTTTAATCTAATAAAATGATCCATGCAAATTATTAATATTTATATTTTTTATATTTATATAATAAATTATTAATTATTAAATTAACTTAATAACTTATAAAAGACATGAATTCGAAATAGCTCTATTAAATGGAGTATTTATTTTTGTTTATAACCAAACCCACTTAATTTTTATAGGAAAAGAATAATCCGACGAAACCGACCTTTTGTATAGCTCTATCAATTTTACAATAAATATTTGTAAGAGTATTATTCCGATAACTGAAAAGAAAAGACACTATCTCAGGTATTAATTAGATACGTTTTCCTATTACTATCCTATTAATCCTACTAATATTATAAATGCGAAAATTAGATAGTATGGATGTATGGATGTTTGTTTTTGCTTCACGCAAAAAGTACCCACAGAATGGATTATGACGTAACTTTTTAATAATAACACTCATATATCCGAATAACACAAAAGCTGTAATTTATAAACTTTAACGCGGGTGAAACTGTGTGACTGATGTGTGGCGCAGTCGTTAAGGTAGTCAACTGGCTACTGCCTCGGCTTCCTCGTGTTAAGAGGTTAGACCCTCGCGCTTGTTACGTTGTTCTGAGTATGGGTGTCCGACATACGTTAATGGCATGTTTGTAAAGATACTGCGATAAAGACATTTATTTCCATATTGCGGTTGTCGACATTAGAAAAAATGTGTATTTTCTAAAGCAGTCCTATCTCCTGACATATTAAAGGCGATGAAAAGATTAAATTCTTAGTCACTGGCTTGACCTCGACTGTACATTCAAAGTGTTTGAAGAATCGTGTCCATTGAACCTCTCACTTTCTTCATTCTCCGCTGCTGCAAAAATTATCTATGCAAGCAATTATAGTTCCCTGTAAAGTGGGCGTAGTGTAATGTACCATGACCAAAGTTGGCGATCACGACTGTCAAATAAACGATCTTCGGATCGTAGGTCGAGGCTCCGTTACTACAGGTCGTTAACCTCATTAGAACACAAAACTCTGAATATGAGAAATATTAGCATATAAGTACCAACAGGTAAATGACCGAACATTTGTACGTACTACGTATAGATCTTCGATGTATGAATATCGAATACTCGTGGTTCATCATCATCATCATCATATCAGCAGAAAGATATCCTCCAAAGCCTCCCCCTATTCGCATCTAGCGTTTTCCAGCGACCCGCACAAAATCAAGTTACAGTTACGAATACATAATAAGTATTTTCTTATCAGAGCGCTTTTTGGCAGTATCTTGCAAAACAAATATAACACTCTTAAGAGATAACCCCGCCCGGTAATCTCATGTTATCTACTAGTAAGATATACGAAATTGATGATAAAGACATTTGGCGCTCGGTGTCCACTAGCTGCGGTGCTGTCTGGCTGACGGCATAGAATATCGCCCACCCATCTCATCCTGTGGGGGGCATAGCAGTCGACCCTAGGGAATATCTACCAGAGAACCGGCAGCAGCGTCTCTCTGTGTAGGTACTATGACCATCATAGTGCGATCGCCTACGATTATGGCACATCGCTCGCTCCAGGGAGGTCTTTGTCCAGCCGTGGACGTCATTCGGCTTACATGTTGATGATGATAATCTACCCGCACATAGTCCACTGGGTTTCTCATATCCACATAGATGTGACTAATCTATTATGTTACATGAACTATCTGTCATAAACTCCTCCAAGGAGCATTGTTTTTAGGGTTCATGCACTTATGGGTTGACGAGTTTCTTTGTGGTGTAACTCAGTCCGTCCCACAGTCATTGTGATATGAGCATCAACTAGTTTTGGGGACTGAAAATGTATACAGTTCTAAATGTTGGTTACCCAACCTCATTCAAAGTGGATAACTTTTATTTAATACGCAAACAAAGCTGAAGTGGTGGTAAAAACAATAAGTAAGTACGGGTAACACTTGAAGTAAAGTATCATACAACGGGCTCCTCCTATCTCGTGTACCCCCAAATACCCGTAGTCTAAAAAACCTTAAATAATAACACTTGGAAAAAACAATTCTATTTTTCTACCTGGTTGTTTGACATAAATATTCTGTAATGGGGCCTATTTTAATACTAGACTTAGGCCAGCTGCGTCGAAATCCACGTGCATTTTATCTGAAGACTACTAGAGACTATCGATTTAGGATAATAAGTATAAAAATGTAAAAAGCGTCCAGCATATTATTTTATTTTCACTCGACATTGGCAAAATTGTGCGTGTAGAACGTGGATTGCTATTCAATACATTTGCCAAAGTATAGAATAGATGTGGAGAACGACTTATCTTGAGCAGCAACCTTTCGTTTAGGCTGCGTTTAGGTCGTTTTTTGGGGGCATGTCGCACACATTTCTTCTTTTTGTAGTGAAAATTTCTTTAGCGGCGTTGTGCACTTTTTTGGGTAGGAAAAAAATTTTAAACTCACGTCAGGGCACGTGACCTGATCGAATATTCGTAAAACGGAGAGTCTTTTTTTTATTGCACTGGCCGTTTATACAATCAGATGACTGGAGCAGTTATGAAGTGAAAACTTCTTTAGCGGCGTGGTGCTTTTTTTTTCTTAATTATGTTAGATGTTTTACAGCCTATCGCCTAGCCAAATTTAGTTCTATTTTTAAAATTTATACCTACCATAGGGAGGGAGCAATTTAGAGTCATTACCTTTTATCAAATAAACACTACTTTCCGAGTACAGTACCACAAACTTATCTGGCCCGCTGGCAGCGTCGCTGTTATCGCATTTAGTGTTGCTAGTAACAATTTTTTGCAATAAAGTGGGTAAAAATAATATGAACATTGTAACGTAAATGTTACTTCACTAAAGAGCAAACAAATACTGTCATCACAAATCTTTATATTTTTATACAATAATTATGATCATTTACATAAAATGTATGCTGAGTGTTCTCTAACGGAGATACTCCAGGTATTATTATGTCAACGGAATGGTTTAATTCAAGTCATTTCATTATCATCATTATCGGAAACACTGCTTTCGCTTTCACTACCTAAATGAATGATGAAAAGCTCAACTAAGTATCCATCCCTTTTTCGATACACATTTTCAATATTTTTTCACATGATTGCTATATCAAAAGCTTCTGCAGTCAATGATAGGATTTCAGAATTCGATCTACCAATATTCTGATCTGCTTGCTCTTTTTCTTTCACAAGTTTTCTTACAAATCGCTCCCGGACACCTACAAAGGAAATAGCAAAAATTAAATAAATAATGAATATTTTAAAATATGTAAGTATTTTAATTTAAAATGCGAGGGGGAGTTTCGTATTTTTTCAGAAGCTGACAACACTAACCTGTAGCAGCAGCTACGCGTTCATACAACTTATTGAAGGGTATAATTGGTGCCTGATGGCGTTTTTCTTCCTTAATATAATTCAATACTTGTAATATAACGTTCCTCGCATCACTTTTTAAAGCTTTCGGCGTTTTTCACAATTGAAAACCACAAAAAGAAATATAAATACGCGCAACAAACAATCAATGGCAGGAATGTCATGGAATAACAGGCCGATTGACATTTCAAACTGGCGTCGTTAGTTCTACTTTTGGCCACCGGGCCAGATAAGTTTGTAGCACTATAGTTTTCACTTCTATCGGCAGTCCCCAAAGACTGCCGCGCATGTATTATTTGTTTGGTTAACTTTGCTAACCCATAATGAACGGAATTGCTATTCTTTAGGCGTTTATAGTAGTTTATACTAAGATAGAACCACATAGTTTGTCATTAGCGCCCGGAGCCCGACATTTGGTCTGGATCTTTTCTTCCTGTCAGTGAAATGACGTCAATGAACCATGTCGTTGTGTAGCTCGGCTTTTAAATGTCACGATAACGTGAGTGATTGCTAGTCTTAGTGTCTGCGACTCATTGGAAGGTAAACCTATAAAAGCGAAAGGACACTCTCACTGACTCGACAGCGAAAGAACACGTAATCTAGATAACTACTTGACCTAAGCATAATGAAATATGGCGATAGTTATAAAAACTTTTATTTGGATTTTGCAACAGTGTCAAATTAAGAGGGCTCAGTTTGTAAGACGGGGAAGCAAGTTCCAACTAAAAATGCAATAATGTATTATTATATGTTACTGTATTGTTTCTCGAGATAAAGATGAACCGCTGTGAGTATTCGTTGTGCCAAGTTGTCTAATTAGTGGATAATAATTAGGCCCTTAGAAAATTCGTAAGAATTACTATTGATATTTTTTTGGATAGCGTATTACATCGAAAAACACGATTATTTTAGCACTCGTTTTAGAATAAATTAAATACTAAATTAATATAGTATATTACATCGATTTATGATCAAAATCTTTAATTCGTATTTAATCTCTACAAATCTACGTTTAATAAATTAACAAACTTTAGAACAATCGCGGCCTACAATAAAATTTAGGTCAGTTGATAAAATCACTGATTTTGATCAAAGCGTCGAATTTTATCAAACGGTTTGATAAAATCTCAAAACAATAAATGTTGCCTTTTTGCCGGGGCCGCTGGGGCCTAACCCTCCAACTAACTTTCTTACGTTTTTCCTCCGACGCTGAATTTGATATAGAGATCGATCGATGTTAGATTGTTTTTAAATAGTTATTAAAATTTTTATTGTTTAGATTATTTATTTTTACCACGTAAGGAAAAAGCTTATTACGATTGCAAATTTCTCGATATCTCTCCCTGTGTCTTTCTATTATACTATTTGTTCAATTATGTTATTTGTATTAAGAACATACACCATTTAAAGGTATGATATAGACCCGGACAATATATTATATTTTAACAAATAGTAAAGTAAAGCGATTTGATTTGAGTCCAGGCCGATATAATAATAATAATATTAATATCTGGACAATGTCACACAGGTCATCCTAGCCCCAAACTAAGCAAAGCTTGGACTATGGGTACCAGGCGACGATATACATACTTATATAAATAGATAAATACTTAAATACATAGAAAACATCCATGACTCCGAAACAAATATTCGTGCTCATCACACAAATAATAATAATTATGTTCGACATTATGTGGATTGAACCCGAAACACGAGAACGCTAAGATAATAACGAGACGAGTTCCTTATCCACTGCGGCTCATTATAAGTGACTGCACCTTTGGCGGTTAAGAGAGTCGCCTCGCCACTTCGAGTCCCAGATTTGGATCCCGTGCATGACAACTGTTTGTGTGACCCATAAATAGCTGTCCTGATGTCTGAATCCTGATCCATAAATGTCTGGATGCACCTTGTGTCCGCAAATTATAAGTTTATAAAGTACCCCGCGACACAAGGATTACTTACCATATTGCGGGCGTTGTCTTTAAAAAACAATAGGTAGTAGCTATTGTCGTTTCATATTCAGTGCATTGCGTTTGGTCTTCAGATTAAAAAAGTACAAAATATAGTTACGTCACAAAGCGTGACGCTTTCCTATAGTTTATTATATCAACATAGTAGTATGAGAAGTGGTTTCTGGATATATTTAGAGCAGATACTGACAAACTCTTGGAAGGCACCCAGCTCGCGAAAGATTTATTCTCGTAAGCCCTTCTTAAATACAGCATATTAAAATGAGAAACGGATATCATTCATAATTTGTAAGCATATTGTTGTTAGAACAGCCAAAGAATGTACAACATGTGACTTAAATAGTGGAATACCGCTTAATTGTACTTTTGTAAATCAAATATTTGCTTGCTTAAACATGGTAAAAAAATTATTACATACTAGCTGTGCCCCGCGGTTTTACCCGTGTTAAATTTTATAAATTACTAGCTGTGCCCCGCGGAATTAGCCGCGTTAAATTTTATAAATTATCACAGCTCCTCCCCCGTAGGTCATAACGTGATGTATATGTGGACTAGAAGATGACCCGACCTCTTAGTCATTTTCATGCAAAATTTGAAGTAAATCCATGCAGTACTTTTTGAGTTTAGCCCGGACATACATACAGACAAACAGACAAAAATTCTAAAAACTATATTTTTGGCTTCGATATCGATAGCAGATCACGCCCCAAGTATCCTTTTTAAAAAATATTCAATGTACAGTCTTGACTTGCCTTCCATTTTATTATATGTAATATTGATATAGGGTGGAAACTTTCAGTGAGGCAGTAAGGGGAAGTACCTTACCCGTTGCAGCTACACAACAATGGTCTTAGGAGACTATCCATAATTTATTTGAATATCTGTGAATGGGGATCAAAATTTCATAAAAAGTTATGAATTGTCTCCTAAGACTATTTTCGTGTAGCTGCAACGGATAAGGTACATCCACTTACTGTCCCACTAAAAGTTTCCACCCTGTAGAGTTAGTCTAATGTATTTTACCCCAGGCTTTAAAATCATAAATTGACAAAATTTATGATTTAACGATTTCAGGTAGGAATCAATCCTGCATATTCAGTTATCGATTAAATTACACATTGATGATTCCCCAATTAGCCTTTAGATAGGAAACTCCTAAATTAAATTTCATTTGCTAGTGTTTATCTCCCAAGATGGTTCTTGGGGGAGGGTTTTCTAGCAGTGGACTTCTTTCAGCTCTAATGATGATGCGTGTTTATCCTTCCTAGCTTAAAGTTTACAGCATCTATCCAAGGTTGGTAGAAGATGCAGGTTCGATTATCCCTGGTAAATTCAATTAATAATTCGCCAGTTTCTTGTCTAACCCGTTAGTGGGGTTCCTGGGTTGACTGAACTTGAGTATTGTACATTATTAGTGTTACACGTTGTTTACTGCACATAAATCTTGAATTTATGTAGGTTAAATTCTTTTAAAGAATTCGACAATTGTCAGTTGGCAAAGGCGTAAGTTACACATACGAGTATAACTCGATTGCTCTCACTTCCTTTACATTAATCTTATTTACGAATTGGTATAATTTTATTTAAAAAGATCTATTGGACTTTATAATTGGAATTTACAAAATGATTTATTTATTTGTACGTTAAGCCGATTTATGTTGTTTTTACTAGGTGACTTAAAAATTGGAGGAGATTCTCAAAACAACTGTTTAATCAGATTTTATTGCTTACTAGCTGTGCCCCGCGGATTTAACCGCGTTAAATTTTATAAATTATCACAGTTCCTGCCCCGTAGGTGATAGCGTGATAATATGTAGCCTATATGTTGACCCGACCTCTTAGTAATATTCATGCAAAATTTTAAGTAAATCCATGCAGTACTTTTTGAGTTTAGCCCGGACATACATACAGATAAACAGACAAAAATTCTAAAAACTATATTTTTATCTTCGATATCGAAAGCAGATCACGCCCCAAGTATCCTTTATAAAAAATATTCCATGTACAGTTTTGACTTTGCTACGATTACGATAAATTATTGCAATACTAATTTTTTTATTAATCGCCTTATCGTACAATTATGGTCATACTATGTATACTTATTAAACCACTTTTATAATTAAAGATAATCCAGCGCGGTCTCTTTCGGTTCCACTCCTCAAGAGTCTCTTCGCGGATTTATCACCTAAATTATAATACCAGTCATAAGTACGGCATCTTATAAGGGCCAGAACAAGGATATATCTTTGACCTGCGAAATGACTACCCTTATGTTTCTTCGAACCTTGAACGCTAAGGAATATTTCGAGATAGATTTAACAACTTTCTTCAGTGCTGATCTCGAATTGCTGAAGATACCGTAAATTTATAGATATGTGGTCCTCAGGGCCGCCATATTTGTTTTATATATATGACCAAGTTTTCACATGGTAGATCGAGTGCCCCAAGACTGTTTTCATACATAAGTACTCAAGTGAGAGCTGACTGTACTACGAAATTATGCTACCCACTAAACGTCTATTCCGGGTAACCCAAGGTTTGCTAAATTTTGACGGTCACCGTAGCCTAGTTGGTACTGCTCCTGCCTACGAAGCTGGTGGTCCTGGTTCGAATCCCGGTAAGTGCAAATATTTGTGTGATGAGCACGAATATTTGTTTCTGAGTCATGGATGTGTTCCATCTATTTAAGTATGTATCTGTCTAAATAAGTATGTATATCGTCGCCTGGTACCCATAGTACAAGCTTTGCTTAGTTTGGGGCTAGGATGATCTGTGTGACATTGTCCCTAGATATTATTATTATTATTATAACATGTCATGATACTTCCGGAAAATATTAAGTAAACAAATAGTCATTTCTTATTCATTTTGATGGGCCGGCTGGCGTGGTTTGTAGATACTTGCCTTTCACGTCGCAGGTCGTGGGTTCGATTCCCACCCAGGACAGATATTTGTGTGCATGAACATGTCTATTTTTCCTGAATCTGAGTGTAATTATTTATACAAGTATGTATTTACAAAAGAAAAGTAGTTTTGGTTGTCTGGAAGAGATCACATTTTAGTGATAAGACCGCCAAGTATACTTTTTAATTATATGCTCCTGAACTGTATGATTTTAATATTGGTGTACAATAAAGAGTTAATCTATCTATCTATATATGTCGTATATCAGTTTTCTGGTTTCCATAGTACAAGCTCTGCTTAATTTGGAATCAGATGGCCGTGTGCAAATAATGTTGCAGGACATTATTATTATTATGATTCATATTTTTTCAACAGATGTTTTAATATTGCGATTGTTCGTAACAGACAGTAACTAGAGATAACCTTCACAATACCTATTTGCCTTCTATTAACCGGTAAAATACCTACAAGAGTGGTCGTGGGAACTAGATAACCTATTGTTAAGAAACATTCATGTTTTAGAGATTCTCTTGGAAGAAGAATAGGTTTACTGATGACTATTGTATTCAAATTACTCACAAGAATAATTCTAGTTTCAATATTTTTTTATTTTTATTGGCAAGACAAGTATAGCGAGTTGTATAAAATATTAACTGGACATTTAGTTTATTGCACTTTCTTCAAAGATGAATAGTTCGATGTCTTTATATCGATGGGATTTTACCTCGTAAGGTCATTACTTCGAACGCTCGCTGCTTGTTACATTGATTTTAAATTACATTTATGGGTGTTTAGATGTTTACCTTGACTTACTTAATTAATTAGTACTATTTTACATTGCTATATATATCGTTTCTACAAACACAGATAATTTGGAAGTGGTCGATTAAGACAGTTAAATAAATTTAAAGTTTTCTATTAATGGGTTTAGTGTACTGAATTAACGTGTACCTGTTGCATACCTAACCTACCTACCTGTCCCTAAATCACTTTGGGAAAGTAAAAAACGATTTTTCTGGGATTTCTGCTGATTTCTAAGTGCTCACAGGAAACAAAAACCTTGTAGCCTCATAAAATCATGTTCTTCGCGCTGTTCAGTAAATAGATAATATCTTTAAATATTTAACGCCACTGTAAATTAATCACTTCCAAAGTAGATATTAAGCAAGGTTGTCGATGCACTGGATTTTCACCCTTGATATTGTTATTTAATGACGTTATTAAATCTAATACTGACTTTCAATCGTAACATCACTGACTTTACTAAATCTTGCAGATTATAATAAAAATTTTATTGGTTTGAAAGATACTACACAGCGAGATAAAGTACTTCCCTTAGGTAATGTAACGCGCCGATGTAACGCAGAATCAAATAAAAAACTCATCGAGGTAATAAGCATTTGAATTATTGACCTTTCGAGGTAAGGTTATAACATCTCTTTCTAATATTGCTCGTATAAAAAGAACAGGGCATACATAGAACTGTCGAACTACTAAAATATGCGTACCAATTATTTATGCACCGGGCACATAATTGGTCGGTTTGTTCCACATTTGCCCCACTTTTTCGTCCTACATTCCAAAGAATTCTTCTTTTGCCCCATATTAAATTTGATTCCTGTTCCGCCCTACTTTATAGTATCAACCAAAGTATGGTTAGCAAATTAAAACGTGTTATAATATTATTATGAAAGGCCTGTTGGTGCTTTGGTTAGATAATATACAAACGTAAAGCTAGGGCAAAATATGTGGTTTTGGTTTCCATTCAAGTCAAATCTTAAATGGGTAAGGCGGTATTTTGTTGTACGGGTGGAACTGATCTATTATATGCAGGAAGTTAGAAATGTATAAGTATCTTTGTCAATTTTTTAATACCATAGTTTAATCATAATATTTATCATAGTTTTCAACTTCTGTTTCTCCAATACCAAGTAGGCCACAACTAAGTCTACCATAGTATCCTACCTAGTTTATGATTGAATAATTATTGTCTTTAAAAACTTTGCATGCTGTCTGTACTAAAATTCTATTAATTTGCACACAAAAAGTATTCGAGGCAAATAAGGAAAGGAAAATAGGACGAAACAGGAATAAAATATTAAATTTAAAATAAATATTACATTTGGGGCTAAAAAGGAACAAAATTGGCGAATGCGGAATTTTTTATGTGGGGCAAAACTTCGCGAGGCGAACGCGGAACAAACCAATTGGTCGGCCGGTTTTCCCTTAGTATTTCGCCTTTTCATAAAACTACATATATTAGAAAGGAATGCAATGATAATAAAGTCAGTTAAGGGCAAGTAAGGGCAATAACTACATTTTATTATTTACATGAGTTGGCAAGGCGTGCTTTTCGTCTCGTGTTAGGGTAACCACTTACCATCCAGCAGCTCGTTTATTTACTGACCAAGTTATATAAAAATAAAATAATGGCCGACAATCGTCTTCAATGACCTGAAGTAAATAATAAAGACTGGCGAGCTATGAAAATTAGGAATTTTAGTAGCGAACAATGTTTGTCAGTAAACGAAAGGCTTTTTTGCATCCTAGAATAAAAATAAAATTGCACGAAATTTCGTCCGCAGAGTTAAAAGCAACACTGCTATAGTTATGTATAAAAGTTCATATAACTATTTTAACACACTGAACATAATAATATAAAAATCATAATACTCATTTCACACATGCATAAATATAAAGACTCCTTCTGTAAAAGGAGCGATACTCATAATATAAATACTAGATATAAGCATAACTTTGTGTTACATACCACCCTCACCCGTCTCCACAAAGTAAGTAACTCTTTTATGGGGCAATGTATAAGATTCTATAACAAACTTCCCAGTGATATCCGAGAAATGTCTATGAATAAGTTTAAAAGAACTATAAAAGCCAAATAATGTAACAGGGCTTACTACAAAACTTCTTGTTCTGATTATTTAAGAGACAAAACAGCTTGGGATTGAGTCGCTCTAAATTAACACATTTAAATACAATGTAAGAAATAAATATTTTAAACAAGGAATCCTACTGAGTTTTCTGGCAGTGTTTCTCAGTAGCTGCCACGTCAGGCACAGCACGGTAGGGTAAAAAAAAATTGACGATTCCACACAAATGTAATATTTTAACGGAATAAATGACTTTTTCGATTTGAATTTTTGAACACGCAAAATCGTATAAGGAAGACGACGAATGATGTTTTTGGTAAAATGTAAGATTACCGACATTATGAACAACACTAGCAAAACTCAGCCGTAAGGGTAATGAACCTTACCGCAAACTCTTTGGGTACCTACTACTTAGACTGTAAATAAAAAGTGTGGTTCTGTACAGTCACATAATTTATTACACGTGGTTATTTTAAGATTCAATCAAATGTTTAACTGAATTTTTGCTCTATTTTTTAAAGGTTCCCTGTAACGACATTTTAATCATTTATACAAATTTGATAACTAGGAAAAACAACCTATTTTAATTTAAATTGATATTCTGCAAGATGTTGGATCTAGAAGAAATAAATAATTTAATTGACTTATGTAACTGCAAATATTTTTTTGTGTGTTAAATAGTAAGAATATTAAATTTTTCTTCCAGTATGTGAATTTAATCTAGCCGGAAACGAATAGGTACTTAATTTTTAATACAAACTAACCAGATAAACACACGCGGTACGACTACTGATAAATTACGAAAAAATATGAATAATGTACTAGGCTAGTTCCTTGCGACAAAATCAGGACGGAATTCGAAATGTCATTCATATGAATGAACATTAGGGGACATTTCGAATTCCGTCCTGATTTTGTCGCAAGGAACTCTAATACGGCGGCGAATACAAAGGATTGATGTAGGTAAATAATAAATGGTTAAATATTCATCAAAGCGGGCTTTAAGATTGAGAGACTCAAAGATGCCGCCACCGCGCGCCGCGCCATTTGAATGTGTTCGTGTGTAGTGAGTGCAATCGGAATCAAACTACCAGGCGTGCATAGAAACACAGAGGTATGTCAAACAATTTCTAGCGTT
Source organism: Pseudoips prasinana (assembly GCA_951640165.1). Classification (NCBI taxonomy): domain Eukaryota; kingdom Metazoa; phylum Arthropoda; class Insecta; order Lepidoptera; family Nolidae; genus Pseudoips; species Pseudoips prasinana. Next base: position 24,064,846 of record OX621246.1, read on the forward strand.
AATCAGAATCAGCTGTGCTGTGTTAGTACGGATGTTCGTTATATCGATAAAATACTTGTCGATATATTGAATGGTATATTATATTACGATCAAGATTAAAATGATGGTATTTCGGTATGAGATTTTGTGTATAGGTAGGCTTAAGGAGACCGTATATGCCCCTTAAGTTACGTTCACTCTTTCTGTTACACGTTGTATATATATGCGTGCGTTTAAAATTCTATAACATACTTCCCAATGATATCAGAGAATTGTCTAAGAATAAGTTTAAAAGAATTATATTATTATAGCCAAATTGTGTAGCAGGGCATATTACAAAATTTAGGATTTTTAAGTGACAAAAGTGCATGGGATTGAGTTGTTCTGAGTCAACACACATGATTGTAATTAATCTTAAGTATATTTTATTTAAAAAAGGATTCCTACTGAGTTTTCTGGCAGTGTTTCGCAGTAGCTGCCACGTCGTGCACTGCACGGTAGGAAAAAAATGACAATTCCATATAAATATAAATGTTTTACGGTATAAATGATTTTAGACTTTAACTATATCGTGCATAATCGTGTTCACCACACAAAGATTTGCCCTGAAAATCGAACCGTCTGGATTTGCAGTCAGGGTCACTTATCATTAGACCAACAGACCAGTCAATACCATCCCGTTCACACTCGGGAATTCCTTTTTATTATTGAAACAGGTTATTAAACACGTCGACTTAGAATATCCGAAAATATCTAGAAACAATGTTGTGTTGGAACGTACACACGGCTACATATCAAGCTATACATTTCCAATATAAGCTGACCTGTCATAATATGGAAATTCTATACAACGCGGGATCAGCATATACTGGAATTATATAGCTTGATATGTAGGTACAGGTAATGTAGAGTAGAGTGACCTATACCGTCACGTCACTGTGACGCAAGCCGATGTCACCCCAGAATAGCTGCGGCAATAGACGGTCGCGAGACACCTGCGCATCTCTGTTACTATTACGACAACAACAACATGCTTTTACGCACTATTTCCATAAAGAGGGGACATTGCATTATGAAAATACACGCTATCAAAATAGAGTCCTTAGTCCCAGAGATGATGATCAAGCGTAAATTTAAAGATGATCAGATTGGGGTACTTATATTTAAACTAGTGGAGTCCCTTTTTTATCTACTAACGGCTGGTAATTTAATTTGACAAAAATAATAATAATATCTGGGGACAATGTCACACAGATCATCCTAGCCCCAAACTAAGCAAAGCTTGTACTATGGGTACCAGGCGACGATATACATACTTATATAGATAGATGAATACTTCTATACATAAAAAACATCCATGACTTAGAAAAAAATATTCGTGCTCATCACACAAATATTTGCACTTACCGGGATTCGAACCCAGGACCACCAGCTTCGTAGGCAGGAGCACTACCAACTAGGCTATAGTGACCGACATCAGACGGACATCGACACCAATATCAGAGCATATTATAGCATATTATTTACAAAAATAGCCTAAAAAATTAAACAAGTAATACTTGTAATGTAAGCAAATATGAGTTTTGTACAAACTTCGTTTCAATGTGTATGTGTTCAATAAAAACATTTTATTTATTTCTTTCTTCTTCTATCTAATGTCAACCACATTTTCTACGTATTGATTTTATGTGTATTGTGTTTATTCTAAGAATAGACTTTAAAATAACATTAACGATACTATAACATTAAAGCTTTTTAAACTATAAAGAAAGAAACTAATAATAACTACAACGATTTAAACTTAGGTTACATTTACGACTCACTTGTGGCGCGAACCAGCTTTAATACATTATAGTATTTCTTTTATAAGTGTTCGGATATTGCAAAACAGTAGACGCCCACGGTCTTTGTAAATTTAAAAAAGTAGATGAAGGGGCGCGCATTCACCTGCATTTGTCCGGCTTGTGTGGTGGAAGCAAAGAATGGGTAATCGGGCGCACCTTTTTTTCACTTGTCCTTGGAACTACAAGTTATATTTAGTTAAAAACAATTCTATGCAATTGAGCTTGCTGTAACTTCCAAGTATTAAAAGCATTTTCCTCTTGTTGTTTATTGGTCACATGGTAAGCGAGTGCGATGACATCTAAATTGTGTTGCTCTAAGATACTCTTTTGAACTTTTTCAAGGGCGTTAATATGCTTATCGTAAATTGGATTCTAAATTAAACAAGCGTATTCTAGTTGAAAGCGAATTAGAGTCCAATGAAGGTGAATATTTGACTTGTTAACTCTAGTAAGATCGGTAGAGTTAAAATGCCTTGGTGTTAATTGTTAGAGAAACAATGAAGATTTCCCAATGGCGGACTTATCGGTAAAAGCGATGACTTCCAGACCACTATTGAAGGATTATCTTTCTCTATAGAAGGGGAAAACGAACTATAAAAAAAAGAAAAAGAACTATACTAATCGAGGAGGTAAAAAAATAATGCCCCCGATTCTATGCAAAACCAATTAAACTACCTCACCGGTCTGTAAGCGATCGGTGAGGTTAAGCAACTAGGCTCGCGGTTAGTCCATAGATGGGTGACCATCAAAGTGGTTTTATTACTAAGCGTCTCCGTCTCCGGAGAGCACGTAGAGCCGTTGTTGCTGTACCTGATCTCTTTCCGGTTGCGTCGTTAGTCGTCCCATCGGATTATGAGAGTGATGAAATGGAAAGTCCTTGAATCTGCGCACATACTTGTGCACTAAAATATGTCCCGCGCAGATGGCTATTCACCATTGAGGTTGGCCGCCCCGTGGCCGTAATTCGACTAGGAGGACATTAATTTAACTAGCACTGGCGAAAAAAAACCTATACAGAACATGGCTAATGTGTGCTACAGAGGGCTCGTTCAGCTGTCCTACTGGGCGACTTGTACCAGTATGATACTAGGGTAACCAATGCCCATATGCACATGCACTCCTTAAAATCACTCGGATAACCAACATTCGACCAGTGTGTGTTGCCAGTGATGACTGAATGAAATGATGAATGAATGATGAATGATGATGAATGAACAGAGACGTGGTCGCTCACTATGGGCATTATCAGGCGGCTCAAGGTCACCCAAAGAGCAATGGAAAGGGCTATCCTTGGAGTTTCCCTGCGAGATCGAATCAGAAATGTTGAGATCCGCAGGCGAACCAAAGTAACTGACATAGCCGTAATAATTGCCTAGCTGAAGTGGCAGTGGGCAGGGCACATAGCTCGTAGAGCCGACGGCCACTGGGGCAGAAAGGTTCTCGAGTGGCGACCACGAACCGGAAGACGCAGCGTGGGCAGCCCCCCTACAAGATGGACCAATGATCTTGTGCGGGTCGCTGGAAATCGCTGGATGCGGATAGCGTAAGACCGGCAATTGTGGAGATCTTTGGGGGAGGCCTTTGTCCAGCTGTGGACGTCTTTCGGCTGATATGATGATGATGAACCAACGTTTACCTGCCTGTGTGACAGTAACCGCCCTGAATTAAGGTTTTCATTCCAAAGACTGTTGTAGTAGTAGTAAAGTACTTAGTTTTTAGGTTATTTTGCTAAATGTCTTTAGCCCTCGACTGCCTCGTTGGTCAAGCGGTAGCGTGATCACCAACAGTTAATGAGGTCCTGGGTTCAAATCCTGGGTCGTGCCACAAGTGATTTTGGGACTTTTCTGTAAAAAGAAAAATTTCTCAGCATCAACACAAAGTCTGGGAGTTGGCGGTATTATACCCCCGGGCCTCGGAGAACACGTAAAGCCGTCGGTCCTGTGCCTGACCTCTTTCCGGTCGTGTCGCTAAGGCGTCCCATCGGATCATGAGAGTGATGGAATAGAAAGTGCTCCTGTGTTTGCGCACACACTTGAGCACTATAATATGTCCCGCGCAGATGGCTAATCTCTGTTGAGACTGGCCGCCGTGGCCGAATTCGGCTAGGAGGACATTATTATTTAGCCCATATTATCTAAGCAGTAAAAGCCACCTTCGTTGACTGTTACCATCATGTTAACAAAATGGAAAACAGTAGCTATATCCTACTAATATTATAAATGCGAAAGTTTATGAGTAGGGATGGATGTATGGATGTTTGTTAAGTACTCACTCACGCAAAAACCACCCAACGGATTTTGATGAAACTTTGTAGTAATATAGCTTATACATCCGAATAACACATAGGCTTTAATTTATAAATTTTAACAGGGGTAAAACCGCGGGGCGAGGCTGGTACCTAATATTACTATTACTAACTTCGACAAAAAAATAATAAATTTATATTTAACTTAGCTGTGCCCCGCGGTTCAAATTTTATTAAAATCGCTCCAGCCGTTTACACGTGAAGAAGTAACATACATACATACATACACACTGACACACTCACAAACTTTCGCCTTTTTAAAATATTAGTGCGATGAACACCTCTTTTTAGTCACCGCATGTCAGCGGAAGTGGACCTAAAAAACATTGCATTAAATACTATATATACTATGGTATAACGTATCAAAGAAGTCGTTGCTATTGAAAACCCAATAGTATTGTATGTTAGTTGTACGGGCTTATCTCAGTGGGACATTGTGTGCTAACCTCGATAACTGCCTGGTCTATATTACACAGGATTCGTAACAAACACCGCCATGTTAAGCGGACCACGTATAGCGCAGATAAATACCTAACTCATGCATGTGTTTGATAAACCTGTTAATAACGAACACAGCATAACTTTTGCAAATTGAGATTATACAACATCCTGAAAATAGTTTGTTCAGAATCGTTTACTGAATCGATTTATATCATTTTTATATAGGTAATTTTTTTCCAAAATAATTAAAACTACGGAAATTATTGTCATATTAACCCTTCACATTCAAAACAAATTGAAATGGACCGTAAGTCAAAATAATAAGACTTTTAAAATTGCAGTTATATTGGTATTCATACAAATTCCATCATTAAATACAAAATCAGAAAAATAAACTTTATTCCAAGAAACTAATTTAGTAAATAACAATGCATATACATGTTAAATTATAAATTCAGTGTACGTATTATGATTACAACATAATATTCCAATGAGGGCTACCGTTTTTGTGCTCACCAGTCGGCGCCACTGTCGCGGAAGGTCCACTATAGCTGATCAAAATAATTGTTATTGTGGACGCGACGAATGTTTTTACGAAAAATATTTAAAATCCTGTTAAAGTGTTTCATAAATAGCATGCCGCAGTGTTGTGCGGGGACTGCACAACACTGCGGCATGCTATTTATGAAACACTTTAACAGGATTTTAAATATTTTTTCAAATATTTATTACAGTCATCGAGCTGTTTCTCATTTTGTAATTTATTTAGTTTTAAACCAAAATGTTTAGTTATAATCGCAGTTTTTATTAATAAACAGCGTAACCCGAACAAAAACAGTGTATTTTGACGTTTCGTAGACCTGCCGCGATGCTAGCGCCTCTAGCGGCAAATTGATACGCGGTAGCCCTCATTGGGGTGTTTGAGGGTGTGCGTTAATTACGTTACAAGTTGTATACGAGTATTTCTTTCATTCTAGGTGCCGATCAGGATGTTCCTATTTTCTTGATATTTCTTGGGACAACTTCACACACTTGCACCTGATCCCAAACTAGGAAGAGCCTGTACTATGGCACCCAGACAACTGATAAAAATATGATACGCATGTGGCCGTAGTTGGCAAATGCTTGCTTTTCACGCTGGAGGTCGTGGGTTTGATTCCCACCCAGGACAGATATTTGTGTGCATTAACATGTCTGTTTGTCCTGAGTCTGGGAGTAATTATCTATATGTATTTACAAAAGAAAAGTAGTACATAATTTATAGTACATAACATAGTATATAATTTATCTGGTTTCCATAGTACCAGCTCTGCTTAATTTGGGATCAGATGGCCGCGTGTAAAAATGTCCCAGGATATTATTATATATTATTATTTCTCAATACATATTACAGATAAATTGCACTCAGACACAAAATAAATTATCGTGTTTATCACACAAATATTTGTCCCGGATGGAAATGGAAACCAACACCTCCGGCTTAGGCACCAGACCAACAGGTCGGTCATAAGTGTCAGAAATGTGTTTTTGTGATAAAGCGTTTGACATTATTTAAAAAAAAACAGGCCTAGTGATAACTCAGTCCTACATCTAAACCCAGTAAACATAAATGATGTATCTAGATTATCTTGTCAAATAGCGCCGATTAGAGAGATAACCTTATCGTATAAATTCAACCAAGCTAGTCTAATAATAAAGTATATCTATTACTGTATATGCTGCACAGCGTTTTTCGTGTCCCGGATTCGATTCCCGCGCAGGACTGCTATTTGTGTAACTATGTCTTAGTAATGTGCGTACTTCGTGGCAGTCAATTATATGTTTCTAAATTACCCCGCGACACCTTTTTTTTATTTCCATAGTGCGGGTGTACTTAGTCTTTTAAATAAAAAAATATATAAATCAGGGATCAGTTTTGATACGAAAACAAACCCAAATTATGGAACGGTTGGGAATGGAATCGTCCCAAAATCAGGAATAACGCATAAGGTCGTAATAATCTGATTTTATAGGGAAAATTCGTACTAAAACGAGTACTAGCTATGAGAAAGGATATCTGGATCTACGGAAACTCTACTCGAAACATATCCAAAAATCTACCAGTACTGCTTATTTTTTTTTGCTTTCCGAGAAATATTAACTAATGAAAGCCAAGCGCATTATTGAATCTCGGTCTGCATGGCTTTCTTAACTGGTCAGGGTACGTTTAATAAATCTTAAGAGGCCGTTCTATTGGCTAGTACACACACAAAGCAATTGATAAGCAGAGCACCAGTTACCGTAAAGCTTCGAAAAGGTTAAAATTACTCTAAATGCGCCGCGAACAGGAGTAACGGGACGAATCCCACCCTGTTACCCACCACTGCAACACCTGTAAGCCAGGACCAACAGTGGCACACAATGTAATGACACTGAGCGGTGAGGCTCAGGCATGTCTCGGGGAATCGCTTTAACCGTCTTGGATCCCGCAACGAATTTAATCAAAAAGAAACAAGGAGGAGTTAGTAAATGAATAGTTACATACACAGGAGAAATAAAGCCACTCACGTAATATAATTGGGGTGTATCTTGACAGTCTGCATGCTCAGTGCAGCGGTGATTGGTCTGGGCCACAGACCTCCAAAGCGCCCACACACCGTCCTGCATATATCCAGGCTCTCGAACACGGTTGTGCTGATGTTGCCCTGGGGGTGCGACATCCTTTGGCAACCTTCTTCCGGCATACACTTGTACATCCATGACGGCCTGGTGAATAAACATACATTTTATAAAAATAACCATAAATAAGCAGTTGACGGCCACAGTGAGCGAGCATAAATCGTTGTATTGGAAAAAACTGTGCCTGGAAGTATCTGGGTTCGAACTCTGCTTCATGACAATCTAATCCTAAGAAGTCGGAGAACCCGTTGGAAACATGTTGTTACGTTATAGCCAGGGAACTTTAGCAGTTCAGTAACCAAGAAAGCGTCTAACATAGCACTCTGGATCCACTATAACCGCACGTTCACTTAAATCTTAAAAAACATAGCAGCCCATACGGTCATTTTAGATGAAACCTCTTTTAGGTTTCAGATGGTTGCGTTTTGGGATTCGTTGCACTCCAGTAGTGGCAGTTCTGCTTATGTACGTGCCCATTAATATGAAAATGAGCTGAAATGATCCGAAAACAAGATGTTGGTATAAACACTCTATTGTCTGGTTTACGAAGACTGGCATCCTGAGGTTTTAATTCTAGCACAATTTGAATTTAGTAGGATTGAGCTTAAGATCTTTATGCAAAATGCTATGTAAAGATGATCTATGCACATTTAAGGCAGTTGCGCACTTCCGGATTGAAAGGTTAGAATCGTTACTAACGGACTGATTTAAACAACACGTTTTCTACCGCACTTTATGACCTTGGTCCCCAGATTTTGAATTTTCCTATGTCATATCGGTCTCTTCAAACTTATAGACTGAATGAGAGGAATGCTTGGGACATCTTTTAAGTGTCAAAAACCTCGATCATATCTTGTTTGCTTTCAATCAGTAAGGTAAACAGATATTATTATTTTGAGTCACCCTGTATTAATCGTCCCTATTATAAGATCCCACATTTAATTTGTTTTTCAATTGATCCGTGATAATAAACAAATTCTTAAATTTGGGTTTTGATGATTTACATTGCGAATAATGATTTAAAACTAAAATTATATCGTTTTGGAGGTGTTATCAATAAGATATTATATTTCACAAGAAACTGAGAACATATTGACCGGCCATATTTCCATAATGAAAGCTATGGGATGGCACCTATCACCTCCGTTAGTGCTAGCAAGGGAACTCATTATTTGATCTGCTAGTGTATTTAGTTAGTACATTTACAGCACGGTGACTGTAGGTATGCTGAGATGGTTTGAGCATTTAGAAAGGATGAAAAAGATTGACAAAAGAATTATACCTGACCTGTGTGAATGGAACACTTGCAAGGGGAACACCTCGTAGAAAATTCGCAGACCAAATCGGAGACGTTCTAAAGAAAGGTCGGTCAGAAGTAACCTAAAGCGCCGAGCAGGTAATAAGAATATAATCACAGTAACGAGGCAAAAGAGGTATGCAAGGATTTGACAAATGGAAGTTTATTGTCTCTGCCCACCCCTGTGAGTAACAGGCGTGAGTCTATATATGTATGTATGTATGTCTGCCCCGGATTTGTAGAGGGTGTATGCAGGTTGGACCCGCCCCGCACAAATAAATTTATGATTTCCCAATTTCGAGTTTTAATTATATACAGTAAAGAGTAGATAGGAATTTTGTTACATGTCATTAATTCATTGTCCTGTATTATCGGTCGTCCGGCAACACACATGTTGTTTTAGAAACAAACATTACTAAATGAATAATTATATGAACACATCTGGGCAAACATTTGTTAACAATATTCATGTTATTACTTTACTTTTATATTATGTTCGTGACTTTATTTCAGAACTTATTATTTAATTGCCGACGAGAATGGTTAATTCCAAAAAAAATCTACATCCAATCGTATTATAGTATAAAAAACAAAATTAAAAATAAATAAATAAAATTAAAAAGGATTTTATTCACGTAGACTTTAAAAAAGTGCTTGTAAATAGTCAGAACATGTTTGTAGTAATATAGTTATGTATACATTATTATTTCTAGTTACATAGATATTTAGGTACACGGACTGTATGATAACATTTATAAAATTTATTTAAATACCTTTGCCTTATATTAAATTCTTAGTCGTTTAATAAATGTTACGCATAGATGTTAGTTTTAGTTATTAATTCCGTGCATGTGTGCATGTCAAAAGTGCTTCCTTAATTTATAGTAGGCGATGTTCATCATGTCAGCCAAAGTACGTCCACTACAAGCATCTGACAAAAAGACTGGCCGCCGCGGCCGTGGCTAAATTTGACGAGGAGGAGATTATGAGAAAATTAATTTTATTCACAATTTTATTTCTGCTATTCGGGGCGGAGACAGATCCAAAAAATCAAAGAAAAACATCGGTCCAGCAGTTCTTGAGTTATAAACGTTGTAAATAACCCATTTTTTATACATATTGATTACGAATGAATGGAGACCGGAAAATGTCACGCTTTTAGTTACTCTTGTTTGGTCTACAACATAAATATAAATAAGATGACGACGATTCCAAAACACTTAAACACAATCAGCAAATGGTACAATAATAATATTTTGTTTCATCCGCTCGGTCAGTGACCTATTAAAAATATTTGTAATACAGTTCTTTAAGTATTTATATTTGTTTATTATTGTTTTCGTGTAGCTAGAAGGATTCTAATTCTGTAGAATGACTGAAAGAAGATTGACAAAAGAAGTATAACTGGCCTATGTAAATGGTACAACCGGAATGGGAAGACCTCGTAGAACATTATCTCACTAAATCGGAGACGTTCTCAAGAAAGGCCAGGTCAGAAGTACCCTAAACCGGCGAGCACGTATGAAGAATATAATGTCAGTAAACGAGGCGAAGAGGTGTGCAAAGATAGTGACTAATGGAAGTCCGATTGTCTCAGCCTACCCCTCTGGGAAACAGGCGTGAGGTTATGTATGTATGTAGAAGAAGCTGGATACGGGTGCGAGAGACCGGCAATTGTAAAGATCTATAGATGTGCCCTTTGTCCACCAGTGGACGTCTTTAAGTGATATGATGATGATGTAGATAATGATATATTATGTGGTATATCTTAATAGCCTATATCTGGCTCAGCTATTGCTAACGGATTTAATTAGCTGCATGTTACATGTATTGGTATAAATGTTGTTGTTTATTTAATCATTATGGACAACAATAGAGTTAGGGAGTCTAATAAACCGAACAACGAGCAAAAAACCAAGAATAATATGAAACTATAAGACAATTAACTAATTTTATGCCATACGACACTACTAGCTGCACTACATCGTGGTTTTATAAACCACACTAAGCATTCTTTCATTGAGTCTAGTTTCAATTACTGGTCCCACACATCCACCACTGCAATTCCTGTAAGGCAGGATGAAATGACGAAAACGACGTCCCCAGGAATTGGTTCAACTGTCCTGGATCCCTCAACGAGTTTAATCAGAAAAGGTCAAGGCGGGTTAGAATATACAGTATACTTACTCGTACTGATGTGCTACCGCATCATCAATGACATCCTGGCGACTGCACTGCACCGCACTGATGACCGCGATGGCCAACATCACCCACCAGCTCGCCATCACCGACTGAAAGAAAACAATCTATATAAATGAAAATGCATCACTGAAATGTTAGTACGCTCATAACTTCCAAACGACTGCACCAAATTGGATAAATCTGCCTATGTATTCGTTATTGTCGGGGTAAGGTTTATATGAGAAAAAAAATTGCAAATATTTACAAAATTTAGAAAGTGAGTGTGCGAATAGGACAGAAGTTTGTGAAAAATTGTATTTTTTTTTAGTTTAGGTAGTTGTTTCTTTAGACCTATTTGTTTTCTCTCCGGAAGGAAAATCAATAAAATAATTATGTTGTACAGACGCCAGCATATCCAGCTACCCCAATCTGTCAAATTTCTTTTATAGATATTCAACGTTATCACAAAAGCATAAGATTCACTTTCAATTAGAAAAAATTGACATTTGGGGTAGCTTGACGTGCTGGCTTCTGTACCTACCTGAGTATTCCAATGGCATCTAAAACTGTCATTTTATTTTGGTATGCGGTGCTATACATTGCTGGTTGCATCAATAACCCCAGTGATCCACAGATACTGCCAGTATTTCGCATTTGACATCTGTCATCAATTTTGACATAACTGTGTAATGGTGGTTGTTGGACGCCTTTAATCAGCTTTTCTGATATGAAAATATAAGACTTTGGACAGTATTGACGGCAAAAATATAGTGACGACGAAGTTCGCCAGGACGGCTAGTTTATTACAATACAAAAATATCTTAAGAGTTAATAAGTTCTTCTTAATCACGATTTGAATGATCGAAACAAAAATACGTTTTATTTTAGAACGTAGTATCTTTATCTTGATCTTCAAAGATTTTGAACAGCCAATTTCACCGATTAGATAAAACCCTATATGTAGAAGCAAACGACCAGCTCGAATATTGAATTGAAATGTTAGTTTTAACTATTAATGTTTATGTCAGATTTTCTATTCATTTAGGTATTTAAATAGAAATAGTTATACTAACTATAAATGTAATAAATAAATTAAAACTATACTAACATAGATATTGGAAATAGATTAAAACTACGTACAAACTAAAACTATCATTATAAACTTAAAATAAAAATACTAAATTACAAATAAAAGAATAACTTATAGATAAAAAACCGCTTTCAAGTCACTATTAATTGTGAAACTATTTGTGTTATCTGTGCAATACTTTTCTTTTTAAAACTTATAAAAGTTGTCTAATTTAAAAAACGCAAACAAAAGAATTCTTCCCGCGCATTATTGTCGGTTGTGTTATGTAATTCTATTTTTTTACAGGAAATATACAAGTTGTCATAAAAACAACAAACAAGAGGACTCATTTCAAGTCACAACTTCTGGCCCTGAACTCCTGATGCCATAATTCGTAATATTGGTTTTTGTTTTGAACTGAAATTGTTGCCAGATATTTTATTATATTTTAAACGGTATTCGATGACACTCAGCTGTAGGTGGTTTATGCTGGTGGACCAATTTGGTTCAAATGTAGGCATAAATGGGGCTCAATTAAACGAAAAACGCGAGCTATGTTGACCATTAGAATGGCAATTTGCTGTTGATTGTCTGCTTAGACTAGCGATTTAATACATTTTAAGCACATAGTTTGTAGACCACTTGAGTTCTCGCTCGTCTCTATTGTGCAGTAGTCCAATGTAAGCCTCATAGATTAACTTTAAACGTGATGATAAAATAGCAAATTACCGTAGCGTAGCTTTTTCTTCTAACTGTCATATACCTAGTTGAGCAACGCACGCCCAATCGTTCCGATAAGTACCTAGATCCCAAGAGAAGAAAAGGAAGTTACCCCAGATGAAGCGAAAAATTAAAATCTATGATTTTTATGCGGGAACCTCTTGTCTTCATATTTTTCAGTAAAAGTTTACCTTGGTCGGGTTTTAATTATTAGTATTTTTTATATTAATTTATTTATCGGGCTTGTTTACGGAATTGACAACATTTCATATTTTTAACTGGCATGTATTATTGCGTTATTTAAAAGTAAATCCAAAACTAGGGCAACCATATTTTTCCTTTTTGCGAAATTATGAACTTTTCATTCATAATTCCAACGTTGAAATGCGATGTATTCTAAAAAGACGTAAGCGGCAAATGACGTCATACATACGGTTGAATAGCCATCGATCGTCAATATTAAATTCGTTTCCAGTGTTATTATCCTTATCATGTATCATTAAGTCACCATGAAAGTTTCGAAATTTAAAACCGTGAGTGACAATTTGACATGTCTTGTTTGACATTAATGTTTTCGTTTAAAACATTGGAATGCTTAGGCAAACGAAACTACCTCGTCCGCCGTATTAGTGACGTCATCACATCTTTTTTCATTTTATTTTTCTCCTCAGAAATGAAGCAATAAAAAAATATAAAAAAAATATATTTGAAAGAGGATACAAAAATAAAGAAATGGTATTTTTGTTTTAAGGTGGTGTCAGTTCTGAAATGTTGTCAATTGTACAATATTAGAGTGGTTCGATCGTCAGGGTTCACATAAGATGGACTCATTGGTGTAGCTACTCCGAGCAACCAATTACTCGATGACAATTTATTGTTTACAATACTATCAACTGTAAACTCGTACCCATATCAACAATGATTCGCTAGCATACATACTCGTACAAATTCACAAACAAACGAAATATTCGTATGATCAACTTTACAAACATGATTAAAATTTAAATTATTTTGTTTTGATGAGAATTTGTTCGCTGTGCCTCGAATAATAACACGTTAATTGGTTGATCTCAATTGTTATATGTGACCATCTTGACTCTCGATACAGTAGTCTAACAGGATCTGTAATATGACCTATTTCGGCTACTGGTTTTTTATGCAAAGTATATTACAGTTGCTGGAGTTATGCTGATACCTAACCATGCTAGTAGTAGTATGCCATGATGGCAAACCTAGCCCAACATAAGAATAGAAGAAGGCAAAGAACACTTTATTGCATAAGGAATACACACAGTACAATATGCATAGAACAATAATTTGCAAGTGGTGGCCTTATCACTAAAAGCAATCTCTTCCAGGCAACCTATTTGCGTTGGGTGGACCAGAATTGAATATCAATGGATGATGGTAGCAAAAGGTGTATTATTGAAAATAAGAAAAGATAGCTTACGTGTATAAACGTTAGAATAATTGGCGCTTTTCAGGTTGCATTTTTTTTTTTGACAGCCAATACGAGTTCTGTGCAGATACTCAGTCATCGAGCAAAAAGCGACATTTAATTTTAATGTTTTCGTTTATATAGCGATGATTGAAATACAAGCTATGTGAAAATTGCAAATCATAAATTTAAGTCTACCGGTTCATGAGATAGTCTGCTCAAAGACGAGCGAACTGACAGTGGAATCTTAGTAATAGGTTTACATTGTTAACCTGAACATAGGCAAAAGTTTTCTATAAACATATCGGGCTTGCCTTGTAAGTATGTACATCAAGAGACTGCGGGTATAACTGGGAGCAAACCCCAATAGAAAATTATTAAAGGGAAGGAATACTATGGATGCGGAAAGCGGCAATTGTGGAGGCCTTTGCCGTCTTAGGCGTCTTTCGGCTGATATGATGATGATGATACTATGGGTTTACCAGATTATAATATCATATACACCCACTCCTAACAATCGCACAGAGATACGTTACTTCAATGGTAACACTCATACAAGGAAAACCGGCGTTATTATTTAACGTCACAAATACGCTATCGAAGTGTATCCACTGACGTGGCGTCAACTGTAATTGGCGTTCAGTATACCTTCCTAAGTATTCAATTAGCTTGTGTTTCCGCCGAAAATAACTGTGATTCACTACTACATGATTCACTACTATAGCACTGTGTGATCACAGCATAAATATAGACAGTATGGAAACTAAGCCAAGTTGATGAAATAATTACTTACGCTCTATGGAAACTATAGTGTTATAACTTTTAATGTTTAAGATATTGATTTTATTTTGTTTTATAAAATAACAGGACGGTCAAAATACGATAGCTCCCATTTTGATGGAGCCTAGTTAGTAACTATGTATTTTACTAAAGAAAAGTAGTATATCAGTTATCTGGTTTCCATAGTACAAGCTCTGCTTAGTTTGGGTTCAGATGACCGTGTGTGAATAATGTCCTAAGATATTATTATACTTCAAACAGCCGTATACTATACAACATTCTCGTGTGTTTTTGAAAAGATTGCGGAGTTAAACTTACACGCGACCACTCGTCTTGACGCTGTTGTCCGTGATATTCACTACAAACAGTACCACGGCATTCGCTTAGGGGTATTGTGAATGCGCATGTTTGTGTGAGTGTGTCGTTTCGAGCGTTTGTAGCTAGTTTCCGTACTGTCTATATTGCTTATACTGTGGTATGATGCCATAACAACATTATAGCTATGTGTGTGTAAGCAGGCAATAAACATGTGGTTAATCGACACAGCCGTTTTGCTCTATGTCCGTATTGGGGTCCTACTGAATTGCGGCCATTGAGACTGCCTACAATAATGTACTTACAGCTATTCTGGTGCTTTATAATAAACCCCTTAATAAGGCTATCAAAGAATAAACAAAATTAAAAGCCAGGCAAAGTAGTTATAAAGGTCTAAATTGTAGTCCAAGTAATCCTTATCTATGTCGACTGTAGAAACTGGTAATTAGAACCAATTTCCTAGTGAACCACTAAAAGCAAGGCATAGACTGTACTACGGCAACCAGACAACAGATAAATTATTTATATATTTCTAAATACATACATACAGTAGTATACATAGATAAATGACATACAGACACAGAAGAAATTATCGTGCTCATCACACAACGATTTGTCCTGGGTGGGGATCGAACCGACGACCTTAGTAGCAGTTATCATTATTATCATTAGTTAGTAACAGTATATATTGGGTCATTAACCACTAGGCCGACAGGCCATCCAAAAATATATTTATGACTTGTTTGTTTGTCATTTACAATGGTAAGCACCATTGTGAGTGACAAACAAAGATCTGAACTGGAATTTATGTTTGTTTCGTTATTCGATTGATAGACTTGAGTCCGAAGAAGAATTTCAGACCATTTCAAGATTTCATTAAGAATAAAAGTAAATAACCGACGACCTTAGTAGCAGTTAGGGTCATTAACCACTAGACCGACAGGCCAGACAAAAATATATTTATGACTTCTTTGTTTGTCATTTACAATGGTAAGTACCATTGTGAGTGACAAACAAAGATCTGAACTGGAATTTATATTTGTTTCCTTATTCGATTGAGGGACTAGAGTCTGAAGAAGAATTAGAGACCATTTCAAGATTTCATTAAGAATAAAAGTAAATAACAATGGAAAGTCTTACATTTAATTTCTTTCTTTCTTAATTCCGTACTTCACAAATATATAATTACCGGATACAAAGCACACCCAGACTCAGAACAACTACTTGTCTTAACACATGCTTATATTATTATATTATAAGGAAAACGTGACATTAAAGTGCTCTTTAAAAAGATAACAAAAAAATAAACACACTTCCTTCAAACTTTCGGTGCTTTGATTTCATAAATTATAAAAAAAAACGTATCGAATCATTCAACATCAACATTCTTGCAATTGCTAAACAAAAACCTAAACTATGCTAATTATTAAATTTAATTAGAATCGTTTTCATTTACAAATACAAATTTATTTATTGCGAACACAGCTGGTAGATAAGGGTGATAGTGAAATGTTAGTCCGCTATGATTTTATTTTGTTATAATTTTTGCTTATTATTAGAAGCAATGCAATTACAAATTTAAAAATAAAAGTAAAAATGTCACACAATTATATTAGAAAATATACACATGTCAATATCGCGCAATGTCTAAACGTCAATCATATAATAGGTATTTTACAACTATTATAAAAAATCTTAACATTAGGATATTAATTAGCTTATCTTTGTCGTTCAATAGTCATTTCTTTCACTCAACTGTAAAATTACAATTGAATGTAGTATCAGTATTTTGACTTTAACGCCACTACAGCCAACCCGTCCAAATGACGGACACAACTCCATTGTGGAAATCTTTGGGGAGACTTTTGTCCAGCAGTGGACGTCAATAGCTTGACATAATGATGATAGTCATCTTGTATTTCTATAGTTAAATAGCAAAGTTACGGATAATGCGTGAGGCATACTATAGAGACTAAATACACTCTATTCATACATATGCTATACGGTAAGACAATCAAGCCGACATGCTAAGAGATACATAATACGAATGATCTATATTATTAAGTGCTCTTAGAGATGTAACACCGTCTTTAGAATCTTTCTAGGAAACATCTCAATAACATAGTAACACGGATTTTCTTTTCTTTCGCACAGACTGTAAATAGTCGGAACATGAATAGTATTACAAATTAACTATAGATATTTAAATCTACTGGATTATTCGATCGATTAGATATAACCCAACACCTCAACCCTCTTTGATCAGTCTTATATTAGTAATAGCTTTTAGTTTCTGTTTCAATCGCTTATTACTCTGGAATTATATTTTTTCTGAGTGCGACGTACTCTATGCCTTTTCTATAAATACCCCTACCCTTTGAACTCTTGAAAGTTTAATTATGATTGTATTTGTAGTTGAGGCGTGAACGTGTATTTAAACAAACTAACTTGCCTATTTATAGTTAGATTTACTATAATTTTCTGCTAATAACGACCTTCCTTACAAAAATGTATCAAAAGGCGGACTTTTAGTTATTTTTAAAGTCAAAGTATGAAAAACGACGAACGACATTTTCCAGATTCCAAACAGTTTATAGTCAACACTAGCTGTGCCCGCGACTTCGTTCGCGTGGATGTCGGAACTTAACAATGTATTTTTTAGTGTAAAGCGCTGTGGGAGGATACCGATACAATTTTTTTTTAATTTATTTTAGTGCTTCTTTATTTTGCCTGTGGAACCATCTGGAGCGTACACAAAAACGTTATTGGGGTTGTTTACGCGTGAAAGAGCTACGTATAGTTGACCATGGGAAAAGCATCCAATACTTAGGTCCACCCCCGCAACGGATAATGTCTGGCCCTGAGCTTTATTAATCGTCATGGCATAACAGAGACTGACTTGGAATTGCACTGGTTTGAAAGACAAAGGAAAGTTTTTAGGAATTATAGGTATCCTTGGAATAAAAACAATATCACCGGCGCCGCAACCTGTTAATATTTCAGCTTCGATAATGTTTTGCTGCAGATTTGTGACATTGAGCCGAGTGCTGTTACAAAGTTTGGGAGGACATAAATTTCTGAGGAGAATTATTGGTACACCGATTTTTAGAACTATTTTGTGGGCTGGAAGTCCGGGTGTGCTGAGGGAATCCAAAAATTCTAGCAGGTAGTGCGTGGCGTCATTTTCTTCCATAACTGTATTTATTGAGCTATATTCTTTACTATTCTCGGACGCATGAGTCAATATTTTGAAATTAATTGCCGCAGCTCGGTCATTGCGGGGAGTCCAAATAGCTCGCTGACATAGCCAAGAACCAGCTTGATTTCCCATGTTTGTGGTATCTCCGTACACAGAAGAAATTAGCTCCTGCTGTAATGTAACGTAAGAGCAGAGATTACCAATCAAAATAACTTCCATCTTCTTGTACGGGGTATGTGCCATCGCCTATTTTTTACAATAAATTGGCAAACTCCTGTGCATTTTCGCAGCCTCTGACTGATCGGGCTCCCTCCTATACTTATAACTATCTCTTGAATAGCCATTATTGGCTATTCAAGAGATAGTAAAGGACCTGTTGTGACAAATTTCACGTACCCTGTCAGGAATTTCTCCATCAGTATTTAGTTGTACATGGCTCATAAAATCTTCAGAAACTTGTAATGGTACTTTTGCCATAACTGGTTAGCACCCGATAACGCACAAAAGGTCAATAAGATGGCAAACAAATGTCGCAAGCGATGTGGACTATCGCTCACGCATGCTTCCGCTAAAGCGTCATCCCAATGCTGACCTCCATCTAATAAATGGCGTTCTCGGCAAGCGTCCTGGTATGTGGGATGTTCAATATCATCAAGTTTACGGAGCTCAGCAAAAGACGTAGGTCCTCGCACTACATGGACCAGACTATTAAACTGAAAAGGGAAGATCATTTTGCACTAACGGAATACGTGACACGAACACTGTTTCTCCCTGGGCGGATCCAGGCATAATAGTAGCCTCTATAACACGATGCAAAGTTTTGACTTGAACCCTAGTGCTGTTGCAAAGTTTAGGTGGCTTCAAATTCCTCAGAACCATTATAGGTATACCCACACGCAATATACATCCCCTATTATACGCCCTTAGGGGTGGAAATTCCTAAAATCCTGAAATACATATTTTTATTTTTAATGGAAAGGCCAAATACCAATTTTCATGCTTTTCTCTTAAAAAATTACATACTTTTCATACAAACTTACATCCCCTATTTTACGCCCTTGGGGTGGAATTTCCAAAAATTCTAAAATATTTATTTTTATTTTTACCTTAACTACTAAATATAAGTTTCAATGCCATTAACTTCAAAAATGACGGATTTTCATACAATCTTTCATTCTCTATTTTACCCTCTTAGGGTTAGTATTTCCAAAAACCCTTCCTTAGTGAATGCATACGTCATAAAAAGTACCTACCGGCAAAATTTCATGTCTCTAACCCCAGCCGTTCAGGCTGTGCGTTGATATGTCAGTCAGTCAGTTTCCTCTTTTACATAGGTAGGTATATAGATTTGTGCTGAGCAAATTATGAGAGACAGGGTTTATTTACTACATTCAAATACATTCAATCGGACAGGCTCAATAAAATTCGAATCGTCTGTACATTCGCGTTACAAACGAATCGACAGCACAAACTTTCCATCGACTGACATTATAATTTAAAATTAAATTATAACAAATCTAACATTCTACATAATTCAATTTGCCCAAAGAAAACAGATTTTTTTAATAACCAATTTTGGACAACGACATAGTTCTAGGCAACCAAGACCTTATTTCGAAACAATTCAGAACATTCAAAACCCTACGTAACTCGTGCAATCAGCAAAATCTTAACACAGCAAGCAAGTCAAAAGAAATGCACAACGACATCTATCGAAATAAAAATCAACTATCAACCTAGTTCATTCAGAAAAGAGATGTCATAATATGCACAATGACATCTATCGGACAGTTAGGTAGTTCAACTATAAACATTAGTTCATCTTGAAGTAACGAAATGTGTATTATTTTTCTTCATGATTTCTTTAAAATCTAATATCTTTTGATAGACTGAACCGATTGCAATAAAACAAAAACTAAATGTTACCTCAAGTTACGCTCAATCGTTGTGTATAAAAGTTATCTACATTGCTTTCGTATATTTTACGTGATACCCGAACATATAAACAGACAAACAGACACACAGACAAACAGACAAAAATTCTAAATATGCTGGAAATGGGTTCTATTCGTTGTTCTTTAACACCCTGGCTATTCTTTTTGGATTTTCTTTTCATGTACAAAAATTATTTTTCTACAGATTTATTATATGTATAGATAAGGCTTTTACTGCTTGACCGGAAACGTGCTTATAATGAGCGATGGGAATATGCTACCTAGACCTCATTTTCTGCAGTACATGCTACCGCTACCGAGGAGGCAGGTAGTGAATAACTGAACGAGTAGCGTGCCGGAAAAGACTCATTACATTGCTATGAACATCGGAAATATCAGAACTGTTTGGTTTATTTAACCATTTCCTCGCCATTGCACAGCGGTGCGTGATCGCCCCAAAGTTATGAAACCAGATATTTCCTTAAAACATGGATGGTGTTTAGGAAATCTCGGGTTTCCTCATTTCCTTTACAATCGGTTATAACGGACAGAAATAGTGATATGCTTAAAATAGTGATATAAATCAGTGACACATATCTATACATATAATAAAATCGTAGGAAAGTGAAAACTGATATCGATGCCAAAAATATAGTTTTTAGACTTTTTGTCTGTATGTATGTCCGGACTAAACTCAAAAAGTACTGCATGGATTTACTTAAAATGTTGCATGAATATTACTAAGAAGACGAGTCAACATATAGGATACATATTATGACTCTATCACCTACGGACGGAGGAGCTGTGTTAATTTATAAAGTTTAACGTGGATATAATCACAGGTCACAGCTAGTAACACAATATATTAAATTACTTGAGCCGATAGTATTAAGAATTCTCCCAAATAAATTGATGGAGACAACTTTAATGGAGATTAAGTTGCTTATTTCCTAGCTTATAATTAAAAATAATAATAATATCCTGGAACATTATTCACACACGGCCATCTGATCCCAAACTAAGCAGAACTTGTACCATGGAAACCAAATAACTGATATACTACATATATACTACTTTTATCTTTTGTAAATACATACTTACATATATAGAGAATTATGTTAGGGATGAATTAAATAAACATTGTTTTTGCGGTTTGAAGGTAATTTACGATAATACATACATACATACGTAGACTCACGCCTGTTTTCCGGAGGGGTAGGCGTCATTGTATTCTGCAATTTTGTTGCCTTTGTCCATTAGTGGACATCTTTCGACTGTCATGATGAGACAGACACATATTAAACATATTACACCCAGACACAGAACGAATAATCGACTTGAAATAATGAAATTTATTCAGCACTTGTGTATTTACACACTTGTATACACTTGTACTTGTCAAGCTCACAATGTATTACATAAACACAGTTTAAAAACAGTAATTAAAGCAATAAAATATTTTGAATTAGTCCGTCTGTGCGGTCTGTTTCGTCACATATATTTTTAATATCTTTAAATAACTAATAAATAGCAAGTTACTAAGCTATTATTGTTACAGTTAGCAATTGCGTATTAAGATTAAAATTAAAGTATTGAAAACAACGATTAATTACACTAATATTGGTCACGACGGTCACCGTAGCCTAGTTGGTAGTGTTCCTGCCTACGAAGCTGGTGGTCCTGGGTTTGAAACCCGGTAAGTGCAAATATTTGTGTGATGAGCACAAATATTTGTTCCTGAGTCATGGAATTTTTCTATGTATATAAGTATTTATCAATCTATATAAGTATGTATATCGTCGCCTGGTACCCATAGTACAAGCTTTGCTTATTTTGGGGCTAGAATGATCTGTGTGACATTGTCCCCAGATATTGTTATATTATTATATTATTTGCCCTAGGTGGGGATCGAACCCACGGTCTATAGCTTAACAGTCAAGGTTACTAACCATTAGACCAACAGGCTTGTCTATAGTCACATTAAAATCGATGCACAACACAGAACAAAACATACACAAAAATACATACATATAATCGTACTGATATCTCCTCCAATGCAATAGATTACTGTCAGTTTGACAGATCGTTTAGAAAACTGGTTTCGATTCACGTGCGTGCAATACACTCTTTACAAACTAGTGTAGAGCAACTTGATACTTCATTAAACAGAATGTTGTATAAATATGTATAAGGTAGAGGGAAAGTGGACGTCTGATGTGAGAAGATAACATAATTTCAATCTGAACTAGCAGACTGGCATTGTTAATCACTTGTAGACGCATGTAGTAACCAGTAACTTTCATTTGTTAATTATCCTTATCTCTTTATGTCTGCCTGTCGCGCTTTCACGCCAAATCTACTGGACCGATTTAATTGAAACTTGATGCACAGATAGTCTAGAGCATAAGAGAGGACATAGGCTACTTTTTAATGCGAAAAAAGGGTTGTAAAGCGTTGAAAATGAGAGAAGAAAAGGTTGTATGGAAGTATCGTCATTTTTGGAGCTAGAAGCTTGAAACTTATTTTGTAGGCTGTTGATTCGATAACTATACATTTATATTAAAATCGAAGGAAAGTCAAAACTGTACATTGAATATTTTTTTTAAAAGGATCAAGGCGGCGTGATCTACAATGGATATCGAAGTCAAAAATATAGTATCTCGAATTTTTGTCTGTTTGTCTGTATGTATGTCCGGGCTAAACTCAAAAAGTACTGCATGGATTTACTTAAAATTTTGCATGAATATTACTAAGAGGTCGGGTCAACATATAGGCTACATATTATCACGTTATCACCTACGGGGAAGGAGCTGTGATAATTTATAAAATTTAACGCGGGTAAAACCTGCGGGGCACAGCTAGTAAATAAATATGACATTAAAATTACTCCCTCAAGGGTGTAAAGTAACGATAAGAAAAATGGGATGAAAGTTTGTATGGAAATATGTAAGGTTTATGTGAATGTTTTATAAGTTTGCGGCAACAGATAAAATATTAGAGACATTCTGATGTAACATTTACGGAGTCATTACAAAATGTAATAATAATATCTAGGGACAATATCACACAGATCACCCTAGCCTCAAACTAAGCAAAGCTTGTACTATGGGTACCAGGCGACGATATACATACTTATATAGATAGATAAATACTTATACACATAGAAAACATCCATGACTCAGAAACAAATATTCGTGCTCATCACACTAATATTTGCACTTGCCGGGATTCGAACCCAGGACCACCAGCTTTGTAGGCAGGAGCACTACCAACTAGGCTACGGTGACCGTTGTGCGGACGAAGTTGCGGGCACAGCTAGTTTAAGTATATAATAGATTAGGATCCTATTACGATTGCCTCATTTTTACAGTTCACCTACAATGTTCGCGGTAACCCATAACGATGGGATTCATGCCGTCATCCGCAAGAAAACGGCCTCGTTCATAAGTTAACTAAGAGGCAGTTCTGAAGGCTGATTCTTCCTCCGCCATATTAAGCTTTTTTATAAGCCAGGGGAATGTCTTCGCATACCTAATAATAATATATTTTATAATATACATAGATATATATATAATACCTAATGTATAAGATTTTATAACAAACTTCCCAATGATATTAGAGAATTATCTACGAATAAGTTTAAAAGAATTATTAAAACCAAATTGTGTAGCAGGGCATACTACAAAATTTCTGATTATTTAAGTGATAAAGGTGCTTGGGATTGAGTTGGTCTGAGTCAACACACATAATTGTAATTAATCTTAAGTATATTTTATTTTAAAAAAGGATTCCTACTGAGTTTTCTGGCAGTGTTTCTCAGTAGCTGCCACGTCATGCACTGCACGGTAGGGTAAAAAAAATATGACGATTCCACATAAATGTAAAAATTTTACCGAATAAATAATTTTTGACTTGGAATTCAGTGGTCTCAAGTTCAGACCCAAGACGCGCCCGTTAATGATAAGCGAGTCCGTAAACTTCAACATTAGCTACAGCAAGATCTCAGAATTCTATAAATGCTGATGTGAATTGATTATTTAGAACTGATATCAGATAGAAGACAATTTTATTCAATGCCAGTATTTTTTCAAGTCTATTCACATTGTGATAGTTTAGTAAGTAATGCAAAATCTTGAGTTTGCTTTTAACCGGCTTCAGAAGAAAAGAGGTTGTCAATTCAACTGTCTTTTAATGTTTTTTACGTGTTCTCTCAGTTGTTTGTGTATTCGAAAAAAGAAACATTTTTATTCGAAAGGTATCTAAAATACAATATACATTTTTGATGAAATTTAGGTGTGATGAAAAGTTGAAGTTGTTTGTATTTTAAACCATAATTATTTTCTCCAAATCTTTCTCTGTGATTGGTCTGCTGTAAGAAACATTAACATAAAGGAGCTGAGCTCCTATGTGTTTTGTTTCTAGGTGTAATTATCCATATACTTATGTATTTATACAAGAAAAATAGTATATGTAGTATATCAGTTATCTGGTTTCCATAGTACAAGCTCTGCTTAGTTGGGGATCAAGTAAAGCAAGAAGATAAAAAAATGGCTGTGTGTGAATAATGTCCCAGGATATTATTATTAATAAATAATTAATTTCTGGATTTTGCCGGTGAACACTGATTACCTGAAACACTGTATACTTATTTAAGGTAAGTATATTATTTCGTTTATAAAAGGTACGAAGAAAGGAAGTATGTTATGTGAAGTCAGTAGGTATTTTTGTTTGTTTCATAGAATTGTTAGCTCTAACAATGTAACAAGTAATATACAGTCAGTAAAAGGTAAAGTAATTACCGAGAAACAAAATAGGTACACACGGCTACATATGAAGCTATACATTTCCAATATAAGCTGACCTGTCATTGTATGGAAATCCTATACAACGCGAGATCAGCTTATACTGGACATGTATAGCTTGATGTGTAGCCGTGTGTACCAACTATGGCTCTTTATTAATACAATTGTTAATTTTATCGTGTGGGCAGTTGTTACTATACGGAGACGTATATAAATTAAAACACTTAGCGGTCATCCATTAAACGACTGACCGCATGTAGGCGGTATAAATAAAAGGGATAAGCCTACATGCCTTTTTAGCAACCATTTGTAGATTAGTTAATATTTTAATTACCAAATTGTTTGTGATACAATTCGTTTTGATTAATTTATGTGTTATGTTTAAGTGTACATTTGTAATTGATATGAAAAGAAATTTATATTAAAAATGTTTAATTATTTTTTTGTGAACTTGTTATACTTATAATAGTTTGCATGCCCTATATCAGGCAGAACATATTGTACCATACCTACATTTAGCTGACATCTTGAAATGTATTTTATATTGTAATTACCTATGTTCAGCAATAAATGATTCATTGATTGGCGGTCACCACAGTCTGGTAGTGCGAATGTGGGTTCGAATCCCGGTAAGTGCAAATATTTGTGTGATGAGCACGAATATTTGTTTCTGAGTCATGGATGTTTTCTATGTATATAAGTATTTATCTATATATATAAGTATGTATATCGTCGCCTGGTACCCATAGTACAAGCTTTGCTTAGTTTTGGGCTAGGATGATCTGTGTGACATTGTCCCCAGATATTATTGATTGAAATTATCCGGTGCACCGTTCTTGACGTAACTTCAATGCAAATGTGGCCTCGAGTAGATCGCCCGGTGGATGAGGGTTACGAGGAGGCGGTAATTGCTTAGTCTATTAATAGCTTTTGTTGCTGGCCTAAACTTACGTAATACATCACACTAATACTATACAGGCGAAACTTTGTGAGTTTTTTGTTTGTTACTTCTTCACGACTAAACGCCTGGATAGATTTCAATAACATTTGGCATGTGGTTAGCTGACACCCTAGATTAACACATAGGCTATAATTTATAAAGTATAACGCGGGTAATACCGCGGGGCACAGCTAGTAAAAAAAAAAGGTTTTTATTCACGTAGACTTTAAAAAAGCGCTTTTAAATAGTCAGAACATGTTTGTAGTAATACAGTTATTATTTCTAGTTGCATATTACAGATATTAGGTACACGGAATGTTAAAACATTTATACAATTTATTTTATAATAGTAGTGATAATTAGCTAGCTTGTATTAAGTTATTGTCAAGGAGATTATGTTTAGGTTTAATGATTGAAATGTACCTATATTTTACTACATACTGTCTGAATGTTTCTGTCTATATTAAGTAATGAATTCAGTATTATTATTATAATGGACCTTGTGTTTAAAACGACGGTCGCGCTTTAATGCTATCACCGGATCCAATGCGCCCCAACTGAGAAGACCCAGCGAAACAAACTCAGCAGGTTCATCTACTACCTAGTATACTTATAATGGCCAATTCCATGCAAAAGCGACGAATAGAAAGTCCATGCATCTTTTAATAAGTAGACTAAACCGGCGAGCATGTATGAAGAATAAAATTACAGTAAACGAGGCAAAATATATGTGCAAAGACCGTGAACGTTTTTTTTATATTTATTAAATTTTGTACACACGAAATTGAAATTGCGAAATAAAATATCTTTATCTTTATCACAGAAATGACAAAAGTAAATTACTTAAATGAAGAAGAGGCGGGTAGTACATGGGTGTATGACGTGTATGTATGTATCTATTTGAGACGAATATAACCATTCCAGAGGCCTACTGGGTGGGTTGAACAACTCTGACGTAAGAATAGTCACCGCCCACAATATTAAATAATAATTATAATTGTCTGTCACTCCATCGCCAGTACTTAACGTTCCTGTTAAAGCTCTCCCGTATACAGTCTTATCTATCTTATATATATTTACGTCTTAAAGGGAATCTTTGTGCATAAGTTTTAGTTTCAAGGTCCAACTGTGAAGCTGAACTGAAAGCCTTTTAGTAAGTGAGACAGGGCCTTTCACCGTATACCTACTTATATAGAGTCTTATGTAACGTGGTCGCTTACTATAGAACTCATAAGAAGGCTCAAAGTCACCCAAAGAGTAATGGAGAGGGCTACGCTCAGAGTATCCCTGCTCTATCGAATCAGAAACGTCAAAATCCGCAGACGAACCAAAGTCACCGACATAGCCCGAAGAATTGCCAAGTTGCCAATTGAACTGAAGTGGCAGTGGATGGCACATAGTTCGTAGAACCGACGGCCGTTGGGGAGCCTGGGACAGAAACGTTCTCGAGTGGCGACCACGAACAGGAAAACGCAGCGTGAGCAAGCCCCTAAAACGTGGATCGACAATCTTGCAAGGTCGCGGGAAGCCAGCCAGCACATGACCGGTGATTGTGGAGATCCTTGGGGGAGGGAGATCCTTTGTCTAGCAGTGGACGTCTTTCGGCTGATATGATGATATTTAAAATCCAAGAGACTATTTTGCTACTTAACGCTACTTAAGATATGTTCTTATTCAGGATACTTGGTTCCTAAAGATGTAATACAAAACATCGACACATGGGCCAACGAACGTGTCAGAGGTACTGGGTAATGTCAGGGTAGCCCTATCAGAATTGATCGGCAGCTTCGCTTCCGCATAAGCTTTTTGTGTGTATTTGATCCATAGGCTGCATACGTGTAGATTTAAAATTGAAAAACCCATACGCCATTACATAGTTTTGGAAAATAGCTGATACTCTTACACTGCTAGACCGATATTTAGCAAACATAGCTAAGAACCACCACAAGGAAACTGGGATTCAAATAAAAAAGCGCACCGGAATTGGTATCTATATCTGTGTGCGAGCTACGATGCCACAGACAGTCACACACACATACAGAGACAGACATCGACTTCAAACTTATAACGCCCCTCTTTTTGCGCCGGGGGTTAAAAAAATAATAGAAAGACTAATAGTACGCTTGAAATAAAATATGTACAAACATATTTTTTGCTTAAGCAAGGTCATGCGTATGGGCAGAACGATCAGAACGTTCACTTCATATAATAGCCTGGCAATTATGGACTGCATACTTGTTATCTTATTTGACGATCGCAGCTACACAATAAGTTTATATACCTAGTTGTTTTGGCCTACATGATGTATAATTATGCTGTGTGGTGATCCCATCCAAAGGAGGCGCTCATAGCTAGATGCTCTCACCGGTCCGTAAGCGATCGGCGAGGTTAAGCAACTAGGCTCGCGGTCAGTCCATATATGGGTGACCGCCAAAGTGGTTTAATTTCTCTGCGTCTCCGTGCTTCGGAGGGCACGTTAAGCTGTCGGTCCCGGCTGTAGTCATTAGACAACAGTCGTTAAGCCATGTCAGAGGCCTACTGGGCGCTTTGAGCAATCTGACACTAGGGTTAGCACTACCCATACGATAAGCAAGCATCTCATCCCGTGGGGGGCGTAGAAACCATCCGAGGGAATACCTACCAGAAAACGGGCATCAGCGTTTTTCTGTGAACTATGACCATCCAACTGCGACCGTCAACCCGTCGGCCAAGCGTGGCGATTATGGCATATCCCCCCATTCGGTGGGGAGGCTTTTGTCCAGCAGTGGCTGATATGATACTGTATATTATGTATGCGATAGAACTATATATAAATATATATATATATATATATATATATATATATATATATATATATATATATATATATATATATATATATATATATATATGTATATATGCAGCACGAACCGGAAAACGCGGCGTCGGCAAGCACCCTACAAGATAGACCAATGATCTTGTGAGAGTCGTTGGAAGCCACTGGATGCGCGTAGCGCAAGACCGGCAATTGTGGAGATGTTTGGGAGAGGACTTTGTGCAGCAGTGGGCTTACGGCTGATATGATGCTAGACAAAACATCCCGCCAGAATAATAAAAAAACTTGAGAGGTGTCAAGGGACACCCGGATGGAACGAAGTTATTTCTTATTATTTATTATGTACAAAAAACCTGTATGCACTCAACATAAATAATCGTCGCGACACCACACTGTTCAATGCGAAATAGAAATGAAAATATCTGGCTTGCTTTCTATAAGAGAGAGAGAGAGACAGACAGAGAAACATGCGCACGCCCCACAGCTGCAAAAAGTGTCGTGACAACTTTTCGTGAGATTTTTTTCCGTCTAGCCCCCTTTCACAACGCGCGATAAGGAACTTCGTTCCAATAATATCCTGGGACATTAAAAGTAGTATATCAGTTATCTGGTTTCCATAGTACAAGCTCTGCTTAGTTTAGGAACAGATGACCGTGTGTAAATAATGTCCCAGGATATTATTATTATTTAGGGTTAAAAAAATCTGTCTTTTCGAAGTATGGGAGTTGGCCGTAATACAACCCGTGCCTCAAAGAGCACGTAAAACCGTCAATCCTGTGCCTGACCTCTATCTAGTTGTGTCGCTAGTCGTCGAATTGAAAGTGGCCCTGTGTTTACCCACACAGACTTGTGCATAATAATATGTCTCGCGCAATTGCCTAGTCTCCATAAATATTGGTCGACATGACCAAGTATACTTGCTGTTCAATAACTCAAGTATTTAATGCGAGACACTCGTAATGAATTATTTTCTCAGAATTTGTTTGCATTAACTAGTCTATTTATCCTGACTCTGGGTGTAATTATCTATATAAGTATGTATTTAAAAAAGAAAAGTAGTAGGTATATATAGTATATCAGTTATCTGATTTCCATAGTACAAGCTCTGCTTAGATTGGGATCAGATGAGCGTGTGTGAATAATGTCGCAGGATATTAATATTATCCTCGTACATAACGTACAGTCAACGCCACGTGATTCACTTTAAGCTGAACAATGCCTCTTTTACGTTGATAATTAGGTGCACTGTATCCACTAAAGTTACGTCGACGGTATGGTCGAGTTTTCAGAAGATTTCTGAGAACTCGACCCAACAGTCGAAGTAACTTTAGTGGATACAGTAGCACTACAGTATAGTTCTATTGTATCCACTAAAATTACATCGGCTAAACTAGAGGTCGAATGCTCAGTTGACTTAATATTTCCTATCTTAAATTAACGGTAGACAGATTGTGTCTCTAACACAATACTTAAAGAATGATCTGTCATATTTCGACATGTACATTTTATACGTAACTAGCGGCCCGGTACCTACGTGCTTCACTACGTATAAGGCATAGTAATAAAAAAATGATTATTAAGTTCATTTATTCAAACAAAACAATATTTTAAATTGCTAAAAGATATTGATTTTACACTTTTTAAAACTTTTTGTAACTTAATGTTACCCTAGTGTCATTACCTGGACTTCCACGAATAATTCAAGACCAAAATTAGCCAAATCGGTAAACGCGTTGTTGAGTTATAACATTACAACGAAAAGTGGTATTGATTTTTATATATATAGATTAAACTTCAATCTATCTAATATTAAAGTTTAATTAATAACCATCACAAGTTTTAATGAAAAATAACATTAAAAATGCCAAGGTGTTTTTAATATCCACGGGTTGCGTCTTCACACCAATTTATCGCATTAAATTAAAATTTAAATGAAACAATACAACTAATAGGTAACAATTGAGTCGACTCAAAGTGAAACATTGATTTTTGACGCTCATAGAAATTATAATTTTGGATGCTCCTGCTTTTGTTAGGACATATTTTACTGAACCAAATATTATCCATTATTGACAATATTAAAACAACATAACAATACGAGGTGTTTTGTTGTTTTAATATTGTCAATAATGGATAATATTAAATACAATAAAATAAATTATGAGGTACCTTTAACTATTTATGTAGAGAACAGAGTACAGTTTTGAACTTTACCATTTCTAATATTAAACTCTCAATCACCGCACCTTCTCAAAAGCCGGTGTGAACGCAATTAAAAAAAACCGGACAAGTGCGAGTCAGACTCGCCCATAAAGGGTTCCGTAGCAGCAAGTATTTCAGTTGATTAAATGAAAGCAAATAGCGGTTTACGATTTATGACGTTTTAAAAAAAACTACTAGTTAGATCTCGTTCAAACCAATTTTCGTTGTTAGTTTTCATGGTAATGTACATCATATATTTTTTTGTTTTATTATTCTCTTATTTTAGAAGTTACATGGGGGGGGGGGGGGACTCATTTTACCACTTTGGAAGTGTCTCTCGGGCAAACTATTCAGTTCAGAAAAAAATGATATTTGAAACCTCAACATCATTTTTGTAGACCTATCCATAGAAACCCCACATGTATGAATACGATGAAAAAAAAATTATGAGTTTCAGTTCTATGTATGGGGATCAGATACAGACAGATCAAAATTATTGTTATTTTTCTATTTTTGTGTAAAAATCTTAATGCGGTTCACCGACTACATATACTTACCAAGTTTCAACAGTACAGCTCTTATAGTTTCGGAAAAAAGTGGCTGTGACATACGGACGGACAGACAGACAGACATGACGAATCTATAAGGGTTCCGTTTTTGCCATTTGGCTACGGAACCCTAAAAATGCCTTTGTTTGGAAATGTAATATGGATGGTCTTAGTACTTCTTAGTAAATCTAAAAGCTCAAAACTCTGTAATCTGTAAAAGCGTACATATTTTTCAATTTAGACAATAATACTTAACGTATTTGCGCACGTTGTTAATCTACTTATCATCCGCATACAGTTTGAGGAAAAAAGGAAAAATATTACAATACCTAACAGCTTTATATTTATCTAGCCATGCCGGTTTTACCCGCGTTAAAATTTATAAATTATAGCCTATGTGTTATTCGGATGTATAAGCTATATTAATACAAAGTTTCATCAAAATCAGTTGCGTAGTTTTTGCGTACAACAGTAACAAACATCCATACTCACAAACTGTCGCATTTATAATATTAGCAGGACTAGACAATTACAGTTCTACGTCAGTATAGGTTCGAACTGTATTTTGAAAAGGATTCCAATTCTAATTAATTTAATAGCTTTCCATGTTATCCACGCACTATTTATTTTGCCAATGTTCAGTGAAAATTGATATTGTGGACGGCTTGGGATAATTAAAAGTATTAAGTACAAGTGGATTTGTAAGTATTAAATATAAGTGACCAAAAAGCTGGCCTATTTTGGGACAAAGAATTAGCATTGCCATACAGCGTGGCAATGCGGCCAGCCTTCTGGGCACCTTAACCCCCGACGATGCGGAGGAATTCTACGATGCCCTATAACTTAGTTATAGTAGCTAGGTATTATAGTTAATTTCGCTGATATTATGCTTTTTCTTATAAGTTAAGTTAATTAAGTAATGGAATCAGGCGTCACTTTGCGGAAATCCATAACAATCAAAATACAAAATCAATATGTAGTGTAAATTGCGCTAATTGTCAGTTTAATCATGCCAGGATGCAATTTGCACCGCCCTCCCGCCCGCAAAAATGTGCCCGCAAGAAGGACAATATAAAAAAGCAAATTACACGCGCCAGTACGATACCCAACACGTGTTTCAGTCCTCCACGGACCATTCTCAAGGGCTGCTAACTCGTCGAGTGCTCAAAGGAGACTCCTTACTCCTTACTTTTCTTGCATGTGCACAAACTTGCGGGCGGGACGGCGGTGCAAATTGCATCCCGGCATGATTAAACTGACAATTAGCGGAATTAACACTACATATTGATTTTGTATTTTGATTTAAGTAAAATATTTATATTTGAATTTCTTTATTGGTTCAATTAAAGTAATAAAAATGGTTCAGTAGTGGATAAAACCAGTGGATTACGATATAACTATTTACAGCACTATGATCATAAATAACAGCTGAAAGGAGTCAACTTCTGAACAAAAGCCACCCTCTAAAATGATCTTGGAGGGGATATGCCATAATAGCCACGCTTGGTAGACGGGTTGGCGATCTCAGTATAGTACTCAGAAAGAAGCTGCTGCCCGTCTTCTGATATATATATCCCTCGGGTCGACTTCTTCGCACGGGATGAGATGGGGTGCTAATATTCTGAGGTTAACCGAGAAATACATTTCAAAAATTCTACTTACCATTTTAAATGTCAGTTCACTCACAAATAAATGTAATTATGAAAAATAAACGGAATGGAATATGGCTTTTATAACCACACCCATTTGATATATGTATATACAATAAATATTTAATGTACGATAAAAGGAACAATACTTTACAATTAACTGACAATGTAATCTAGAAATTTGTTGTATCACCCATTGTTTTTTTTTTATCTGATTTACTTTATATCAGATCAAAAAACCAATAGGTGTCACAATAAATTGTATTGTTGGAAGATTATTTATTATAGGGGAAAACTGGGAACAGTTGATTACCCCTTTGGCTAATTATTTAATTTTAATATAGTAGAACTAAATAAAATAATAGCTCAGTAACTTAACATTAGCTTGACAAGTACAAGTGTATGTCAATACCCAAGTGCTGAACAAATTTCATTATTTCATTTAAAAAAATAGTTAAAAATAGTTATTGCCTACTATAGCTACAATTTGTTTTACTAGGTATTTTTTTTTTTTTTTTTATGTCAGAGGTCGACAAACGAGCTAGTGGGTCACCTGATGGTAAATGATCACCGCCGCCCATGGACACTCGCAACACCAGAGGAGTCGCGGGTGCGTTGCCGGCCTTTAAGAGTCAGCAAACAAGTGTTGCTGACCCTTCCCTCCCACCCCGATGAGCTCTGGCGACCTTACTCACACTCAGAAATACTTCCCCAGTCGGGCTGCCCTTCGAGCGAATGAACGCTGTGTCCTACCTCTCTTAAGATTCCTAAGCTATATTACCTACCATTGCTATAGTGCGAAGTTAATAGTATATATTATTTAGATACACAGCCACTAGATAGAAAATCCCAAATGTTTAAGTTATGATTTTTCCACATTTTATTTATGATAGCTGTGCCCCGCGGTTTTACCTGCGTTAAATTTTATAAATTATCACAGCTTCTCCCCGTAGGTGATAGCGTGACAATATGTTGCCTATATGTTGACCCGACCTCTTAGTAATATTCATA
This sequence comes from Pseudoips prasinana, assembly GCA_951640165.1. Taxonomy (NCBI): domain Eukaryota; kingdom Metazoa; phylum Arthropoda; class Insecta; order Lepidoptera; family Nolidae; genus Pseudoips; species Pseudoips prasinana. Next base: position 24,098,973 of record OX621246.1, read on the forward strand.
CAAAATTTGAAGTAAATCTATGCAGTACTTTTTGAGTTTAGCCCGGACATACATACAGATAAACAGACAAAAATTTTAAAAACTATATTTTTGGCTTCGATATCGATTGTAGATCACGCCCCAAGTATGCTTTTAAAAAAATATTCAAAGTTCAGTTTTGACGTTCCTATGATTTTATTATATGTATAGATGTTTGGGTTTTGTATGATATTGCATCAGTATATGAAAATCTTTGTAAGTATTCAAGGTCCTTTGTCTCTACTTTTATTCAATACTAGCTGTGCCCCGCGGTTTTACCCGCGTTAAACTATAAATTATCACAGCTCCTCCTCCGTAAGTAATAGCGTTATAATATGGAGCCTATATGTTGATCCGACTTCTTCGTAATATACATGCAAAATTTGAAGTAAATCCATGCAGTACTTTTTGAGTTTAGCCCGGACATACATACAGACAAACAGATAAACAGACAAAAATTCTAAAAACTATATTTCTGGCTTCGATATCGATTGTAGATCACGCCCCAGGTATCTTTGTAAAAAAATATTCAATGTACAGTTTTGACTTTCCTACGATTTTATTATATACTAGCTGTGCCCCGCGGTTTTACCCGCGTTAAACTTTATAAATTATTACAGTTCCACCCCCGTAGGTGATAGCGTGATAATATGTAGCCTATATGTTGACCCGACCTCTTTGTAATACTCATGCAAAATTTGAAGCAAATCCATGCAGTACTTTTTGAGTTTAGCCCGGACATACATACAGACAAACAGACATGCAGGCAAAAATCCTTAAAACTATATTTTTGGCTTCGATATCGATTGCAGGTCACGGGGCAAGTATCCTTATTAAAACATATTCAATGTACAGTTTTGACTTTCCTACGATTTTATTATATGTATAGATTTTATGTGGAATAATAACTTGATTCACTGTACATAGATTTGATGTCTCATGGAGTTAAATTTAATATTGTGTTTAGCGGGTAATATACTTATAACAAATCAACATCTGTCCTTATATTATTATTCAGCTCGTTCTACTACCTAATACAAATTTACAAGAAACTAGACTACGTCATAAACACAATAACTGTCCTCATTTTTTACTATTGCGCATAGGACATATTGCACAATAGAACCTGGGTGACTGATCTCCACTCATTTTATTTACCTATGATGATAACTCATCTAGCAAGATTCGACTATTATCTCCGTAAAGCCCTAATCTGTATATTTTCTCGATAACGTCAGCGTTTTATTTGAGAAGTCTTCTCTTTCTTCATTTCTCTTACTAATTATTTATACACCGCATTTTAATTAAGCTCTCTGACCGCAAAAGAAATATTTTAGATAGGTATACGTTTCAATAAAACGTTTCCTGATCTTTTTAGATATTCTTAGTGAAAAGAGAAAACTGGCCACTTTTATAGATAATATTTAAAAACTAATTAAGATATTTGAAAATGTGAAACTCTTTGGCTTTAAGTGCAGTGTTGTTTCATCTAGTCTCAACTGTTTTAATATTTTAGCGCAATGTTTTTATTTTATTAGTATTTCTTTCTCTATGACTGTGCATTAGTTCTCAAACAAATATGAACATTATGAAATTAATAATGCAATAATACCATTATACCTATTAAAAAAATAAATATCGAGAAGATATAAAAAGTATATTTTTATACAATTAGATATATCCTATGTGCCAAACAGTCCTACTTATATTATTAACTAGCTGACCCGACAGACCTTGTCCTGTCTTAACGAAGACTATTAACGCACGCTATCTGTCAATACTATGTCAAATAAAAAAAAATTACATTAAAAAAGGTTATATTGTCCAAAGCGCTAAGGTTAAATTAGAAATAATATTTGGTTGTGAAGTATTCTTAAATTTTCTTATTTTCCGCGCAATTTTAAATTCTTTTTTTTACATAAGAACCTTCTCCTGACAATAACAAACACAATAAAAAAAGAAATAGTGAAATCGGTCCAGCCGTTCACGCGTGATGTCGTGACAACGGAAAACGGGTTTCATTTTTATATATATAGATATGAAAGTTTGGACGTTTGTTATTCAATCACTCAAAAAGGGCAGAGCTGATGTAGTTGAAATTTGGAATGGAGATAGGTTATAGCCTGAATAGGCTACTATACATTCCCAAATCACGGGATACGCCGCGGGCGCAGCTAGAAGTACAATATATAGTACTGTTGGAGCATTATTGTTCTTATCACTTAGTCATTAGTGTCATCACTTATGATGACCACCATGTATTAGTCTGATAAGTAACAACAATTCCTATTTAAGGCGTACACTAATTTTTATGATTCAGTTTATCGTAAGTACTTCGCGCCAGTCATAGCATATGTAATAATATTGTCCTCCTGATTGAATTTGAGTCACGATGGCCAGTCACAATAGAGAATAGCCAATTGTGCGGGAATTATTATAGTGTTTAAATGTAAACTCTCATGTTCTGATGGGACGACTAGCGACGCGACCGGAAAGCGCTCAGGTCCAGGATTGACGACTTTACATGCTCTCCGAGGAACGGGAGTGTTTTCACTGAGCAAAAAAATACCCAGGTTTTGAACCCAGGACCTCATTATCTGCGGTTGAACACGCTACCGCTAAACCAACGAGTAATTATAAATTACGGTAGCGTGTTCTAACGTGGTCCCGCCGTATACGATACCCACGTTGTTGGTACAAAACGGATTTAACGACGCCGTTTTTTTTCTCTGCAGACACCATTCCCTGTAGTTCCGGTAGTTGGATTTTGAAAGTAAGGGGTTTGAGAAAGTTCTCTTGTCACTTGTCTTCATCTTCGGCATATGCCTTTTTTATCTGTCTTTTTTTTTGTTTTTATAAGGCAGCAGGAATGCCTACGTGTGCCACCCGCAAAAAGTGTCTGCGGATGGCTATGTCGGACGCGCACCGACTAAAACCTAACCCGCCGTGGACTTCTTCTAGCGCCTGATGGGGGAGCCCCGGGAACGTGGGTATGCTGCTCCGGTGCTTCCCTTTAACGCCATGTCCCAGATCGTCGAGACACGTACTCTGGGAGGGCTCTGGATTCCCCTTCCCTATTGCCGACTCCTGCCAGTCTGGCACAGCGACAATCATTACCACAAACAGATCGCTGTCTTCTCGGAGCTACTTGCACATGGAGGCAGTAGAGGACACTACTCACACTGCCGCCGCAGCCCCGAGGGGAGTTGGGCTACCGGCTGCCGCCGCCTCCCCGACGCCTCCACCGACTGCGAGCGGGATTGGCTCGTTCCCGATACCCGATCCCGCTCGGCGGCCTCCTTCTGGAGCAAGACTGCCTCACAGAAGGAGAACACGGCGTCCCATTTGGTGGAGTCACCCGCCAGCATCGCCTTGTCCTAGATGGTTGGGAGGCGTACCCTGGGAGGGCTATGTATTGCCCTCCCCTATTGCCGACTCCTGGTAGTCAGGCACAGCGACTGCGCCACAATCAAGAGATCACACAATTCTGTGTATACCTACTTTATTAACTCCTGCCTAGTTGGCCTGTATCCGTTATGATTGGCTGTGGTAGTTGGACTTCACGTACAGCAATTAAGTACTTCGTATTCATTAGTAATATTGTTTATATACCATTGTTCAAATACAAAATGGCTTTACAGAACGAAGCCCGGTTAGAAAATTGTTCATAAAATTATCTGACATCAGTTAAAGTTAAAGGCAAGTTAGACAAAGTTAAAAAAAAATATATATGTGTATATTGGAATTGTGTTTAACTACCCTGTACCACTAGACCAGGTTAGTGACCCTGTCTGTTAAGCCACAGGTCGAAGGTCCTTTTCCCACCCGGGATAAATCTATGTGTGATGAACACGCTTACGGTCACCGTAGCCTAGTTGGTAGTGCTCCTGCCTAGGAAGCAGGTGGTCCCGGATTCGAATCCCGGTAAGTGCAAAAAATTGTGTGATGAGCACGAATATTTGTTTCTGAGTCATGGATGTTTTCTATGTATATAAGTATTTATCTATCTATATAAGTATGTATATCGTCCCCTGGTACCCATAGTTACAAGCTTTGCTTAGTTTGGGGTATATAATATAATATTTTGCACACAGATCATTCTGTGTGAAAAATATTATATTATATTTATTCTTAATATTATACCTGTTCTTCCTGGATGTCATTCATCAAAAATATGTATGTTTTTAAATTAGAAATAAACTTGTATGACTATCAGTTGTCTGGTTACCATAGTGCAGGCTCTGCCTAGTTTGTCAAATGGCAGTTCATCGAATCCCAAACTAGGCAGAGTTTGTACTATGGCAACCAGACAACTGATAGACATACATGATAGTTGTACCAAGGTGTTTATTATTTTATTTATATACCTATATAACAATATTAACTTATTTTTATTACTTAACTATTATTGGTCAATCCAATTGGTAACAATCATTTTTTTTTTCAAGAATTGAACACTATTAAAAAATACTTTTTTTTTTTCATATAAATTCCATGCCAAATTTATAAATAAACATTAATCAAAAACAGTACCTATTTGAAATTAAATATAACACAGTTCAACTCCAATAGTTTATTTATCTTAATAGGTATTACGATAACCTTCGAGGTTCCGTAAATAATCATTCTTATAGATATACGAAAGAGTATATTATTGTATGCAAATAACTTACTTATTTAAAAGGCAAACGAAATGCCAAAACAAAAGGAAAGTTGCGAATTATTTCGTTGCCGTTTGTAGAGCATTCACTTTGTTCGCGCACACACACTCCACACAAGTCTATAAGTTATTTATACTAACATAGAGCACAACTTTAACATAACATTTACACTAAAAGCACTATATTACTTATCACTAATTTAGTTGAACGCATTTTAAATGTAACCGAAATCGAGAGCAGGACTCACTTGAATAAACGCGATTTTTGTTAACCGCGTTTTCGCTACAAACACGTTACGAAGCGAACTAAACCGGCCCGCCTCGTTTTTGTCGTTTTATTTATTGTGTATTTATATTCTTTTATTTTCATATGAATGAACAACGCGAACATATACACAGGATGTTGGCAGCGCGAAGGTCGGATGTGCTTTGGCACTGTTGCCGATTACGACCGTGTATAAGTTATTTTGTTATAGTTTAATTAATACGAGAGCCGTTCGCATTTTGATAAACGCGCGCGCGCCAGCGTAAGGCACGAACCGCTCTGATTGGCAGGTTGTTCTGCAGACACTATGCGCGTATCGCGGTTTTGGCGGGACATCCGCTTTTAGCCGGCCGAGCCAGTACATGGTGGCAACTTTCTCTACTTGAACTCTGCAGTCATCGTCTTGCAATTTATCTTTTTATCTTTCTATACTTTGGTAACGTTTTGTTGAGCTTTAAGTGCAAGTACGATGTGCATTTTTAGTGCCAATTTATATATTTTTTAAAGTCACAAGTGTACGTATTATTTGATTAGTAAAATCAACGTACGTGCAGAATATTTTACACGCTAACCAAACAGATAGCACTTTCACCTTTAATTTCCCAAAGTTTAAAATTTATATACCTTATTCTGTAAAAGTTACAATGTAATAAAATGAACGCCATTAAATACCATAATAATAATAAATTCTTTAGATATATAGATAGATGGAGTACACTTTATTGCACCAAAAGAAACTATATATGACTGACAAATAAGCTTTTTTATTCATTATCAACTAAATAATTAATCTCTTCTTTCGCTTTGTCTTTTGGACTAGATATGATCCTATATCCCAGAAGGCAGTGTCTTCCATATGACTAGGTTACATTATTTAGTTAGTATACACATATATTTAAATTTAAAATAATGCCATAACATAAATTAAGTTATATCATCTACTATATAAAAATAAGTCGGGTTTTCCTTCCTGACGCTATAACTCCAGAACGCACGAACCGATTTCCACGGTTTTGAATTCGTTGGAAAGGTCTCGGGCTCCGTGAGGTTTATAGCAAAGAAAATTTATAAAATTTAACGCGGGTAACACTGCGGGGCACAGCTAGTTAAATATAAAGAAAATAAATGAAGAAGTAAGAGATAGTTACAACCCAGTCAAAGTTGTGTGCATAATATGTCAGTCTGGGAGGGTGAACTGGTAATTGCGATTTTATTGATTAAGCACTGTTAGGAGAGTCACTGTATTATCATATTAAAGGGATATATGTTTAGTATTCGATTTATTAATGTAGTACCTGCAAAGATAATAATTATTGGTACTAAAATCTATGGTAATATTGTATTACATTCATAAGAAATTAAACTAACCCTGGTGCTACAGTTTTTAATGTCAATGTTCTCATTATACTGAATATTAACGAACTAATAGGTAACAAAACAAGACAGGTTTAAAAAAATTAAAACAGTATAATGTAACGTAATAAAATATGTATAATATAATGTTATCATAACAAGATAACATGACCCCGGTGGCACCGCCTTTAATGTCAATGTTCTGATTATACATACATAGACTCACGCCTGTTTGCCAGAGGGATAGGCAGAGACAACGGATTGCCATTTGTCACGATCTTTGCACGCGTCTTTTGCCTCAATTGCTGTCATTATATTCTTCATACATGCTTGCCGGTTTAGGGTACTTCTGACCTGTCCTTTCTTGAGAACGTCTCCGATTTGGTCAGAGAATGTTCGAGGAGGTCTTCCCCTTCCGGTTGTTCCATTCACACAGGCCAGGTATACTTCTTTGGTCAATCTTCTTCCATTCATCCTTTCTAAATGGCCAAACCAATGTTCTGATTATTAAATATATAATACAATAAAAACACATTAGCTACAAATATAATGATGACTTTGTAGTTATTATTGACAATTAACTGTAAGGCACTATTATCTTTAATAATAATAATATCCCGGGACATTATGCACACACGGCCATCTGATCCCAAACTAAGCTGAACTACTTTTCTTTCTTATATAGATAATTTCACCCAGCCTCAGAACAAACAGACATGTTCACGCACACAAATATCTGTCCTGGGTGGGAATCGAACCCACGCCTTGCAGCGTGAAAGGCAAGCATTTAACAACCACGCCAACCGATCCGTCAAACGTCATCTATACATATAATAAAATCGTAGGAAAGTCAAAACTGTACATTGAATATTTTTTTAAAAGGATACTTGGGGCGTGATCTACAATCGATTTATGCCCGGTTCCTTTATTTTACGATCCGTCATTGGACCAACGTTACCATCCGTAATTCAGCTACCGATACCGATGAAAAACTAGTGTTCCACAATGCCCTACCTGCGACGAACATCCGTAGTTTAAACCACCTACGACTCGTTCGGCGATGAACCTCTCTCTCCTCTTCACGATTAGTTATAACAAAACGTCGTACGTCAATTATGCAACTAAAATCATTTATTATTCTGTAATATTATGTGAGTAATAGTACAAATTACTGTACTTATAGTTACAGTAATAATTTAATTTGCGTTTTAGATTTAAAATATTTATAAATCATTAGTATTGAAAATTTGATGTTACGAGTGCATGGTGTGAACAAAACGCGTAACAGGAAAGCGCATGGCGCATGCGTCTGTCGTCTGACGTCTGTCCAGGAGTATTTCATGGTTTCTAAATAAGTTTTTAAATGGAGTATTTAATCTAAGGTTTGTGGTTATGAAATCTTAGAAGATAGAAAAATAATCAACCCTTTCTAACGGAAAACAAAGCCATGAATTATCTATCAGCTTCAGAGCTAGACATCACGGAAATCTCCTCAAACACTATGTTAACTACCAAAATAAAATACAAACGACTGGTAAACCGACCGAATTCGACTAGTAATCAAAGCAGTAACGCCTCGTTATTTTGACAGTTCCGTGACAGTAGAAAATATTTATAGGAACACTTTCGAACGCATCTCCATACAATAAGCTTACTAACGTCCTCCCATCCGTTAGTAACCAGACGTTGGTTATTTGGATAACGACTAGTATTTTTTAGGAACGGTTTTGCGTTACGGCTGGTAGAAATTCTAACTATTCGTAGTAGAAACGATTCGTTTTTGGAATATAGGAACCGGGCGATAGAAGCCAAAATATAGTTTTTAGAATTTTTGTCTGTTTGTCTGTATGTATGTTCGGCCTAAACTCAGGAAGTACTGCATGGATTTACTTAAAATTTTGCATGAATATTACTAAGAGGTCGGGTCAACATATAGGCAACATTTATCACGCTATCACCTACGGGGGGAGCTGTGACAATTTATAAAGTTTAACGCGGGTAAAACCGCGGGGCACAGCTAGTTGGTAATAAAATATAAAGTAATGTTATCTTTTTACGTTACATGCATAACAAGATAACATGAACATGGTGCCACCGTCTTTAATGTCAATGTTCTGATTATATTGAATGTTAACGAACCATTAGCTAACGAAAGATGGCAGGTTTACGCCCGGTTCCTATATTCCAAAAACGAATCGTTTCTACTACGAATAGTTAGAATTTCTACCAGGCGTAACGCAAAACCGTTCCTATAAAATACTAGTCGTTATCCAAATAACCGACGTCTGGTTACTAACGGATGGGAGGACGTTAGTAAGCTTATTGTATGGAGATGCGTTCGAAAGTGTTCCTATAAATATTTTCTACTGTCACGGAACTGTCAAAATAACGAGGCGTTACTGCTTTGATTACTAGTCGAATTCGGTCGGTTTACCAGTCGTTTGTATTTTATTTTGGTAGTTAACATAGTGTTTGAGGAGATTTCCGTGATGTCTAGCTCTGAAACTGATAGAGAATTCATGGCTTTGTTTTCCGTTAGAAAGGGTTGATTATTTTTCTATCTTCTAAGATTTCATAACCACAAACCTTAGATTAAATACTCAATTTAAAAACTTATTTAGAAACCATGAAATACTCTTGGACAGACGTCAGACGACAGACGCATGCGCCATGCGCTTTCCTGTTACGCGTTTTGTTCACACCATGCACTCGTAACATCAAATTTTCAATAGTAATGATTTATAAATATTTTAAACCTAAAACGCAAATTAAATTATTACTGTAACTATAAGTACAGTAATTTGTACTATTACTCACATAATATTACAGAATAATAAATGATTTTAGTCGCATAATTGACGTACGACGTTTTGTTATAACTAATCGTGAAGAGGAGCGAGAGGTTCATCGCGGAACGAGTCGTAGGTGGTTTAAACTACGGATGTTCGTCGCAGGTAGGGCATTGTGGAACACTAGTTTTGCATCGGTATCGGTAGCTGAATTACGGATGGTAACGTTGGTCCAATGACGGATCGTAAAATAAAGGAACCGGGCATTAGTCCTTGATACAACAACATAATTATTACCTACAAAGCTTATAATTATTTGTTAAGGATTTTTTTTTCTTTAGGAAGCAGACGAGCTAGCGGCCCACCTGATGGTAAATGGTAACCGCTGCTCATGGACATTCGCAGTGCCGGGGGGCACAGCAAACCGCTGCCTACCGTGATATTAATACTCTTTTTAAATCTCGTTTGAAGAAGGACATGTCGTAGCGCTGGGGAAAAAGGTAATGTTCTGTGGACGACTGACCAGGTGACTTATGACGCTTCTAATTATTCTCTGTAATAATTGCCAGACCAACAGGACAAGTTAACGTACTCGCTGGGGCACGGAGGACAGTTGTAACGGAAATGCCGCATCATTCTTTTATTTATTGTACCTTCTATTTACATGTTAATGTATTTTTTGCGTAAATTGCACGTTCTGCAAGCTGAACTAGAGTATCACATAGGAATCAGGTACTCAGTGGCGCCCAACATATATTTTGTATATTAATTTAAATATAAATTAAATTTTTATATATCTGTTCTGGGTGGGAATCGAACCCACGTCCTACGGCATACCAACCACGCCAACGTGCCGGTCTTTTGATTATTTTTAGGCAAACACGGTTACACTGTCACACAGCCGACCAATATTGTTCGGTGCGGGAATCAAACCCGCGACGTGCAAAGGCTAGAGCGGATATTCAACCCTCGCCTAAATATGAATGCAAAATAAATTAAATAAGACTTAATCTCAAAAATGGGAAATCATAAATTTAATCGTCCGGCAGGTCTTGAACCAGCACCATCTACCAATTTGGAAGGTATTATAAATATGATATGATGTTTCGCGTGTAATTAACTGTGTATATATCGTATAGTCGGCCATGTTTCTAGAAAACAAAGCCGATGGATAATACCTACATCCTCCGAACGGGTGCTAGCAAGGGAATCCTAAATTTGATCTGCCAGTGTGTATCGTTCGTAGCTTAATGCAGAGCGCTTACCCCGGATTGATAGATGATGCTGGTTCAAGACCCGCCGGACGATTAAATTTATAATTACCCATTTTTGAGGTTAGCTACGCTTTGCATTGCGAAAAATTATAAAATTCGAATTTAATAAAGGAGATACAAACATATATGTATTTAGTTACAGAGAGGTAGGGCACAGCGTTCATTCGCTCAAAGAGCATCCCGACTGCGGAAGTACCTACACCTTACAAAATACATTCCTTAATAATAACATTAATCATTTTAATATTGTGTTTCTGCGTGTGAGTAAGGTCGCAAGAGCTCATTGGGGCGGGGGGAAGGGTCAGCAACACTTTTAAAGTTTGCTGACTCTAAAAGGCCGGCAGCGCTCCCGCGACTCCTCTGGTGTTGCGAGTTTACATGGGCGGCGGTGATCACTTTTCATCAGGTGACCCACTCGCTCGTTTGCCACCCTCTGATATAAAAAAAAACATATTAAATTTACATTCGTTTTTAAATAAGTGGCCATGACAATGCTAATTGTCTCAGTTTCATAATGAAGATCCACGTGATGTTATTTTCATTTGCCAGTTCGTACAAATAATAGTTCTCGTAGCATGTGCGTCAACATCACCAATGATATCTGTACTCGGTACATTTGTAGTAATAAATATGACATGCTTATTTATCATCGATTTGAACCGACACGACCGGAACGAAATAAGACTGCCCAGTTGGTCTAGTGGTTAATGACCCTGACTGCTACGCCAGAGGTCTTGGGTTCGATTCCCACGCAGGACAAATCTTTGTATGATGAGCACCATTTGTTCTGAGTCTGGGTGTAATTTATCTACTATATGTAAGTATGTATTTGGAAAGTAAAAAGCCGCTGGATGCGGCACAAGACCGGCCATTGTGGAGATCCTTGAGGGAGGCCTTGCCACGTCTGATATGATGATGATTTATTATGTATTGGAAAGGCTGAATGTGTGCATAACACGTTGTACCAAAATCGGCGACATTAATAACCCTTTATAGATTCAAATTCTGGTGGATTATGTATCTTGCCGCGGAATACTACAAAGCAGTAATAATTATTTAAGTATTTAGCAATAAAAAGTTTCGCCGGAATTGACAAAATTGTATAATTGGCGGCCTTATCACTAAACGTGATCTCTTCCATACAACTTATGTAGTACGTTTGTTTTTAATTGTTTGTTTTGAACAATTATTCTCTTCAATAATGGTTAATATAGGGATTCCCATTTTGAAGTCTACAACGATGCGTTTGTGTGATTGTCGTGGTACCTGTGGCATCGTATTTGCCGCACGGGTGAGCCAAGTTAACTTATAACCAGGCTATGCTATATTATGTTTTTGGACCTTACCGAAAGTAATAAGGTCGAAATTGACGTGTGATCTCGTGTATTTCACGGCCTGTTAAAGAGTTAAGTGCGGTTTATTCGGGATGGTCTAATTTTTAAACATACTACTCTGTCTAGAAAGTACCGGGAAAAGATCAATAATATACAAAATGTTTGTTATTCATCCAAATTTATTTTATCACCTTCAAAGTATGCTCCTTCAGAAACGATACACTTACGCCAACGAATAATCCATTCATCAAAACATTTTTAAACGCTGCTTTGCAATTCGCAATACACACTATATATGATATTACTAAAACCAGCACTGTATTTAATATAAATAACAGATGCAACTCAAGCCCCGCGCCAAAATGGAAAACAGTTGTGCCAATCTAACGACAACAAAAAAAAAACAAAAATTTGAATTTGGAACCATAAACAAATCATCCATTCCCGATACTTTTTTGACTGAATGTAAACATATTTAGAACAATAAAATACACTTATATATTAGTTCTTTCACCTCTGTAGAAGAAATTTTTATCGTTATCCCGCTTGTTTCCCATTTTTAACCGACTTCAAAAGGAGGAGGTTCTCATTATATCTTTTAATGTGGTGTGGTGACGGCAGCGATTATCAGAATATTATCACCCCATCTCATCCCGCGGGAGTGGAGAAGTCGACCCGAAAGAATATCTACCAGATGACGGGCAGCAACTTCCTTCTGAGTGCTATGACGATGGCAGTAAGATACTGCCATCGCCAATACGTCTGCCAAGCGTGGGTGGCGATTATGGCATATATCCCCAAGATGATTCTCGGGGGAGCCTTGTCCAGCAGTGGACTTCTTTGAGCTGTAATGTTGAATGCTTCATCGAATACATTAGCATAATGAATTTTGTAGGTATACATTCAGTCAAAAAAGTATCGGGAATGGATGATTTGTTTATGGTTCCAAATTCAAATTTGTGTTTTTTGTGTTGTTGTTAGATTGGCATAACTATATTCCATTTTGGCGCGGAGTTTGAGTTGCATCTGTTATTTATATTAAATACAGTGCTGGTTTTAGTAATATCATATATAGTGTGTATTGTAAAATTCATAATGGACAAAAATATCGAACAAAGAGTTTGTCTTAAATTTTACATCGCTAATGGAATTTCCTGTTCGGAGTCACTGAAAATGTTACAGAAGGCTTACGGTGAATCGACTTTATCAAAAACTCGTGCTTATCAGTGGTTCAAAGCGTTCAAAAGCGGTCGAGATGTGATGAAAGATTTGCCTCGCCCTGGTAGGCCATCAACGTCTGCAACTGAAGTTAACATCGCAAAGGTGAAGGAAATAGTGACTGAACATCCTCATTCAACTCTGAGAGACATAGCCGCCGAACTTTCTGTATCTCACGAGTCGATTCGTACCATTTTAACTAATCATTTGGGTATGAAACATGTTGCCGCTCGGCTAGTCCCATAAGATCTGAATTTTCTCCAAAAACTCAATCGCATGAAAGTCGCTGAGGACATGGTAGAAAGTCAATTCCGACCCAACATTCATGAAACGCATTGTTACTGGTGACGAGACGTGGGTTTACGAGTTCGACATGCAAACTAGTCAACAAGCTTCGGAGTGGCGCCTTCCAACTAAACCGAAAAAACCACGCCAAACTCGATCAAAAGTCAAAGACATGTTGACTGTTTTCTTTGACTATCGCGGTGTTGTGCACTATGAATTCTTACCGGAAGGTCGAACGGTAAATAAAGAATATTATTTGAGCGTTATGCGGCGTTTAAGAGAGCAAATTCGACGAAAAAGGCCAGATTTGTGTAAAGAAAATTCTTGGATTTTGCACCACGATAATGCGCCTTCGCACAAGGCCATCATTGTGAACGAATTTTTGACCAAACACTCAACAAATACCATCCACCATGTTCACCAGATATGGCTCCAGCTGACTTCTTTCTTTTTCCTAAACTCAAATTACACTTCGTGGTACCCATTTTCAATCGGTAGAAGACATAAAGGAGAATTCGCGGCGAGAACTGAACTCAATTCCGACAGCAGCGTTTAAAAAATGTTTTGATGAATGGATTATTCGTTGGCGTAAGTGTATCGTTTCTGAAGGAGCATACTTGGTGATAAAATAAATTTGGATGAATAACAAACATTTTGTATATTATTGATCTTTTCCCGGTACTTTCTTGACAGAGTAGTATATAAGGCAGAGCTCGCCCGTTATAAATAAGCTCTTATATTTCTGGGAATTTACGAACATTAAAGTCACTGACAAAAAGCAGTCTTTGATTCAGAACAATTATTGTATAATGGTTCGGAGATCGAACCTAAAACCCGTGAGCATCAAGTTAATAACGAGCCTATTACTTTAACAACTGCACCACAGTTTTAAATCTAGCAACAGACAAATAGAAGAGACGATCACCTTCCAACTTTAAATTGAAAGAATTACTGAAAGCAAATTTAGCCCATTTACATTGAGATAAACCAAACATCAATGTTTATGTGAATGTGAGACTTTTACGCGCGATCTTGCTTTGAAGTTTTACGATTTCATAACAAGAAGCTGAAACAAACAGGTATAAAGCTATCAGGAGTTCAATTTTATTAATAGGTATACTATATGTGAATAGCCCTTCCACCCGTTACGTCAAACCTGACCGACTTTCAAGCTAAAAGCGTTCTTGAAGATTACAAAAATCGGCCACCACTCCGTCTGTCATCCACTCTAAAATGGTTTCATTATAGTTTTAAAATATTAGTGTATTTTAAAACGGAATTGGGCTATTGTTGATCTAGTTTCGTAGAAACTTATTTTGTTTTTATAAATCATGATAAGCGAAATAGGTCTTATTGTCATTATATACCAATTTCTATATTAGTGTGACGACGTAATAAGCGGCCCCTAACTTTATTGCCAAAAACGACCATTAGAGTTCATACTGGCGCGCGGTCAATCGCAATGGAGACCAGCCGCGCGGAGCATATTATAGTGTACAAGTGTGAGCGCAAACACAGAGGCACTTTTTATTCAATCACTGAGAGTGATAGAATAAAAAGTCGGATCATTCCGACGGGAGGGAGGCGTACTACTCGATTGGAAAAAAGGTCAGGTACAGGATCGACAGCTTTACATGATTTCCGAGCCACGAACGTATAATACTGCCAACTCCAAGACTTAATGATCATCAGTAAGGGATCATGTCTAGGAGTTGGCAGTAGTTGAGACGACTTATTCTTGACACATATTCAGCCTATCCATCTAATGCTCTCCTTCATCAAAGTCAGCGCCCTCTGATTCACACTTCTAAGTCCAATTCCCGCACAAGACAATGGAGTGTGCTTGGATTTTAAATTTTGAGCGCCTATGTTCACCACGTTTTTAAACGCACCGTCGACGCGCGTTTCCGAAACGCGCGTCAGTTACAGAGCAGTTTGTTGTCGTTTGTATCGATACAAACGCGCGTCTGTTTCGCTACAAACGCGCGTTAGCATCGCGTCGACGGCGCGCTTTTATCCTACGAAGCAGTTTGTTGTCGTTTGTATCGATACAAACGCGCGGCACCGGCGCACACACAGGCGCGTTTGCATCGCGTCTGTATCGCTACACACGCGCGTTTGCATCGCGTCTCGAATTTATACAGGTGTGTTTGTCGACAGGCTGCGTCTGACTTGCGTGTGTAACGCATCTGTATCGCTACAAACACGCGTCAACAGCGCGCTTAAAAAACGTGGTGCCTTGCATAGGCTCTAAAGTCTCCCGCGGTACACAGATTTATTTCCGTAGTGTAGGCGTGGTATTTAAGAAAAATTGAAACTTTAAGTCAAGATGGATAACGCAGATACTACCTACTTACCTGATTATTCAACAGCTTATTTATAAACAAGTATACCTCGGCATCTCGCTAGTACAATCTGTTTTTATCTTACAAAGCTATTTTTAAATATGTTTTGAACGCATTACCCATGCCTTCATTCGAAGACTATATAGGTGATCAGTAGGTTTTGAGGCTCGACACCCCAAATTTACTCCCTTTTTCGTCGTGTATTCAACTGCAGTTAATGAGGTCCTGAGTACAAATTACGTTAAGACACAAAGATGTTATGGTGGCTTTTCTAGCAAGAAAATCACCTAGCAGGTATCTGGAGTCTGGAAGTTTGCGGTGTTATACATCTATACCTGTCTCCTGACATGCTTTCCAGCAGGTGAAGATGTCGGTCCTACGCCTAATTTATCCCTGGTATTATGAAAGTGTGGTAATAGAGAGTGCACCCTCTCACAACGAGAGGACATGGGTCGTATGCCACCACGCTTTTGAAAAATTTCGTTGAATTTCATTCTAACTATATACGTACATGAATTCTAAAAGTTTGTGGTGCGGGCCTTGAGTTTGAACTCAATACCACTGACGCAACAGTCCAACGGCCTAACCACTAGGCTGCAACGGCTTGCTAAGTATTTTATTGAACGCATATATGAAAGTATATTTTCTGACTGCCTGTCTATTTACCTTATCTCCAAAACAGTTGTATTTCGGCGGGACTTTTACTGGAAGATAATTAGTTTATATTTTCTGAGGGATAGGAAAATAAGTTTTAGTCAACCGAATAATTAATGCAGATGAAGACGCAGGAGTAAGCTGGAGCGAAACTAAAATAGTATCAATTGGAAGCATAAATTATGTTTTACTATATTTAAAATAAGTTTAGAAGAAGAAAAATATTTATTCAGAGAAATGCGCAGACAA
Organism: Pseudoips prasinana; assembly: GCA_951640165.1. Lineage (NCBI taxonomy): Eukaryota > Metazoa > Arthropoda > Insecta > Lepidoptera > Nolidae > Pseudoips > Pseudoips prasinana. The sequence goes on from OX621246.1 coordinate 24,115,417, forward strand.
CAATAATATAAACTAACAGTACAAAGAAAAATAAAATAAAAACAAAGACACTTGTTCTTCTTCTTTGCTTCTTGGGCCATGGACTGGACCGATGCCGTGGCCGATCTGGAAGTCCCTAAATAAGCTCCGGACTCTGGTGGGCGAAAGCAAAGAAAACATGTCTAGGTGGGGACTATCGAGGGAAAGGGAAATGGACATTTGTGCTCCACAAATGCAGTCCATTTTGCTCGACCCTATCTTGCAATGGCAATTGATGTCCAGGCGGGAGGCTTTCAGAAGGCGTGACAAAATGATTCAGTAAGCATTTTTGTGCACGCCAGATGCAGCATCTCGCTCTTGAGGAATCGGTCATCAGCGGAGAGGCGCATTTAACAAAGCTCTTCCGGTTTGTTGTTCGTGCAAGACCGAAATGGCAAAATCTCAGCATTTGCTAGAACATTTTATGGTTCTAGCGCTGCTAAGTTTAAGCTCCAGATTTATTGTATTTATCGTACAGATACTGAATCAAAACTCTATTCGGTGATTTCCATTTTCATCAATAGCCTTATCTATCTTAAGTAATTTTTGTGAACCGTGATTAATTCCGTTAAACTACACTCGGGGTACTTGCCGAACATAGTTTTTGCCGAGTTTATCCATGTACATAGGTACAACTGACATTAACATTATGACAGCAAATGTTTTCGAATAAAATCTTCCTAATTTTAAAGCGTTTTATTTCCTTGAACTCTGCTTTGGGTTAAAACGGAGTTTTTCTATGCTCGTTTAAAGTTAGTAAGAGAGGCGACCACGTAATGGAAGGTACAATGTGAGCAAGCACCCCACCGTGGACCAATGTTCTTGTGTTGGAAACCGCTGGGTACAGGTAACGCATGACCATCATGCGGCAATGAGGGCTACCGTTTTTGTGCTCACCAGTCGGCGCCACTGTCGCGGAAGGTCCACTATAGCTGATCAAAATCATTGTTTTTGTGGACGCGACGAATGTTTTGTACGAAAAATATTTATTACAGTCATCGAGCTGTTACTCATTTTGTAATTTATTTAGTTTTAAACCAAAATGTTTAGTTATAATCGTAGTTTTTATTAATAAACAGCGTAACCCGAACAAAAACAGTGTATTTTGACGTTTCGTAGACCTGCCGCGATGCTAGCGCCTCTAGCGGCAAATTGATACGCGGTAGCCCTCATTGTCAAGATCTTTGGGAGAGGCCTTTGTCCATATAAATAAATATTGTTGAAATAACTTTTTATACAGAAAAGTCGCCTGTATATTTTGAAGAAAGATAAGATTTTTAGTTTTTTCGGTTATTTTACTAACTGTGTTTCAATTGTTATTATAACATTTTTATGTATTGAATTGCTAACGATGTGTTTATATGTGGTTATTTACACGTTAATTATATTATATTAAAATTATTATATAATTATATTTGCATTATGTTATTGTACGTACTCTTACATCCGAGGCCAGGTCAGTAGATACACTGACCTGGCATAGATAAGATAGAACTAACAATGAAAACAAAGTATATATATACGACAAATTATGAAAACATAGAATAAATTATCATTAAATTAAATTAACCCGCCACTTGTGACGTGAATTTGAATAACATCTTTGGTGACGCCGGTCCTACGCACCGGGTTTTTCAACCTAAGATATTCTTAATAAACAATACTCAATGCTACTTTTACTCAGCCAAATATTAAAAAGACATGTATTTTTATCAATAAAACAAATATGTATCATAATCAAAAATACGTTTATTAATCTTTACTGAATTACACTTGTAACACTGAAAATTCTCGATTTTTTTCTAGACTTACGCTTAAATATAGAACTAGAAGCAAAAAATAAATTGTATAGCTAAATCAGCCTTTGGCAGTCTTATGACAGTTGGAACTATAAAAATGAAACAAAAAACAAACTCCTTCCAACAAAAAAAATACAAAAAAGTCCCCTCAAAAATAACACCGACCATTTCTAGAAAGACCGGTTATCCCAGAGACCTCATCAACCTTCAAGTTCATCATCTTTCGGCAAGTCTTTGTCTCATTAATCGAGGCAAGTTTGACTGAACCTGTCGATCTCGGCGTATAACAGTTCTTCTAGTTGAAGAGCTTCGAGACACCGAGTTTCACGTTCGTAAGACATGCTAAAACAAAATTATAAATAGGAAAATAAATATCTAAAATACTAAGTATTTTAGTGAAAAATTGATAAAATAATGCAAGAAGTTTACTGATTATAGAGTAATAATAATCACAATAATTATACTATCAAAATAAATACATAAACTGATCAAAAGGTTACAATGCAAAAATTAAGCTATTACTTTTTAACTTACGTAGTCTGTAACCCCGGTCTCTCGCACCGGGTGGGCTTAGCACCAAAACTCCAAGATGTACCTTCGCGTCGCCGGCGCGGGGTAGACTAACGGTGGGGGACCCGCAATGAGGAAAGTACACGAAATCACTACACTACGATTATATAGCGGATAAAAAAGTTATTCGACTTTTTTGAGCTAGCCGGTCTTATACACGTCACAAATGGCGGGTTAAATTAACTCAGCCCAATTTGAAGCTCTAAATTAATTTACCTGATCAAAAAGTCATTCCGATATGATGATGATGACGACGCCCTATCTATGTAACGTGTCCGTCTTAGCACTGTTGGCTTCTTGTTTTTATACAAATACCCTTATATTGCATTTTGTTAATCTCGGAACTAATTATCTAAAGTTGTAATTGAATGAGTTGTAATTGAACGTTTTAAATGAAATTATTCGAGATCATAGTATATGTACGCCTAGGATAAGATGATTATTTGTTTGTATGCTTTTTTTTAAACGTTCTCATGTAAGTGAATTACTGTGAATTCTTATGAGAAAATAAATATATCTCAAACCTTATGTCTTCCCGGCCGAATTTCAGCCACGGCGGCCATTCTCAATGGAGATTAGCCAATTGCGCAGGACATATTATACCTAGTGTACAAGTGTGTGCGCAAACACAGAGGCACTTTCCATTCCTTCACTCTCATTATCCGATGGGACGACTAGCGACACTACCGGAAAGAAGTCAGGTACAGAACCGACGCTTTACTTCGGGCTGATGCTGAGAAATTTATTTATTATATATTTGAAAAATCCCAAAATCACTTTTTGGTCCGCCCCGGGATTGAACACGCTCCCGCTAGACCAACGAGGTAGTCATTGCGATATATCCTTCGAGCATTTGACAGCTAAATGCTCGAAGGCTATATCAGCTGACCTTACCGCACAGAGTTCTTAGAACTTTGACCTTCATGTATTTATAAAATCATTTGTTGAACTCGTCTAGAAACGTGTCTGGGACTGGTTTTTCCCGGGATTTTAAGTTACGCTGCATTACGACGATGTTATGGAGGTTCTTTCAAAGAAGTTCGGGAGGCCATAAGAGGAACTTACCGAGTCACTTGCTCAATTACTTAGTTTATTATGTAATGTATATTTAATTGACTCCGTATACTTTTGAAACTAAACAAATCGCAGAACATCACTTTTCTAATAAACGCAAAAAGTCCTCATAGGTACAGACACCGGCACATCAAACTTCCCTAATTGAAAGTGAACCTTATGCTTAAGTGATAAAGTTGAAAATCCATAAAAGAAATTTGACAGATTGGGGCAGTTGGATGTGCTGACGTCTGTAGTGTCTGTACATAGTGCGTTGATTGATTCAAAATTCAAAAGTTTTGTTTGCGTTTGCTCTTTCATATCTCAACTACTACTGCTACTACTAGTCACTTTTTAGGGACAGCAGGGTTCATGCTTCCCGTCATAACTAGTAGAAGGTCTAGCGGTAGTGTGTTCAACCGTAGATAATGAGGTCCTGGGTTCAAATCAAGTAAAAAGTCAAAAGAAATTTCTCAGTATCAGCCTGTTGAGCATCTGGGAGCTGTCGGCATTACACCCCCGTGCCTCAGAGAGCAGGCCGTCGGTCATGTGCCTGACACTTTCCCTTTTTCCTGACTCTTTCCGGTCGTGTCTCTAGTCGTCCCATCGGATCATGAGAGTGATGGAATAGAAAGTGCCCCTGTGTTTGCCCACACACTTGTGCACTATAATATGTCCTGCGCAATTGGCTAGCCTCTATTGAGACTTATTATTATTATAACTGGTTTTTCCAATTTCTCCATATGATCAGCATATTCGTGTTACCCGTACTGCTCACACTAAGGGTCAGCTCAGACAGAGAGGAGCGGAGAGGATTTTATTAAGGCACTAGAAAATCAACAACAAATTATTTAAGTAAAGTTCATATGCTTGATGAACCTGACAAAAAACGCTCGTGCGTCGTCGAAGATCATTTCTTGTCAAGTTCAAGCATATATGCACTATATTTAAGTCATTTTTAAGTTGATTTTCTAGTGCCTTAATAAAACCCTCTCCGCTGCACTCATCTCTGTCTTCGCTGACCCTAATACACCAATGCCACCGAATTAAGATTTGTTCTATTCACTTGACTTGTTTTCGTTAACAAGCTTTAATAAATATGCTCGTCTTGCAATTTCTAATATTATGTTCTTTCATTATGTTCCTCTTTCGCTCGCTAAAGTAAAAAGTTTTCTTAGGCGATTGGCACACTACCCCCCATGATGCAGCGTAGTGTGTGAGTTCGTGTTCTAACGTTGCTTGTATCTCCGTTTGTATAGAAACACGCACAGTCCAACACACAGAACACGCATCTGAATGTACGCGCGTGGATGCAGTTTCAGTGTGTTGGACTGAGCGTGTTTTCTATACAAATGGAGATACTTACAAGCAACGTTAGAACACTCACGCACTACGCTGCATCATGCGGGGCAGTGTGCCAATCGCCTTAGGTATAATGTGCGTTAACTGATCGACATAAACGTATGGAAATTCAATATTTTTGTTCGTGGAGGTTGCTATCTCATGTCTAAAGCTGTTCAGTCTCATAAGAAATTGAGCAGTAGGCATTGTTTGCTTACTAATTTTTGTTTGTTATATAATTTTCTTATAAGCGAATATACGCTATATTGAAATTTGACACCTTAAACTTACTAAATTACTACAGAGAATTATAATTATCCCCGGTAAAATAGCATATTTTATGTGGCGCAATGGTTAAGAAAGTCGCCTCATTACTACCTCAGCGCCCTCGTATTTTTGGTTCGATCCCCACATAAGATACCTGTTTGTGTGACGCACATATAATTGTTATGGGTCTGGGTTAGTATTGTGTCCATGATTATGTGTGCTTGTGAAGTTTCCGGGATTCGTTTAAATAATGCGGGCGTTGTGTTGTTTATTATTAAAAAGGAGATGATTTTGAGAGACTTAATAACTTCCAATGCCTAAAAAATTTGAGAAAAGTATCCTTCTATCCATGCACGCATATATCCTGGACATTTCGCATGTTATCTGAGGGATTAATCAATCTTGCTAGTCTCATGTCTGGATAAAATTCATTTTACCTAATTTTCGTGAGCAAATCGGCTTTGTGACAGGACGCGAACGATTCGTACATATGTCAAAAAGGATAATTATCTAGTTCCCGCCAATTGCACGTCTATTCGCATCTTCGTATTGTCTATTCGTGGGCAAAAACGAAAGTAAATAGAATTAGTATTCGGTTCAACGATCCAGTTGAATCATACGCGAGAGCGTCACACGCAACGGAGCTCCCTAATAACTCAATTGGTTTGTACAATAAGCTGATGGAACGACCGAGCGTTAACCTTTCCTCTTCATACGACCATTTAATATTAGCACATACTTACTTTATTAAATTTTACTTTATTAATATTTTTATTAGATTTAGATATAGTATATTTTGTCGCCCGCTATATACACTTAATATAATCCGCTTGTTACTAGAGTACTCGTTATGGGACGCAGAATAACTAAAGCAGACCTCATGTGGCCCGTAATAACTGGGTATAAAAGACATAACTGGTTTTACAAAATTCGCCATAAACCGCTAACCAAACCACAAAATAAAAGTGAGTTCTACTTACAGAACTTTCTTTTTGTTAAGACTTTCATAAATGAGTGCTCCTATGGCAATGCATTTTATGTCGCTCAGATGAAGAATGGCTTTGATTTATTAACCTAGTGTATGCATGCCAGAGCAAAAAATATACATCCGATATTATTTTGCTCTGGCCTTTAAAAAATTATGATGTTCCTCTTTCACTCGAGGTTGCCGGGCTGATATAGCCAAGCTGGTATAGCCAAGCTAAGAGTAATAAAAGTGAGTTCTACTTAGGCACAAAAGTTACAGTCTTACTCTAAGTTTATGTCTTTGGTGTGCAACTAAGTTTTCATCATAAATAAATGCCCCTTTTGAAATGCATTTCCTGTCGCTCGGATTAAGTATGGCTTTGAATTTATTAACCTAAAGTAAGCTTGCCAGAGCAAAATAATATACTTACATCCGATATTATTTTGTTTTGGCCTTTTAAGAATGATGACGTTCCTCTTTCACTCGCGGTTGCCGGGCTGATAGGTATAGCCGGGCCCTTCGATATCCTCGTACGGTTGCATCAACAGAGCCGCTGCGAGTAATACAGATTAAGATTAAGTCAGAATTGAGGCAATGGCTTTGAGGGGATGACGTGACCTCAATTGAACAAAGTGGACCAGGTCAGTGGACTCGCACTACGAAAATTACCTTAGTAGTTAGCGTCAAAGTATATCCACCCATGTCCCACAAACTCTACTTTATGCTTATATAATCTATGCTATCTATTCTTATAAAAAGAAACAAATACTTAGTTGTTGGCTGAAAATAATATAGCTGTCTTTGATAGTCCGACAAATTAGAAAAGTTTTAAATGACGGTTATTGAATTGAAAGTTTTGAAGACGGAGAAGGTAGAGCTATTTAGGGCTAAAGACAATTCAAATGTATATATTAATATGGACATAACATCGGTATTCCAGTAATCCTGAATTGTATTAGTGCATACTTTGTGACTAAATAAAGATATCATCAATAAAATTGATCTCGATTTCAACTGATATTATATACCTATGTAAAAAATACCTTTTTTTGATAAGGTAGGAGGAATGCCTACGCATGCCACCCGCAAAGAGTCTCTGCGGGTGGGTATGTCGGGGTAGGCGTTGCCTCCCTGGGACCGCTGGCGTTTGGAAGTAGAACTCCACTCGTCTTGTATAAGCGGTCCCGGGAAGAGGTAGCCTGCTGTAGCTCAGGTTGACTAAACGCGCTTGTGCGTGCTGGGGAGGGGGGAGGTATTCGGGCGCTCCCCTCCCCAGGTGAGAGTCTCGCGGAGGCTCAGTGTACAGCGGGGGTAGGTACTGGCCAGATCGTTCATGAGGACCCACAGATCCCGCTACAAGCACTGTGAGGCTGGCTGTGGTGGTGGTTTTAGTGGTTCGGCTCTACACGACGTGCGATTTGGCATTTCCACAACGTAAAAAAAAATGCGGTGGCTACTCTTTACCCCAAAGGCGGTCCAATAGAGATGTTTCACACTTAAAATCAACGTGTCAACAGTAGGTCAATTTGTAGGTACCAACTTAATAAGTATACTGAGATATCAGTACTGCAGCAACGAACTCATTACCTACTACAGAATTGGGTTAATGTGTTGCCTTGATTGTTTACGTTTGACAAGCCATATTAAAATGTCGTTAGGTTGCAAACCTGGTTACAGTTAGGGTTGCAACATCCTGGCCCTTAATATCAAAAAGTATTTGCTGCTTAATTTGGTTCATATAATAAGTAGGCTTAGTAAAACGTAAGAAATTTAACTTTTGATAATAACCAGTGATCGTAGAAGACAGAGCTATTTTTGGTACTTGCATCGAATTTTCATAGTATGGACATTCTTGAAATTAATTAATTTGTACGATGAAAATTTTTGTCAAGGATGGTAATAAAATTTTGAGAGATTCTCGTGTGATAAAACTTGTTTTAACGGTGAAAAAATTGATTACTCCTAAACTTACTTTATTTTTTGGTTGCGGTAATAAGTACGTAATTTAGGTGAATATTTTACATAAGTAGGTAAAGTAAAATTGCCGTTTCCAGACTGTCTTTGATCAATTTTACTAATTAAATCTTTGGGGCCGTTGGCTGGAAATAGCTCTACCTCCGATCACTGGACATGATGCAGCGCTGTCATTGGTTATTCCTTCAAAGATCGGTACTTCGTTTACTGGATCCCAATTAACTAAGAACTGATTGCTAGTTTTGACTCAAGACGATTTTTATGAAACTACCGTCCGAAAAAGTCAAACCTATTGTATTTCCTCTTCGTGTAGTCCAGAAATATTGTTACTATAGCAATATTGAAATTTAGGCTGGCGTTTACTGCGGCCTACGTATCAGCTTTGCTAAATAACGACGTAACGTTGCCAGCCCTTGCGCACCCAACCGGCTGATGGTTTTTTACTTTTAGTATGTTCCTCATTCTGTAGTTTATTTAATTTATTTATTACTAGCTGTGCCCCACTGTTTTACCCGCGTTAATCTAGTGTCAGCTAACTACATACCAAAATTGTATTAAAATCGCTCCAACCGTTTAGACATGAAGAAGTAACAAACGTACTCACTCATGTGTTTGTGCGGTTTCATAAAACCACACAGCGCATTTTTAATTAAGTATTTTATTAGAACACCTAAACATCTAGCTACCTATTTTCCGGGATGGATGTAATCATATTATATTAAATACAGGTAATGGCTTGTATATTAGCTTTTTGTTATAAATATAACTAACTGTTACAGTAAATTATTGCACTGGCCGTGAGGTTTCCAGTCTAGAAAGTATAACAGGGCCAGCCCATACCATCCGTATAAGGCGACTGAGTGTATCCCTCAGGTAGGCGGGCAGCAGCGCCACCTGTGTTCTTTCGGTCCGAAACGTAGGTTCGAGAATCATATGTTCGATGGACGGAAAGTCGACTGAACAATTGTCCGAATGAAATTTATTGCGAAACAACCTTTTCTCGCCATTCGCTGCTTCGACTGAACGAAGCATATCACGCTGTAGCCGGTTTAGTTTTACTTATACGCGAGATCTCACCCAGATAAACCTGAAAGACAGAAAGAATACCTACATTTTTATTAGACCCATAACGAATCAATAGAAATTAGACATTTGGGGTAGGCACAACACACAGAAAATACACCAATATTATAACGCTTATAATAAATACATTTTTATAATCCACAATTTACGTAGGTTCATATTCGATTTCGGTACCAACCTTAGTGACTAAAAGGCTACAGCAGGCTTCAGCATTGTGCCATAGATGACTGTATGTATGTATTACTTATTTTGTTAAAGGCTACAGTTGAATGTAGCCTTTAACAAAATAAGTAATGCGATAATGCATTACAAGGGGTATGTATGTACCTAGATATTATCAAAGTCTGGCTACATAAGTATTCTAACCACGTTTGACGGTGTGACCTCACTTTACGCTCAGCGGACATTCATTTACATACGGCATACGTATGAGTACTTATGAATGAAATGCTACAAAGTCTAGCCATTTCAAGCTTATAGGAGTTTCTTTAGACAGAGTGACTCTTAGTTAATGCTTTCACGCTTTTTCAAGAATCGGCCAAGTTTTCGAATCCATGCTGTTGATTTAGACTGCGATAAGACCGCCTGGGGCTCTACCGGCTAAGTCGCCGAACATCGTTTTCGTGAATGGCGTTCAAATAAATAAAGGTTAAAAATGACTTAATCAATCGTTAAATCGTCTTCAACGTTGACAATCGATTTCGGGCCATTTATCACGTCACATATGGTCATAGAAGCCGATTTAACGATTGATAAGTCATTTTTTACCTTTATTTAATTGAACGCCATTCACGAAAACGATGTTCGGCGACTTAGCCGGTAGAGCCCCTGTTGTACAATTTACTTTGAATAATAATCTTCTCTGTAATTGGTGTTAAATAAAGAGTAAATATTCAATTTTATCCCTATATTCCGACTTTTTACTTCAGCGGCCCCCGAGCTGTGGCCCGAACTCCATAAGCTACTGGTTGAGAGCCTTCTGCGCCTTTAATTTTAATATTATTGCACTAAATTTAAAAATAATAGCTTTAGTAACTTGATATTTATTTAAGGATTAAAAAAATATGTGGTAGAATGGACCGCAGTCACGGACTAATTCAATTTTTTTGTTACCTTTAAACTGTATTCGAATATATTTATGTACTGCATTGTGAGCTTGACAAGTACAAGTGTATGTTAATACCCAAGTGCTGCATAAATTTGATTCATGGTGTAAAATATGTAAATATAGAGGAAAATTAAGGAGTGACAATTAAACAAAAACAGTTTGTGAAAAACTAATAATGTTTTTTTGGTTCCCCATACAATAAACAAGTACTTAGTTAAGTATCTGAGCTGATCGTTTTTCTTGTATGAGAAGTGTTTTTTTTTGTATGTTGTGTATTCTGCATGTCAAGGAGTTCAGTTTCATAAGCAATGTAAGCTAGGTACTTGCATCTTGAGCGCTCTGAAAATGTAAATAAATTCCTATATCGCATCGTCCATAAGTCGCATGTTTGCAAATATCTTGATTTTACACACATGCAACTCACGGACCCAAAGCCTACCCAGACTCTACAGAAACTCTATAGAAAGAGGTCACAAAACTAGTTCTCCTGTACCCGTGATGAAACCCGAAATAGGTGTTCGCCGTGGTAGTAGGAGGTTAATTTAACCAATAACAAGTACTTTACTTACCTACTTGTTCATTTATTTCTTACTAATAATATTGATGACTAGCTGTGCCTCCGTGCGCGTGTTAATAAACTTATTTTGGTTTTTTGTTTTTTCTGAAATAAATCATTATTTCGAAAATAAACTTAGGTAGTCTGAGTTACTCCTTATTACAGCAGCTACCTGCCGATGAAAGTCCAGTCAAAATCGGTCCAGCCATTTCAGAGATTAGCCGGAAAAAACAGACAGACAGACAAAAATTTTTTAAATGTTATTTTGGTGTATGTGCCGTATATATATGCATATACATGTAGTAAAAAACGGTTATTTCACAAACAGAAACTTCGATTTTATTTATTTGTAAAGATAACTATAGACGTTAACTGCATCGTGGTATGGAATAAAAATCAATTATTTACGCCGAACGTTGCATCGAATCATGTGATTATTAATTCAATTTGACCTTAGCTCCGGAATGTCGAATGAATTAAGTAGATATAGATATATCATTGGCTTAAATATTTAAATAAATAAATATAAAACAAAGGCTATGGCAACCAGGCAACTGATAAATGTAATTTGTACAAACATACATGCATATCACACTAATATTATAACGGTGAAAGTTTGTGTGTGAGCGTGTATGTTTGTTACTTCTTCACGTCGAACGGCTGGAGGGATTTTAACAAAGAGTTGGATTTTAATAAAATTTAGTGTGGAGTTAGATGACACCCTGGATTAACAAATAAGCTATAATTTATAAAGTTTAGCTAGTTATAGATAGATTACACCCAGACTTAGAATAAATAATCGTGTTGATCACACATAGATTGGTCCTGGGTGGGAATCGAATCCACGACCTCGGGGTTAGCAGTTACTATGAACTACACAGGCAATTTTTTTTATATTAGATTCAATAACTTCATATTTAGATGATCCAAAATTGATCGGATACTATGGGAGGAGTGGGCAGCTCGGCGTGACTCATAGGGAACCACGTTTAGATAGGAGTGAACTAATTCGAACTGGAGCGTGGGTTGGAATTATATAAAAAAAGGTTTGGCCATCTTCAGCCTTTCATACAATTACTTAAAGGTGTGCACATGCGCTTAATGCAAGTTTATCTACTACTAAAATTTGCTGTACAAGCCATATCAGAGCTTACCTACGAGCGAACTGAACACCTTAGCGTTTAACTATGACCGGAATAAACACAAGGTGTCACTACAGCCGGATTGAATCGTTCGTCTAGTAGCAGCTACTCAACTGTAGTTGCTGCAGCAGGACCTCATGATTTGCGGTTCTAAACCAACAAGGCAGTAAGTCACTGCACAGTAAAACCAACTAGAAATACTTATGTTCTTTTAATTACTATATTAGATCATGATAAAAGAATGTAAGGAAATTTTGTAATAATAATAATATTGAATTTGTACCTTACTATATCAATCAATCAATCAATTTATTTGCTAAGAATGCAGGTAAAACATTTAGGTGTTACAATTATTATTAGCATCCTATACATTCTGCCAAAAAAGCATGCAAAAGGTAATACATTTAATTAATAGCAATAACAACTAAAATTAACAATTGCAATGTCAAGATTAATTAAATTAAATGATATATAAAAACAGTCAATGAATTGAATAATTAATAAGTCAGATATACAATGTCAAATAGTGTTATGCATAATTTACATTATTGTCTAAATGACAATTTCAAAAATACAGTTAAATCCTATTAATAATCATATAGTAAATTAATAATTATTATTAAAAAAATCTGTTATTGAATAGTAACACTTTTCGATTAGTAGTTGCATGACCTTACTCTTGAATTTTGATATCGGTTCGTCCTTAAAGCTATCTGGTAATTTATTATATATGGCGGGACCCATATGTAAAACACTTTTTTTCAATAGCGCAGTGTGGAAGCCACCAGTGCATAATACATTTTTATATTGTGAACGCAATTGTACATGGCGTTTTCTATTTTCATGTAATGAAGGGAACAAATTTTTATTACATTTAACAAATATCAAAATTTCTAATATGTATAACGATGGAAAAGTTAATATTTTTAATTGCTTGAAAGCGGGAGCACAGCTATCTGTAGACTTAAGTCCTGTCATTGAACGTATGCATCTTTTTTGGGCCTTGAATATTGTTTCTCTTTCGCTACAGTTGCCCCAAAATATAATTCCGAATCTTAGGACTGAGGAAACTAAGCCATGGTACGCTATCAACAAAGTGTGAATGTTAACCTTTTTTGACAGACTAAACAAGACATATGCAGACTTGCTTAATTTAATGCATACATGTTCAGCTTGTGGTTTCCACGTTAGCTTACTGTCGAGAAAAATTCCTAAAAACTTTGCAGTGCTAACCTCGTTAATCATTTCTCCGTTTTGGTTAATATCTAAATTGGGGTTGCATGTACGCTGATAAAAGCTCATTAAATTCGTTTTTTGTAAATTTAATACAAGGTTACTTGAATGTGACCAATTAATTATAGTGTTTAACGCACCACTTATTTCTGACTTATAAGTACTTTTGTCTGTACATTTAATTAGTACGGTGCTGTCGTCAGCAAATAAAATCATTGGATGTTTAGTTTGTTTTGGTAAATCATTTATATATAATAAAAATAAAAATAACAGAACCATTCAGACAATACGTAGTAAAATATAAATTTCGGTAATCAAACCTAAACATAATCTCCTTGACAATAACTTAATACAAGCTAGCTAAATATCATTACTGTTATAAAATAAATTTTAGAATTTTTTCAACAACCTGTGTACCTAAGTATCTATAATGTGTAACTATAAATATTATGTATAGGTACCTACTTAACTATATTACTACAAACATGTTCTGACTATTTACAAGCGCTTTTTTAAAGTCTACGTGAATAAAAACCTTCTTTATTTTATTTTTTATTGTATCTTCACGTTGGATAGTAAATCATCCTTGTTCTTATTATATACTCGTATTATTCTCAAATCGGTATTGCTTTGTTAGTACATCGGGGCAATCCGCTGTCGAGATTTATGTAGATAGGTAGGCAATCACAGCTGCTTTGAGCGGCACACCAAGAAGAAGCAAAATAGAAGCACAACTTAAATAACCCGCGCCAGAGGGCACCCATTTTGAACCTCGACTAAGGGCTGATGAAGGCGCTGAGCCGATTGGATTCGAAAGAGAATTTTAGCGATACGAAACTGATTTTGTAACTTAATTTTATAACTTTAATAATATATTTTATAAGATTAATTAAGTTACCCTAATTATCGATCGATATTCAATAATTTTTAAAATAGATACACACCAACGCATTTACTGTGAAATTGTTCCATATTTCTCCTAGGAAGTGTGTTACATAAGCTGAACATCGCACGGAGGAAGCCAGTGAAATTATTGCTTTGATTAGTTTCAATTAGCTACTTTCCTCAGGAAGCATATTAGTATACACATAATGGGCGTACCATGCAATAGGCTCATAACGTTAGTTGGCTGGTCACTTCATATTTAGGTCTTTGCTCTTTGTAACAATATTATATAGTTAATATTTGTCAAGTAATACCTATGACAAAATATAATATAAATATGTATTGACTTAAGAAGTGGCTCCAAAGAGATATTTTTTTATGAATCCACAAGGTTTATTGTTCATGCACCATCATGATCATCATATCAGTTGAACGACTCTCTGAGTCCTCTGACCATCATACTGCGAACGCCAACCCGTGTGCAAAGCGTGACAATTATGGCATATCCCTCCATTTGGACTAACAACATACTGGGAATCTTATGGGGTGATATTTTTCTAACAGTGAACGTCGTTCAGCTGTTTTGTAGGTATATTATTTTACTTAAGGATTATTTGTGTGACCTAGGGCATTCGTACAATTCGGTTCCATACAGTCATAAATAAAAAAATTACAATTGTAACTCAATAAAAGCGATTTAACTAATCCCCTCACATTAAATTGTATGACCACAACAAATGCGCCCTGTAATTATCATAAATTAAACGTTAAGTAGAAAATTAAATCACCCTTTTGAAAATAATTACATTTGTTGCAAAAACTCGGAACTTTTTCGTTTGGCATTCGGCAGAGTCCAACTGGCACAATTTAGAGAGTTGTACGGTGGAAAAGCCGCGGCATCCGGTGCTAGACTAAGGGTCACTTGGGGATCTCTTCGGGTCTTACGCTACCCGCATCCAACGCCTTCCAGCGACCGTCACAAGCTCCTCGGTCTAAATTGTAGGAGGCCTGACCACGCTGCGTCGCGTCGTTGCGTGCGTGGGCAGTCGCCACTCGAGAACCTTTATGCCCCAGTGGCCGACAAAGATACTATATAGAGCATTATTACTTATTATGGTGAACGCGGCTCACGTATAGTTGTGTGTTAAGTTATGCCTGGATTTTCTCACGTACCCATGTTGTACACACGGCTAGTCGGCTACACATTAAGCTATACATTTCCGACCTGTTATTGTATGGAAATCCTATACAACACGAGATCAGCTAATACTGGAAATGCCTGGTGTGTAGCCGTGTGTACTATTGATTATGGTTCCATTATAGTCGTTACCGAAACCTTTTTACTAACTGGTCTGTAGTACCTTTTGTTAGAGATCCACTGTGACCCGGAATCTGCTGTAAATTGGCCTTGTTGAATTTCGACGATTCTAACTTAAGTTTCTATATAAAAATAGCGTGGAACCTTATAGTTAGTTGCTAAGAATCTTTATCAGCATACAATTAGTCTGCGAAATGCATAACGGAACGCGATAACACCAATTAACCGAAACAAGTAAATTATTGTTTTTAAATACATTTAAAATAAATCCAAACGGATGTCTAACATTATTTATGCCAGACTAGCCGGTTTGGAGTTCAAAGGGTACATAAAAACATCGAATTTATATAATTTTATTTTATTTTCTTTATTGGGACACAAAACAGTTATACGTTACAGTGTTTCTAGCAGATTATAATATAACTTAAATTGAATAAACGTATAACCCACACTAATGTCCGCAAAATAATTACATATTTTAAAGGAAGATTAGCTGTGCGCATCTTGTTGGGAACATTGTATATTGGTTTCTCATAAATTTTTGTTTGTAGGTATACCCCGAAACTAGTGTATCTCTCTATGTTTATTTTAATAAAGTTTTATTTACTTTTGCTTTAAAAGCTGAGTGTGAGAGTGCAAAAATATCAAACTCCACAAAGTGTGTGTTATACGTATCTACGAGACGCCATAGAGGAGCCCGTGCCCCGGCATTAGTTCTACATCTCGCGGTGTGAAACACCCGGCGCACGCGCACCTCTCGCTGTATGACAGTTCTGGGTACAACATAACATAATTGGTTAGTGATATTTGTACAATCAAACTTATTATTACATATGCCATGCAGCATCATAACCATGAGTAACTTACGTCTAGACTCCAGGCTCAAAAGTTTATATTTTATTAATAATGCTTCATATGAAATTTTTGAATGATTACATCTGTAGTGCATGCTTTTTAAATATTTTTTCTGTACCATTTCAATTTGTTTTACATATTTATCATAAATAGGGCTCCAAATTTGCACTGCGAACTCTAATTGGGATCGAATTAAGGTTTTGTACAGATATAGATACGTAGACGGACGCTTGAAATCGGCAGCTGAACGCATGACGAAGCCGTACATGCGATAGGCTTTGTTAATAACATTGTCTACATGAAGATCGAAATGCAGTTTTGAGTCTAATGTGACGCCAACAAGTAAGTATAATATGTATTAATAATCTAGGAAAGAATACTTATTATACGTATTAACCCAAAATCCACATTTTTTCTTACACCCCTTTGGGGATAGAGGCGTACCTATAAAAAGTGATTTTGGGACTTTTGTGTAAAAAGAAAAATTTCTCAGCATCAGCCCGAAGTCTGGGAGTTGGCGGTATTATACCCCCGTGCCTCGGAGAGCACGTAAAGCCGTCGGTCCTGTGCCTGACCTCTTTCCGGTCTTGTCGCTAGGCGTCCCATCGGATCATGAGAGTGATGGAATAGAAAGTGCTCCTGTGTTTGCGCACACATTAAGCACTATAATATATCCCGCGCAGATGGCTAATCTCTGTTGAGACTGGCCGCCGTGGTTGAAATTCGGCTAGGAGGACATTGTATACTCTTCGGCTTACCTACTAATTTATTCCTATTTAGATGAAAGAATAAATCTTATTAGTGGTTGTCACGCCCTCTCTGTTTTTATTATAGAACTGTGACGACCCGATTTCAAACCAAAATAGAAATGTTGCCATACTATAGAGCAGCTGTTACAGCGTTATGTACGTATTCATTTTCATTTGATAACCATTATTTTAGAATGGTTTATTTTTTACAATAATTAAAAACAGTATCTTTGGAATTAGGCCATATCTGTATACTAACTTTAATATACAGCATAAAAAACGAAATTATTTTATTCATCATCATTCAATAATAAATACATGCAGAGATCATGCGGTGTAACATTTTTTTTGGTTAACTTAATGGCAACACTGATATTACTACTTCAAAAAAAATATAAAATAGGTCCTGTAATTTGTGTGAGGTTTTTACGTTTATTTTTTTAATTTCTGAGTGAAATTTTAAAATGTATACTGTTTCTAAGGGACCCAGCAAAATTGTAGCTAAAACTCGTCGAGGTACCCTATCAGTGTCTATATGTTTTGATTCTAATTTGAATTATGTTTGTCGGTGATCATGTGAGATGTATTCCTGTACTTATTTTCATTACAGGCTTGACACAAAATTTAGAAAGATTGGATCACAATAGAAAATCATCAGAGTCTGATAATGGCGAAGTTATTAGGTATGTATTTAAGCTACTCGCGTGAAAAAAATTACATATTGGTTAAAGATTTCATCACAATTTTTTACATAACCTCATCGCCCGAAGAAGCGTACTTGTTACAGTTTTATAGTATTTGGCATGATAACAATATATTACAACACTCTATTGCTTAAATAATTATGTAATTAATTCATAAATAGTCTTATTGGGATCTTATTTCATGGTGATTGCAACATGATTCTGATTGCAATATTTATTTATTTGCTTTATTTCAGCATGCCTAAGCCTACATTTCATTCCAATGGTAAAAAGACAATACATCAACGAATACAACATCATGTGATCACACCACAACATGAAGAAATTATTAGATTTATCAGTGAAAGTAAGTATGTTTTTTTATTATTTATAATTTTATTGGTACTGTGTATATACCAGCATCCAAAACGTAAGTATCAAGAACTTTTTAATTGCCATTCTGCACCTAAATGCTTCAAGAAAGTTAGGTTAGGATAGTTAGGTTTTACCAAATTGTAAAGAAGTCCACTTTACTTGCCATATTTCACTACAAACTTTACTTTTAACAAATATAATATTTCTACCATCACCTATGTATGTGTTAAAATGACATTTGGAATTGAGTTAGCAGAACTTACACTTGGGCGATGGCTGGAGCCCTGGCTCGTGTTTATAATCTACTGAAGCAGTGAAAGCCTACTAGGTAAACTGAACATGTGTAACTCATGTTTAACAATAAAAATATAAAACTAACACATAGACATAATAGTATAATTGCAGATTGTTAAAAAATAAACAGAAAATAAAATTGTTAGAAATGTGTCTCTATTTGCTTATCACATGTTGCCGGTTTTTTGGCAACTATATTTTGTATGGCTAACTATATTTTTTTCAGTATAGTATTATACTTAATGATGTTAAAATAATATCATTACAATGATAATGATAACTCTTTACCATCTATATTTTGCATCATGCATATGCATAATAAGGATTGTGTGATTGATGTAGTATGGCAAGAGAGTAGGACTCATAGCCTAAAACATGTCTAGTGTATATACAGATCTTTAATCTTGTACTAAAACCTTCAAAATTTCTCATAAAGTGACATGGTTAAGTACATAATTATATAAAGTCAGGACAATCAGACAATTTAAATAAAATGGCCTTTTAATTTTAATGCATTATTATAATTTAAATAACTAATGCCTGAAAAGGTGAATAGTTTGTGTTACCATAAGTGGCCTAAGCCAGTTTTGCACTCCCTGCATCCATTGGCTTCCAGTGACCCTCACAAAATCATCAGTCTTTCTTGTACTGTACCCACACTGAATCTTCCAGATAATGGGCACACTTTAGAACCTTCCTGACCCATTGCCTGTCAGTTTTACAAGCTATGTGCGCTGCCTATTGCCACTTCAGCTTGGCAATTCTTCAGGCTATCTCGGTTACTTTGGTACACATGCGCAACACTTCTGATTGAATTTTGCAGATAAACTCCAAGCATAGCCCTCTCCATTGCTAGTTGGCTGACCCTGAGCCTATCTGATAAGGTTCATAGTTAGCAACCATGTCTCTGTTATATATAGTACATCCATTTAATGACTAATCTAGTTAATTTTCATTTAAAACCATGCACATAAAATAAATATTTATAGTTTGGCATTGTATAGAGTACATATGGGTCCAGATATGACAACTTACTATAAAGTAGATGTGGGTCCAGATATGACAATTTACTATAAAGTAGATGTGGGTTCAGATGTGACAATTTACTATAAATTATATGTGGGTCCAGATATGACAATTTACTATAAAGTAGTTGTGGGTACAAATGTGACAATTTACTATAAATTATATGTGGGTCCAGATGTGACAATTTACTATAAAGTAGATGTGGGTTCAGATGTGACAATTTACTATAAATTATATGTGGGTCCAGATGTGACAATTTACTATAAAGTAGATGTGGGTCCAGATGTGACAATTTACTATAAATTATATGTGGGCCCAGATATGACAATTTACTATAAAGTAGATGTGCGTCCAGATTGGACCATTTACTATAAAGTAGATGTGCGTCAGTCCATTTAAAACCTTTATCAAATAGGTGGCAGCTGAAACGATATTCATAGAACAGACACCAGCACATCAAGTTACCCCAATCTGTCAAATTTCCCCAATTGAAAGTGAACCGTATGCTTTTGTCATAAAGTTGAAAATCTATAAAAGAAATTTGACAGATTGGAGTAGCTGGATGTGCTGGCGTATGTACATTTATTAACCCAAAAAATATCACTGTAGTGGGGCTGATATGCTGATGATATGCTTATAAATTAAATACCTAATTTCTCAATTTGTTAGACAATGTAAATATTGAGGGATTCATCGTACCAATAACCAATAAAAACTAATCAAATCATTTGATGCTTTCAGCTTGGACACAGTCAGCTTTTGGAGAAAGCGAGCCATCAACACCCACAAGTTCAAATGGTAAGTAAAATAAATCTTAACATAAATAATGTAAATATAAAATAAAAGCTATTATTGACTTCTATCCAATTATAAATGTTTTGTATGAGAAATTATTTGGAATGGAATATTCTGTAACATTTAAAGGACTCATATGGATAACATGTATTCTGTTGGAAGTCAAGAAGGGCATGAAGTAACATTTAATGACTTATCAAATGTTGCATTTCATAGTCCTTGCAAATTAGGGAAACTATTAAACATGTTTCCTAGATGAACCATGTTCAATAGTTCTCTATATTCTAATGAAATAATTCTTTCTTCATTTCTTTAAAAACTATCAAAATTATACTATTATATATTTTTTTTATATTATATAGATATTTTTTTTTCAAATCAGTTTAATTCGAAAGCATATCCTATCAAATGAAAAAGAATTTTCAAAACGAATAAAGTTCTTTTTGGAATTTGGTTAAAAATACATTACTTGTTAAAATAAAATAAAAAAGGTTTTTATTCACGTAGACTTTAAAAAAGCTCTTGTCAGAACATGTTTGTAGTAATATAGTTGTATACATTATTATTTCTAGTAACATAGATATTTAGGTACACATTGTATTAAAACATTTATAAAATTTATTTTATTATAGCAATGATATTTAGCTAGATTGTATCAAGTTATTGTCAAGAGATTACATTTAATTATCTAGTTTAAGTCTAATATGTTTACTACATATTGTCAATGGTTCTGTCTATATTAAGGTATTATTATTAAATTAAATTAACCAAGAGAAAATTAAAACTTTCCTAATGGAGAATAAAAAAATTGAATGACCTTTATATGTTAGTGCTATTAATAGTAATAACCGAAGAACTGAAAATTCAGTGTCTAAAGATTTTTCCATCACATGCCAGCATTTAGTATTACTTGTGTTAACATTAGCACACATGGCAGCAGCAAATGTGAATCTATTGTCATTGAAATGTCAGTGACAGTATGGTGGGGTCGGTTCAATGACCTGTAGTACCAACTATAGCTATAATTATACATTGCTCATCTGCTGTGCAATACTAAAATTATGTATAGAAATTTATAAAAATTGACTTTATCTTACGTTGATATATGAATATATTTTGTCCTTATGAAAAGAGCTTGTTGGGAATAGTAGTGAAAATATGATTTGTAATATTTGTTGACCAACACCATTGTTTCCTATTGTGTTTGGAATGAGTGCAACGTGACATAATAATAATTTTAGATGTTGGTAGATTTACAAATTATAGTTAAGTATTGAAAATTTACATTTAGTTTGTTATTAAGCAATTACTTATATAGCTAATTTATATTTCTTTTAATACGTTATCACGACGTATTTAGAAACTCAACGCACATCTAAATAACGACACCTATTTAGAAGGTTAGAGTCAGGTTCATTACCAGAATTAACCAGACAAATTGGTACACCAACTAAAACTGGATATGCCCCACCACTCATGAAATCAAAAGAGAATTCTGTCAATCCTTCCAGTGTTTGGGTCTGGAGACATTTCCTGTGTTGTATTAAATTAAGTCACAAGCTCTAATTTATTTAAATTATTGGCTACATTATTAGGGAACCTTTTGTTTAACGGCACTGACAGCCGCGCATTAGTATTACATTGTGGGCTAAAGCGCTTCAACTGAGAAGACCCAGCGGAACAAACGCAGTGTGTTCTGCTACTACTGGTTTCTAGCCGGCCCATCTGAGACTTGACGTTTATTGACCTAAATCGTACAAGCACGACATTTTTCTCATTGGATAGGTTTAAAATAGCATAACATGATTTAAGATGTTAATTTTTATTTTGGCCTGGCTTTAATATGAGCGAAATACGTAATTACAAAAATGATTAGCGATACTAGAAAATAGTTAATTAGTTAAATCGTCATCTGAAAATCTGAAAGTTTAAAACTTCATTTTTATGGAGACGTTTGCGTATGAATATTGTGGTAATATCATTTTTTTTACTATACAGTATTTTGGTATCTCTTTACTACAAAAATATGATTCTTTTTCAACCGACTGCACTTAAAAAGAAGGAAACTATTAATTCTACTATATGCCTTTTTTATCCATGTAACTCCATTGCTCCGTTGTATGTGAACTGATATTTAGCATTATTTTTTCTTTTGATGGGAAATTATTTTGAGTGTGGTCTGATTAATAATTATGTTCAAATCCTTTGTTTAAAAAGTCAGAAATAAGTTTAAAAAAGGTGAAGTCATAAAGTAGTTGAAGGTAAAACATAATTTGATGATCATGAATTTGATGGCGTCTTAAACAGTAAAATAAATTTCACGTACGAAGGTTACCAGACCTTATAACTAACTTATATGTGTTTCAAACTGTTACACTGCACTGGTACCAGTTACTACTGCTACTATTTTAGGCTGGTAAACTAAGTAGTACCCAGTACATACTAGTTACCGATATTGTAACAAGTAGGTGGGAGAAAAGTGTGTAATATGGACCCCAATTTAAACCAATTGAGCCAGTCCATAGTGCACATCAGTTCAATAACAATTTAATGTTATGACGACATCTTCCTCCCTTTAATTGTATTTGCCTCACATTCCAATAGTCTCTGATATATGTTATCTATATTTTTATGATTTTATTAGAGTACTACCAAATATTACATATTATAAGTTAACAGTTAAGTTACATCTATAATACATGTTCTGATATGCATCACAGTCGGAACATGTATTATAGGTATAATGTAATGTTATCTCCACCTAATAAAAGACAAAAACATGTTTTTATAATGTTATTCACTTTGACTGGCTTGTTGTTCTTGTGGCTAGTGAGTGAGTGGCCCCAACTGCTGAGCCAGGGGCTCTACCGGCTAAGTCGCCGAACATCGTTTTCGTGAATGGCGTTCAAATAAATAAAGGTTAAAAATTACTTAATGAATCTTTAAATCTGCTTCAACGTTGAAAATCGATTCCGGACCATTTATGGCGTTACATGTGGTCATGGAAGCCGATTTAACGATTGATTGTCATTTTTAACCTTTATTTATTTGAAAGCCATTCACGAAAACGATGTTCGACGACATAGCCGGTAGAGCCCCAGAGATCGTGGGTTTGATGCCCATTCAAACTAATGTCTGTGCAATGAGCATGATTATTTGTTGTCTGTGTGTAATTTATCTATGATATGTATGTATTTAGAAATATATATAAGTATGTTTATCAGTTGATATTTGGCTGGTTGCCATAGTACAGGATCTGCCTATTTAGGGATCAGATAGCAGTGTGTTGTCTGTCCCCAGTTGTTTATTATTTAGTTTTCTTTTGCTTAGTTATAAACGATGGTGGTGATTATGTTATACACGGCTAAACTAATATAACTAAATGTTACTACATCACTTTCAAACTAGTGAAAACGCTTGTCCGAAGAGTAGAAATAGTAAACAAGTCGAATGTGGTGATTATTTGACTTCTTGATTAAGAGATCTGCCTTATAGCAAAGTTCTTACGAAGTAATGGAAATATATTAAAATGAACAACATTGGTGTAAATACAATATATTGATTCCCATATTCGCGGTACCTAGTTTATACGTATCCTACATTAGAACTGGTTTCTACCATGCATATGTTTAACATAAATATTACGTCTATGTTGGTTTGTGAAAGTTAATTTAACAGCTCATTACTCCTAACGTTTGATAAACATAGTATAATGCAAATGTAACTTCAATGTGATTAGGTTACTATGTTATGGAATGTAAATAATAATGAATAATAAATATTTTGGAACGGCTAACACATCCTTTCTATGGCAACCAGACAATAAACAAACATTCTTACATATTCAACAGGCCAGTGTAAGTAAGGGTAAATGAAGCGTTCATGCAGTGTTTAAAGCTTTTAACGATTTCCCAGAACACTGCAACACTGTGAGTGTAGAAAGTGTAGGCGTGAAACCGCATTCGAGGATTTGAAACCTAACCTTTAAAAACCTCTTCCAAGTTGAAAAAAATATCAAGGAACTTGGTTTTTTAGCAAAATCAGGGGGGCTACCGCCTAATTCGCCGGTTATTGTCATCATAATCGGCGTTCAAATAGATGAAGTGTAAAAATGAATAAATGATTCCTCCAATCGGCTTCCGTGAACACATGTGACTTCATAAATGGTCCGGAATCGATTTTCAACGTTGTAGCCGATTGAACGAATGATTTAAGTAGTAATTTTTAACCTTCATCTATTGGAGCCTTTTTTTTATTTTTGTTAGGTGTTAGCCCCCCCTAAGCGCGTTACAATCAATGAATCTGTTTAGGAGCTTCGCCTATATAGACTGCAATCTTATAACCACCGTCTCCTGTTGTCGGGTATTAAAAATGAACCGTCATCATTATCATCTTGCAATTTGCACATTATACTAGCGTTTATCACTAAACAGTACAGCTGTTTACATGTTTCTTTCTTATATAAATAGTGCAAATAATTCTTATAGAAGTTACGTTCAAATAAATAATAAATTGTTCTACTTTGAGGCCAAGGAGACATCAAAGACTTTATATATACGCTCTTGACATAACAATAACTCGGAATGTGCAATAAAATGAACTAGAAATTAAAAACCGGATTTTTTCTTCGTTTTTAAATGTACCAAACAAGTACATGTCGTCTACGACTGATAAAGAGTAGCTGCATACAAAATTACCAGTCAGAAAATGTTCTACACATCATCCATCACCTGGTCTAATTACTATATTATCACACCTGTACCTACTATGTCTGAAAATTGAAGAACCTTATTCGTATGTAAAACTTCTTTATACTAGCCTTGTAGAGGTCTTAAAACACGTATTCTACTGAGGAAAGCGTTCACGTTTTAAGACTTGTACGTCATAGTACGCCACTGCCTTAAGCATCTTCTACACGGTTGCAAACCAACGTCCCAACAGGGGTCACCCTGGTTGCCATCCATCTAGACTGCAGTTGTGCAATCAACAAGACATTGTTTTTAATTCCATGACAACACTTGTTTTTATGAATAAATGAAAATCAAGTCCCTATATAGAAAATTTGGGGCTTCATGTCACTGTGGCCTGCAGACAATTGACCAAATAATCCAGGTAGGGGCAGGAATGAAACAGTAATAATTCGAATATAGATATATACTATGCAACCAATTAGGAACATTTTTTTCTGGAGGAACCTAATTTGTTGACTCTCTTATAAGCTCAAAAGACTAATCACTAGATAAACAATATAAAAAAATAACATCTGGTACTGGATTGTTCTGTGGTCTTTGGTGTTATTGTTGTTTTGTTCTCCGTAAGAAACGTTAATACCTATGTAAGTGAATGGGATGTAACTTGTAACCAACGTCCCAACAGGGGTCACCCTGGTTGCCATCCATCTAGACTGCAGTTGTGCAGTCTAGATGGTCACCCTGGTGGTTGCTATCCACCTAGACTGCAGTTGTGCAATCAACCACCAGGGTGACCTTGGTTGGGACGTTGGTTTGCAACCGTGTAGAAGATGCTTAAGTCGTGCGTACTTGAGAATATCGCCCCTTTCAGGAAGCTTCTTTATTTTTTAAATTGGTAAGAATTGGTTCTATAATACTTACATACATAGACGGACTTCCATTTGTCACGATCTTTGCACACCGCTTTCGCTTCGTTTACTGTCATTATATTCTTCTTACATGCTCGCCGGTTTCGGGTAATTCTGACCTGGCCTTTCTTGAGAATATCTACGATTTGTTCAGAGAATGTTCTAGGTCTATAATCATGCTGGATTTTCACCTTCTAAGTACATAACGGCACGCCACTGGACTAAGGTGACATATACGCTATGTGAAGTACTATCCTTTTGACTGCCACAGTCATTTATAGAGGACGAATAAAATGTGCCCAGCACACCACGACTATATAGTCGTGAAACATAATATAGTGGTAGTATTAAAGCGCGACCGTCGTTATAAACACAAGGTCCTTCATAATAATTATATGGAATTCTTACCTCAATATAGACAGAACCATTAAGAAAAGATGTAGTGATAATAATTCGATAATTATATAAGCTTGACAATAGCTTAATATAAGCTAGCTAAATAACTGAATCATAAAAACATAAATTAAATGTTATATCGTACAGTTTTCATACAATTCGTGTACTAAAATATCTATATGTAGGTATATAAAAATAATTGTGTAATTAACTATATTACCACAAACATGTTCGGACTATTTACAAGCGCTTAAAGTCTACGTGAATAAAATATTTTTTTATGTTAATAATATTTTTCTAATAATGAAATTTTTTGGTCCGTCTTCATGTCATTCATAATTAGAATAACATAAATGTTATAGAATCTGGAAGCTCATCGCCAGCCCCACCATCCAGCCTATACTTCCAAGACGATGTCCCCAGCCCGGTGCTGCGCGACTTCAAGCCCTTCGACCTCGAGACATGGTGGGGCAAAAGATTGTTCCAGAACATCACCAACTCCCTTTGAGGCAACTTCACTGACACAACACAAATGGGAAAATGACAGGCGGTAGCGTAAGTCACAATCATCTGTAGTTTACTAAATTTTTATTGTAATACAAGCAAATTGTTCTTATATAAGCAGATGTATGGATTTGGGTACTTAAGAGTTACGTTTCTTACACTCAAGCCTTATTCTTAAGAATGTAAGCAATTATATCTATTCCTTTTTTAAAAGACAACGCCCGCACTAGGGAAATGAATCCCTGTGTGGCGGCGTATTTAGACACATATTTAACGGATACAATACACCCAGACTCGGAACAACTACCTATGGGTCATACAAATAGTTATCCTGTGCGGTAAATGAACCCGGGGCACGAAGTGGCGACGGGATTCTCTAAACCACTGCCACACGTGCTAGTCAACCTCATGAAAACAAAGATATTGTTTTTAATTCCATGACAATACTTATTTATGAATAAATGAAAATCAAGTCCCTCTTTAGAAAATTTGGGGCTTCATGTCCCTGTGGCCTGCAGACAATTGACCAAATAATCCAGGTAGGGGCAGGAATAAAACAGTAATAATTCGAATATAGATATATACTATGTAACCAATTAGGAACATTTTTTCTGGAGGAACCTAATTTGTTGACTCTCTTATAAGCTCAAAAGACTAATCACTAGATAACCAATATAAAAAAATAACATCTGGTACTGGATTGTTCTGTGGTCTTTGGGGTTACTGTTGTTTTGTTCTCCGTAAGAAACGTTAATACCTATGTAAGTGAATGGGATGTAACTTTGTTCATGTGATGCTGTTTGCTTTACTAAAAACTTGGGTCATTTTGTCAAATCCTGTAACATCATGGACACACAATTATGCACAATATTGACGAAACTTTATACCGACATTTATACAACAGAGCATTCTAGGATTGTCTAAAATACATATTACTAGGTATTTTAATTTTATCAAAGATTCGTTGGTATTTTCTGTCTCTACAGAAACATAAACCTGTTATATTTGTATATAACAGGTTTATGTTTCTGTAGAGATCAGTTTGAGAAAAGTTTGGTCTATGTCATTCAAATGTCATTTTGCGTTCGAGTGATTGAGACAAACAAATTCTCAGGTTTTGCATGAACTTGCTAAAGACAAAAAGATCTCACGAGTTCTTTAATGGATTGCAGGGCTATGATTGGTTGTTGTCGTAATGGCGTGATAAATTTCGCCAATCACAACGCTTTAATCCTATCGAGAGTTCGAGTTGTTTCATGTTTTGTTCTGTCTAGTGTCTTAATGTTTTCATAAGGGCACCTTTCCTAATAAAAATATTGAGATACTACGTGTTAGTGTCCACAAAGTTACAAGATATGACCAAAAAAATTATAATGTAAAATGGCCTGATACCTAAGTCAAGTTTTGTCTATCTACATACATCTAGTCCATAATATAATGATAATTAATAAATAAAAAGTACTTATTGTAAATTTTAAGACACCATTATAATAATACAATGAATAATAGATCTTGTAACTGTAAATCAACAACGTGTTACATAAATAATGTATAATAAAAAATATCTATTGAAATTAATAAAATATACCATGAATTTGGAATTTGTGTATTTGAGCTTGGAAGTGTTATAAAAGTCAAAATATATGCAAGAAGTAACTTCAGCTTATTTTAATGGGTAGTTTGAGCACACGTTATTTAAGTAACACCTTGTGTGTATTATTACTATAAAGTATAATTATGGCGTATTTATAAAAAAAATATTGTTTTGTTTTTAAATGAATTCAAAAGCTGAATGTTTAATTAGGAATTGAATGAATGGATTTAGAAACGAATTAAGTAATCTACAGTTGATTGTGGATCTCAGTAGGTATGGCATATCATAAGTGAAAATTTTCCAAGCTCAATTTCTTTGCATTGTTTCTGTGAACCAATATTCTTTAAGATTGTTGTGATGTTTGAATGTTATACAGGTGTGGGGATTCCCTAACAAAAATTGTGCCTCCCTTCACCGTTTACGGTTTAAGAGCCGTGCCATTGAGTTAGGAGGACTTCATGGAGATGGATCAGTCTGAAGAAATCTAAGATAGAGAGATAGATATTTTCAAGGATAAGAATAATGCAGGACTTTATACTATATTATGTTTATAATTGAATATAAAACATTTTTTCCATGTTTTTAAACTCTTTTGTTCAATGTCCAATTCTTATCAGCCAGTTACCTGAATGTAAATATTTTACAATACTGTATCTTGAAAAATATAAATTTTTGAACCATGGCAACCATAAATATAAAGTACACCATGCAGTTTTGCATAATATTTTGCATTTAATACATCCAATTTTATTGCCATAATTAATAAATATTTTTTCTAAGCAGTTTGGTCGGTTATTTTAAATAGTTTACATAGTTCCTTTGCTCAGCATTTTCTATTTATTTATCCTAAGATTTTTTCACACTGAAGAATCCATCTCCATGACCTCTCCTGTAAAGATCTTAGCTGTCCAAAACCAAACTTTTTCGTACATATTTTCTAATTGATCACATCACACATGGATACTATGTTGCATGATCCAGGAAACATTAATTTTCTGAATTGTCCGGCGAAGCAGTGAAAGCCAGGCTAATACTTAACGTTGTGTTAAAAAAGTACTTTTGAGAAAAAACATCATGCAACATATAATACTTTTGAGTACAATATGCAAAGTTCCATTACACGGAATAAATAATGATTGAATTTCAACAAAACCAAATTTAAATAATGTATGAATAATTTCCCTTTTCGTCCTGGAAGTTTATTCATCCCGTTTTATCAACTAGTTACTTTTTACAAGTTAGTTGGTTTTGGGCAGTTAAAAATATGTACCATAGATATTTGTTATTGAATAAATAAATAAAAAATCGAATTCGTTGTTGAAATACCAAAGAGTATCATGTTTAATTATATGACCGTGTTAAAACAAGCCATAGACAATGATACACTAGTTTCTGCCAAAATTGTATGAGCCAAATTGTTTATTGAAGTTTATAGTTATTTACTAGTTTAGCGTTGTTCTAAATATCTTTATATTTTAAAGTTACCAACACATGATATATCGTTTTCTGTTATAGTTTTTGTTGATTGGATTTGCCCTCGATCATAATCTCTTCCTATGAAACATTTAGATGTGGTCTAGGGTGAATTACGCTCGCCCTTAAGGGGCTGACAAGACCCAATGTTATCAATTCACACCAAACCCGCTTGTATACCCGTTTTTTATGATAAATTTAAGACAAAAATGTTTTCATAATCATAAAATGAATGTTACTACTACGTATAAAATAACAATTTAAAAATAGTGGTAATTTTACGAGTTACATTTTTTTTGTTCGTTATAACGAGCAATATTAGTGGCCAAAATTTGTGTTGGTCAGTCCCTTCAGATGGCTCTTCACTCTTACCTTGAGTAAGTACATTCTTTAGACACAGTCGTCAGGAGGTACTTCCACCGCCGCACTGGGCCGTGCGCATGATCAAGGACAGATCACAAAGCTTGGTGCAACATAGCGGAATGACAAGAGACAAAGCGGTCTATACCCTCACGGCGGCTAGTGCTTCGATGGTTAATTTTAAGCCTCTAAAATTTTCTTATAAAATGCCTTTTGCGGATATGCAATCATCTAAAGTGCCTAAATATGCAATATTAAACAGTATTACTTATTAATCGTTATTTGAAGGTCATATAAGTGTTGTTAACTTGTAAATACATTCATTCGTCATGTTCACTACTATGAGTTGGTCAATACTTGAGTAGTACCATAAAACGGGGTGAAAAGAAACAAGATTTACTTATCGATACTGTCTCCATCTCTTTTGACCCCGGCATTTCTATTCATCCCGTTCTACCATATTTTATGACATTATACTGTAATTGTTTTTTTTTAAATATTTATTGACTTTCTCATTTTGTGCTTGTCTTGTCTATACTAGGCCAGCGGCTATGGTTGCTCCGTATTTACTATTCATCTATGAAAAATGGTATAGCCAGGTCTAAATCCAATTTATTATCTACATGTTTATAACCGAAGGAAAAATATTTAGGAAAATACAATAGAGACGCTCATAGGTATTGCTGACATTGGGAGTTTCACGCATTTGATGGTTGTGGTTAAGCGCGGTCATTCCATAGATGGGTGACCGCCAAATTGGTTTCATTTCTGAGCGTTTTCGTGCTTCGGAAGGCATATTAAGTTGTCGTCATGGTTGTACTCGTTGGAGAACAGCCGTTAAGCCATCCCAGGTGCCTATTGGACAGCTCTTAGGGTAAACACTGACCATACCGATAAATAAATACAAGGAAAATGGAAGTAATCATTAAAGTTACCCTGGTGTATCTATTTTGTGGACTGTACTCTATTGCGATCTTTTCATTATTCGTGCTGTACCCTCTAATCCTTCATAAGGCAATAGATATGTCTTCAACTGTTTGATTTTGAACTTAATGTAGTTTGTATTCGTACATATTTTGTAATTGATCACATCACTCATGGATACGATATTGCATGATCCAGGAAACATTGGGAGTTTCACGCATTTGATGGTTGTGGTTAAGCGCGGTCATTCCATAGATGGGTGACCGCCAAATTGGTTTCATTTCTGAGCGTTTTCGTGCTTCGGAAGGCATATTAAGTTGTCGTCATGGTTGTACTCGTTGGAGAACAGCCGTTAAGCCATCCCAGGTGCCTATTGGACAGCTCTTATGGTAAACACTGACCATACCGATAAATAAATACAAGGAAAATGGAAGTAATCATTAAAGTTACCCTGGTGTATCTATTTTGTGGACTGTACTCTATTGCGATCTTTTCATTATTCGTGCTGTACCCTCTAATCCTTCATAAGGCAATAGATATGTCTTCAATTGTTTGATTTTGAACTTAATGTAGTTTGAAATGTTTCCTTTGTTTTAAAAAGTGTCTAGCAATCTCAAAAGTTTATTCACGAAAAGATTATAGAAAAAAAAGTAAAATCAATTTAAGTAACAGAACTTCTCGTCCGTCAATAAACTTAGCACTTTATTTAAATTATGTTTTCACTATATATTCTTACGATTTTTTTTCATATCTTATGGGGTCGGCTGCCAGTCCAATTGCGGCTAGTTACCAGAATCAATCCATAGGTAATCAATAACAGATAGTCAGATTTTGTTATGAATCTGTAACAGATAGTCAGATGTTGTTATGCATCTGATTCACTGTAAATTTCAATATACTATTGAATATTTTTTTTATTAAGCCCATTTTGTTCATTACCGACTACCACCCATATGTTCTCTAAATGGTCCTATGACCACTTGACTGGTACGATGATCCAAACTAATTTTGATGTCTTCTCGGACTTAGTCACATGAGCTTGGGTTATTGTTATTGATTCCATAACATGCGAATTTCTCGATATTTATATTTCGAATTGTTTGATATTTTTTTTAATTTGAAAAGTTTCGTCTATTATCTACAGGCATCTATAACTATTCACTGTTGAGCAGTTATTGTTATAATCTCAAGTTCCTTTTAGCATATATTAATCGCAAAAACGTTGAAATATTTTTAAACAAAATGTATAATAATGACCTAACCAGAAATATTGTTCAGAATAATTAATTAAATAAAATTGATACTGGCCGAATCCGGAAAATTTTATAATTGCGCTTATATAATTCTATTAGATATGACCAAGCAGTGGAATATTCGAGATTTTTTTAAACATTATAAATCAATTGTTAATTAGGTTAATTCCTATACAGTTTGTGTAAGTGTGTAAAAACAATTATTATAATGTAATATGTCTGTTGTCGCACCTCGCTGATAGCTTTTCTACAGTTCTATACAATTAATGTAATTGTTGTAATTTAAAATTGAATGTTTTAACTTAATTTTTTTATTTATAGCTTCTACAATTAAAATGGGTTTAACTTAGCCTACCCTAGATACTAGTGTGACACGAGAGATGATCATGCGTACATTTATCAATTAAAATAGGATTTGTGTTGTTTATAAGTTGCTTGGTTGCCATAGTTCAGGCTCTGGCTGCATGCATAACAGTCTGGGACTCACAACACTTGTTTGTATGACCCATACAAACAAGTCCAATTACTCGTTCAATAAACCCTAACCATCAAAGCCTCTCCACTATCCTATGATTGAAAGAGCAGTAACTTGAAAAACTGATAGCAGAAAGCAACGACGCCAACGACCCATCTTGAAATAAGAGACAAACAGACACGCTTACAGACTTATAATTATATTTAAAAATGAAATTCGTTTAATGTTTTGCAAATCATTCTAAGTGAAAATGTTTATGCATTAATCCTCTCTCGTCCCACGGCTATTTCACAACGCTATTCCTATGTTAGGTGAAGGTGTTGCAAGTTGTCTATGGAAGGCTAAGTTTAAACTGTCAAACTGTAGGTTGAAGCTGATCAATGTCTTCCATCGTCTTACATTAATCTTTATCATGTTACTTGACTTGTACAAATCTTTGGAATATTGGTTTTTTTTATTTCCTTTGTACATAAGAAATTAACAAGAATGTTTTTATGTGATAGACATTCATTTATGCATCGAAATTATTTATTGTTTTGTATAAATTTGTTGCAGGAAGTAAATTTATTAAAATTATGAGGTATATATATGGATGAATTAAACAATTCTATTATTATAATTTTTTTATATTTGTGAATGTAATTTCGGTCACGGAACAGAAAAACATTGTGACTTTGGGAAAAGTTTTGTAGAGCTATTCGAAAATATTTGCTTACTTAATTATTTCAGTGTTTGGCTAGCTTTCCTCCTAAAAAATTGTATAATACCCACTTGGTTAGGTATTTTTAATGTTTCACTTTTAATTTTGATAAAATCTCTGGAAGTGCTATTTTATAGTTATAATCGATAATGTTTCTCAAATACGAAAATGGGAAATCTTAGTCTGGCTTGCTCACAATGTTTCTTTATTTTGATGAGAACCTAATGCGATTTTCAGTGGTGGCTTTGGGCCATTCTGGGCCGTTCACGAAAAGATTTCGGCGCGGCCCCTATAATAATGGCCCCTGTGATGTGTTTTGTGTCGGGGGGGCTTCAAAGTGATACGCCACGTGAAACTTCACCTAGTATAAACTAAATTATATTGCGGTACGAGGCCCCTCAAAATTTACCTTCGGTACTTTTGTAGCTAGCTTCTCTAGTTTCAATTCTCTCGTTTTATGAGGCTACAGCCTCGTTATATCATTGTATCCCGCTTTGCTCTGGAGGGGAGTTTAACTATTAATCTTCAAACTCCTCCTCGTTTCTTTCTAATTAAATTCGTTGCGAGATCTAAGACAGTTAAAACGATTCCCCGGGACATGATGTGTGCCACTATTGATCCTGGCTTACAGGAATTACACTGGTGGGTAAGAGGGAGGGACTAGTCCCGCTAAAAAAATCACTAATTAGTCTTCAGAAAGGGAAGAAGCATGTGAGACATTTAGACGATCGGTCACTGCGAAGGCCCTTTATAATAGCCGATAAAAAAGTTAATTGTAAGTGACCACACCGTTTTTGGCGCAACCCTGATGCCTTAATTGTATTGAACTTTTTAACTGATTAAAAAAAGCCACGGATTCGGTTAAAGGTCACATACAACCAAAAATTGGGGCCTCGAAAAGTACATCCCGCCCGCGGCCCAGTTTGACCTTGCCCCGCCACTGAAAATGTATAATTATCGCTTATTTTATTTACGATGAAATACTTGTATTGACCCCGTAAGTCTTACAATGTTTTTCTTTTCTAATGTCAATATATTGTTACGTACTGCAATGATGATGTACAAAATAAGCACAAACGAAGGCAATAAATAAATGCACGAAACGTAGTATAATTTTTAACCTTTTAGATGAAATATTTGAGTCGTTGTAGTTCTAATGCAGGAGAATATTTTTAGACTGATTTAGTTATTAAAACGTTATGCTTTTTGTTGTAGTTGAATAAACCATCTGATAAATTACACCTAAATGTTTTATTTCTTCAATTTCAGACATCTTTAAGTAAGTAACTCTTTATTGTACACAAAAAAATAATACATAAAAATAACTATGAGTATGTTAAGATTGTACAAATGACCCCTTATCGCTAAGTGGGATCTCTTCCAGGCAACCGTTGAATGGACCAGGAGTAAAGACAACAAATACCCAAATGCCTTATTTGGGTATTTATTGGCATAATTACCAGAAAGGATTTTTTTTTTCTGTGCCAGGTGTACTTTTAACAAAAAATAAATAAATATATACATACATAAGATATACAGTAATTTAACGTTAAAGAGAAAGATAGTAACTTTCACCATTTTCTTAAAAATGTCCAGTGACTGAGCACCTCTTTACTGTTAGTTGTATAAATTGAAGTGCGAGTATAGGGATCCACGAATGCGAAGAGCTCTTTTTCGCTATCGAGGGATTTCACGAACATGCAGTTGACTTGGAACTTGAACCGAATAAATAGGTTTCAGTGACCGAATACTAAACACGTGGGCGCACACGACTACCCTTTTACCACTGCGGCATGAAGTTTTTGGACTCTATACAAATAATTTAGATGTGGATTCCTTTAAGTTTTGTTCTACCGCGATCAGAATAGATTAGTAATATGTTTACCCATCTGAAAATTAATAGTAATTTTAAGTACTGCAAAACTGGGTAAATGCGTAACTAAATTTAAATTATGTATGAAAGTTGTTACAAACTATACACCCCGTTTTACCAAAGAGAATATAACAAACTACGTTTACCGTACTCCATTTTACCGTAAGTCAATGTAATACTACCTCTATGGAAATACGTAATCCATCAACGTCAATCTAGACAATTTTGACACCGATTGTACGGACACATACAAATTCCAGATATGGCTATGCACGGGTTGAGTACCCATCACGATCTATTTAAGCCTAATAATTTCCACTACGGCAAAGTAAACAACACACTAGTAAGTATATCAACAGACTTTCGCCAACAAGATAGGTACGCCAAATGTACAGTGAAAAGTTTTGTGTTCAAACATTTGCACTCTCTTATCGGTCCGTGTCGACGGGAGAGGTGCAGGACCGAAATTATTTCGAGTCGGCCGTGTTAAATGGGCGCCTCCAAACCTCAAACCTCCAGCTTCCTTCCCCCTGTTTTTATCAATTTTCTTCACTGGAAAACCCGGCTCGCTTTGACTCCAATCGATATTCCATGTTCTGTAGCAGAAATTAGTGCTGAAATTCTCTTATTTTAGGTAGGTACTGACTAGTATTAAGACCTAGCGCACGTGATTGGAACGGTTAATATCTCAAATCAAGTCGCCTTCAAACGTAAATAAATTGAGGGGGGAGGGGGCTACCCTCCTGTACCATCCCCAACCCGCGGAACCCCATGGTTATGGAGATATCCATGGTTAATGTTTTTCTAGCGCTCGGCGGCCGCTGCCGCGGCACGCTCGCTGCGCTCGCTCGCCTTCGCGCGCCAAATGGTCACCGTTCTAACCTAACCTAACCCAAATTATTTCATAAAAGTGCATTCTTGCAAAAATATCATGATAGTGACGATGAACAATTCAGTTTTGGGTATTTTTCGGATAATTATATAAAAAATTAATATAACTTCTAAACACGAAAGCAATGTTTTTACATTGTTTTACAACGCTGTAGGTATCGAAATCCATACGAAATGTTCAAAATTGCGTTCTGTTTTGTGCATTTGTATGGAGTCCTATGATTTTAAAAAAATCATAAAAAAAAATTGGCGCGTCTCCGGCAGAAAAAAATGCGTTTTATCACTTAGTACGAACCCCCTTAACCCCCCCATATACACACTTATCCCAAATTCAGGCGACTCGATTTGAGATCCAACCCATTGGAACACAACAACTATCAAAACTAGTAACAGAGAGATTCATAATAAAGTAAATGTCAATTAAGTGAAACAACTTGCACTTTATCCTCCTTACACACCATTATTTCTGAAAAAATCTCTTATGATAAGTTCTTTTACATTTCATATTAATGCTCTTGGTTAGTAGGTAAAATAAGGTAAGTTTTATCCAATAATCCAAATAATTTTAATGGACAAGTGCCTATTTCCTCGTTCTCAACCCAATCCAAGCTTTACGAGGTTACGGGATTTAACATCAATCAAAATCAGGACCTCATGAAATGCCGCCGAACGCGAGGTATAAAACGGAATGACGTGGAACGTAAACAGTAGCGTAATGCTCCTTGTTTCTCGAATTTATACCTTATAAAAGCTTCGATCATAATGATACAATGAACTTTTATCTTTTGCAGCAAAACGGTTCCCAGAAGAACTTTATTTACTGTCTCCAAAACATTCGACATACACTAGGGCACCTTGAACGAAGTCTATCAAAGTCCAATAAGTATGAGATACAACTTCTACAGTGTAAGAACAGCCATAATCATTCGCATGATGGCAAGTGGTGGGAGTCGCAATCTAGCAAGAGTGCTACCAGTAAATTGCTTTTTACTTTCTTTAATATTTTATTTCAATCTGTAAGTTCGTTTGGCAAGATAATGTATTTAAAATTATAATTCAAGATACTAAAGAAGGAATTGTTACTTAGTTGAGGACAACACGAAAGCTTGGCTTGAGGTCTTCCTGCAGTGTCTTCGAAACATTTAGGAACTTACCCCGTTGGCTGGCACCATGCTTGCAGTATAGCAGTACATGTGGTGGCGTTTTATTCATTTTCAAAGCACCCTCTGCACAGGAGACTATCCGTGACGCCAATTTTGAAGAGGTGTTTTTTCAGTGTGCAGTTTCCGGTAATTGTGCCTGTCACCATGCTGTTCAGGTGGCATTGACTTCACGATAGGCGTTTATTCCGAAAAGTTGAAATTTCTTTATAACTGTCTACATAACTCTATCCATCCCATTGACTTATATGTATCACTAGACACGCTGTTTCGAATAAAAACTCTGTCCTAGTCCGGCTGTGCGCGAGGTGAGGGGCGCGGGCGCGGCGGCCAAAATTTGCCCACTGAGTTGCAGCGCCCGCGCTGCAACTCAGCAAATTCTCAATATGGGATTGCGCGTCTAGTAGAATACATATAGGTCAATGATCCATCCACTCTTTTTCATGGTGCTGTGTGGTTTTCTCACGAAGCCATGTTGGTTAAAAGGTATGGGTACTATTGGTTCAGGTCCCATTGTTGTGGTTTCCGATCCGTTTCTTGATAACTGGTCTGCAGTGGCATTTCCTAGAGATCCACTGTGCCGTCGAATCCAGTTTATTGTGACCTTGTTGCTCGATGAGATGTTTCTGAATACAACGTAGTACTGCAGGATGAGTCCATTGTCAAATTGCAAAAGTTTTAGCTAATTTATTTAAGTAATACGCTGTGTGGTGACAGCTAGGCCACTCTATCTTATCCCCTAGGGGGCGTAAGTCGTCCCGTGGGAATATCAACCAAAGAACAGGCAGTAGCATGGCAGTGTCTCAGTGAGTACTAAAGCGATTATACAATAACCATCAGGTGTCCCGCTTCCCTATTTGCCTTGCAAATATTCCATAAACAAAATACAGCGATTGCCTACCAGTCAAAAACTAAATTGTTTATTAAAAGCAAATAATGTACTTTTTTAGGTATCAGTAAAACTAACACATCAACAACCCTAGTCGACAATACAGAATCATGGTCAACGATGGGTATTGCTTGTCTTCAATACAAGTAAGTAGATCTTCTGAATATTTACAAGGTCTGTAATAGTATCTACGCCTGTTGCATTCGGCACATTCAATGTAAAGCTATAAATACGTGCACGGAGAAAAACTTTAGGTACTAAAGGAAATTAAAACCGGCCCCGCAATAATAATAGTAAGGGCAAAAAGAAAACCTAAATGAATCAGTTTGTAATTTGAGTCAGTACGTGTAGAAGACCCAAACTGACTAATTAAAACTTTATTACGTTACAGCAAGATTGCTGTTTATTTAAGTCACTGGAACAGTAAATGTTCTGTATTCTTATTCTGTGATACTTGACATAATGCATAAAGCAATTTATATTCTAGATATGACGAACTTTCAAGACGCTACGATGCTCTTCTCCGAGAATACGATAAGAGGTCTTGGAAAGTAATTCTGCGGGACTTCAAACTTCAACAATGGCGGCAGCGCGCGGCCGTAACTCATGCGCAGATTGTACATGCACATAAAACACTCCTTTCTGTCGGAGAAAAGTATCTAGCGCTAAAGAAAAAGCGGAATACGCAAGTATGTTACGGTCTGAGAAAATTACTGTAACTATAATATTACCTTGTTTCCGCGAACTCATAATAATAACAAATTGATTCCACAGTCTGTAAGGCTATATCATAGGCTTATTTAATAATAATAATAATAATAATCTTTATTCAATAAATAAGGATTTTGTACATAGTATCTATCTTAAAGTTAAAAGTACAATTTTTGTAGGAAACTGATGTGAAGATAGAGTAAACGGCGGTGTCCGTGCTAGTATACACTGTGTGACAGACACCAACACCCCCTCCTCTTACAATTTAAAGAGCACATACAATTATAGGAAAAAAAAAATAGTTTACAATAAAAAAAGGCTTAATACTAACAACTAAAACTAGAATTAAAGTAAAACAGAAGTAATTAAAGCATGCATGGTAAAAGTGTGGGTGTGTGTGTGTTTCAGTGTATGTGTGTGTGTATTGGTATATGTATATATATTGTAGAATATAAGTAAGTAGTTATAGGTCACTAACAATCAGACCTTCAGTAAACTCATAGGATTGACCCTGTAGGGCGTTTGATACCAATGACTTGCACTTTTGTGTAGAGTGAGGATATATATTGCAAATTTTATTTATTTTATTGTAGAGGCGACTACTGAGGCATTGATAGTGTCGGCCTGCCAGTGCAGATTTTATACGAACTGCTGGGCAAATCACATCTTTACGGCGCTTCTTAGCTAATGCCTGAGGTTCGTATGAAAGGGAAGAGTGTTTGCGAAGAATGGTTCGGAGCACGAATATCTGCCTGACTGTAAGTACTGAGGTGTCTTTGTATAGCTGGTTTGTAGAGTAACGGAAAGGTTTACCTAGGAGGACTTTTAGGACAGCTCTCTGCGCTCTTTCAAGTCGGAGCATAGAAGTTTTAAAAGCACCTCCCCAGACTACTATACAATAGGCCAATATAGATTGGACTAATGATAGGTAGACAGTCTTAATGAGGGGTAGATCTGCAACGTATCGCAACTTTTTAAGTGGGAACATTAACTTTCGAACACGTGTGATAGTCGTATCAATATGATTTCGCCAACTTAGTGTGCAATCAATTTGAACACCCAAGTACCTTACCTCACTAGCTCTTTGGATCGCAAGACAGTTACAAGTAGCAGATGTAGAAGTACAGTTGTGAGCCTTGATGTTTAATATTTTGGGCTGTGATTTGGAGTTCGCTGAAAATGCAATAAAGCGGGTCTTGGAGACATTCAAAGTCAGTGAACTAACTGCAAGCCACTCCATGACAGTTTTAAGAGCGTTCTCCGCGGAGGATTGTGTGGACTCCCAAGTGTCTCCGCTAATTAATAAAACTGTGTCGTCGGCAAAAGCAAGTATTTTGCAATTTGGAATAGAGAGAAGGCAAAGGCTATTTACATACAAAAGAAATAAAGATGGCCCTAGTACGCTGCCTTGTGGTACACCGAAACTCAAGCCCGCATCCTCACTACAGTAATTATCAACTTAAACGCATTGGCTCCGCTTTGTTAAATAGTCACTAAATATTTTGAGGGCAACGTCTCTTACACCATAAGCTTCTAACCTATCCAGCAATATATTGATAAATATATTGATCGTCAACGTTGTTTACTTACAAATTCCTTGTCGTCAACATATACCTATGCATCAGTTTGTAACTACTTATCTACATATGTAGATGTAAACCTAACTGTAAGCTAGCTCTTTGTGCTAAGAATAATTCTGTGAAAGCGACCGACTATACCTTTCCCAGGCCCACATAGATGAAGTATAAAGCTCACTGGCCTTATTTATACACCCCAGTGATTATTGCGAAACATCCTTCGGAAGACGACAACTTACAGCCTTAGCGCCGGAATTTAAACTACCTACTACCAGTTATTGAAGTTATACTTCTTTTGGCACGATGGAGAAAAATGATGAGAGTGAATTTTTACGATGCGCGCGCACACCGACACCAAAAAATTTAACAGCATGAAGTTAGTTCTAGGTGGTATGACAATGAATTTTTACGATGCGCGCGCATCTGCGCGCATCATAAAAATAACAGCATGAAGTTAGTTCTAGGTGGTATGAAAATTGATAACTATGTTCAAGTTGTATATTAAGAAGTATAACTTCTAACGCGTGTACATAAGTACACACAAGTTTTTTTTTATCTAAATAATAAAATTAACTTCAACTTAGTTTAATTTTGTTTTATAATAAGAAAAGCCGGTACGAAAAGCAATTGAACAACATGAGGAAGACGTTGCACGATGTGGTGGAAGCTGCTGAAACTGCACGGCTGCAGTTTGATGCTCGCCTTGCGGATTATCTGGCTAATGAGAGCGATTCCAATGCTGCGCTTCTGCTTTACGAAGTAAGTTAGTAAAGAGGCCAGCACATCCAGCTACCCCATTCTGTCAAATTTCTTTTATAGATTTTCAACTTTAGCGCTAAAGCATAAAGTTCACTTTCAATTTGGGGAAATTTCACAGATTGGCGTAGCTTGATGTACTGGCGTCTGTACATTCACATTCATTTATAAGCTGTTGTTGTTTATAAACTGTCGCAAATATGATTTGGAAACGAGAATTTACTTCTCAAAAGCATTTCAAACCATGTATGTACTCTTTATGTGGAGCACTGTTACATAAAACTAACATTATGTGTTGCAATCCCATCGGAACGTAGGTACACATTTTCATTTATATTATTAGTATCGTAGCATTTCAGACAACTATTGCTTTCAAAGCATTTGAATTAATCACAACATAATTTACTGTTGATTCTATGCGGTGACAAATTAAACACGATTCTATCTTTTGTGCTAACAATAAAATTGTTGTGCATTAATCAACTTATTCAGTAGCTAGGGTAAGTTAAACCGATATGTATATAGGTATTTCACCTAATATGATCGCCTTCTGTAACGCCGGATCTTAAAATTTTATGTAATAATATGGGAATAATACGATAGCGGTATTTTTTTTATTACTCGTTATTAAAACTGGCCACAAATAAAGCTAAAAAGTACAGGATCTTCCAATAGGGACAAGGCGTCTTTGAAAGCAGATGGCGGCCATCTTAGATTGTCTTTTGGCGCGAAATGTTGTCGGATGTGTCGTTAAATGTTTAACTTTCATCACGATGAGTCATTGTCCACTTGAACAGCACGATTAAATGATTAATCTGTACTCTTTACTATCGAAAGGACTGTTCAATTCCTTTCAAAAATTTAATAATTGCATTTAAAAAATTCAGCTGACGCAAGAACAGAAGGTTAATGACCATTTCCAGCACATAAATTTCGCTGACTCAATCAGCGAAATTTACAGCAAATTCATGACGACCCAAATTGTTCGCAGACTTTACGGAATGGAAAATCTTCAAAAGAGATTTATTGAGCCAAGTAATCACGCCCGATTTTGCTTTTATTTTATCAATCAATTTTAGTTCTAAATAATAAAATAAAATAAAGAAAATAACATTTATTGTTTCTTAAATGGTTGCACTTAGATATTT
Organism: Pseudoips prasinana; assembly: GCA_951640165.1. Classification (NCBI taxonomy): domain Eukaryota; kingdom Metazoa; phylum Arthropoda; class Insecta; order Lepidoptera; family Nolidae; genus Pseudoips; species Pseudoips prasinana. Next base: position 24,157,791 of record OX621246.1, read on the forward strand.
AAGGTGACACTGGAACCCGCACTAGGATACCCTGTGTTGCAGGATCCAGTCTCGTCCGTCGAGGATTGTTTTACAATAAAAAGTGCTTCATTCATGCTTCAGGTTACAGAATTAAATAATTAAAATTAAGTGGTACATTACATCTAAATTCTGAGTACTGTATAGATCATTGTTTGTACTAGTGTGAGTGTGTGTGTGTGTGTGTGTGTGTGTGTGTGTGTGTGTGTGTGTGTGTGTGTGTGTGTGTGTGTGTGAGAGAGAGAGAGAGAGAGAGAGAGAGAGAGTTTGTGTGTGTGCGTGAGTGTGCATGTGTGGGGTGTGGTTATGTGAGTACAGGTAAATACATATATTATGTGTGCATGTATAGGTGAAGCCATGTGCAAGTTAGTTATTAGTTATGATTTTCTCGGTTTCTATATAATTTAGTCGTAAGAGCCAATCACTAACTAGTTTTTTACATGCAAACTTGGTTAGTGGTAGTATGTTCAATTTACTGTTAGCCATATTATACAATCGGGGTCCAACACATGTAAAAGCTTTATTGCCGAACTTTAGTTTGGAAGAGCCTCTGTGCCAGGTTTCTTTTCTGCGCGAGCGTTGATCAGTAACCTTAGTAACTAATGCCGTTTTGTGGAACTTAAGGATGACTGTCAGAATATACAGTTGGCGCACTGTTAGCACTCCTATCTTTTGATACAGCGCATCTGTAGGGTAGCGAATACCTAGTTTGTAAGGCACTTTTAGTATAGCTCTTTGAGCTCGTTCTATTGTTATAAAATAACTTTTTGCAGCTGTACCCCATATTAAGATGCAGTAATTTAATATTGCCTGACACAAAGCAAAGTAGGTCATTTTGAGGATCTTATGGTCTGCTATATGTCCAAGTCTTTTAAATACGTAGAGAAGTTTCCTGACGCGAGAAGTCACTGATTCTATTTGATTTCTCCACGTCAAGTGCTTATCAATGATTATGCCAAGGTACCTTATGCTACTAACTTGCTCAAATTCAGGACACCTACAGTTGCTACTCGAACCATCATTGCATTGGTGAAATTTTAGTGCAGAATTTGTGGGAGCTGCGGTTTTTCTGGTGATTAATAAAAAAGATATTTGTATTATGTTATATTATTATTCTAACTTATTACATATTAAGGATTTCTATTTAAATTTATTTTCTAGGTACCTATAGTAAGCGCTGCGCGCTGCGTCGCGTAGAAAATTATACCATTAATAGTGCGGCGCGTTTAATTCTTCACTATTATTTGGCCATTGAAGTTTGCTCGCACGAATGTGAAATTTTTATATTTTCGTACTAAGTGAACACATACTTACAATTATTAAACGATCGACGAGGTTATTCTATAGATGGGTGACCGCAAAAGGGGTTTAATCTTATAAGTTATCGATCCCATTAGCTGATAAGTCATTGCAGAGGCGTACTGCGCGGCTTGAACAAATATTTCACTAAGGTAACCACTGCCTATACGAATGTATAAATGAATGACTTTTTAAACACTAAAATCAATATATTTTCTGTTTCCAGATACGTAAATGCAACCTCCTATGCCTAGAAAACACGCGACTGAAGGGTTTGTTAGAAAAACGAGTACATGGTATTGCCAAATAGATCAATGTGAATCTTGAATAATATTAATAAATAGATACTTATAAAAATAATTAAATGTTTTATTTAATAAACTTAGCCTACAAGAACACATTATATAACTTTAATGAAAATTTTAAACAATACATATCTAACATTCTTCTTATCTTAGAATAAATGCAAGTAAGTAAATCAGTACATTATTATTAGTCGTCTAGGGCTGCTGATTACTAATTCTATTTATTTTGGACTAAGAAATTCTTCGAAGGCGAAACCAGTCACCGACGTAACCCAAAGAATTTCAAAGCTGAAGTGGCAATGGGCGTGGCACATAAAGGTTCTCGAGTAGCGACCACGAACCGGAAGACGCACCGTGAGCAGGCTCCCTTCATGGTGGACCGATGATCTTGTGCGCATCGCTGGAGACCGCTGGATGCGAATAGCGCAAGAACGGCAATTGTGGAGATCTTTGAGGGAGGCCTTTGTCCAGCAGTCGACCTCTTTCGGCAATGTTTGGAATTAAGAAATTGTTCAGTCAAAAATATGATATGATTTTAAGTTAAAAGACCTAATTTTAGCTTATCTTTTTTCTTATTTATTATAAGTTCTGGCTTATATATGTTACAACTTACAACAGTAAAGCTTTATCCATTCGGAATCTACATAATTAAATAACCCGTCTTCATAAAACAATATTTTTGTTACCAAGTGCACAGAATGGCGTTGTATTCACTTTTATTCCTTATTCTCCTCAGTTTTGCTTAAACTCTGGCGTTTGATATAACATAAAACGTTGATCCATACAAAAGCGAGGGCAGATACATATACTACGCGGAGATGGGGTGGTATGAAGAAAAAGTTGACTGTCTGACTGGGTATCCAGAAGGCTTGATTAGCCACAAAAGCCTTCGAATACTTCGCTTTCAGTTCTGCGAAAATGTCTTCACGGCGTTCCAAGATTGACAACACTGAAAAAAAGTGACAAAGATATCAGATATCTAGTTTACAATCATGGAATTATATTTTTAAGTAGGTATATGTAGTATATCAGTTATCTGGTTTCGATAGTACAAACTCTGCTTAGTTTGGGTTTAGATGGCCGTGTGTAAGTAATGTCCCAGAATATTATTATTATTAATTAATGAAAACCAGGTTGTGAAAATCAATATTTTGGCTGCGCATACTTAACGCCTTAGCTACATTTTTGTATGTGAATAGATTAATTGTTTTCCATTATTTAGCGTGTTCATGTACTACACGTCACTTGAGCAAATTAAGCTCCTTAAGTTGCGCCTACTATGTTACACATAGTACAGACGCCAGTACATTCACCTACCTCCATCTGTCAAATTTCTTTGATCGATTTTCAACTTTATTACATAAGCATAGGTTTACTTGCAATTGGAAAAATTTGACAGATTGGCGTGGCTTGATGTGCTGGCGTCTGTACCTATATATGCCTCGTTGGTCTAGCGGTAGCGTGTTCAACGGTAGTTAATGAGGTCCTGGGTTAAAATCCCGGGTCTGGGAAAAAATTGAAAATATCTCAGTATCAGCTCGAAGTATGGGAGTTGGCGTTATCACACCCCCGTGCCTCGAAGAGCAGGTAAACCCCTCAGTCCTGTCCCTACCTCATTCCGGTCGTGTCCCTAGACAACCCATCGGATCATGAGAGTGATGGAATAGAAAGTGCCCCTGTGATTGTGCAAACACTTCTGGCTAGATGACTAGTCTCCATTGAGACTGGCTGCCGTGGTCCCAACCGGCTAGGAGGACAATATTATTATTATATAAGCTCTTCACAGAAAGTTAGCCTTATTTTTAGGACTACATTTATCAGTATTGCTTACCTACAAAGAAGGAGGCTAATAGTATTGGGGTCATCAGGAACTGATCGCATGCCACCTTGGTCAGCACAGTCTTCACAGCTGTTCCTACAAACTTGCTATCTAAGTACTTGTACCTGTAATGTGCAAAATTAAAGTGTAAGTAGTACACAATTCATTGAACATTCCGTATAACACATAGAATTGATAAAATGGTATCCAAAGAGCGTCGTATTATTAACGTTGCGATAGTCGCATTGGAATACAATTTAAAGACTTAGGTCTTAATAGTAGTAGAAAAGGAGGAAAACTGAAAACGAATGATTGTTGGTGCGAATCGGTATTCCTAGACATGTTCTATCGACGTAATTGCAATATATAAATCGTTCAATTGGAAACAATTCCTAGAAGAAACACTTGTCTAAAAACTGTTCCATTATCTACTAATTTCCCAGTTTTGAGATAAGAAGTCACTTTTCATAAACACAAAACTGGAAAATTATAAATTTTATCGTCCGGTTGGAATCGACAAATGACTTCTTTCAAAATCGTTAGTCGATTTTAAACGCCCTCTAAAATATTACACTAGATAAGTGATTAAAAACTCCCTATTTTATAGTTTCACGCCAATGCCGCCCTTTAAAGTTGACAGGTACGGATCAAAATACATTGAACAGAATTAGCAAGATGTAAAATACTTATTAATAAGTCAGGACAGCATAGTGGTTACACAATTGATAGCAATGACTTTTCCATGAAACAAATCGCTAAGTCATCTCTAAAAACTAAATCTATATTAACCATTTGACTATGAAGTCAGCGGTCTCTAGTTCAAACCCAAATATATAAAACATTAATAACCAAAGTTGAGCTTCCTAACTCTGTAACTGGCTTTAACTACATAGCTCATCTGCAACTTAAAATAGCAAAGGTTGCCTGAGAATTCTCCAAAAATGTTCTTGATGGTATGCGAAGTCTGCCAACCCCAACTAGGCCAGCGTCGTGGACTATGTGCCCTCTCATGAGAGGAGGTCCTTGTGGGACAGTAATGTGTTGCATCATCAAAATATTGCTTGGTGCTAAATAATATTATTGGCTAAATAAGCCAACACTAAAAACTTACGCAAAAATAAAACATATTAGTTGACTTAGCCTTAGGGTAGGGCATTATTCTCGGCCACGGGTCATGCTGGATTGATGATGAAGAATTAAATAGTACAGCTTCGATACATACCAGTAATACAATGTCGGTGCGTATATCGTACTGCCTACACCTACGATGCGGGCCGCCGAAGCGAAATCATAGTCAGGTTTTTCAGGCTAAAAAAAGTAAAAAAAACCATTAATAAAAAAATATTTGTTTCAAATTTTGAATTGCTTGTTAGTTATGGACTAATTTTAGTTGTTTGTCCCATAGAAACTTTAGTTGTTTGTATGGGACAAATAACACACATCTTATATTAATATATTTTATAAAAATAATATTTATTTGCGTTTTTTTCTAGTAGGTTGTCAATATAATATGATTGAAGACATTTATTTATTTATGTACCATGTTATTCTTAGCTATTAAATAATATGATTTCGAATATAATATATAAAAATGAATCCGCGTTAAATTTCGAATAAGACAATCAAGTAATTATTACTTTATATTTTAATTAATTATAGCGTTGCCAATTATCTGTCATTTAAATACTATTTTGGTATGATAAGTTTGTAATTTCATCTTAAAGCTAGGTGTAGGTACTAACTCTATTACTGGTTTTAGCTCATCAGCTCATGGTAAGATAATATACATTATTATCTAAGGCAACTATAACACTAGCAGATAGTTGAATGAAAGAAATTAAACGAAATAAAAAATGTAAGTCCTATTTTGTTGGAATTGACCACACCTATCGACTAACTCGAACTTTTGACACCTACGCCACTCAATTCGCTTATCACGTTTAACCTTGAAGCAATAACGTTCACTTTATTTAAAAGACGAACACAAATATTTGAGAATTAGAATTTGATTTCTTCCCGCGGATTTATCTGAACAGATAGGTATATAATTCTTACAGAAGAGCTCTACAATTCTATAAAATAAACAAAAAAATATGTAAAACAAATAAATTACAACCTAACTCTACCATAGAGATCTGAAACCCTGTAAAATGTAGGTAAATGTCAAACTTAAAATTGCCAGCTCCGACTTAATTGAGGACTATAATTCATATTATATAAACAAGCGTCGGAAACTGCTGGTCTTGGATTACTTGGACTACTAACACAATATATTTATCTTGGGCTCTAAATTTATACTCTTATTAATTACAACTTGTTTACATTGGTCTATTAATATACTACGCCTAATGTTAACATACGATATAACGTGACGTCATTACTAATAGATAGTGTTAAACATATACGGCGCTCCTCATATCGGTAGCGTGGCCGAGCGGTCTAAGGCGCTGGTTTAAGGCACCAGTCTCTTCGGAGGCGTGGGTTCGAATCCCACCGCTGCCAGTATTCTTTTTGAATCACAATTCGTTTTTGTTTTTTTTATGTATGTAGTCTGATTAATTAACAAAATGAAAGTACCATTAAAATACTTATGATATATTCAAAGAATTCATCAAACAAGTTTTTGAAGTTTTGAATTCATTCCTTAATCTTAATTATATATTTAAATGATGTCTAGAATGTCTAGATATCAGACTACAATTTACAATTGAAACTGGAAGTGTAACAATTATAAAATGAATACGTTAGTTTTCAGACTAGAGAAATCATTATGTACTGAAATTTCGTAATACATACTTAGTAGTATGTAAGAATAGTTTAAGAATCAAAATTGCTGCCAATTAATATTTTTCCTATTTATAATTTCCTATTAATTAATAATATAAGCAATTAATATTTTTAATCGTATACTATTTTTAATAAACATTCATATACGGACGGGCATGTTGGTTGGCCAATGCTTGCTTCTCACGCCGGAGGTCGTGGGTTTGATTCCCACCCAGGACAGATATTTGTGTGCATGAATTTGTCTGTTTGTCCTGAATCTGGTTGTTAATTGTCTATATAAGTATGTATTTACAAAAGAAAAGTAATACATCAGATATCTGATTTCCATAGTACAAACTCTGCTTAGTTTGGGATCAGATGGCCGTGTGTAAATAATGTCCCAGGATATTATTGTTATATACGAATTATTTAATAATATTTATCCATTTAGATTATAATGTTTGTATTAAATTATTTATTTTTGTTTTCATACAATATCTACTAAAGATCAATTGTGATGTGAGGATTAGGTGATATTAAGTTGCGTTTAGCGCTACCTAGAGAACACGTATACTATTCTACTAGTACTTAAACTAAAGCGTAAGGACGCTTATCTATTTATAAATAAAAATATTATAAATAAACCTACCGTATACCATTTGTTAAAAGTTTGTTGGGAGAGCTCGGCAGCCGTGTAGAAACTAGCATACACCGTCATGTTTGTCAACACCGGGTAATTCTTCAATGAGCGTTGGAACAAGGTCTTGAGACGACTCACCATCTTCTCCGCTGCCGAAAGAAAATAATATTGTAAATTATTAAATAACTAAAAAAGCTGAAATTTAAGAATGGTAAATAAAACTATATTATTTACTGAAATTACACTAAATTTTAGGTGAAAAAGGTATAGTAATAGGTGGCATCGCTTGGGAGATTCGAAGGCACAGACAGATGTAGCTATAGGGTTGAAATAAGTTTGAACCCTATAACTACATCTGTCTTATCTGTCATCTGTAATATCTCTTTTCTTTTGCTTCTTCTCTGTTTATTTCCCATTTGAATTAACCGAAAAGACTATTTTATGCTCTAAACATCTCTACATTTTGACCATTATGATAATAGGTAGGTATGATGATGATGACGTCCTCCAGACCGAATTGCGGCCACGGCGGCTAGTCTTAATGGAGAATAGCCAATTGCGCAGGACATATTATAGTGCACAAGTGTGTGCGCAAACACAGGGGCACTTTCTATTCCATCACTCTCCGATGATCCGATGGGACGCCTAGCGACACGACCGGAAAGAGTTCAGGTACAGGACCGACGACTTTACGTGTTCTCCGAGGCAGGGGGATGTAATACCACCAACTTCCAGATTTCGAGCTGATACAGAGAAATTTATTATTACGGAAAAATGCCAAAATCACTTTTTGGCCCGACCCGGGATTTGAACCCAGGACCTCATTATCTGCGATTGAACACGCTGCCGCTAGACCAACGAGCCAGATAATATTAATATAAGCAATGACCATGCGACCTCGAATTCATTATACGAATCTATTATGAATTCGAGGTCGCACTGTCCTGCGGTAATAACTACTGCGCGGCCGCATCGTACGACATGTATGTATATGTACAGACGCCAGCACATCCAGCTACCCCAATCTGTCAAATTTCTTTTATAGAATTTCAACTTTATCACTTTCAATTGGGGAAATTTGACAGATTGGGGTAGTTTGTTGTGCTAGCGTCTGTACAAACAGATACATAGTCAGCAAAAACATTAACCTATGACAAAGACATACTATGATTTTAATATGGTTTAATTGAAAAGTATACCTAATCACGTTAAAACGTTACTTTAATGCGAAACTAGAAATCTTCATTAGATATAATTCCCCAAGAAAATCAAATACAATAATCTTTGGTAGGTACTATATTTTTTTATACCAAAGTAGTATTACGCACTCGTAGGTTCTGCACATTAGAACTCCGAGATATTTTCCACACACAATATTTAATCGAACAGAGTAACGTTCTCATCTACCGTCGTCGTACAAAGAAATCCTCTTTAATAATTCTCCTACCCTATTTATATTTTTATCAGTGACAATCATTTGAAAGTCTTATATCGATTATTAATAGTTTTAAGATGTAAAAATATTATAGAATTATTATAGTAATTAATAAAATGATAAACACTAATCAAATAAATAATCACAGTGTAAAATATTATTATAACATACGAGTAGCAGCTACGTCATAACCGTTGCGCGGCTATTGAGTACTTGATATCAGTAGTCAACAAGTAAATAGCCTGCTTGTTGGTAAAAACTAAGATAACACACATGGCGCCAAACATACTTTTCTGACACTTCCATCTCCCAGTTGACCTCTGTTGCCTACCTACGTCCAGGACCACACAGTCATGTCATAATAGTGCTATCAACTGCAGTGCATTCTGTTAAATTAAAATCAACACAAGAACTTGTGTTGAAAACGGGCCAGTTGGCGTGGTTGGAAGATGCTTGCGATACACGCGGCAGGTCGTGGGTTAGACTCCCACCCAGGAGAGATATGTGTGTGCATGAATATGTCTGTTTATCCTCCTGTGTAATCTATATATATAAAAATCAATGCCACTTTCGTTGTAATGTATGTATAACTCAACAACGCCTTTACCTATTTGGCTAATTTTGGTCTTGAATTATCCGTGGAAGTCCAGGGAAGGTTTGTACGTTGACAAAATTTAAAAAAGTCTTGAAAATGAGTAAAATCAACATCTTTCTCTACTCCCATATACAAACAATTTGTACTAATACTTAAAAGCGTAGCGAAGCACGTACCGGGCCGCTAGTTATCTATATATGTAGGTATGGATTTACAAAAGAAAAGTAGTATGTGTGATGTATCAGCTTAATTTGAGATCAGATGGGCGTGTGTGTATAATATCCTATGATATTATTATTATTATTGTGATCACACTATACAGTGATCTTATTTAAGGTTTTCCTTATTATTAATATAATAAATACCAGCAAAAGTATTAGGTTATAATAATAATTTAATTAAATAAGTGCAAGATCCTAGAAAAAATAAAGGGCTCTTCAAAAGCTGAGCCCAGAACCAGGAATAACATTTGAGGTTCACGCACGTTTGAGTGGTTTGGTGACCCGTTCTCCCAGGGTTTGATCCCATGTATGTCATATCGTCTTTTAGTTATTTGATAAGGATCATCGTCCTGTTTTTATAGCTCTAATTTTAACGGAATTTTGACCGGGAAATCATAAATATAATCGACCGAAGGGGATCAAACCACCATACTCCCAGCGACGCTCGTAAAAAATTGTTGCTAACCTATTTAATATTATTTTAAATTACTTTTAAGATAGATAGATAGTCTTCGATATTGTATAGCAGCTTATCATTAGGTTTCGCACGAGCTATTGATAACATAGATAAGTTACTATGGGAACTCGACCTTTCAAGACATACTGAAATTTAATGATTTTTGCAAATGCAAATGGTTACTGTATGGTGACGGCGGCGAGTATCAGAATATCATCACCCCATTTCATCCCGTGAGGAGCGTAGAAGTCAGCCCAAGGGAATATCTACCAAAGGACGGGCAGCAGCTTCTCTCTGTGTACTATGACCATCATACTGCGATCGCCAACCCTGGAAGCTTTTGTCCAACAGTGGATTTATAACAGCTGTTATGATTAATGATTTTGGTACCAAGGTATACTGGATAAAATAAAGTTATTATGCTATATTCTTATCTAAATGTTAAGTTTTGATAAATGATGGCATTGATTACGTAAAAATCAAACAGAATAAAATATCTCAACAATCATATTATTTTTATATTTTTTGTAAGTGCACCACGTGGTCACACATACAAACTTTCACTTTTATAAAATACTAGCTGTGTCCTGCGGTTTTACCCGCGTTATATTTTATAAATTATCACAGCTACTCCCCCGTAGGTGAAAGCGTGATAATATGTAGCCTATATGTTGACCCGACCTCTTAGTAATATTCATGCATAATTTTAAGGAAATGCATGCAGTACTTTAGCCCGGACATACATACAGACAAAAATTCTAAAAACTATATTTTTGGCTTCGATATCGATTGAAGATCACGTCCCAAGTATTCATTAAAAAAAATATTCAATGTACAGTTTTGACTGTCCTACGATTTTATTATATGTGTAGATATAGAATATTATCGATAAACCAAATATCTGCAAGGTTTATTATTATTATAATATATTTATATAGCGTACCTACACACATAGACTCACACCCATTTTCCAGCGGGACGGGGGGACAACGGATTTCTTATGACTACGAGACTTGCATATTACTTTTGTTTCCTTTAGTATAGATAATAGTGTCACATTATCTTTGGTGCAGTCAGGCACTTAATGCCAAGGCAGTCTCTATCAGCCAACCCTGAGTTAATGCAGAGAAAACAATGCAGAAAGAATTGTTTAAATCGGTTGAGTAGTTTTTGAATATATCAATTACAAACAGCCAACAATGTATCATAACACCTTAAAAATTATTTTATAACAATATACTTTTGATACGATAGTCGATAAATAGTAACGTAATTATTCTGCAACTACTATTTTCATTATATGCTTCTAATATTGTTTTCAAGTGAATCCTCCTTTGGAATCTATTTCCCTGATGAAGCAGAAACACTAACAGTCGTTGTTAGTGTTTATGCTTCATCAGGGAAGTACAGACGCCAGCACATCAAGCTACCCCAATCTGTCAAATTTCCCCAATTGAAAGTGAACCTTATGTTATTGTGATAAAGTTGAAAATCTATAAAAGAAATTTGACAGATTGGGCTAGCTGGATGTGTTGTACAAGGAGAATGGATTGTACGAAGAAATAAGAGTGAATGAAGCCAGGGCGATGTGCTGGACATTGGAGCATACAGCAGTATCGGTAAAGGCGTCGTTTGGCACTTTCATTTAACTAAGTATATGCTCTAAGTCACTTAAAGGTGTCGCTTAGCACTTTTAACCATATATATAGGGTAAGTCACTTAAAGGTGTCGCTTAACGCTTTAATGTAATCAATCAATCGTTTATTTGCAAGAACATGGTACAAAATAGATGTTACATAGTGTAATACATTCAGATATTCTGCCACATAATTATGGCGTGCAAATTTTATTGTTCTTAAAACTATATAGTATTATGAATTATATTATTATTACATTATACATGTTATATTCTTATTGCATTATGTAATATTATAGTACTTAACCAAATATGTAGGATAGTAAGTATATAAGGTAGTCAGAGTTCATTGTTCCCGATTATGTGAATAAATCTGATCGTAATCAGACCAAAGTAGACGGTTTAATTTCAAGTAAAGACCGAATGTATCCAAAACTGTCTTAGACTAACCTTTCAGTTTCACTGGGCGTAACTAAGACATTGTATAGTGTATTTCTTCCCTTACCAACATGGCAATCAGCAGACGTACTTTAAGGGGGACCCAACATAATCAAGTGGGAAAATCACGATTAATTCGTAAAAAAATTATTATTTATTGCCCTCACTCCAATCTTTACATATGTATATATTGGCTTCAATCAACATCAGTAGTTATTTACCTACAATAAAAATTACGGTAGTGCATTCCTTATATTATCAGCTTTTACACTGAAAAACTGTTATGTCGGATAAGATTTTTTTTATAAAGACAACACCCGCATTTGGGAAATTAATCACTAGAGTACTTTACAAACATGTAAACACAAAGTACACCCAGACTCAGCACAATTACTTATGGGTCACACAAATAGTATAATATTAATAGTATTTAATGTGCGGGAACCCGGGACACAAACCGGAAAAGCAACTATCGTAACCGCTGCGCCACATGTTATAATTGACATAAATTATACAAATACGCTACTATTTATGTGACCTAGATGTCTGGGTGTGCTATTTGTCAGTGAATAACACGTTTGTGAAGTCAACGCGTTAAAGGGTCATTCATTACACACATTACCAAAGTGCGGGCGTCGTATGTTTGAAAATATGCGTTGTACATGAACTCTAAACTCTAAAACGTATTACTACCTTTTAGATAGTCGGGTAAGACATAATCATCATATAAGAAAATTAGTTTGATATGCCTCAAACTAATTTATTAGTAGGATGGTGATGGAGGTATGCAAGGATCGTGACAAATGGAAGTCCGTTGTCTCTGCCTACCCCTCTAGGAAACAGGCGTGAGTCTATGTATGTATGTATGTAATTTATTAGTTTGTGGTAAAATCATCCAGATATTTAGGTGTGATTGCGTCACCGACCTACAAACGGTTCAATTCAGATAAGATACATTAATTTGACTAATTATGTAAGCATTTTTGTTTTTATAGTTGATACTCTAAATACGATCAGGAATTGTATGAAATGAAATGAAATAATGAAATTTATTCAGCACTTGGGTATTAACATACACTTGTACTTGTCAAGTTCAAAATGCAGTACACAAACATAGTCGAACACAGTGTAAAAATTATAAAAATATAATTCGTCTAAAAAAAAGAATCTATTATTTTGAAATTTAGTTGTACAATATTAAAATTAAAGAATTGAAGGCAATGAGCATTTGGCTAGCGCAGAAGGCTCTTAACCAGTAGCTTATATTAAACGATTAATACCCGAGGCCACCCTTTTAGGTAGTACTTACTAGTGCTTGAAACTTATATTTATTTATTTTATTTAACTTGACATTTATTTATTTATGTTATTTTAGAAGTAGGTAATGATAGGAATTCTATCATTAAATTAGAGACGCCGCGAATATAATTTCTTTGTAGATTTAATAGGGATTGTGAGTTCTAATTATAACAATTAAATTGGCAGAAAATGCATTATTGGGTGAAAAATTATGTGTCTACGTCTTACCTTAAAATATTTTCTATTCAGTATAAACACAGTAAGAACTTACTGTGGTCCTTATCACGCCGATTTTAGATACACACGAGAAATGCACTCCACGCTACCTAAATTGCACAGTACTAATATTTAAACAATATTATTATTTAAACAAATGTTAATGCTATCGCGTTTGCACGAGTACTATCACTTGTTATTCAAACTCAACTGTCCCCTACAGTGAATCAATTGACTTCAATGGAATAATAAAATACGATGTATATATAGGTATATGTATGTACCTAATATAACATCAGTTTCTTATCTAAGCAGACAATGAATGATTTGATTTTCAGAATTTGCTGAATAGTAAAGGTTAAGGAAAATTGTGATTCTTACTCACTCACTAATTAGTTGACACGTCAATGCCCAGTTTAAAACTTGGAAAATTAAAATGATGGGCAGTGGTTCCCTTTATAATATAGCCAAGAACTTGACCGGAAGTTTTACGGAATAGTTTAAAAGAGCCACGCAGTCAGTCTCACGGGCAGAAACTAGAAAACATGATGATAGCTCTGGTGACCTTACACCCATAACCACAATTTTGACACGATAATTCAATAACATCAATGGTATCATAAGTAAGATAAAAGTCCCCAGCGGAGAAATATATGAATATTATATAGAATGAAAGAAGGCTATGCGTATTGATATGATCGGGCTCTAAAAGTTTTTGAACGCAGTTCTTCATTAGTCTAAATTTGGTTACAAGCTGAGACCAGTAACTAAGGGCTGCTTAACTTTGAGGGCACCGAAACAGCATACCCGCGTTCCCAGGGCACCTCCCATCAAGCGCCAAGAGAAGTCCACGGCATGCGGCAGGTTAAGTTTAGTCGGTGCGAGTCCGACATACCCACCCACAGACACTTTTGCGGGTGGCGTACGTAGGCATTCCTACTGCCTTATCAAAAAAAAAGGGCTGCTTTAGTTATTGGTCTGCGTTCATAGCTGTGTTCAAAATTGCAGATCATAGACAATTGAATGATAGAATTACAAGCCGATTTGCACTTCATGGTCAAAATCATTATTACCTCTTTGACAAGAAATATCTTCGCATCTTGTCATGGTTTTGTCAAAAGCGACGAAAACAGCGATAATTTAAATCGGTTGAAACTGAATAATTATAATCAGAATATCTGTGATTACCTTTATTTTGTAATTTAATGAATTCGGAAACGTTATGGATGTTTCTCAATTATTCAATGAGTGAAACAAAGAAAGAAACATCACAACACAAAGTGAACAAAGTTTTAAACAATGTGAACATGTCAAAATACATATAAACGTATTTTCAACAGCTATTGTCCTAAATAAAGTATGATTTAAATGAAAATTATACCCGGAAAAATAATTACTTACCCAGGTAGGTTCTTCTTGAGAGTTACCTATTAGCACCTATTATAATATTAATTTTGCAAGACGAATTATAAAACTGCTTCCACCGATTATGACAAGTTGATAAGACACGTCAAAATAACTTTAGAAACAGCGTTACAATCGTGGCACCACGATTGTAACGCTGTTTCTAAAGTGCAATGCAATGATGCCACTGATAAGAGATAAGATGTTTCCATGGTTTTATTGATGTATGTAAAGAATAAAAGTTTTTATATTGTGCCTTTGACCCCATTCTTTGATTGATACTAAGATAAATAAAATGTCTACATATGTCCCGACTTCGGCGCTTATAGGTACAATTTAAACATAGCGTAGTATATCATAATAAACTAATTAACTATTATTTTAAACACTACTAACAACTAAAAAAAATAAATGTAATCGGATTATACTTTTAACAAAGTAAGTATAAATAAATACGAAAATATCTATGTTTCTGGGACAATATTTATTACTTAGTTCTAGTGCATCGCATCGGAACAAAAATAGGATATTGTTCAGCTAGGGTACCGTGGTAATGTATAAATCAGCACGAACGGAAACTGGTTTTCAACCACAAGCTACGGGTGACAACGATGACTCTCTTCGATGGAAGACCCTATATTGAAGTGAGTTGAGCATTTCATGAAACTCGCGACATCGTCACGTCACGCTTCCCATGAGCTAAATTTATTACCACTATGTAGATTATTTAGATTAGACGTGACTGCCCCGTGTGTTTTTTTGTAGAATAAACTGTATACAGAGTACTATATAGGTTACTTCGTATTTCCTTGACGTCTATCAATTCTAGTTGACCATATTTTTGTATGGGAAAAACGGCAGCTCCATATTCCAACCTGGATTTTAGGTAGAGACTAATATTTTTTATAAAATATATAATAGATACTTGTAAACGTTATGCTCCTCCGAAAATCAAAAAAAGGATATAACATGGTTCCCATACAGCAGCAGTCAGTTACAGCTACAAAAAATAAGCAGAAAAACTTTACTTTTTACCCAATTATTCCGTTTAGAGCGAACCTGGAAAGATTAGGTCAAGTCATACTTTATGAACGTATATTGTGTCTATATTTGGCATGGCATGCGCAAATTCTTGAAAACAATATTTCATTTAAAAATGCAGCTCATTTCTGTCCTAATGCAGGGCCCTGGTCTCCTCTCACGATGAGAGTTGGCAGACTTAACATGTCATCAAGAACATTTTTGGAGAACTCCTTGGCATGCAGATTTCCTCACGATGATTTTTACACCGTTTTATTTATTTCTGATACGCACATGTATTCCAAAAGTAAGTGGTACGCGTTTAAGGTTTGAAACTTTGATCTTAAGACCTCTGACTCCACTGTTCAACGGTCACAACAGTATGCTTTCTCGACTTATGTATGCGTTTATCTCTACAATTAATAAAATCGTAGGAAAGTCAAAACTGTACCTACATTGAATATTTTTTTAAATGATTTTGAGGTGTGATCTACAATCGATATCGAAGCCAAAAATAAAGTTTTTAGAATTTTTGTCTGTGTGTCTGTTTGTCTGTATGTATTTCCGGGCTAAACTCAAAATGTACTACATGGATTTACTTCAAATATTGCATGAATATTACTAAGAGGTCGGGTCAACATATAGGCTACATATTATCACGCTATCACCTACGGGAGAGGAGCTGTGATAATTTATGAAATTTAACGCGGGTAAAACCGCGGGGCACAGCTAGTTTACTATAAACTTTCTATTTAGACTGATCTACTATTTACTTAAATGTATCTATTTCAATTAATTCGTAACAATATTATGATGACTAGAAATAAAAATAATTAGGGGAAGATTGTGATAAATGGACCACCTAACATTATGACCTCTCATCTAAAAAAGTATAAGTGTTAATATGAAAACCATTTATTATTTTTATTGCGTAAGACCTTTATTTATAATAATCAAATGTACAAACAATTCGAGCTAACACTTTTTGCTGTAAACGAATAAAACTAAATCATGGGCTGTTGCCTTCTTCGAACCATGGGTACCTTCATTGAACCACCAAATTGCCACGACTGGACTATGAGAAACATGTTCCACAGGTCCAATCGAGGCAACTAATTACAATGATCAGTATTACTAAATTATTACATACAAGGAGAAACAATTAATTCGCATACACATACGACAAGCATACAAAATATTGTCATAGGCTACTTAATTTGTAATAACATTCTAAAATTGGCACATTTAGTGAGTTCAATAAATGATTAAAATTAAGTAATACTTTATAAAAGGTCACTTTCTTAATCTGGCGGTAGGTCACCGTGAGAACCCGGTATTTAGACGTATTTTTGGCGTTTATTTTACTCCATCTAACCGTCGTTAAGTGTTGCTTATGGCATCCGTATATTCTGCTGGATTTGTTTAAGCCAACTCTTTGCTTCCTTACTGATTCTGAAGTAAGGTTAAGGGCATTTTAAATTGAATGTAGTTTTATTATAATTACTGAAGTAACGGAACCTATTCCTATAATTATAACCCAAAAATTACAAATATAAGTTCCTATGATTGAACCGATCCAATGGTGGACCTCTCTTGAGGTCGTGCTTGCAAGCAACAAGATACTTGTTTAGAAAAACTTAACAAAAAATTTGAATGTTTATAATTGTACAAAATGGAATAACACTCGTGGAATCTTAAATAAAAATGTCCAATAATTCATAACAGTGCATGCAGAAAAATATGAATACAATGATACTTACGTCAAATCTCCAGAGTGAATTTATTAGATTTTGACCGCCCCGAAAACAACCATACGCGTCACTCCTCGCCATGTGCTGCACCGTCACTGAGGTAAGAGGGGGGTACAATTTCGTTTAGATTAGTTTGAGTGTTCTTTACTTGCACAGTTTTGGAAATACCTTGGTGGTCCAATGAAAGTACTAGTCCAATGATCGCAACCGTCCCCTAGAGCTAATTTAAATTCTTTTTCGCCTCGAGGAAATTTCAAGTTATTATACTTTAATTTTGGCAATACTGAAGTATATAGTCAAGATAAATCTTATACGAATACACTCAAAAAACGAATTCCTAAATTATTGAAAGTGAAATAAATACGCTGAATGAAAAAGAGGAATTTCTCCAAAAAGTTTTGAGCAATTTCTTTTTGACTTCGAAGCACATGAAACTTAAAATGAAAAATATGTTCATTAGTATGAGAGGTAGAGGTAACGTGTGTTATTTGTTCAAAGCTCTTTGTCACAAAGGAGTTTACTAGCAAGGGAGAAGGTATGTATGTATGTGGGAAGGGACTTGCGGTTTCTAAGCCTTTGTGCGTCCACTGAGTACGATAAGTACCTATCTATTTACATATTAATACGAGCATTTAGATAAAAATTGGACTTAAGAGTAATCGCGTTTGTGGTACACTCAAAAAACTCATCATGTATTTTTTTAAACACATTTAAGTACGTATTTATTATTTTTTCAAAAATATAAATGACGTGTTTTTGTTTAAATTAGGTATTATAAATATGAACTAGTGTCGTGATTAGTGAATTTAGTGATTAGCGATAGCAATCATGTAATTATAAAGAACACATGAACAAAGTGTCTTCCCTTTAAGTAATATGACTAGCGAAAGTCGGTGGACTGATTCTTAGAATTAATTATGTTTATGTAGTAGTTTCGGTTGATATAAAATTACTTATTAGTCTCTAGACTAGATTGTAATACATATAAAGTACCAAGTATATTAATACTTTTGTACTTTATTAAATAATAATAAATATTTGTTTTGATTTTTATTTGTAGTACCAAATTGGCAAATACGGCCGACACTTGCGACCATCACGCGTTGTCAACCTTTCCTGCCGCAACTCATCAAATGTATGAGATACAAATAGCATAGCAATTCTACCAGGTACACGTACTGAATGCTTTGTTTATTATTCCGTGATTTTTTGTCATTCGCTATAATGTCAATTATCATAATTCCATATCTATGTCACAGTAAGAACTATACCTTTTTAATCCAAATGCATCTAAATTATTCATTTTCACAAATCTGTACTCCGCTAACTATACTTCTCATAATACGAGATACGACGACATTGTTTTTACGTTCATGAGTGTTTTTTTTTAATATATTATTATTTTGAAGAATACGGCTATACCTGGTCACCGCAAGTAGGTATGGGTAGCCACAAGTTTTTTTTTTATCAACTTGTGTTGATCCTTATCTTCTACTAAAATGTCTTGGGCATTCCAACACTGCAATACAACAATGATAGCACTCGTATCATATTACAGTAATTTAAAAATACATTAATTAATTATATAGTGACGACGTTCAAAGCGATATATTTTTAATTACCGCCTGCAGTAAATAATTTCTTGTGACGCGGGATACTAAAAAACATATTATTGGCAGATACAAAGTACGCCCAGACTCTAACTGCGGAAATCAAAGGCAACTGTCTTAAATAGTGATTGTTAGTAAAATTAAAGCTGGATTCAATCAAATTTTTATAGCAACACTCTAGTAAATATACAAAATATGAGCGTAGAAATCGTCAAATGTTGTACCAACTATCATTATTACTAACATAACCCTTGGCACATCTTAAAACATTCACCAATGGCACCAAACGTCAAATCAAAAATCTAATAGTTTTTTTGGTAAATATATTAACTAGTGAAAATATATTTATAACCATAAAAATTGTGTTGTTGGATCTCATACTAGATGCCTACCATTATTATTAATATAACCCTTTGCACAACCGAAATCACGCACCAGAGTTTGAATTAAATACAAACATGTTTATCTTATTTACTTTCTTGTAAATTGCATTAAAACAATTAATAAAGAAACTTAGCTGTAAAAACTGTGTTGTCGGATCTCATACTAGATGCCTACCATTAATTACGAACATAACCCTTTACACCACCGAAATCACGCACAATGGCACCAGAGTTCGAATTAAACGCAAAAATGTTTTAACTTAATTACTTTCTAGAAATTAGCATTATACCAAAAAAAAGTAAACATAGCCGTAAAACTGTGTTGTGGGATCTCATACTAGGTACCTACTAGTATTATTAACATAACTCTTTGAACCAAAACGATGCAACCTGTTGCACAATGAAATCAGCGCATCTCTATCTCAACATAATTTCGTCTCTACTATGCTCTACTGGACTTGCTTGCAAAATTCTTTCAAACTATTATCTATTGACAATTTCGTTAGTGATTAAGAAAAGTAGAGTTTTGCAACAATGCTCTGTGAAAGAGAGACGGTAGAGTTACCGGCTCGTAGAGGTAAAAATTTGAATCGTGCGGGGAGGGGGGCGCGACCGTGCCAGGTAACAGGCGGTACGGCGGCACAGTGGTACGGAGTGCAGAAATACTAGACAAAACATGTTTTGCAAAGTATCATATTATTATATGGTTTTAGTAATTTAGCATTGAATCCTAAAACAACTTTTAGCATACTATATATTAAGGATATATCATAATTAATAAAACTTAAATATTTTTATTTTCACAATATCATGATTTTATGTCCAATAAAGTATATCTTATGTTTTTATTACTTTCTTATATTACCTTACCTTTGTTGTACCGTCTTCACATAATATAAGTATTCGCAACATCATGGGCGATTCATTATTTTACCCAATATTAGATAAATGGACCTTGACTATAGATCTCCACGCATTTGGCTTTGAGTCCTCAATAATCAAACTTCCTATTCATGAATGAAGGAACTATAGCCAAACCATAATCCTAAGGCCGTTAATGAATTTTAATTCCAATTTAATTAAAAGTATAAGATATCTTATTTAGTTGTCATTAAATTCTGCACAAGCACCTAAATTGTATTTAATGCCACAACACTAATAATTTAGACGAAGTTATTTTTATCCTGAGATTTTGTTTATATTGACCGAAATGGGAATATGGGACAGTTTATATTAAAACGGTCCGACATGATTTGTTCTTACATAGTTATATGATTAACTCAACATATTATTTCCTCCCATAATTTGTAGAGCAGATATTAATTGTTTCTAGAAAACCCACGTGGAAAATTATCATATTAATAAATGAACATAAAAACTGTATTTTGCATAAGATTAACACAGATGTGAACGATGCAATCAATGCTTAGCATTGTGCTAAGTCACGATACGAATTGTATTAATAATTTCAAACGTTTGTCTAGAAAGTGGAGCAGTGTGCGTTCTTGAAGCTTAGCGGTCGTCCTCCCTCCCACGTCACTACGTATCTCTGTCTGGCACCATCTCGCTATCTCTGTCTAGCAACGTATTCAGTCACCGCGGAACTCTAGCGTATTTCACAGGTGTGTCGATACAGTCCGTGATATTATACGATCGTAAATAAAACCTGTTGTAACAATAATAAGTGTTCGATTAGTGAAAATATTAAGTTTTAAAGTAATTCTTTTAGATTAACTGGAGCTTTGTTTTTAATTTCACTCAGTTTTCTCCGATCTGTGGCTAAGTGGTGCGTTTCGAAACAGTGACAACAAGTTTTTCTTGTGTTTTGTGTTCAGTCCTTGAATCGGAGGCTCTATCGTCGTTGACGTTCGTCTCGCTTCTTTTTGGATTTGACCGGCAATCGTTGGTCAAGGTATGTATTAAAGGCTTAGTTGAACGATATAGCAGTTATAGCAGCTCCATATAGCAAGTTCCGGCTATGTGAAAGAAAAACAAACTTGAAATAAAAAATAATCGTACTTTATATCAAACATAAACCGATAAGTGGAAATATTTATCGTTTTATGTTAGGTTCTTAATGATTTTATAATTACTATATACTACGTATACGGACTTGAAGTTTAGCATGCATTCAATTAAACGACGGTAAAAAAGGTTGCATCCACTTGTTACTTTGGGGTTCGGCTCATCAGGTGCTTTATTCGTGGAGAGCGTTCAAGTGCAATGTGTTAAAATGGGGTGCGCTATCAGTGTTTACTCTACTACCTGCTCTACAATAACACGCAACTCAACACTGTCAATACCATGTGGTTATTAATAATCCAAGTCTATAGCCGCTTCGTGTCCCGGGTTCGATTCCCGCGCCGAACATATATTTGTGTGACCCATAAATAGTTGTTCTGAGTCTGGATGTAATCTGTGGCCGTCTATATGTTTGTAAAGTACCCCGCGACACAGGGATTAGATTTCCAAGTGCAGGCGTTGTCTTTAAAAAAAAGTGATCTTAGGTTATGGGTCCGATACTAACTGATAATATTGAGATAAGTGATTGAAAATATTAGTTAATAATTGTTAGAGACATGATTTTTGTCCATTGTATTCGGTGTCTGTTTTTAAGGACAAAGTTTGTTTCACATAACAATAGTTTTTGTTAGCGGCGTCCATGACCGCCCGACCGGCATTCCATCAATGCATCTCTGGTAGTGACTCACCTCACCGGCACGTCACCGTGATGTCACTATCTCCAGGTAGAACGTTGACATACACCGAATGCCAAATTAACGAAAGTCAAAGTTTCTTAATAATTTTCGAGAAATTTTTATAAAGTTACTTAGTACAATTATTGCTGGCTAGTGAATAAGGTATACCTTTCTTAATTTGTGAATAGTATTTTTATACTTATCTACTTTTGCATCCAAGATGTAACTTAATTATCTTTATACGCAAAATAACATTTATGAATAGTATAATTAAATTTAAAAATTTTAGAAAGCTGATAAATATGTATATATTTATACATGTAGGTACTTATTTTATAATAGCCCGCTTTTTCTGAAATGCTTATTCTAAACTTAACTTTAAGGCAATTTTCAAATACATGCAAATATTTATAATATCTATAATAATATCTGGGGACAATGTCAAACAGATCATCCTAGCCCCAAACTAAGCAAAGCTTGTACTATGGGTACCAGGCGACGATATACATACTTATATAGATAGATAAATACATATATACATAGAAAACATCCATGACTCAGAAACAAATATTCGTGCTCATCACACAAATATTTGCACTTACCGGGATTCGAACCCAGGACCACCAGCTTCGTAGGCAGGAGCACTACCAACTAGGCTATGGTGACCTGATTTAAATGTTTCCGAGCATATATTTTTTGCAACTTCTACGTACACAACTAATATCTTTATGAAATGCCAAATTGAAGGTAAAAACGTTGTAAATATATTTATTTGCGTACCCCTACATAATAATATTCTATAAATATAACAAAGTCATACAACTTTAGTGCGCCATTTAGCACAACATAACCAGTTTATGGGGATCGTGACTTCAGTACAACGTGAATTCCGTTTCTTATTGTTAACCACTCATAATAACATTATTGAGAGTATATTTTTTCCCCTTTCAGATTTACTTACCCACCTACGTTTTTCTATGCCAAAATCAAGTCTTGTTAAATCTAAAACAAAATAAATACTACAAAGTTATGTGATTTCGTATTCGTATGTGCCTATTTTAAATTTCCCAGGATATTATTATTTATATATAGCACTTAATTTCTCGCAATTAATACTAAATCAAGACAATTACATTATATAGTATGCAATAATCAGATCTCACCACATCCATGTCTGATAAATAATTAGTGTCAGCATTATATTTTTTGTCCATTTATTAGCCAACTTCACTTTTAATGTTATACTAAGGAAAACCTGTCATTGGTCTTCCCTTTATATTGTATCCTGTAATTTTTGTTATTATATGTATCACTGATGGTTTTCGTAATAAATAAATTTAACTATTCAATAATCTCATGTTTTATTTTTTAACTTTCAGTAATAAAATAAAAGTCACCTTATTTGAGCGTAGACTTATCAAACAATTTTATTTAAGTATTTCAAAATACTATCAATTTCCAGTCGAGGTCACCTACCTTTCAATGTATTTGAAATATATAACTATCAATCAAAAACATTTAACGTTGTTACCATTGGCCTTCTACGACTATCAGAAAACAACAATTCTTTCTTACGATTTCCTTTGCCATTTCAAAAATAAGTAAATCGTGCGTATCCAATATCAAGAGTCGGTCTTCTACATATGATTTTTAAGAGGCTTGAAAAAAAGGTGACTTTTTGTCCAATCAGCATTTGTTAATGGTCGTCAGGAGTGAACGTTGAATAATTCACTAAAATTTTTAACGACGTAACGCATTTAAAAACATTATCGCTTCAACTGTTGTGTAACTTAATCACAACAAAATTTCTCTTTATATTTAATACAAGTTTTACCATAATGGTTATTGAAAATCGTTATCTCTTTGTGAAGTCTGCTTAGTCTTACATTGACTTGTCTGTTAAAGAACCTACTTTATACTATTTCAAGTATTTGCCTACGGAAAAAAAGATAGCCGATGTGCTAACCAAGCCTTTAAGACGAATAGCACACCTTATGTGCATAAACGATATGAGCTTGATGAATGCATAGTTTATTAATTTGTGTGTATCATTTCATGGGTATGATATTTGGTTTATTTTCATTTATTTATTTATTCTTGGAAGACCAACAGCTATACAATGTTAACAAAGATAACAATATAATAAGCGAAAAAATGCCAACAACGGATTTTCACTAATATCTTATGTTAGTTATCAACTAGTGTGAACATTCTTACAAAAAAAAATATAGAATAATTATCGTAAAAAAAATATTTAGGGGGAATGTTTTAGAGTCTACTTTGTAGTTTATAATGAAAATAAAATAGTGATCTATAATCATATTTGATTGACCGTTTAATAATATATATATCATAGTAAAAACCATACCTATATTCTTTTATTATTCCAACATGTTCTATGTTGTTTGAAGATCAGCAGATAATTAACGTTGTTCATGGAAGTGCCGACGTTGAAGTATACAAGTAGATATTGTCTTAGCTACCGGACGTAACGGTGATAATCAATCCCCTGACATTGTTAAGACAATGTCACATTGTTCTAGGAACTTCTATTTTATTTCAACAAAACACTTGGGAATCCCAACTCGAAATCACTATAAAACTAATCTTTCTTGGGAATCCAAATTCAAATCATGATATAACTTTTCATTTAGTCAAAACAAATTTGAAGAATAATTTTAAAAAGAGAACCGATGATCGCAGCATGATTATATTTATTATCTTATTCGATAATATAATCAGTTAAGCGACATAAATGCATACATGAATCCAATGAAATTTGAACGTCATCATTACCATTCAAACTAGTAAAATGTGTAAACATTTCATTCAATATCACCAAGATTCTTAATTGTTGAAAAACACGAACACATCTCGGTACAAAAGTACCGTGTGTTTACAAACTAACACTTCAGTTTATAAACTCTGAACCAGTGTACGACCACGCATTCCGTTCACTGCGACCGTCCATGTGCCGCCTAAACAAAGAGAATTTTATTTTAGTTTAAAGGTTTATTTTTTTCCCATAAAATTCATATTTCGCACAATGTGCATTTGCGGTTTTCAGTCCAAAATTATTTAAAATTTATAAGTAGATATAAATAAATATCAACGAAATCATTGCCATTGTGATCATTTGCGCCAACATTCTACATAGAAAGAGAATCCAATATTTCGATTTTTTCCTTATTCACCGCAGCTTAATTTCACAAAGAATTGGGTCTTTCAACAGAGAATGCATGTCAAAATCCATTCAAAACTTTGTAAAAATATTTAAATTAATAGATAATCTCATAGATTACCATAATATTTTGGCTATTGCTGCCAGTCTCAATGGACAGAAAAATCTCAAAATCACTTCTACCAGTTTTAATTCGCAAATGATTTCTATGAATGGAGTTATTGTATGTTATTGTATGGTAATAGTTGACATCTCACTAGACTTCAAGATATGACTTTCTACAAATTACCCTATGACTCAGGTAGCCCTTAAGGTGATACACTTCTCTGTCATGTCCGCACCACAATATGAATTGATCAGGAGAGCTATTTTATTTCTATATTTCATAAGATATACAGCTCCACAACTTGATTCAGGTCATACACACAGTGACTATGTGTCACTGCTACGTTGGCGTAATTTTGCATATTAGAAAAATTCCAGTAACCCTTTTTTAGGACCGGGATTTGAATCCAGTACCTCGGTTGAACATACTACCGCAGAACAACGAGGCAGTCGTGAGTTTAGTAAAAAACTGCTTACAGTACTGTGCTCTTAGTCTCTTATTGCGAAATTAAATCATTCAAAGCCATAACCATATCGCTCGGTGAAAGTGCGCTCCAGTTTTGATTTGTGCGGAATCTGATAAGCAGCTTTTACTCGCCTAAATACTTCGAATTTTTGACCTTAACTGCACTACGAGCAATTCATCTTCCATTTTATATAAAAACTTAACTATATTTATTTCTTAAAATAATTTTATTACAAGCCTACGTCTCGGGTAAATTTGTCCCAGTTTGATTTACTACGATTTTAAGTGTAGTTTGGCGCCACAACAGAGTTCCGACGCCTTTCAAATGCTTTTGGCTATGAAATAATATGCTAGTAGACTGTTTATAGCGTTAGGCTTAAATAAATAAACACACTAAGCGGTCAATTATTAATCTCTGTCTGTTGTTTTTAGTTTATATACGACTCTCGCTTAAACCACATGGGTTTTTATGCGAGCGGGAGTTAGCTATCTTATGCTACTTAATAGATAGTACTTTTCTTATTTGTGATGGTCGTCCGTCTACCTCTGTGTACATTGACAACATCGATGCTGTACACCATAGGATCTAAACAGACGAGATTAGGGCATATTCGGGAATAGTCACGTATAATAAAGCATACAAAAACATTTGAATGTAAAATAAAACTGTGTTCCCGATCGTTCGCTCACAGTTTAATCATGCTTACCAGATTCAACGCTGACAAAAGCCCTTTAATATTTAAAATCATATTTAAAAAATTAAAGGTTTTATTTTGTACTGCGTCAGCAAACAAGCATGCAACCCACCTCAAAGTAAGTGGTCCTACCCGTGACTAAACGTAAACAACATCTTAAAATAAAACAAAAATTCTGTGGCACTCGCGGATTGCTGACCCCTCTGAAACTATATTAGGTACTCCTTTTTTGAAGGGTCCCTTATTTTTATTTATTTATTTATTTAGTGTTTCCTTAATATTAAAACACAAGTCCAGAAAAATAACCCACAAAACCGATCAGTCGGTTTGACTGCGGGAGAAAAGTGCTGTAATCTCTTTGCAAAACCGTGGCAGGTTTGTCTTTTCAGTTACAGATTATAAATAATTAAGGTCGCTGTAAGAATACTTACAAAGTCCGTCATATTGAAGAAAAAGTCCTATCCCTATAAAGTACTGGAGAATTTACTAGAGGCTTGTATGGAGTTTTGGAATCAACACGGAAAATAACAATTCACGGTAATATGCCACTTTCCTACACTTGTGTACATTGCCGAGGACGTTATATCTCAAAATCTATAATATTTACACATTAAATCACTATTTAACACCAGAAACTATTTAGAAAATGAAGTAATTTTTTATGCACCGTTACCGCTTTGGCGCCCAAAAAAATATCTGGACTGACAGGTATCATTAAGTATCTATTACTAACAACAGCCGCACATTAATAATTACCTACTTCATTATCTATGATAGCACATTAATTACTTCATTATCTAAGGATTCAAAACTAAATTTATTTGCGTTTAATAATTTAAACAAAAATGCATCCCTAATCTAGTAATATAGCATAGACAATGATGTAATAAACTATGTAGACTATACTTTTACATTTATATTATAACAATAACGTAGACGTGAACACTTTCCATTTTTTATATAAATTAAATACAATAGAAATACTTTATGGTAAGTACACAAAGATTTAATAGTTCGAATTTATTCTTTCTTTGTTATCTAACGTTACTGATAACAGTAACATAAAGATAACATACAATGAGGGGAGGGGTCTTATTATCTAGCTGCTAGCAAGTGTGCTCTTAATACATTTGCACGTACATGCCAACTAATATAATATATAATCTGTAAGATTTTCACTCGTTCAGAAACGAATTATGTCAATCAACACGGATAACACACGGGGACATGTCACTACATTTTTAAGGTTGGCAATCACGGCCTACCTCAAAAATTCGGTTCGGAATCCTAAAGAGAA
The DNA here is from genome assembly GCA_951640165.1 of Pseudoips prasinana. NCBI lineage: Eukaryota > Metazoa > Arthropoda > Insecta > Lepidoptera > Nolidae > Pseudoips > Pseudoips prasinana. The sequence continues at coordinate 24,185,546 of OX621246.1, forward strand.
TCAATCACCATAAAACTATCCACGAATCTATAATAAATATAGCCATCGCACGCGAGGCTTACGTTGTGTGTCTATTATTAACCGTAACGGGGTGTTAGTAAAGAAAGGTCAGGTAAGGTTGGGCCGTCATTTCCCACGCCGTCTGGAAGCCACACAAAAACGTTCAACATTCCTCAAGCTTCAGAGTTTCACACAGGAAGAGCGTCGCGGAACGGTGAACTATAACTAGGGTGCATTTTGAATACACTAGGGTCCGTGAGCAGTCATTTAGTACAATTAGAATTGTATAATAAAAACGGGAGTTGTCTGAATTTTATATTTCAATACTATAGCAGCAAAAGATTATTCATTCACGTGAGTGAGCGGGAAGCTACTAGGCGTAGGGATCTACAAAATAAGGTGCAACCTCATTTAGAAGTAGTGCGTCATGCAGCAGGTTATCAGTCGGTGAAACTCTTTAATAAACTACATGTACACTTGAAGTCGATTCACAACATAAATCAGTTCAAGGAGCAGTTAAGATCATTTTTGTTAGAGAAGTGCTACTACACCCTTGATGAGTTTCTCCGTGATACAACTAGACATATTAATGCTAACTATTTTTATTTATATTTTATTTTAAAAATGTTTTTATTTTTGACTTTGTGTGGGATTTTTTTTTTATGTTTAGCATAATTATTATTAGTTATTTTTTAGTTATTTTCAATACAATGTAAAAATTGTTACTGAAATAAATGAAATGAAATGAGTGATATTTAAAACTACTTGAGGTATTATGAAGTTGAAATTTGGTTGGTAATATCCTGGGACATTATTTTCCACGGCTTGTACTATGAAAACCAGATAACTGATATACTACTTTTCTTTTGTAAATACATACTTATATACATAACTACACACAGACTCAGCACAAAAAAAACATGTTCATGCACGCAAATATTTGTCCTGGGTGGGAATCGAACCCACGACCTGCGGCGTGAAAGGCAAGCATTTACCAACCACGTCAACCGGCCGTTTAGCTGAGATTTTGGGAGAGGGATGAATAAAAACGTCTACGCTAGTTATTTATACAGAATGTTATCTTCGTCGTGGTAAATTTTTAAGTTAGTACTTTAATATATATTCTTTTCTATAATAAGAATGCAAACGAGCGAAACAAATTGTTCACCTGATGGTAAGTGAGCAGCGCCACCCATAGACACGCGCAACACCAAAGGGGCCGCAAATGCGCTTCCGGCCTTTAAGAAAGGAATAGACTCACTTCTTTATTGGTTGCCATGTCTTACCGGATCGGAAATACCTCCGCAGTTAATTGTTTCCACAGAGCAGTAGTGTGCGGTAAAAAGTTCCTTAAAGAAACACACGGTGCGTTTCTTTTATTGTAGACGACCATTCATCCAGGTGATATGGATGAAATTTACAATATTTGGGCATTTGCTTTTAATATATTTATTTTCAAGTCATTTTATTCTATATTAAGCGTAATAAAGCATGTACTTTGAATTTTCTGAAACGGAAGTATTAATCTATGCTTATTTTACGATCAGATATTGATATGTCTTAGTTACTACATAAACTTGTACGTTCACTCACCTTACGAGAGGGTCTTAATATTTTTTGGCAGTCCAACGTTACTCTACAGGAAACGTGTTGCCAGAGCATGGTTTCTACGTCAATAGGCTTTTTTTTTTTTTTTTGATAAGGCAGGGGGAATGCTAATGCATGCCACCCGCAAAAAGTGTCTGCGGGTGGGTATGTCGGACTCGCACCGACTAAACCTAACCTGCCGTGGACTTCTTCTGGCGCCTGATACGGGGAGCCCCGGGAACGCGGGTATTGGCTATAGGCTATGGTAACCACTTACCATCAGGCTATGTATATGACTTAATGTTATACGACTTAGTAGTAATAAAATTACTTTTTAAATATTAATCGCTTTGCCCGATATGTGACCTAAATTCGAACATACAAACTAGCTATAATAATAATAATAATATCTAGGGACAATGTCACACAGATCATCCTCGCCTCAAACTAAGCAAAGCTTGTACTATGGGTACCGGACAACGATATACATATTTATATAGATAGATAAATACTTAAATACATAGAAAACATCCATGACTCAGAAACAAATATTCGTTCTCGTCACACAAATATTTGCACTTACCAAGATTCGAACCCAGGACCACCAGCTTCGTAGGCAGGAGCACTCCAAACTAGGCTACGGTGACCGTCGTCTAGCTATGATAATCATCAACAAATACTTACTGCAGCAAGCGGGTCAATCCACCTTTTCTGCCCACCTTCTACCCACCTCTTTATTAACATCATCTGCGTTCCTCTTCCTATGTTATACCGGCTTTCTTAATTATGATACTGGTATTTATCTACCCCGTTATTATCTTATCCACTGCTGTCTTCTTCACCGAGGGTTCCCCTTCCTTTCATACACTACAGATATTACCGTAGAGTAATTAATACCCTTAATGATTACTATTTTATCTTTGAAGTCTCGTTTAGTACGATTCAAGAACTTCACTGTGTTTAAATAGTATTCATTCGTCGATGTTACAGCTGTTAACCTACTTGTTCAAAGAGATATACTATATTTTCTCTTTTACATAACCACTGAAAAGCATTATTAGCATTGTACTTGTAATTGTAAACTCACGTACCAACTTTCAGAAAGCTTCAGTAATGGAATATGAAGAATACATTTTACAAATTGCGAACAATATGTACTGGTCAGAATTAATTATTTTAATGGAGTATATGCTTTGTTTGGTTGTATTGGATGACAGGGAAAATGAGATAAAGACATTGTTAGTCCTGCCAAAGGATGTAACATTCAAAACGTAGAACAATTAAGAACTCTCTTAATATACTGGGCACCATATTTAGAACTCTAATCGTTTGTAACAAAGTTCATAATCAATGAATTATACCATTTAATCAATCAACCAATACGGACAAGATGCAAAATTCGAGACTTTCTTTTTTCAGGGGTTAGTTACAAAGGCTATTATCGTTAATACTTTCCAAGATTGTGCGTCCGACATATTTTTGATTATGTAAGACAATATATTTTGTTTGTCTTCCTCCTTGTTCTAGCAGCAGATAATGAGGTCTTGGGTTCACATCCCGGGTCGGGCCAAAAAGTGATTTGGGATTTTTCCGTAAAGTGAAATTTCTCAGTATTAGCCCGGAGTCTGCTAGGTGCGGTATTACACCTCGTGCCTCGGAGAGCAGGTAAAGCCGTCGGTCCTGTACCTGCCCTCTTTCTGGTCGTGGCGCTAGTTGTCCCATCGGATCATGAGAGTGATGGAATAGAAAGTGCCCTTAGGTTGTGTTTGCGCACACACTTGTGCACTATAATATGTCCTACGCAGTAGGCTCATATCCATTGAGACTGGCCGCCGTGGCCCAAATTCGGCTGGGAGAACATTATTATTATTTTGTTATGATTTATCAGTACCTCGTGTAAGCGATACTACTTTTTGCACCCAATTTCCTAATAAAGCAAAATAAACTCCTCGTTAATGAGAAAGTGGTTAAACGCCAATTAAACAAAGATTTTGTGCGTGCTCTATTTAGTTATTCCGCACTTTCGACAAGGCTGTGGCTCGTGAAAGCCAGCCGTTTGGTCACCGTCGCCAAACAACAAACCCACTTGTCGATGGCGAAGTAAAGTCGAGGACATTGCGTAAGGTGGGGAAATCGTTTATTTTTGTAACACGTGCTTGTTTACATTAGTACGTTAGTAGTAGATACACGCAAAATACAATGCTTTAACACTATTAAATACCTAGCTACGTCATCCGCGGGTTTCCAATTTATTGAAACCTATGCGTTCTCACCCATTTCTATTCCAATGATTATCGAAATCTGTTCCTCTGCTTCTGCATTATTGAGTCACTGACAACCAATCAGGGAGATATAATTAAGGAGTGTCTCCACGAGCACGATCATATTATAAAATCAGACTATCTCCGAATCTCGGCCATGTTTACCTATGTCAATTTAGTTTTGGCGCGATATAACTTATCATCAAATTAGTTTAGTGCAACCGGAGCAGCATTTTTCGGGGTCCTCCCATCAGGCGCAAAGAGAAGTCCACGGCAGGTTAGATTTAGTCGGTGCGAGTCCAACATACCCGCCGACACTTTTTGCGGGTGGCAAGACTTGGCATTCCCCTGCCTTATAAAAAATAGTTGTGTAATAGATCACAATCAAGATGAAGAAGAATCGCCAGCTTGGTTTAGCATTGAATATTTCTAATCAACGTAAATTATAACTTTTTTGAATTCTAACCTTACCTAACCTAACTTAACAAATTCAGTTTTAGTTTGGAGCCGTTTATTAATCTGAACTTTAAAGTTGATACCTATAAGATTGAAGCAATACCCTTGCTTAAGTGGCGCGTCATAAAGAAGTACACAGTGTGTATAGGTACGTTATTTTATTATGTGGTTATAGTTATGATAAATTCGCTTCTTAACTACTAACTACCTCAATGTTAGATCAGTTTATAAATACGGTAATAAGAAACGATAAGCACTTATCGCTTTTTACTGCAGTTTCCATAAAGGTCTCTGCACACAGCGGGCGCGGCGCGGCGGGACGGGACGGCGACGCGACACTGAGGAGTTGTAATGTACTAGATATTACGGACGACGCCACACAGAGCCGTCGCGTCGAGCGGGACCGGGCGGGACAGCTCTGTGTGGCGTCCTCCGTAATATCTAGTACATTACAACTCCTCAGTGTCGCGTCGCCGTCCCGTCCCGCCGCGCCGCGCCCGCTGTGTGCAGAGACCTTAACCTACTTTTCCTCCAGACTAATAGATAATAGTTGCGGTCATGTCAATAAATAATGCTCACATTTTTTGCTATTAAATCTAAATAGGTGTTCTTAGCTAGTAGCTCTCACTGGTTCATCAGTTATCGGTGAGGTAAAGCACCTTGGCACACCGTCAGGCGATAGATGACCGCCGAAGTTGTTGAATTCGCAGGTCACGTTAAGTTATTGGTCCCGGTTGTTGTCTTTAGACTAAGGCCCACTGGGCAGCTTGAGCAACTCTGACACCAGAGTAAACACAACCTATACGATAAAGAAAGAAAGTAAAATGTTTTCTACTAAAGTAGTTTTGTTCTATACTACATCTTCTACATATCTTTTAGAAACTAGATAAAACGTAGATGAGGAGTTGAAAAGTAATTATTTGTCGTGGTGTGGATATATTTTACGTACCTACAGACAATCCAAGTCGGTTGATTTCCTGAGTGGCTACCGGCTAATTCGCTGGTCATCGTAATCTTGATCGGCGTTCAAATAGATGAAGGTTGAAAATGACGACATCATTCGTTCAATAGGTTTCCATGAGTACATGTGACATCATAAATGGTCCGGAAGCGATTTTCAACGTTGAAGCCGAATTATTAAGTAATTTTTAATTTTCATCTATTTGATCGCCAATCACGATCACGACCCCCCGGTCTGTCATCCCAGATCCCAACATCTCATCGTAAAAGTGCTGTAACTTTTGAACATCTACACTGATTTTTATAAAACTTATCTTAAACTCTCGATCTCGATTAAACTAGTTTTTAAATAAAATAACCTGCAATAAAATAAATTTGGTCGCTACAATCCCACAAACACACAGAAATGGGCACAAAAATTAACGTACCTTTTATGTAGGTAGTTGAAAAATTAAGTTAACAATAGGCTAACAGCATTAAGTAGGGCATCCAGTTACATACTCTCTGTAACATAGTTACCTCATTACGAGCTTTCATAATCACCATACATAATAGGACGATCACAAATCACCACTCTATTCAATACCGGTGTTTTCCAAGAGACACAAAGCTTTCTCCCCACTAGAAATGTCATCACAATCGCACACATAAAGGTGGCTTTCTAGATGCGACTATGTGACTCAGAGTTCTTATCACCCATTGTGCGCGTACGCAAGAACGTTACGTATTCTGCACTCCACTTTACTATGAAAACAGAGTTGATTGTTTATACAGTCGATGTGGTACGTAGTTGGATACACTTTCAATATGACAATGAGTAATACGTAGATATTAAAGGCGTTTTTAGCGGCAAGTGTATCCACTGATATGCGTACTGTGAACAATGAGTTGCAATTTGAAAAAATGCACGAGAAAAGTTAATGTAGGGAGAAAACTTGTGATCACTGCGTATGAAGTAAAAACGAATCGCTTTTTGTTTTATTTTTTACATTCATGCCCGGCTTGTTGGTCTATTATTGTTTGTGACTCTGACAGCTAAACCAGAGGTCGAGGGTTCGATCCCCACCCAGGACAAATCTCTGTGTGATGAGCACATTATTTGTTCTGGGTCTGAGTGTTGGCATTGCAAATATTTTTATTACTACAATAAGTAGATTATTTTTAATAAATATTTCATAAAACCTCGCACAATTATTGTGACCACTTTTAGTAAATAAGAAGGTTGTTGTACGATTTTCTTTCTGCTTTACGAGCACTTTATCAGTAGAGAGAGACAGAGAGATTGTATGCGAAAGGAACGCTACATTATTCACTATGTTTTTTAAAGACAATACCCGCACTTGGGAAATGTATCCCTGTGTCACAGGGTACTTTACAAACATAAAATTGACGGACACAAAGAACATCCAGACTCAGAACAATATGGTGCACACAAATAGTTATCCTGCGCGGGAATCGCATCCATAACACGAAGCGGCTAGGCAACTGTCTTAAACGCTGCCACAGTAAATAAATTATACTGTGACGCTGCGCCTCTCGTGCAGCGATAATATTGCTGGGATTTTAGCTCGCGGATACGTTTTCGTAGAGGAAGTATATGTTAGTACAGACGCCAGCACCTCAAGCTACTCCAATCCGTCAAATTCCCTCAATTGAAAGTGAACCTTATGCTTTTGTGATATAGTTGAAAATCTATAAAAGAAATTTGACAGATAGTGTAGCTGGATGTGCTGGCGTCTGTACGTAAGTGTGGTGTTCCAGTGGTTATTAGGTTACAATTAATGGAGCAGGTTACTTACATATAGCTATCTTACTCTACCTTTAAGCCACGATGAAAGAATAAAGAGGACTTACTCCACTAATTCCTATTTTAATTCCTATCCTTACTCATATTTTTAACTTTTCTTTGTACTCCTGTTGCTTCCCATGTGCCTGGAAACAAGCGCATATCATCCCGTTACCTAAAATTTCCAATCCTACACTATTGTCACAATTTCGCCCGATTTCCATCCTCCCTTTCCTCTCAAAAGTTCTGGAGCATATAGTCCACCGTCAGCTATCCGGTTACTTACTGCGGAATAATCTTCTAAATCCCTTACAATCTGGTTTTCGACCAGGTCACAGCACGGCAACGGCGCTCCTAAAGGTCACTGACGAAATCCGTTGGGCCATGGAGAATAAATCTCTCACAGTTTTGGTTCTCCTTGACTTTAGCAGTGCCTTTAACTCCGTGGACTTCGATATTCTTCTCGAAACTCTTAAATCACTTAATTTCTCCTCGGAGTCTGTGGCTTGGTTCGATACATATCTTCGGGGACGCACGCAGCGTGTTTGCTATAAGGACTCTTATTCAGATTGGTGCAATCTTACCACGGGCGTACCCCAGGGTGGCGTGTTATCTCCTTTGCTGTTCTCCATCTTCATCAACTTTGCTACACGAGTTATTTCCTCCAATTTTCATCTCTACGCAGACGACATGCAGTTATACCGTCATTTTACATTAAATGAAGCAAGAACCGCGATTGCTGCCATGAATCAGGACCTGGGCGCGATCAGTCAATGGGCTAGATCCTTCGGTCTTCAATTAAATCCCATAAAGTCCCAGGCCATGATTATTGGCAGTAGGCAAATGCGTGCTGGTTTTGACGTCAGCTCTTTTCCTCCTGTTTTACTTGACAATGTGCATATTGCGTACTCGGATACTGCTAAGAATCTTGGGGTAATTATAGATCGGAACTTATCCTGGAATGCTCACATCAATGAAGTCAGCAAAAAGGTCTATTTCACCTTTCACTCACTTAGGTGCCTCCAGTACTTTTTGCCCTTTGAAACCAAAATCACTCTTGCTCAAACTCTTATCCAGCCCATTCTGGACTATGCTGATGTCTGCTATCTGGATGCTACCGAAGAGCTATTAAACAAACTTGAGCGTTTGCAAAATTTATGTATACGTTTCATTTTTAATCTCCGAAAGTACGACCATGTCTCAGAATTCCGCAACAATCTCAAGTGGCTCCCAATCCGCCTTCGCAGGAATACTCGAATATTATGTCTCCTCTTCAATATCCTAAATAATCCCGCATATCCCTCTTACCTACACGAGCGCTTTTCCTTTAAACATTCTCCCAATGCCCAATGTAGGTCACACCTAAAAAGCATTTTAAAATTCCCATCCCATAAAACTGATTTCTTCTCCAACTCCTTCACTGTTCAGGCGGTAAGGCTGTGGAACTCTCTTCCGCCTAACATTCGAAACTGTAACACAATCGCCACATTCAAAAAGAAGTTAAAAGAACACTACCTTTCCACTTTGCCATAGATATATGTATTTTATGTAGTTTATTATTTAAAATTATGTATTTATTTATGTGTATGTGTATTTTTATCGTATGTATGTATATCACCCTACACACTCATATCTTCCTCTCTTCCAAAATCTCCTCTTGCAGGTCTACTGGAAGATTGAATGAAATGTTTGAATGAAATGAAAATGTTATTCGTTACCAAATCAATACGATTTTATACTTTTAATGACTTTAACAGCAATTTGAGTCAATCAGTTTCATCAGTTCTTTCGGCATATATGTAGCTTCCCATTAGTGCATTAAACTAACATCGAAAGCCCCAGATCCAATTAGAAATCTTTATTACAGTTAAACGAATTTTCAAAACAGCCGAAACATACCTGCCGAAAAAATCGACCATCTTTGGACTGACCGAATGGCTAGGTGCTTAACCTCTGCGATCACTGACGGACCTGTGAGAGCAACTGGCTAAGAGTCTCTCACATAATATAAGTGTTGTTTTGTCGTGTCTAGGCACGCCTCTAGTTATTTGTGATGGTTGTGCGCCAATATCTGTAGACGGAACATGTATACTATACAAGTTGTAAAATGTTGGACGTAAGTTAAGGGCCTTAATTTGCCTATTAAACTGAATGGAACAACGTGTTGGTGTATGGTGACGGCATAGAATATCATCACCCCATCTCATCCCGTGGGGAGCGTAGAAATCATCATTAAACTGCGATCGCCGACCCGTCTGCCAAACGTGGCGAATATAGCATATGGGAGGATATGCTATAATCGCCACGCTTGGCATACGGGTCTTTAGGGAGGCTTTTGTCTAGCAGTGGACGTACTTTGGCTGATATGATGAACAACGCGTATCATGCCCCATAAAAACAAGCGGCACTTACGCTTGTAAAGTGCACAAAAGGATATATTGCCACCCCAGACCGATCAGCTGATGCCTTTCATATGGGGCACCAAAAAAAATTATCGTATTTCACAAACTGGTTTTGTTTAATTAGTTGAGTTTCATGGATAACTTTCCTTTCGTTGCGTCTACTATTTATATTACACTTTGTATTTACATAAATCACAATGTTACCAAATTAATATGAACTTTATATTTTATAACAAAATTAGACAGGACTATTAATTAATTTGTGTTTGCGTTTGTAATTTGCTATACAAAATATAGTGGATTGCACATTATCACGCCATACTGTCGTCGTGTGTAAAATAAACCGTCTCAAAAGTCAGAAATATTACACCTAGCCCTCTTTGCTTTTGATTTTTCATTAACTTCATTGTCCTTTTATTTTTTAGGTAGGTCTATGTGTATGTCTCTTCAATAGACAATCTTTGCTAAGGGAAGTCAAAGTAGGCTATAAAGGTAAAATAATGTTGATAAATTAAACTAAGCAAATTAAAAACTTGTATTTTTTAACCCGTGTATTTTTTAAGCTTTTGGCGCTATTTTACCTTCTTCGTCATAGTTAATAATAATGATAAATAAATTTATTTCTCTCACAAACAACAAGCACATAGTAGTAATATATTTTATGACACTTAGTTTAATTAACTTAGCTTTGTGAGAGCTGGTGCCTATTGTAGGTTTAGAAGAAAACCTGTATTACAGGTCACCTGTACCCACTCCCTAGTTTATACCTACCATATTTTAAGCTTAACGGTACATGACGTGAACTCTCACGTCATGTACCGTACCATTTGAGAGAAAGACGCTTATTTACTGTACCTTTTCTATACTTAAAGATTTTTTTTATTGCGGACTAAGTGTTACAGAGGGTCTTAAAATTACGGTCAAACTTATAACTTAGTCGCCTTATCAGGTATAGCAACAACACATTCTAAATAACATTTGTGTACTTATATTATGATGTCATTTTACAATAAATATTTTATGCTATATATTATACACCTTACTTAAGTGATAACTACTCAGTTATCACTTAAGTATAGATAAGGTACCTACAGTAAATAAGCGGTTTTCTCTGAAATGTTAGCTTTAGCATTTTCCGTAATTCAAAAATGGAAAATCACAACATTAACTGTTCGGCGTTAATACTCCAATTTAAATTAAAATAAAAACAAAATAAACAATTCAATTTCGCAACACTAGTAAGCTACAGCCATTCCCGGTGACATCCGTTACGCCAGATGGGGTACAGTTTTACACATGTAATGTTAGCACGGGTATGGTGGTCACGCAATGACAGTACACCACAATGACTTACGTAACGTTATCCACGTGGCATATTGGATCTAATACCTACCTAACTGTTGTTCTACAACTCATGTAGGTACTCTAACGCTCAGAAATTAATTTTTAATTTCTAATAAGCGCATCTGTACTCAACCGTGAAAAATAAAACTACTTCTTAAAACTAAATTTAAAAGTTGCGTGAGTATTTTCATTATTGACGGTTGAGTACAGAGGCGCTCAGAAATTAAAAATTAATTTTTATAAGAGAATAAATAATTTTTAAGAGAGAAATTAAAAATTATTTTCTGAGTGCCTTAACCGTGAAAAATAAAACTAGCCACGCCACTTTTAGATCTTCTTCTTAGCGTGTCGATGGCAAACTAGTTAAATTTATGTGGCACAGAACGTGAACACACTGATTACCACCCTGTTTATGCCATTATTAAGATCCTGCCATGAACGTGTGGCAGGGCAGTCTGGTCATGGTTAGGTGGGCCATGGAATGGACCGATGCTCCACGAATGCAGTCCATTTTGGGATTGCTCGACAGACCCACCTAGACATTTTTTCTTTGTTTCGGCCCACCTGAGTCCGGAGTCTATTAATAACTGGAATGTAAATTGTATAAATGTTTTAACATTCCGTGTACCTAAATATCTGTAATAAGTAACTAGAAATAATAACTGTATTACTACAAACATGTTCTGACTATTTACAAGCGCTTTTTTAAAGTCTACGTGAATAAAAACCTTTTTTATTTTATTTTAATGGAATGGAGATCGGCCACGGCAATTGGTGTTCAGGCGGGAGGTAACAAGCAGGTAACTAGGCCGTTTTTGCTGTATGCTACATGCTATTTATCACCGTCAATATTTTTGTTTTCTTTTCACTAAATAATAAAGGCGTAATCAACACGAGCTCAAACCAATTATCTGGTGAAGCAGTAAAAGCCTCCTAGGGTTAACTGTAAACGCCATGTTAAGAAGGAAGCCTAAATCGGCTATCAAATAAGACTACGAACTGGGTGCAGTTTGAATCCTGGGGTGCCCTTTGGTGCGGGTCACCATGACGCTCTATGTTAATTCACCAAAACACAAGCCTAACGTTCAATGAAATACCGGGGGGGGGGGGGGGGGGAATTTCTAAGAGGTCATGGTAGGAAATAATAATATCCTGTGACATAATCTACACACGGCAATCTGATCCCCAACTAAGCAGAGCTTGTACTATAGAAACCAGATAACTGATATACCTACTACATATACTAATTTTCTTTTGTAAATACTTATATAGATAAATTACACCCAGACTCAGGACAAACAGACATGTACATGTAAACAAATATCTGTCCTGAGTGGGAATCAAACCCACGACCTCCGGCGTGAAAAGCAAGCATTTACCAACCGCGCCAACAGGCCCGTCGCGTCGGTACGTACGTAGTACGGTACTGCCACGCGAGTTTCTAATAAACTTAACTTATTCAAGGTATAAATAGAAAGTTATTTACACAAGCTCTGACAGTAATTTGTTGAAGCTGTACCTAAGTATCGATTTTATGAAGCACGAGTTGCTTGCTGTCGAAAAAGGAGCAAAACAAAATGTTGTACAATTTTGCATTGCTAACGTTTCGGTAGCGAGAGTCAGTAACATCTTTTTGCCGATGCTTAAGAGGCTGGCAGGATGCCCATTTATGGCTTCACGCCCATCCTGCCTGTATAACTTAGTGAAAGTACAGCGAATAGAAATCTACGAGTATATCAATACTGAAAATTAATTTGAATTTTAAACCGCAATTTACCTTTCATTCAATCAACCCAAATACTTGCTACCCTTCATGGGCGAGTCTGACTGGCACTTGGCCGCTTTTTTGCAGTTATCTTCTTTATGTTAATTATTATAATAATTACACACTTTAATGATTAAGCAGCTAACTATATGTTTGCAGGATTACACAACACACACATACACACAAACACACACACACCTAACCATATGATATATGCATAAGCAAAATTCATAATTCTTATTTTTTACATATATTTATATATAATTATAGAAATAGAGTTCCTCCTGCGGCGGGGTGTGATGCCCTAGGCCGCCGGTGCAGCGGTGGTGAGAGCGACAGAGAAAGGGACCTCCACACAATGCGTGCTGTTCCCATAATTGCTGCCTTTTGTATCCGGCCGTTGACCTAGTGATCCTAATTCCTTGGTTTTTTTAAACACATCACCTGCATTAGGAAATCGAATCCCTGTGTAGCGGGGTACCTACTCTACAAACATATAATAGATAGACACAAATTACATCAATTTATTTTATTATTTTTTTTTTTTTTATGTGACGCGTGCAGTTAGCCACTCGGCTTTTACTGCTTCACCGGGCAGTAGGGGTGAGCGTGGTCTCTAACCGCCTAGCAAATAAAGACTACAAACTAAGTACCCGCGCCGGAGGGCACCCCCTGTGGGGTTCGAACCTCGGCTCAGGGCGGATACTGGCGGGGAGAGGGCGAGAGATCGTGGTTTTTAGGGATGTTTTGTGCAACTGTCGCTCTAAAATTACATCCAGACTCAGAACTACTATTTATAGGTCACACGAATAGTTATCCGGCGCGGGATTCGAACCCGTGACACGAGGCGGCGAGGCGACTGTCTTAGCGGCTGCGCCACACGTGCAGTCGAGTCGTATAGTACCTATATACTGGGCTAATGTGTGCCTTGACCAGGGCTCGTATGTGCCACGAACAGTATCTTTTGCAATGCATTGAAAAATCTCTCATGTCACCAATGTATGAGTCACTTTATCCTTTGTATTTTTTAATAATGGATATTTTTCAAATCCAACACTAAATTCTTCTGTGTCGTGTGGAAATATTTGTTCAATTGTGTCATTGTTGTGATATAGGTAGGTATAAAATATTTTTGAAGTGAAAAACACCTGAGAAAACACCATTGTTTTAAACATCGTATCGAACTGAAGCGGTGTATGAGTTTTTACATAATTTGGTAGACAGTACATGAAACGACTGCTGAGTGGTGACGGCATGGAATATCATCACCCCATCTCATCCTGTGATGGCGAAAAAATTGACCGAGGGAATACCTACTCGTACCAGAGAACGGGCAGCAGCGTTTTTCTGTGAACTATGACCATCAAACTGCGATCGCGAACCCGACTGCCAAGCGTGGCGATTATGGCATATCCCCCCATTCTTTGGGGAGGCTTTTGTCCAGCAATGGATGCACTTTGGCTGACATGATGATGATGATGACATAAACCGACCGAACTCACTCATAAATTCGACTTATGAAAATGAGTTCACAGAAGCCAGCACATCAAGCTACCCCAATCAGTCAAATTTCCCCAATTGAAAGTGTACCTTATGCAAAATAAAGTTGAAAATCTAGAGAATATGTTCGACAGATTGGGGCAGCTGGATGTGCTGGCGTCTGTACATGGGACTTAGCCAGATCGACTTTCGGTACTGAAACTTCCTATTTTGAAAATATGTAATGCTAATATGGCATTAAGTTAGATATGAACTGCATATTTACCACAAGTTCCTGTAGTTTACTTCCTCGGTGAAAGCTTGCACTTATTTGCCGTACATTGAGTAGCATGAGATTGTAATTACCTTTCTATACTAAAGACGGTAAGTAACATCTATCTAAGTGAACTATACGGAGCCGTGAGAGACGAAACTACTGATTTTATTATGGTATATATATTTGTATAAAAAATTAATTCCCATCACGGCAATTAAGCATTGAAAACTTGAGCCTTGTTCTTTTATCTGCGTAAAAATAATTTTGCATTTCATATACATTCTCGTATACAAAGATAACATAATATCCTGGGACATTATTTACACACGGCCATCTGATCCCAAATTAAGCAGAGCTTGTACACACGGCTACATATCAAGCTATACATTTCCAATATAAGCTGACCTCTCATTGTATGGAAATCCTATACAACGCGATACCAGCTTATACTGTAAATGTATAGCTTGATATGTAGCCGTGTGTACCTGGAAACCTTTTTCTTTTGTAAATACATACTTATATAGATAATTACACCCAGACTCAGGACAAACAGACATGTTGATGCACCCAAATATCTGTCCTGGGTGGGAATCGAACCCACAACCTCCGGCGTGAAAAGCAAGCATTTGCCAACCACGCCAACAGGCCCTTCATATCATATATATACACATCAATATCAATTCGCTAACTAAACCATATCAACATAATCATGCATATTATACTTAAGTAAGTTAAGTACGTATTATTTGGTTTAAATTACTTAGGTATCTAGTTAATTATTACGTAAGAGTACTTAATTGAATTTTTAAGTATACTTTAAACTATGTATTATGTTAATTTTAACGACCATTATCACATGTTCTATAATGCATTTCATAGCATCACATTGCGGCCATGTTGGCAACAATTAGCAGCATTAGCATACGCCACGACGAACGCTGTGCCAACTGCGCGTTATTTCCTGGTTGCAATATTAATATTATACTACAGTGAAGATACCTATGACTGAATTTATTTACCACATGTTTCTCGTCATTTATTATAAACGAGCTATGCTCCATCGGCGTGTTATCTTCAAGTATAAGACATATTTATAAAAATTCACACTTCGCCTTTCTTTTTCGCAATTATATTGAAAATA
Organism: Pseudoips prasinana; assembly: GCA_951640165.1. NCBI lineage: Eukaryota > Metazoa > Arthropoda > Insecta > Lepidoptera > Nolidae > Pseudoips > Pseudoips prasinana. The sequence goes on from OX621246.1 coordinate 24,201,004, forward strand.
ATTTGATTTGATTTTTAGTTATCGCCGTAGCCTAGTTGGTAGTGCTCTTGCCTACGAAGCTGGTGGTCCTGGGTTCGAATCCCGGTAAGGGCAAATATTTGTGTGATGAGCACGAATATTTGTTTCTGAGTCATGGATGTTTTCTATGTATATAAGTATTTATCTGTCTATATAAGTATGTATATCGTCTCCTGGTACCCCATAGTGCAAGCTTTGCTTAGTTTGGGGCTAGGATGATCTGTGTGGCATTGTCCCGAGATATTATTATTATTATTAATTCACACTTCGCCTTTCTTATCGCAATTATATTGAAAATAATTGGATTTGATTTGTAGTTATAAGACATTATTTCTAATGATATTGGGGAAGACTCATCTTCTGCGTATATGATAGCGTTTGTTAACTGTATATCTCATCAGCCAATTTAGTGCGTATATGCTAAAGAGGTTAATGTGATGATTGTTAGCAATGAACCAGTTCCCAGTTTTTGCACTGTAGTCTCCAAAATCCAAACTTCAACTCATCGAACATATATGTATGTAGGAGCTGAGGCAATGTATTGAAAATGAAGGTAAATCCATATCTTTACGTGTTGTCTTAGTGATACGGCATAATTAATTACAATAATATGCTGGAACATAATTCACACACGGTCATCTGCTCCCAAACTAAGCATGGCTTGTACTATGGAAACCAGATGACTGATATTCTACATACACTAGTTTTATAAATACATACTAATATAGATAATTACTTTACGCGTAGGTATTGTAGTCCGGTCAATTTAGACATCAAAGATTACAATAATTCCCATTAGGCTGAAAATTGGTAGGATCGTTCAATACACTATTATAAAGGAAATCGCGAAAAACACCTTTTTGTGACGTTTGACCCTGAGTATTTTTTTTTTTTGCACGATCCGGATCGATGATGACTTTTCACATTTCCTTTATAATAGTGTAATGAACGATCGTACCAATTTTAAGCCTAATGAGAATTATTGTAACCTTACCCCTATTTTTTTGTCTAATTTGACCGGACTATTGTGAGGATGACAAATTGATTAATACAATAATTATTTCTTTATAGGTAAGAATCCATACTAAGACGCGCTATAAATAAGTAAGTATAACTTCTGGGAGATCTGCTTGCTCATTGAATTTAACTTTTTTAAACTAGTACCTATTCAATTTCACTAATATACTCTAATGACAATAAAATTATTCTAGCGGTAGCGTGTTTAACAGTGGATAATGAGGTATTGGGTTCAAATCCTGGGTCGGGCCAAAAAGTTAATTGGTTTACAACCCCATACCTCATAGAGCACGAAAGCTTTCGGCCCTGTTCCTCTCCTGACTCATATCCGGTTCTGTCGCTAGTCGCCGAATAGTGCCCCTGTGTCTGCGCATAGACTTGTGCACTATAACATGTCCTGCGCAGACGGCTAGACTCCATTGAGTTGGCCGCCAAATCTGAAATTCTAGCAGGACGACATTATCTATATATATAAAAATCAATGACACTTTTCGTTGTAATGTTATAACTCAACAACGCCTTTACCGATTTGGCTAATTTTGGTCTTGAATTATTCGTGGAAGTCCAGGGAAGGTTTGTACGTAGAAAATTTTAAAAAAGTCTTGAAAATGTTTAAAATCAACATCTTTCTATAATCCCATATACATACAATTTGTACTAATACTTAAAAGCGTAACGAAGCACGTACCGGGCCGCTAGTAAGACAATATAATAAATGTACTCATTATGTGAACAGAATATGGTACCCAAAACTTAAGAACGGATGAATCATGTTACCCAGATGCCCTTGTCCCGGTTTAATCTACTAAGTAAATATGATTGTTCTATTCAATGAGGCATGAATCTATAACGGCATCGATACAATGTATGTATACTTAAAGGCATTGGGTAGGCGGAATGTGTTCAAAACACATGTTTCTTATTGTACACACGGCTACACATCAAGCTATACATTTCCAGTATAAGCTGATCGCGCGTCGCGTCGAGGATTTCCATACAATGACAGGTCAGCTTGTAACCATTTATTGCCTAATCCTTCAAATTTAACTTAAATCTAAACTTTACTGCACAACTTTACTATTTCTGCCATTTCTAAAAAACGTTGCCGATTTTGGTACAATAAAATGTACCTACATATTTTGCACACATACAGCCTATCTAATGCCCTTAAGAAGAATTCATTACGAATGTCTCGCATTAAATACTTGAGGTATTGAATAACAAGTACTTGGTTACTTGGTCATGTCGGCTAATCTTTACGGAAACTAGCCATTTACGCGAGACATAACTTTCCCGAACTACACTTATGTGGAGAAGTATTTTCTTTCTGTATGGCGCCACAAGTCTACAATAAAATACCTTTTTCATATAAAACCCTAACAATTAACATATTCAAAAAGAAATTTAAAGAATTAATTTGTAAAAAAGGGTACTATAGTGTGAATGTTTTTTACTAGATAAGTCTATTGTGCCAAATATGTTCGTTATATAATGTGTTCTATGGTGTGGTATATAATATGTTGTAAATTATTGTGTTTTAAATATAAATTTCAAGTCATTTGTACGCCTGATTCGGCAGGACATGTTGATACCACTATAACTATCATTGTAACACCACATGTAAAAATGTAACACATGTTTCATACAAATAAATGCATCTTTATCATATTATAATGCACAGGTCTGTGCGGGTAAACACAGCTCAACTCAACGACTAGTGATCAGGAACAGAATCGAAGGCTTTACGTGCTCTCTGAGGCACGGGATGTAGGTATTACTGCCAACTCCCATACTTCGGACAGACAGAATCTTTATAAACCCTTAAAATCCCAAAATCACTTTTTTAGCCCGACCTGGGAATTGGACCTAGGACTTCATTATCTACAGATGAACACGCTAGCGCCAAACAAACAAGGGAATCAAAGGTATAAATTTATTTCATGGAAAACTTACGACTCCATAGGATTATCCATTTTATTTTTTATGCTCGCCGATTGGGTTGACCCAGAAATTTATATGATAATCTTTGCATTCCTAATGCCAGGAAAAATAGGTCGAACGTTAAGGCGTGTTAAGAAACTTGAATAACAATACGCGAATGAGAATCCACAGTCAATATTTATGTACACACGGCTTAAAGTTATACATTTCCAGTATAAGCTGATCCCGCGTTGTATAGGATTTCCATACAACGAGAGGTCTATCGGCCAAGCATGCTACACAGACCTACGATTTTTAATAACACCTCCTGGTAACCATGTTTCGCAGTAAATTAATAAATTATTATTATTTACTTTATTACAATTAATTTCTTATTAAAAACGTCTGTTTTTATGAAACCACGATGGAAGTGAAACTTTGTCGCTTACGGCGTAAAATTGATTAATTGTCGGATATTTTCGTATTTTTCTTGGTTTTATCCTCGTTGACCGGTTTATTTGACTCAGTAGCTGTATCGTTGTCCATCACGATCAAGTGAAAATCAACATTTATATCAATACATTGATCATAACACAAACACAGTGGTACACTTGCACAAATGAGTGAGAATGTATACTGCGACATGCCCTAGACGGAGGAAACAATTTAAGCGATTTAAAAAACGTTTCACACTGTAAAATATACCGATGATGGTCAAGTCTCCAGTGAGAGAAACCTTCTCTCAATACGCGCCGTCTCTAAATTACAGCCTTCTCAAACTAACCCCTTATTATTATTAAAATTCATCATTTTATAATTTATATTATTTAAGATTTGATAAACCCGAGTTTATAATAAGATGGGAACAACTGCGGAATGTAAAGGATACGTTAACATTATTTATAATATTATCTTTGGTAAAGGATATCAAACATTGTAATGATCAAATACAGTATGGCGTCTATGTTAATAATTAGACAATGACGCAATTAATTATGCAATATGTAACTTATCTAATTGATAATATATCTTTAATAATCCATAAATCAAATTAAAGATATATAATCAATTAGATAAAATGAAAGTACAAACAAATTTACATTTCATAAAATATACTCCATAACGACTGCTACGTTTTGCAGTAGCAAAACCACGTCCACCACGCCAAGCGAACCGTCATCAATAGTCATTGTTTAAAAAATAATATACAAGAAATCTCTTTATCAAAACTTGCAAGTGGAATAAGACTTCTTTTAAAATCATTAAGTATTTATAAATCTATTTAGTTAATGATGAATCCGTCGGTATTAGAATCAATAAGCACTCAATTTGATAGCCGTTTATTATGATACTTGTAGCACTTCTCACCCATAAAAATGTCTGTCCTATCCATTATCCCATTATGACATGGGGGAACATAAATGAACACAAGCCCCATTGCCTCAGTGGCTCATAATAGGCTGCTATAGATACATCAACTTGTCTATTCTCGGACAAATTAATTTGTTGCACGTGAAACGACGGCGTTGAAAGTTATAAATGGTTATGTTTATCACTTATAGGTATACATATATAGTAAGTTGGCTACCTCATTAGTCTAGTCGTAGCGTGTTCAACCGTAGATAACGGAGTCCTGGGTTCAAATTCTGGGGTCAGGCCAAAAAGTGATTATTGGATTTTTCCCTAAAGAAAAATTTCTCAGTACCATCCCGAAGTCGGTATGATCCCGGAGTTGACGGTATTGTACTCCTGTGCTGCACGTCAAGCCGTCTGTCCTGTACTTGAGTTCTTTCCGGTTACGTCGGTAGTCGTCCCATGGGATCATGAGAGTGATGGAATGGAAAGTGCCCCTGTTATTGCGCCCATACTTGTGCACTATTAATTTGTCCCACGCAGATGGCTAGTCTGCATTGAGACTGGTCTCCGTGGCCGAATTTCGGTCAGGCAGACATTATTAAGGTTTATTACTGCACAATCATTATCATACAGATATATTTTATAATATAATTCCATGGATTTATAGAATTATATTTTTGAGCACACGAAGAAAGGTGTAACATTTCAATGTTTGCACTCATAGACTTGGGTGTGTTTTAATTTGACGTTTACAGCTGTTAGTCTCGGAGGCTTCCAATGCTTCACCAGACAATAGAGGCGGACTAAAGCTATCAAATAACTGACTGGACTAAAGACCTGTTGGTCTCATGGTTACTAGCAGAGGTCGTGGGTGGACATCTTTGTGCCGTAGGTCGTAGTACCGGCTCTGCCTAGTTTGGGATTAGCTGGCAGTATGTTATTTATCCCAAAATTTTAATATCATTGCATCTCTTCTTTTCTTCAAAAAAAAAACAGAGCATCTTTAGTTCTGTAAATTTTGTTTTGGAGCGAAATACTTAGTAAAATTAAGCGACATTCACTGTATGCGCCCGGTACAGGTGTTAGTGCGATGTTTTAGTAGATTTAGGGTTTTAGTAGTTCTATGTATGCCCTGAGGGGCTACCGGCTAAGTCGCTGAACATCGGAATAGTGATCGGCATTCAAATAAATAAAGTAAAAAATTACTCGTTGATGAATCGTTAAATCGGCTTCAACGTCGAAAATCTATTCTGGGGCTCTACCTACTAAGTCGCCAACATCGATATCTTAAATGGCGTTCAAATAAATAAAGGTTAAAAAATTACTTAATCAATCGTTAAATCGGCTTCAATGTTGACAAACGTTTCCGGACCATTTATGACGTCATGTGCTCATTGAAGCCGATTGGATGCCGATTTAACGATTGATTAAGTCATTTTTAACCTTTATTTATTTGAACATAAAAGAATCCATACGTTTACACGAGAGAGGAAAAATGTGAGAAAGAGTATGATTGACTTCGTGATTGTAGATGAAAGACTGAGAAAGAATGTTGTAGACACAAGAGTCTATCGTGGGACCGCAATCCATACAGACCACTTTCTGGTAATGAGCCGAATAAGTGGTCTATTCAAAGGATGGCGCCACCGAATCCCTGAGACTAAAAGTGTACTAGAGAGAATAAAAGTAGAGGAACTGCAAGAGGAAGAAGTGGCAGATGAGTACAAAAGTAAGTTGGTTGAGAAGTTTGAGGGATCTGAAGACATAAGAGAAGTAGAAGAGCTATGGAAGGTAGTCAAAGAAGGTGTGGTGAGTGTAGCTGGTGAAGTATGTGGTGTAATAAAGAGAAGAAGAGGAAGAAAGATGAAGAATATTTGGTGGGATAAAAGTGTACAAAAAGTTGTAAGTATGTGAAAAGAAGAAAGCGTGGTTAGACTGGCTAGCCACCAGAGCAAACTAACGAATGCATAAGGCGACGAATGAGGATATAGAAAGGGCCTGGAATGATTATAGGAAAATGAAAGGAATTGTAAAGGATGTGGTGAAAGAAAAGAAAAATGAACAAAAGGATAATTTTGATAGAAGGTTGTCTAAGGATTTTCAGACGAACATTAAGTTTTTCTGGAAATCCGTTAGATCAGTAAGAGGCATAACTCAAACCTCAGAACTGAAATCCATACGAGACCAAGATGGAAATATAGTGAAAGGGGAAGAATGCGTGTTAAAACGTTGGAAGGAGTATTTTGAAAGTTTGTATGAAAGAGGTGTAACAGAGAGTGAACGTAGTTCACTAAGTATAGACAAGAACAAATGTAAAGATGAAATTGATATGGATGAGATTGTGAAAGCTATTAAGGGTATGAAATCAGGTAAGTCACCAGGGTATGACAGGATAACTTCCGAGATGCTGAAGGCTGGACATGGCGTCATAGCGAGTCAGCTGTGCAGCCTTTTCAATTTATGCTATACCACCTCTTTACAAAGGGAAAGGCTCACGGCAAGACTGTAAAAACTATAGGGGTATTAGTCTGCTCAGCGTCGTTGGTAAGTTGTTTGCAAAAGTATTGGTTGAAAGAGTTGTGAAAGAAACCGATGCGAAAATATGGGATGTACAGGCGGGTTTTCGGAAAGGAATGGGATGCACGGATCAGGTCTTTTCTCTGCGAAGCATAGTAGAGAAGTTTTTGGGCAAAAACCAAAAGGTCTACTGTGCCTTCGTAGACTTAGAAAAGGCCTACGATTGAGTGTTGAGGAATGAACTATGGTCGGTACTGTCCACGTATGGGTTGAACGACAACCTTGTTCAAGCACTGAAATCTCTTTATAGGGATTCCAGAGCTTGCGTGAGGATTAACGGGTCATACACCGAGTGGTTTAGCATCCAAAAGGGTGTTAGACAGGGATGTGTAGCGTCACCGTGGTTGTTTAACCTATTCATGGATAGCTGTTTAAAAGATTTGAAAGAAAGTGAATGCGGTGTAAGGATGAATGAGTTACTCATCAAATGTCTGCTTTACGCTGATGATCAAGTTTTACTTGCATCATCGGCGGACGAGTTGCAGGTGATGGTAACAAATATGTATGAATCTTTTGAAAGGAAAGGGATGAAAATGAATGTAGATAAGACGAAAGTAATGGTATTTGAGAGGGTTGAATACACGACAGCGTGTGATATTGTTATTGGAGGAGAGAAAGTCGAACAGGTGAATGAGTTTGTATATTTGGGAACTTTGTTTACGAGAGATGGGAAATATGAAAAAGATATTGTTAGAAGAGTAAATGCGGGGAACAGAGTGAATGGGGCACTACACGCCTTTATGAGTAGCCGGCAAGTATCAAAGAAGGCTCGACTAGCCGTGCACGATGGAGTGTTAGTGCCAACTTTAATGTATGGAAGTGAAAGTTGGGTATGGCAGAAAAAGAATGAAAGTAAAATAAATGCAGTGGTAATGAGAGCTCTGAGAAGTATGTGTGGTGTGACTTTGAGAGACAGAATTCGAAATACTGATGTAAGAGAGCGTTGTGGTGTGAAAGAGGATGTAGTCACAAAGATTGAAAAAGGCATGCTGAGATGGTTTGGCCACTTAGAAAGGATGAATGAAAGAAGATTGACAAAAGAAGTATACCTGGCCTGTGTGAATGGGACAACCGGAAGGGGAAGACCACGTCGAACATTCTCTGACCAAATTGGAGATGTTCTCAAGAAAGGGCAGGTCAGAAGTACCCTAAACCGGCGAGCATGTATGAAGAATATAATGTCAGTAATCGAGGCAAAAGAAGTATGCAAAGATCGTGACAAATGGAAATCCGTTGTCTCTGCCTACCCCTCTGGGAAACAGGCGTGAGTCTATGTTATGTTATTTATTTGAACGCCGATCACTATCCCGATGTTTGGCGACTTAGCCGGTAGGCCCCTGTTCTTTTCATGAGAGAGATGTAATGACGTTCAAATTATTAAAATGCTATAAGAGACACAATCGGCAGCAATATCTACAAATACAACATAAGTGGTTATTTTATCAATGCAATAAGTGTCTGAAGCCGTGCGAAGACCTTCGATTGTATGTGATATTAAACGCTTATAAATATAGTAAATAATGGTTTCCTACATCAGTTCTAAACAAGCAAGACACGAGGATATCGATCGCTTATTGTTTACAGTTATAGTTAGCATATACCCGCAACGTCGTTTACTTAGTCGCCAGATGGACGGCTTTTAATACACTCTAAGTAGCAGTGGAGATGGGTGAAAGATTTCATAAAGTGAACCCGTCTTTCTTTTATACTTCGACTAGTCTGTTGGTCTAATGGTTGGTAACCCGGAGCTCTAAGCCAGAGGTCGTAAGTTCCATTCCCACCCGGGACAAAACTTTGTGTGATAAACAGGATTAAGTATTTGTTCTGTGTCTGGGTGTATCTATAATATGTATTAAAACGTATTTAGTTATATATACAGGTTTTGCCTAGTTTGGAGTCAGTTGCCAGTGTGTTGTTAAAAAAATTGCTAAGATCGCCAACAAGGCCAGAACTCACCCACTTGATGGTACCTTAAACTTTGCCAATTGATATAGACATAATATTACGCTTACTGTCGCTTTCAATAAACTCTAGTTATAGATTGCCTGCAGCGTTATCCGGAAGTATTTCCTCAGTCCCGCTGTTAATTGTATGAAATAATTCTGTGCTCGTCGTAAACCACCAGCCGTGAACCCGGTGGAGATAGGTTTACTTCAAAATATAAAGCGATCATCACTTACAAATGTAGAAGTTTATATTCAACGCAGACCCTATAAATACAGGCATTGCTAGTAACTCATAGATACATACAAGTATTTCACGATAACTGGCTTGTTACTAGAGAACTTTATAAGGGACAATAAACATTCCCAAACAGAGCTCTTGCTGTCTATAATTTTCGACTTATGTTATGTTAAAATGAGCGGGTTTAATATGAGGCGGTCGCTAATTTTAAACACATAACTAAACCCGTGAAATAAGAGACAGCATACTGTAATGTCCGTGTTTATTCATGGAACGTAAGCCGAGAGGAATTGTGTTTATTGCACACTACACCACTGATAAGCAGTTTAAAACTTTTTCATAGGAAGCCATAAAAGTACTATATCCGGCCCGTCTACCTTTCGGAAGTCAATACCATATACAAAACACTAACCTCTTGTTATGCCAAAATGTCTTCCATTCTGCGAATGGAATATTTTTGCATTGAAAACCGTTGAATTGACTGCGTCTTCAAATGTATTGCTTGAGTGTCTCATTCGTTAATTAAGAGGCATCGATGATGATTTAAATTCTGGGTTAAGTCAAAAGTGTTATAGACATTTGTCTAGACAGATAAACTCTCAGCAGCAGCCCGGGGTCAGTAAGTTGAAGGTGTTACACATCTTAGCAACCTTCGAATAGCTAAAGGGGTTTCATGAAGCATTCAACTACAACAATATTTCAAAACTTTCCTTTTATCCCTTCGATCTATTAGTAGGGTGCTGAAGCATAGATAATGGAATCTAATCCCAGGTTAGTACAGACGCCAGCACATTCAGCTTCCCCAATCTGTCAATTTACTTTTATAGATTTTCTACTTTATCACATACGCATAAGGTTCACTTTCAATTGGGGAAATTTGACAGATTGGGGTAGCTTGATGTGCTGGCGTCTGAACAAGAAAGTGTTACTGACATTTATCCGTTAAGCAAAATTCTCATTCTCTCCTGGACCTGAGCGGCCCGTTCTATTGGATCATGAGATTGAATTATGGGAGTGCAATTGTGTTTGCACATATTTTTGTGCTAACATGTCCCACATAGATAGGCTGGTCGCCGCGCCGTAGAGAAAGCGAACACAAGGACATTATTATAAATAAATCTTAGTAATATTATAAATACGAAAGTTTGTGAGTATAGATGTATGTATGACTAGCTGTGACCCGAGGTTTTACCCGCGTTAACCTTTATGAATTATAGCCTATGTGCTAATGCAGAGTGTCAGCTAACACCATACCAAATTTTATTAAAATCCCCTAAGTCGTTTCGACGTGAAGAAGTAACAAAAATACTCACTCACAGACTCACAAACTTTCTCCTTTATAATATTAGTGTTATTATTATAATATTATTATTATAATATTACTCTTTCACGTAAAATTTAAAAAATACAGAACGGACTTTAATAAAACTTTGTAGTAATATTGCTTATATATCCGAATAACATACAGATTATAGGATATAAAGTTTAACGTGTTTAGTTTAACTATAAAATAACCAGTAGCTTTAGCGTCATAGCGTAATGTCTTCCTGCATAGAATCATCTACTCGTACGAGTTCACATGTTTGTAAATTATTCGTGTCATATTCTCACGACCTTCAAACGCGGTGTTGTTTTTGCTATGTTATCGTCAATAGTCATTTAAATACTACACTCGACGTCACAAAAATTGCACGTAGTACCATTTCCTTCAAAATAGTTTTAACAGTGATTACGTGATCGGACCTTTTCGATCACCTACCGTTCGCTATCAGTGAAACTTCCTCCCACGTACGTTGAGGTTGTGGAATGAACTCCCTGTAACGGTTTTCCCAAGAGACTACAGCAAGGGGCCCTTCAAAAGGGGAGTTGTAAGTTTTCTAAAGGGTCGGCGACGCGCTAATGATGCCTCTGGTGTTGCAAGCGTTCATAAGCTACGGTGAAAGCCGTATGCTTGTTTGCCAACTAATTTGTATAAAAAAACTGCATTTGTTCAAAGGTAAGAGTACGACTACAACGTAAGAATTTTCTGGTAAATGACCTACTCAACCAATACCTATTACATATTTCACATCTTGTTATTGGTGTTACCGACAATGTGTAGCGTTGTGTATCGTAAAAAGTGTAAACAGAGATTGTTTAAAGAAGCTCATACCATGGTTATCAATCCTAATCCTTAGAAGACCCTCAAAACCAACTATAATTACATAATTTTGAAAAAGAGCTGATGCTCTTTCAGTGATGGATTGATATTAACCAAATATAGGTAAGAACCACCGCAAGGAAATTAGCTTTCAAATTTTAAAAAAACCGCATCGATATTGGTCGTCCGTTTGAGAGCTACGATGCCACAGACACACACACACAGACATCGACGTCGATCTTATAACACCCTTCTTTATGCGTCGTTGGTTAAAATGGCACATATTGACGGAGTATCTGCCACTTCGATTTAATTAGTTTCATAGGTATGAAAAGTCATAGACAGTATCTTATGTGTTAAAAAACATAAGCTTATTTAGTTTTAAGCTATTAACGAAGATGCTTAATGTAACCTTGAACCAATAAGGAATTTACTAATAAGGAATTTCCTTGGCTTGATATTTAAATTTTATGACCGAAGACACATATTATCGCATGCCATTTAGGTTCTTTTAAGAAAATACTACACAAGGTAAACAAGTCTGCGTCACGTCACTTTGACCTTAACAGCGTCTTTACTACGATTACAATAAGGGCTGCTTTTGTAGAGCAAGTGTTTATACGCTTATCCTCTATTAGTTTTATCATTCACGAAATACAATGGCTATATTGCTACCACTATCCGAATGAAGTATTAGTGATATTAAATAGGTATTCAAGAAATTATTCAAGATAATAATCTAGATTGAATTGAAATGTAATTTACCGTGGTCTATGATACAAGCTGTGTGGTGACGGCGCGCGAATATCAGACAGAATATCATCACCCCATCTCATCCCGTGGGGGGTGTAGAAGTCGACCCGAGGGAGTGTCTGCCACAGGACGGACAGCAGCGTCTTTCTGAGTACTAGTACTGCGATCGCCAACCCGTCTGCTAAGCGTGGCGATTATGGCATATCCCCCCCAAGATGATTCTTGTGCGAGGCTTTTGTCCAATAGTGGACTTTTTACTTTCTTTTTACTTGCCGCGGGTTACTACTATTGTACTAGTAGACTCGTCTTTGTCTTGTCTTGTTGTCTTGCCCGATGAAGCAGTGAAAGCCCCCTATCTGTATATATCAATCTAAAAAAATACCTTTTTACAAAACATTAGAACAACCTGAAGCAAAATATCAGCATTTCTTATCACAACGCTATAATATTTATAGAAACATTGAACTATAAAATGAAATTAATCCTTTTATTTTTCTTATCACATTGCTGCAGTGAGTAATGTAAATTGAACCGTATATCATAGCCGTTAAAGTATTATGACATATAAGGCATATATGTCATTTATTTATATAGGTTTTTATGTGTTTCTATCGCGATTAGTCTACGGGTATAACTATGCTCGGCCTCTACGTCACGGCAATGTAGAACGTGCAGGTTAAGTTGTCGGTTCCAGTAATAGGTAACTACAGTATTTAAGCCATGTTAGAGGCTTTTTTGTCTTGCCTGAAACCTTTTCTAGGTCACCGCCGTTTGGGGAGACGACGGAGTAAGTGGAAGTCCCAAGGGTTACCCACTAAAACCACCCCGGCAGCCTATCCTTTTTTTTTTTTTTTTTGCGAAGGCAGGGGGAATGCTAATGCATGCCACCCGCAAAAAGTGTCTGCGGGTGGGTATGTCGGACTCGCACCGACTAAACCTAACCTGCCGTGGACTTCTTCTGGCGCCTAACACGGGGAGCCCCGGGAACGCGGGTATGCTGCTCCGGTGCCCCCCTTTTGCGCCGTGTCCCAGATGGTCGGGACACACACCCGGGGAGAGCTGTGGGTTGCCCTCCCCATTTGCCGACTCCTGCCAGTACGGCACAGCGACTGCGCCACAAACAGTTCGCTGTCTTCCCGGGGCTGCTTGCACGTGGCGGCAGTAGAGGACACTTCTCATACTGCCACCGCAACCCCGAGGGGAGTAGGGCTAACGGCTGCCGCCGCCGCCCCGACGCCTCCTCCGTCTACGAGCGGGGTCGGCTCGTTCCCGATCCCGCTCGGCGGCCTCCTTCTGGAGCATGACTGCTTCGCAGAAGGAGACCACCGCGTCCCATTTGGTGGAGTCGCCAGCCAGCATCGCATACACGACTGCTGGCGGCGAAAGATCCCGTCCGATCTCAGCGACCAGGACTCGTCTCTCGGCCTCCCAGGCCGGGCACTCCTCCAGCGTATGCTGGGCAGAGTCCAGGTCGCTCCCGCAATGGTGACAATGTGTCGTCACTTCTCGGCCGATCCGGCACAGATACTCACCGAAACATCCGTGTCCGGTGAGTATCTGAGTCAGTCTGTAGGTGACGTAACCGCCCTTCCTTCCCACCCAGGCTTCGAGGTGAGGCAGGATAGCACCGACGGCACGTTGGCGCGCGTTCAGGCGCAACTCAAGCCGTGCGCGCCACTGTGTTAGTACGCGCCGGTGTGCATCCCGCCTATAGGCAACGAGCGTCTGCTCTGGCGCCTCACCGCTCTCCCGGCGGACGCGGATCTCAGTGTAAACCGTCGCGTCGACTGCCGCCAGGAGATCAAACGGCGGGAGGCGCGCCAGGAGTGTCGCCGCCTCAAAGGATACCGTCCGGTATCCTCGTGCGATCCGTATGGCCACCACACGCTGCAGGCTATTCAAAATAGCTCTGCAGCGGGAGGCGCCCGTCAGGCGTTCAGACCAGACGGGCGCCCCATAAAGGACCATGGATCGCACGACACCTCCGTAGAGGCGGCGAACTTCTTCCCTGGGACCCCCGAGGTTCGGCAAAAGCCGGTGTAACGCACCGGTTACCCGGCGCACTCGGGGGGCCAGACGCCCGAAATGCTCCTCGAAGCCCCATCGGCTGTCTAGGGTGAGGCCCAGGTACTTCATGTACCGCCCCACCCTGACCTCTGCGTCACCTACACGCATCGACATACTGGGTGGTTCCTCCCTACGGCGTAAGCCGTGGAACCATAGCGCCTCGGTCTTGTGAGGCGCTACCCGAAGGCCCAGTCTCAAAATGGCCGCGACGACACACGCAACTCCGAGTTCGGCGAGCCGTACCGCCCGCTGGAAGCTTACCTCCCGGGCTATGACGAGCGTGTCGTCCGCATAGCAGACGACGCTCACTCCGGGAGGGAGGCTTATCCGCAGGACCGCATCGTACGCGAGGCTCCATAGCAGAGGTCCCAACACGGACCCCTGAGGAACCCCGCAGGAGAGCTCCCTCTGGATCTCAATCCCGTTCCGACCGACGAATTGAATCGTCCTGTCGCGCAAATATGACCCGACTATACCACGGAGATAGGGAGGCACGTTATGATGGACCAGTGCCTCCCGTATCGCCCGCCAGGGGACGGAGTTGAAGGCGTTGACGATGTCTAAACTCACCGCCAACGCCACCCCCCCCGCCCGAACGGCGGGCTCCGACAGGGCGCGGACGCGATTGATCGCGTCCAGCGTCGAACGTCCCTGCCAGAATCCGAACTGGCTGTCCGATAAGTCGGGGCCAACGCGCGACAGATGCTCGCTGAGACGGGCGGCTATGACACGCTCAAAGAGCTTGCCCGCCTCGTCCAGCAAGCATATTGGTCGGAACGCCGAGGGAGAATCGGCGGTCCTGCCCGGCTTCTGCAGAAGCACAAGCCTTGCCTCTTTCCAGCAGGTGGGGAACACGGCACTACGGAGGCAGCTGGTGAACAGTTGCCTCAACCGGTCCCCCAGAACTGCCAGGGCGCAAACCCACGCCCTGCCCGGTATCCCATCCGGGCCAGGGGCGGTATTTCGGGCCGCAAGTCGCCGTACTGCTCGGTCCAGCTCCCCCTCCGTCACCTCCAACTGGTCGTCCCAATCATGGTACGACGGTGACGGAGGGTCCGAGGGACTGTCCTGAACCCTAGGGAAGAGAGTGTCCACCACCCTCCTCAGGAAATCCGGGTCCAGGGTACTCGTCAACGGAGGGACCCATGGTCTGAGCTTGCCCAGTACCATTTTGTACGGGCGCCCCCATGGGTCCCTATCCAGTCCCTCGATGAGCTCGTTCCAGGACCGAGCTTTGGCTTCCGCTATCGCGGTGGATAGCGCCTTGACGGCGACTTGATACGCCCTGTGCGCTCCGGCAGCCTCTTCGGCATTGGCTCGCCTCCTCCGACGGGCCCGCTGGTGTCGGCGACGCGCTGCGACATACTCCGCTCGGAGTCGCGCGATTTCGGCCGACCACCAATATTGCGAGCCTCGTCTGTCACCCGGACGGACCCGGGGCATCGACGTGTCGCAGATGCGAGACATGATGCCCCGGAACCAGCCCGCTTGCGAATTGGGATCGGACGGGATCCTCTCTCCACCCTCACTCGCCCCCCAGGCGATGGCGACGGCGGCAGCCGTCAACATGTCGCGGTCCAAGCGGCGTAGGCACCAGCGCCGTGGCGGGACAACACTGCTGTGGTCAGGGCCGCCTCGGGGCGGACGGAAGGCCACGCTGAAAACGATGTGTCGGTGATCCGACAGCGTGGCAATTTCCTCCGCAACTCTCCACCCCGAGACCAGGTGCATGGCCGAGGGAGTCGCCCACGTCAAGTCGACGATCGACTCCCCCTGCCATCGCACACAGGTGCTGACTGAACCCCGATTTAAAAGACGGAGGTCCAGTCCGGCGGCCCATTCCAGCAGTGACTCCCCTCGAACGTCGTCCCGGGCATCGCCCCACACACTAGAGTGTGCGTTAAAATCGCCCAGGACGAGTACCGGACGGGACTGGTAGGAGCTAATATGGCTCGTTAGCCCGTCCAGGTACGCCTCAAAATTTGCGAGGCCGCAATTTGGGGAGATGTAGCAGCCCACCACGACTGCTGGTCCCCACTCCACGACGACGAATCCGGGCCCCTTGGCCAGAAGTGTGCAATGGGGGTCACGTTCCCCCCCTGCCCAATAAACGGCGACGAGGCCCCCATCCGCCCCGAACCAACGAGGGTGGTCGGGAACGGAGTGAGGCTCCGCCACTATCGCTAGGGCAACCGAACGCTCAGCAATCGTCTGCGCAAGAAGAGCTTGCGCAGCGATGCAGTGGTTCAAGTTGCCCTGCAAAATAAGTTGGGGGGGAAAGAATGTTTACACATCCATGGACATCCCACCGGGGCGAGAGCCCGGATCGTTGGACCGCGACGATGTAGGAGCGGACGTGGCAGGACGTCCCGCTCCCTTTCTCTTGGGTGGCGTGCACCTACCGCTGCCCAGGCGATGGTTTGCCGGCCTGCCAAGGTCGGCACACACTACGCAGTGAGGGGCGCGCGCCGTGCATTCCTTCGCCTTGTGGCCCTGTTGGCCACAGACGAAGCACGACGCGCTCCGGTCGCACCCTGTGCACCGAGCCCTGACGTGCCCCTTCTCCAGGCAGCGGTAGCACTGGAGAGCTCTGGGTGGAAGCGCCACCACCCGGACCGACATCCAGCCCACTAGTACCCGGCCGATTGCCGCTAATTTGCGGGCGGCCACTAGTGGGCACCGAACCCACACCGAACCTAAGCCCGACGGGGAGAACCGAATTTCGCCGACCTTTACGTCGGCGACGGCACATCCCCCCGCCGTGGCCAAAGTCTCTGCCACTTCGGTGGGGTCGGCGGAGTCGTCCAGGTCCATCACCCGGAGCTCTCCCATTACCACTGGGTGCGCCACCACCGCACCCGTCTCGGCTAAGGCCTCCCTTAGCCGAGAGGTTAGGGCCTCCGCCTTCGCGGACCCCTCTGGACCAGGGATCCTCAAAATAAGACCCCCGGTCAGAGCCCTCTTGGGGCGAAGGCCAGCCTCGAGGCCAAGGTCCTTTAACTGGACCTTGGTCCTCGCCACCTTCATGACCTCAGCCATGGTAGTGGCCGAGGTCGATGGCAAGTTAATCGTCACTGCCGCGGACGGTGGAGGTCGCGGCAGTGCGATCGGCCTCTTTGGAGGCGGAGGCGGCGGTGGCCAATTAAGGCGGGCGGCCTTGGCCCTGGCCTTTCGGCCAACCACCTGGGCCCATGTGCCCTCGGCGGGTGGCGGTGGCGCAGTCGGCGCCGGCATTGCCATAGCCCGAGCCGCAGCAGCTTCCGCAGCGGCAGCCCGTTGTTTCCGCCGGCCACCCCGCTTCGCGGTGGGTGGCACCTGGGGCGGCGCTGCGCTCCCAGCGAGCGGCGGGCGGATGGCCCTGCCCGGGAAGATCTCGGCCATGACCTCATGACGCATCTGGACCAGACGTTGGTCCCAGATGCGCCCCATCTCTCTCATTTTGCGGTCCATGATGGCCGCAAACCTCTCTTCTGGCGAGAGCTGTTCTTCCCGAGCAGGAACAGAAGGAAGAGCGCCAGCGCTGCTCCTCTGCCGCTCCAGGGCCGCAGGTGCCGTCTGTAAGCTCCTTGCGGTTGCTCGCGGCGGCGACGGACTAGCCAACGGAGGCTGTGTTGGTAACCCTGGAGGAGACCGCAAAGAAGTTGTCGGCCGGGATGGCGAAGGCAATGGCGGAAAAGCCCCGACCTCTCTATTACTGCGAAGCTCCGCCATCTCCGCCGACATGGCGGCCACCCGCGCCTCCAAGGAGGCCAGCTGGGAGCGCAACTGCTGGTTTTCTAGCTCCAGTAAGCTCCCGCTGGTCCTCCCGTGTAACTCGGCGGCGGCCGCCTGAGCTTTCCGTGCCGCAAGCCGTAGGACCCGGACGAAGTTTCCCTTTAAGTTGCGGGACGTGTCCGCTACCTTTTCCACCTCCGCCAGCGACTCCTGGATGACTGCACCCAGGTCGGCTGAGGGCTGCTGGCGTAGCTCCTCTACCAGATCTTCGACCCGGGGCAATCTATTCTTGCTTTTCGTGTTCGCTGGGGCCTGCAAAGGGTCCAGAATGAACGCCAAGTCCGCCTCGTCGTCCGCGTCCTCATACAATTTGGCGGCCTTGACCTGGCGCCCATCCTGCCCGGCGGGGTTTGGTCTTTTGGACCCCGGAGTCTCCGCGCGGCAATCCAGCGACTCCATCGACACGGCGGACCTGACGGACCTATCGCTCTCCGTGCCCGCTTGTTCCCGCGATGCTCCAGGAACCGGAGTGGCCGGGCGGGAAAAGTTCTCCCTGACTCTCCTCACAGCCTTCTTCTTGGCAGCAGCCTTCGCTGACGTCCCTTCTTCTGATACGGGCTGCGCCACACCTTGCACACCCGCTAATTCCTCATCTGTTAAGGCCTTGACCTTAACAATAGGTTGGGCATTATTTTTATTTTTACGGTCCATGAAAACTTCTTTATTGGCGTTCACCAACCCAATTCCCCACCCTCCACCGAGCCCTCAAAGGGGATGCTTTACAAGCACCAGGGATATTGGGCGGTATAGCCATGGGATTATGCCAATCTGCGAGACCTCCAACGCGAACCGATACTGGACAGCCCAACGTCCAGCACGGCGCGCGCCTTCGTCTGCAGACCGACACACGGCGCCAGCCCAGACGCCACCTGCAGATACGCCTACCCATGGCTAGCCTTGACGGCCGTCCGACCGGACGTCGCAGCCGATTGATCGGGGCCCGGCTAGACCCCGACCTCCCGTGTAAGGGGAAATCCGGACCAAAGAGGCGTGTTGCGGGTGAGGGATAACAACTGCCCGACCCCTCACCGGCTCAACCTCCAGGACTCCTTCATCCCCCCGTACGGGTCCCCGCGCACGGCACAAACACGCGGGTGGTCGTCGCGGAATTCCGACCATACATGGATGATGTATGGAAGGTCCGCCAAGATGCGACCACAGGATCTTGGCAGATTCCGCCCCCCCCCCCCCCCCCCCCCTGTGTCGGAATATTGGCCACAAGCAGTAACCCTTTCACGTGGGACTAATCCCGTTCCGAGAAACGATTACTACCTGCGCCCGGCGTGCACCGTCCCATAAACTTCTGTTCCCACCGAATATGAATATTCGAATGGGACCAGTAGTCTTGGGCTCGCGAGGAGGTTTTCCGACCTAGGACGCCCGGCAGCCTATCCTCTACATGTTTTTAGTGATGGCTCCATGAACTCGAAACAATTGCCATCCGGAACATGTTAGAGGTCTACGGTTTAAGAACTGTGAAGGTTAGCCACTACACTGTCCTCGCAAGAACGACTACTAGACTAGTGTATTTCTCTACTATAGGCTGATAAGAATTATATCGTACTAATTTTAACGTACCACACTGACCACGCCCGTATAATGTACAAAGTACGGGTCAAAATAGGGTAGTAAACAGTAGTAGTAAACAGAATACTATGGAAGCACATAAAAAACAGTGTGAAATATGACAAAATTACTAATTGCGAGCAATTACAACAAAGTTCATGCTAATCATGAAGTGTAGGTATTATATTTAATAAAAGCGATTAAAAAAAAAAAAAAAAAAAAAATACAATGTATTTTATTATAGAGCAAAAATATTTGAATCATATTTTGGTATCAATGACGTATGTACTTACGTCAAAATATAGAAAATATTTAGCGTATAATTATGTTTTTTAAGAAGATGTATTTCGTAGTATAACTTGCGGAAGAACACCATCTTCGCATATAACAGTGCCTTAATAGCTAGTCACCTCTATCACCAGAGTTTTATGCTTCTTGCTAGTTCAATGTTACATTCATGTGAAACTAGCTTGGCCCCGCGGGTTTACCCGTATTAAACATTATAAATTATAGCAGATGTGTTGTTCTCATATGTAATCTTTATTTCTACAAAATTTCGTCATAATCCGTCCGGTAGTCCGTGAAAATATCACGGTTTGTGATATTTCACACACTCACAGACTCGCCTAAATGCCTTTATAATATTTGTGACTAATTATGCGCCACGGTTTTACCCGGGTTAAAATTTATAAATTATAGCTTATGAGTAGTCGGACACATAAGCTATATTACTACAAAGTTTCATCAAAATCTGTTCGGTAGTTTTTGCAAGAAGGAGTAACAAACATCCATACATCCAGACAACCGTACTCATAAACTTTCGCATTTATTATATTAGTAGGATCATCGATATTTAGATGATGAATAAATTATACGAATGGTTTCACCTACTCCATAGTAAGGTTTCTTTTAAAAAATCGCTGTAATGCAGGTTAGTACGTGCGTTACCCGGTTTTTTATGCAATTGATGAGAATTGAAGAAGCGAAGGTAATATATTTTTTGTCTTGGAACTAGTAAAAATTCTATAATAGATGCGTAAATTTAAGTGAACTTGCTAATTAAACTAATAGAGGTACAAACTACGATCAAGATAAACAGCACGGTAATGAGATAAAACAATGAACTAGGTGTGAAACCTTGATCTTCACTACGTAGAAACATGACGTGGTCCCAGACGGCACTTACATATACGTGCCAAATCTGCTTTAGTGAATGACACAGAAATATTTTCTATTCAATAGAATAGAAGGCATTTGATAAACAAAGAAGTATATATAATGATTGACTTGGCTCTTTTAAAATTTTAATATACCACATTATTGTTTATGATAATCATTTAAATTTTAGCTATATTTTTAAAGCCGCGCACGTAATGAAGATTTCCTGTCACAGAAGTCTATGACCTCGCTGTAGATACTGAACATCATATGGTAATTTTTTTATTACGCTTCCAAAAAGTGAATTTACTATTTTTCTGTTAATGAGCCCGGAGTCTGAAACGGTGTTACACTCCCGTGCCTTGAGGAGCACGTAAAGCCATCGGTCCTGTACCTGACATCTATCCGGTCGTGTTGCTAGTCGTCCCATCAAATCACGAGAGTGGAATAGAATGTGCCCCTGTGTTTGCGCGCTCACTTGTGAATCATAATGTTCCGCGTAGTTGGCTAGTCTCCATTCAGACTGGCCACCATGGCCGGAATTCGACCAGGATGTACTTTGTAACAAATTGGTGAGTAATAATATAATAATAATAATATCCTGGGACATTATTTACGCACGGCCATATGATCCCAAACTAAGCAGAGCTTGTACAGATAGCTGATATACTACATATGCTACTTTTTATTGAAAAAACATACATATATATTGATAAATTACACCCAGTCTCAGGACTGTGCATGAACAAACATGTTCATGCACACAAATATCTGTCATGGGTGGTAATCGAATCCACGGCCTCCAGCGTGAAAAGCAAGCATTTGCCAACCACGCCAACAGGCACAGGCATGTTAAATTAATGGTTGGATGAATAATTTCACAAAGACATTACAGCTATATGTAGTTATCTCTAAATAGCTACGCGAAGCTGCGTTAACAATTGCAAGTAACATCTTTTTCGCAACGATGAGTACTAGTTTCGTACGTATAGTAGATGATATTGTTAACTAATAAAATCATTGGTTTTAATTATAATATTCATAACGAATCAAATGCAAATTGTGACCCTGTAGCGACTCTAGTAAAACGGGGTCAACAGAAATGACAATATCCTTACACAAGTTACATTTTGTTCCCGTTACTGTTCTTGGGATATAAGTAGGTAATCTATAATATAATAAAAGTTCCTAAGAGAAACAATACACAGAAGTTAAAAAAATATAAATAAAAAAATATATAATCAATATATTCTTTTCCATTTCTGCCATATTGATGTAGCCTGTACAAAAAATATCATAATCTGTATCATTACATTAATTTCAAATCACCGTTTAATTATGTCCAAAAAATTCAACATTCATTTATTTCTCTCACGTCATACATCAAATAGGATAACTAATAACAATAATTAAACAACAAAGTACAATAAACAAGTGAGAGCTGGTGCCTATTGTAGGGTTATAAAAACCTGTATTCAATAAAAACAAGCAATTCAATGTAGTCACCCACCCGCTGGGCAAACTAAGGAGCTCCATAGCATAAAACAACAAAACAAACAAGAAACACATGTACTTTTCTAGTCTACAATCGCGACCTACTAGCTCGAATAGAAAATCTTGCCCTACAAAAGGGCTTCAACGAAATGCTGTTGTTCCGTTCGCGCCAGAAAGGCTGCAATCGATACGAGTGGGTCGATGGCCTTAGAACCTTATGTAGAACAAGGCAATTTCTGAAACGTGCTTGAAAATTGTTCTCCATAGTCGTGGTGTAATAAATTAGCCATTGTGAACGGATTTCAACTCGATAAATTACTTTACTTTTTTCTTATTAATCGCTATTTGGAGATTTGGAATCCGTGCCAATTTCGCAAAGCAGCCAGCGTCCATCTTGCGCTTACTGTGTAATCTATTCGTCTTCAATTCGATCTTCCTGTTATATTTAATTTTATTACAACGGAAACGAATTACCATTTGTTTTATAAATCTTGTATTTTAAGACTCCGCTCAAACTCATTTAATTAATAATTTCACGGTACACCTTACAAAATATACAATTTACGAATGCCTAAGGGAATCTAGATAGTCTTCATGTGCATATAGGAATCAATCCTGCAGCCCCATGGCAAAACGGTTTTGTCTGCACTTGGAGAACAGTGGTTAAGGCGCCTGAATACTTTCAGCGGCTTGATCCTCGCACAGGGCAACTATTTGTGTAGTAGTGACCCCTATTTAATTGTTCTGAGTCTGGGAGTGTTTTGAGTCTGAAAATCACATCGTTTAAGGTCCCCCGCTCACAGAGATTAATATCTTAAGTCCGGGCATAGTCATTTCACCTAAAAGATGTAGAAAGATAGGCAAGGAACAAGGGTAATTAACTTTCTATCTGGTAGCGTTTAAACATAATTTAATAGGCATTTGCCTAACTTTATAACTATCCAAACGAAATCTATAATTATTAGTTTCAACGCAAAAAGCTTTCAATTACAATCTTGTTATTTATTCATATTCACAACTGTTGAAATTCTAAAACCATATGTGTTTGTTTTAAACAAATTAAACATGCAAAACAAATATGATAAGTGTGTAACGTTAGAAGTGGGCGGAATGCGCGCCGTATTAACTTTCTGGGAAATATGTTGAAACACGACACGTATCTCGTATATTTTAACGCATAAACCTGCGCACACGTCATCAGATCTAAATAAAGATATTGCAGAAATTACGTCATGTATGTTGACAGTGACAGTTCATTACAAACATTTTCGGAACGTTGACACCGATGCACAATGCTCTTGGGGATATTCCATAACACAGTGTTTAAACAATAGATTAGTACTATTATATTTACGTTGTTGTGCGGTGTCGGCGGCGAATATCAGAATATAATCAACCCATCTCATCCCGTGGGGGGCGTAGAAGTCGACCCGAGGGAATATCTAACACAGGACGGGCAGCAGCTTCCTTCTGAGTATTATGACCATATTACTGCGATCGCCAACCCGTGAGCCAAGCGTGGCGGTTATGGTATATCCCCCCAAAATGATTCTTGGGGGAGGTTTGTCCAGCAGTGGACTTCTTTCAGCTGTAATGATGATGATGATCATAGGTACAGCCGTGGTCCTAAGGCTAGTTCCCCAGAACCACTAGCTGACAGTAGAGAATGTATTCCAGACTAGCTGTCACCTGCGGATTTTATTTACGCCTTTACTAATAAAATGATCCTCATGAGAATGTGGATACAATTTTTAGGGATCCAAAACAGGACATAGAATATTTTTTAAGCAGAAAAAGTACGGTAGAAATAACTTTTAGACGGCCGCATAATTTATATGGGCGGCGCCGAAGGTGGAAGCCGGTTAAGAGAAAAGCCGGAACAAACAGACAGACAAAAAGTATTTAAATCGGATTTATGTCTTATTTACCGTCTTTAATCAAAAAAAAATAACTTGAGAGGTGTCAAGGGACACCCGGATGGAACGAAGTTATTTCTTATTATTTATTATGTACAAAAACCTGTATACACTCAACAAAAATAATCGTCGCGACACCACACTGTTCAATGCGAAATAGAAATGAAAATATCTGGCTTGCTTTCTATAAGAGAGAGAGAGAGAGAGAGACAGACAGAGAAACATGCGCACGCCGCACAGCTGCAAAAAGTGTCGTGACAACTTTTCGTAAGAATTTTTTCCGTCTAGCCCCCTTTCACATCGCGCGATAAGGAACTTCGTTCCAACGGTTAATTTGAAATAAACAGACATTTCAATTTTATTCCTAGGTATATGTATATGTGTATGTATGTATAGATAAGTATATAATATCTACGTTTTCTATCCTTTTTTACATCAATCAGTGCTAAGTGTACATGTAGTCATTGTTCCTAAACTACACAATGAGTAGCGTTTAGACTTAATACTAATAAGCAGACATATTCTGCACGCGGCACGCCATGTGGTCTTTAACCTGCTAATGCACTAGTTTCAAGATTATTAGTATAGTATTTTATTTAAAAAATTAGTCGTTTTTATGAACTAGATGCTTGGGTGCGCGGGCGCCAAATATGATCCAGTGAGAGATTTTAGCAGACATATTAAAACCCAAAAGATATACATTTTCCTAGTTCGTCAAATCGTAAAATTGTATTTAAATTGAATTGAATTTGATATTACTATATATATCCTCGTTATTTATGTTACGGCTTGTATATTGACTGTAGCTTAAATGAAGTTGTGATATAAATTTGCTCTGTCGACCTAACTTTAACGGGATGGTAAAGCATTTTTAGACACTTCAGCATCATTATCATTCAATTTAATAAAAAAAACTTGTGTGTACTTATGTACACGCGTTAGAAGTTATACTTCTTAATATACAACTTGAACATAGTTATCAATTTTCATACCACCTAGAACTAACGACATGCTGTTATTTTTACGATGCGCGCGCACGATGCGCGCGCATCGTAAAAATTCACTCTCATACATTTTCATACCACCTAGAACTAACATCAAGCTGTTAAATTTTTTGGTGTCGGTGTGCGCGCGCATCGTAAAAATTCACTCTCATCATTTTTCTCCATCGCGCCAAAAGAAGTATAACTTCAATAACCTCTGACATTATTCTTATACGGCCGACTGATCCCAAACTAAGCAGAGCTTGTACTATAAAAATAAAAATAAAATAAAATTCGTTTATTTCGGACCGGAATCCATAGTGTTAGTAACAGTAATCTTAAAAAAAACTATGGAAACCTTAACTCATATTCTACTTTTCTTTTGGAATTACATACTTATATAGATATAATAACATCCAGACTCAGTGAGGCTCATAGTTTATTAGAATGAAAGGCAAGTTAACATGGAAAATTCTTTTCTTTTCTGACTTAATTTTGAAGTAATTCTTTCTTTGTAAACGTAACTCACTATCATAGACAATTTGTACTAAGTAGGTTTTATATTGTAGTTGTCCACTACATATACTTAAGGAAACTTATTCTCAAGCATCAAACTAAATTGGTAAGAGCAATGGCATAAAGGTAATTATTTTTGATGTTTGTTCTGGTATCTAAGCATATTGTAATTATAACCACGAGCAATAATTTACAGTTCAGAGCACCCAATTACGTAAGTACTTAATACTTGCGCTTGTTTGTTCACTTTTCATCTTTATTTGTGTCTAATTGCATTGTTACTACATTAACATAGTCACTTGTTTCATTATAACTATCCACTAGACCTACAGGACAGTCGATAAGCCGTTGGTCCTGTACCTGACCTCTTTCCGGTCGTGTCCCATCGGATCATGAGAGTGATGGAATAGAAAGTGCTCCTGTGTTTGCGCACACACTTGAGCACTATAATATGTCCCGCGCAAATGGCTAATCTCTATGGAGACTGGCCACCGTGGCCGAAATTCGGCTAGGAGGACATTATTATTATTATTCATCTTTATTCTATGCTTGCAGTTTCCCTGCGTGATTGAGTCAGAAATGCTGAGATCCGCAGGCGAACTAAAGTAACCGACATAGCCCGAAGAATTGATAAACTGAAATGGTACTAGGCAGGGCATATACATAGCTCGTAGGCCCGACGGCCACTGGGGCAAAAAGGTTCTCGAGTAGCGACCACGGACCGAAAGGAGCAGCGAGGGCAGACTCCCTACAAGTTGGACCGATGATCTTGTGAGGATCGCTGGATGCGAATAGCGCAATATCGGCAATTGTTGAGATCTTTGGGGATGCCTTTTTCGAGCGGAAGGCGGCTTTCTGCTGATATGATCATAAAGATGATAGAAGGTTTTAAGTTAGTCGACTATTTATTATGTATTTTATAAATTTTGTAGGACCATTGTCTATTATAGACGCTGTAGCAGATATATATATTAAGGCAAATGAAACTCACAATAGAGGAGCCGCAAGTGCGTTACCGGCCTCTAAGAAGGGAAACTAGGTGATAAAGTTGGCTTAGCGTCCTATTGTGTATACAGTTAGTTTTTACTGCTTCGCCAGATGATAGAGGCGGGTGAAAACTTCAGCCGCTTAGCAAACGAAACTACATACTAAGTAACTCGTAACCTACTAAGATTCGGACCCGAAAGGATATGCAGATAGCACATCCTTTCGGGTCAGAATCTGGAGTTAGGGATGTTTTGTGCTCTACGTTAAGATGTGAAGGCGCTCTTTGCGCTCGATTGAGGATCTGGGAGGGCGTTTTATTGATACGAATGCAAACTTAGAGCATTGAGGGGAATACCCAGTCACCCATCATTGATAGAAGTACGGAGAACAATAATAATATAATATCCTAGGTCATTATTCACACACGGCCACCCGATCTCAAATTCAGCATAGCTTGTACTATGGAAACAAGCTAACTGATATACTACATATACAACATTTTCTTTTGTGAATTCATACTTACATAGATAATAGCACCCAGACTCAGGACAAACAGACATGTTCATGCACACAAATATCTGTTCTGGGTGGGAATCGAACCCTCGACCCGCGGCATGAAAGGCAAGCATTTACCAAACACGCCAACCGACCAGTCAAAACAATAATATATTTATTACAATATTTTAAGATAGGCACATAGGACATCATTTACGAGCGTTTCATCAAAGAAACCTTTTCATTAACAAGAACGAAAGAAAGTTATTATTGAGTCAGTGACAGGATAAATATTACGTAGACGTTACATTAGTGCAGAATGTGTATTTATATGTTCCCAGCCTCACGAAATGTAAACGAAATTAGCATCTACAACAGACATAAGTACCTACCTACTAACGTAGTTTACGAAGATACCAGACTATGGGACGCCAGTGTACGGATATAGCGCGCATTAATAGTACACTTTATTCCCGAAGAATATTTCGCATTGAGTGAAATACGAGCGAATGTGTCCAGCCGCTGGACTCAAGCCAACTGTTTGCCAACGATATATACCTTTGCTGGAACATGCATGAGGACAAGAGCAATTATATTATCTTTGACATATGGGATTTCTTCACATCTTGAAAATTAGAAGCGATCCACATTCCACGAGGATTTGAATTTGGAATTTTGATCATTAGCCGAAGATTGATCAAAGATAATATGTATTTTCCGAGAAATCTCCGCAATAAACATCTTAATAGACAACATTAAACAGTAGTAACAAATTCACATGTATTATATTGATTGCATACCATGGAAA
This sequence comes from Pseudoips prasinana, assembly GCA_951640165.1. Taxonomy (NCBI): domain Eukaryota; kingdom Metazoa; phylum Arthropoda; class Insecta; order Lepidoptera; family Nolidae; genus Pseudoips; species Pseudoips prasinana. Next base: position 24,228,733 of record OX621246.1, read on the forward strand.
GGTTTCCAATTATTCAAGTGTATTTAGTGACATGCAATCGTTTAATACTCCGACAACTGTCATCAAAAAGGCTTAAAGTTTCCAATTAAAAGAAACTTGAAATATAGATTTTATGAATCAAATACCGTATTTTATGGAAATTACCCACCAAATCATCAATCAAATACCTACAGTGATCGAAATGATGATAATAGTCGTGTGGTGAGGTAAATCCGGTTTTTGAAGTCCCACTATTTTGGTGTATAGATATAAAGTATTGGTATTTTTATGACTTAGAAACGGTATTATCAAGGAACGTGCCTACGGGTATAATCTTTGCGATAATCGATTGCGGTTTATTTTCTAGTAGCAAATGGCTCCAGCTTAGCACATAACAATAGATAACAATAATATCATTATTTATAAAAGATGAATTGTAGTGCATTACATTAATAATGTAAGTAATAGTTTCGTCCTCTTTTATTGCTATACTATGAAAGGAGTGAAGTGGTCGTAGCTAATTAGTTATAAACTAACCTGTATTGAGGAGTTACAGTCTCGAACCCCTTATTCATAGCAACAATTAATGAAACGCAAACACACGCAGACTAAATCACACATAATTAAGTGTGTGTGCGTGTCTGTTTGTGTTTCATTAGTTTTCTCGTTTGAGCAACTTCTAACGGGAATAAAATATTTTTTACATCACAATAAAACACAGAAGGAATTTTTTGAAAGTAAAATGCTAGGTACCCACTTTACTTTTTGGTTATGTAGCTTTTGAGTTTATCTTTAACAAACATACATACATAAACATATCTTTTCTATTTACAATATGAACTAAAAACTCACTATAAACTTTATGTAAAATATTAAAAACTAAATAAAATTAATCATAAAATTAATAGTGCTAGCTTTATGCTTGCCCATAAAGCTAGCTCAAAGTCGAAGCTTAAAAGTATTACTGAACAGTTAATTAAAATACTTCATTAAGCCCTTCAACAATTCACTAATCGCCGATTATTTATCGATACTAAAAGAAGGTGATCATATTGTAAACCTTTTACAACATACTTAGCTCTTGTATGTACAGCACTATCAATTTTAAGAGACTTACGTCAGCAGCGGTCTCGTTATCTGAAACCTGTTCACCTGAACATCCGTTTCCCATATAACTCCGTATTAAGAAACCTTGCAATTGCAACAGAACGTGTTCGCTGCCTCCAAACCATATGTAAGTTAAAGTTAATATGCCGACCAATACTACCAGCAGGTTTTATTTTTAATATTAGATACTCTTATAATAAGCCCAATCTAAATATTTAAACAGCGTGGGCAGGCCCTCTACAAGGTGGACCGACGATCTTGTGCGGGTCGCGGGATGCTGGCAACACAGGACCGGCCAATGTGTAGAACCTCGGGGAGGCGTTTGTCCAGCAGTGGACGTCTTCCGGCTGATATGATGATGATGAAATATTGGAACGGAATATTGGCCAGCGAAGCAGTGAAATACTCCTGCACTGTAAGGACAAGTTAAAAAAGTGCGTCGAAGAAGTTAAAGTACTTGTTTTGCTACTACCTCGCCACCCACATGACCAGTGTTGATACCAGTGTAGGACAACTATTTGTGAGACCCATTTATATTTGTTCTGAGTCTTTTGTCCGTGAATGCCACACAATGTCTTTATTATGAACATAAAACAAATTAATAATCAGTCTGTTTTTGGCATATCATTTAGCATTATTATTTTTCGCTTTGTATTTTAGAAATATTAACCCTATACTCCTGGCACATTTCTTTCGTATCTCATTAGTAAAAACAGCAAGTAAACATATAACTCTATAAAATTATTAAACGACAAGCAGAATCTTGTCGTCTAAAATTAATTTACATCTACGACGTAAGCTTCTAATCTGATCTACAAAGATTCATAGCCTTTGCTTGAAACCTAAAATACTGCGCTGCTGCGAACCATACATCAAAAGCGGAGAATTTCAGTTAAAACATACGCGTAACGTTTTCTTCTGCATTCTTTATTATAAGTAATAATAATATTAAGAACATTCTGTATTTCGCAGTAAATAAACACAAGTTACACATCTTCTAGCCTGTATCGTGATATGAAGTATAAGTTTTTTTATATGCAAGTATTTATTGAAACAAAAACATACTGTTACAGTTTAGTTGTGTTCGATAAGCTACATACAGTAGTTAAGAACTGTCTCGTAGCTATTAACGCCCACCACAAAGAGAAAGACGACAGCGTTCCAGTATTTTATAGGACAGATTACTGAGATAAATAAAACTAACTTAAGTACTAAAAAAATAATTTGTATGACATATAAAATAAACATAAAATACTAAGTGATAATTAGAATTCATAGACATTAGAATCATTATTTAAATCGTTGTATTGTCAAAACAAATTATTTTTTGTTTAACGTAGACTAAAGACATAGACATAATAGCTTTTGAAGTTATACTTCTTTTGGCGCGATGGAGAAAAATGATGAGAGTGAATTTTTACGATGCGCGCGCACACCGACACCAAAAAATTTAACAGCATGAAGTTAGTCCTAGGTGGTATGAAAATGTATGAGAGTCAATTTTTAAGATGCGCGCGCGTCGTGCGCGCGCATCGTAAAAATAACAGCATGACGTTAGCTCTAGGTGGTATGAAAATTGATAACTATGTTCAAGTTGTATATTAAGAAGTATAACTTCTAACGCGTGTACATAAGTACACACAAGTTTTTTTTTTATATTTGCAGTGGTCTAATAATTCTGGAGAACCAAACTGTGAATACTTATTACCTAAAACCTTGTATATGTCCATTAATTTTAACATTACCCGCCATATTAGCATCCATGTACAGCGGTACCAATAGATGGCGTAAAAATCAGAAGTAGGATGTGCTTGAAAGACAATAATTAATTGAACCAAATTCACCGTGGTTAAATTGGTCTTACAATGGGACTATCACTAAAATCAAGCTTAAATCCTGACCTTAGATTAAATTTAGACTATATGTATTGTAGTTTGTTGTGTACAGACGCCAGCACATCAAGCTACCCCAATCTGCCAATTTATTTCATAGATTTTCAACTTTATCACATAAGCATAACGTTCACTTTCAATTGGGGAAATTTGACAGATTGGGGTAGCTTGATGTGCTGGCGTCTGTACATACACAATCAAAGCGATCAATATGGAGTCATTGAAGTTAATGCAGCACTAGTATTGACCATTTAATGACATAGGCAACAACACACGTAGGTACACAACCCGCAATTAGTACAGTCTCAACTGACATGATAACGTGACGTAAATAAAAGTGACGTCATCATCATCATCATCATCATATCAGCCGAAAGACGTCCACTGCCGGACAAAGGCCTCCCCCAAAGATCTCCACAATTGCTATTCGCATCCAGCTGTTTCCAGCGACCCGCACAAGATCATCGGTCCATCTTGTAGGGGGCCTGCCCACGCTGCGTCTTCCGGTTCGTGGTCGCCACTCAAGAACCTTTCTGCCCCAACGGCCATCGGTTCTACGAGCTATGTGCCCCGCCCACTGCCACTTCAGTTTTGCGATTCTTCGGGCTATGTCGGTGACTTTGGTTCGCCTGCGGATTTCGACATTTCTGATACGATCCCGCAGGGAAACTCCGGGCATAGCCCTCTCCATTGCTCTTTGGGTGACCTTGAGCCTTCTAATAAGGCCCATAGTGAGCGGCCACGTCTCTGTTCCGTATGTCATCACTGGCTGTGTGGTGACGGCCTAAGAATATCACCACCCCCTCTCATCCCGTAGGGGGACGTAAAAGTCGTCCCGAGGGAAATATATACACCAGAGAACGGGCAGCAGCGTTCTCCTGAGTACCATGTCCACCTTACTGCGATCGCCAACCCGTCTGCCAAGCGTGGCGATTATGGCAAATCCCCTCAAAAGTGACGTAATAATTTGAATTTGTTAGTCAAAAGTGCAAATGCGATGTTTTTAGTTGCCGTAATTTTATATTATCAGGTTCAATGTTTTCAGCGGGTTATGTGTGGGCGTCTGCCGAAGCTGTTTTGATTACCTGAGACTAAAGCTTGGAGAAGATACAAGATGGACCGGTGATCTTGTGAGAGTCACAGGATGCGGATAGCGCAAGACCGCCAATTGTGGGAAGGCCTTTGTTGAACAGTGGGAGTCTTTCGGCTGATATGATGAAAGCTTGGAGCCTTTGTAAAAGTAGTTTAGAGGCATGACAAGTGTTCATAGGTTACTGAAATGGCTTACCATCACGATGAATTTATGCTTATAGTTAGGTATCCACTAACCTAAAAAAATACCATGCTCAAATACCTTATCACTTTAGTTGACACTTGCACTATTTACTTCACAGCACAACCATTTGCGCAATTATTTAACTTATTACTTCTATTAAACTAATCACTTCAAATTTATAAACAACTTAACAAATGAACAGGTTATTCATTTGTCATCGAATGTTTTCATGCATTGAAGGTATGGAGCTAAAACAGTTTTATTTCAGTCCTTCAAATGGGAGCCCAAAAATATCCGATTATGCTTTTATTTTACACTAGCTCTGCCCGTGTACAACTTGTTGTGTTAAACTTTATAAATTATAACCTATGTGTTATTCGGATATATAAGCTACATTTCTACGAAGTTTCATCAATGTCAGTTGGGTAGTTTTTGCGTGAAAGAGTAACAAACATACACACTCACAAACTTTCGCCTTTATAGGTATATACTCTTCGAGCATTTAAGGTAATACTAGTGTGATTACAATGTACACGTCTATTTTCAAAAATATTCGATATTTGCCAAGGTTCGAATAAAATTAATCCATGATCCTTAGATAAATAGCCGAGCAATACGAATCGAATAGCTTTGAAATATTTCTGCCAAAATGAACAGTCTAGTAACGTTCTAACACTAAGTCACATAGCCTCGGGTTTCATTGTCCAGCGACGCAGTAAGAGCATCTCATGTTAATTGTAAACGTTATGTCAAAAACAAAACCTTGGGATGCGCCAATGGCCGAGAAGATATTAATAGCGATTATTACAGAGGTTATTACGACTGTGTGGTTTTTATAAGTATGTTACGTGATTTTATATCGATATATTTACTTAATCGATTTAAATAAAACGTAATTTTTATTCAATCTTTTGCTTAAATCGATTGTTATAGAGAAAGTGAATATTAATGTGATTACAATGTTCACGTCTATTTCCAAAAATATTCTATATTTGCCAAGGTTCAAATAAAACTAATCCATGATCCTTAGACAAGTAGCCAAGCAAAACGAATCGAATAGGTTTCGAAATATTTCTGTCAAAATGAACAGTCTAGTAACGTTCTAACACTAAGTCAAATAGCCTCGGATTTCATTGTCCAGACGCCAGCATATCAAGCTATCCCAATCTATCAAATTTCCCCAATTGAAAGTGAACCTTATGCTTTTGTGATAAATTTGAAAATCTATAAAAGAAATTTGGCAGATTTGGGTAGCTGGATGTGCAGGCGTCTAGTCTGTACATACGCAGTAAGAGCATCTTATGTTAATTGTAAACGTTATGTTCAAAACAAAACCTTGGGATATGCCAATGGCCGAGAAGATATTAATAGCGATTATTACAGAGGTTATTACGACTGTGTGGTTTTTATATGCATGTTACGAGATTTTATATCGATATAATATGTAATCGATTTTAATAAAGTTTATTTTTATTCAAAATTTTGTTTAATACGATTGTCATAAAGAAAGTTTGAAGTAGTTTGGTATGTTTTTAAAACTGTAATTATATTGAACAATAATTTTGGATATCGTACACTTGTGAGTAGCGCCATCTATACATGCCTGTAGATACTCATCTATTTTGTGCTATAGATGCAATTTCACTCTGTAAATAATTAAATGCACTTTATTATATCTACTCTTATATACATATAAGTATTTAACATGTTTACATTTAGAAGTAGATATGATGTAAATACCGGGGTTTTGAGGTGTTGCCAAATATTTGCAAAAATAGATGTGTTATATTGATGATGATGATGATGTCCTCCGCGACGTGTCCGTCGATGGCGAACCCTGCTATGATTTTTTGTTGTGGGCGCGAATATGGCTCGCATACCCCCCCTTTTGTTACTGTCAAAAAAAATACCAAAGCCAAGTGCGTCTAGTGCTCGCGCCATATCTTACATAAATAAAAAGTGATTTATTCACATAATAGGGCTGCCTTTCGTCCGGATAGCCGTGGACGTCCAAGGATTGCCGAATGTCCATTATCGAAGATATCTTAATAAAAAAATCTATGTTCAGGCTCCGGTTACATGATTCTTATTCTAATTGTCACTTTTGAGAGATAGTAACCCAACTTATGTGCAGCTAGCTGTGCCCCGCGGTTTTACCCGCGTTAAACTTTATAAATTATAGCCTATGTGTTATTCGGATATATAAGCTATATTAATACAAAGTTTCATCATAATCTGTCCGGTAGTTGTAGCGTGAAAGAGTAACATACACACTCACAAACTTTCGCCGTTCGCCTTTATAAGTAACTAGTTGTGCCCCGCGGTTACACCCGCGTTATAATTTATAAATTATAGCCTGTGTTAATCCTGGGTGTCAGCTAACTCCATAGCAAAATTAATATTAAAATCGCTTCAGCCGTTTAGGCGTGAAGAAGTAACAAACATACACACTCACACACTCCTAAACTTTCGCCTTTATAATATTAGTGTGATATTAAAGTGATTAAAAATTAACTGTAACTTAAGTTAAGTTTGTTTGTATACATTTTTATATGATCGTAGAACGTCATATTTTGTTTTGGTAACACTTACCATCATTGTTATATAATATTCTATGGGTATGACAGTTCCCACAAGAGTACCTACTCTTATCTTTGTAATTTGATGGGACTGCCTCAATTCACACATAATCATAATGGTAGAGATAAAAAATAAAATACTTTGTATCTGCAGTTATATCAGATATTTTTATCACAAAATTCAAAGATAAAATAAACATTTTTGTATTGTGTGTCAACTGCAACTATTTACGATATTTTATTTCGCTAACATTGGAGGTGGTATCTTTTGAAGTGACAATTGACAACAATGAGGCACAAATCATATAAAATACTTTTTGAAATATGCAAATAATCACGTCGAATACAATATACTATACATGCGTTTTGAAGTCAGTTTATAGATGGGTGACCGCCTAAATGACACTAGGGTAACGAAAACCAACACGAAAAAAAACTAAACAACATACACGTATTTAACTATAAGGTCAGTAATATGGCGGTGCATTAGATGGATGAATTAGGTTGCAGTCTTGGATTTAATTGTATCATGGACCAACGTCTTAATTGGCTAAATAAAATAATTAACGCCCAGTGGTAGATTAAGTTAACTATATATTTAGAATAAACGTGTATGTTGTTTAGTTAACTGTATATTCAGAAAAAAATAAACTACTAACTAGCTCTGTTTGCTGGTCTCTTAATTTCCCTAAAGTTGATACGCTATGTCCTTACATAATATTAAAATATACGAAGATACTATTCCGTATTTTTCTACTTAGCTATACCACAAGAGTACAGGGTTGGTTCGCAATTGGATTAAAAATAATCACCACAAGAAAAATAAACTGATAAAAATATTTGTAGCTATATTTCATTGGCAGCCCACAAACTTGTAGTATGTGTTAAGTGCATATTAAATAAGTAATTCACAGGTCTTGAAACTTTTTTGGACGAGGACACTATAATTGCACATTACGTCACTCTAGTAACCTCAGTCCAAGACGCCCACGATCGATGTAACCTTTTCATAATGATCATGACTAATTCACGCGTCACGGAGGCATTGAACGTTTTAATCCATATAGGTACAGACGCCAGCATATCCAGCTACCCCAATCTGTCAAATATCTTTTATAGATTTTCAACTTTATCACAAAAGTATAAGGTTCACTTTCAATTGGGGAAATTTGACAGATCGGGGTAACTTGATGTGCTAGCGTCTGTACCTACAGACTTTGTTGGCGCCTACATTTAGCTATACAAATTCTAAGAACTAGAGAACAGGTTTTACCTTTACCAATACTCGAAATCAACGCAACATTTAAATAAAACCGGCCAAGTGCGAGTCGGACTCGCCCATGAAGCGTTCCGTAGCAGCAAGTATATGAGTAGATTGAATGAAAGGTATAGCGTATTGCGGTTTACGATTTATGACGTATTAAAAATAACTACTAACTAGATCCTGTTCATACTAATTTTCGGTGGAGGTTTGCATGGTAATATCATACATTTTGTTTAGTTTTATCATTCTGTTATTTTAGAAGTTTCAGGGGGGACACTCATTTTGCCACTTTGGAAGTGTCTCTCGCGCAAATTATTCAGTTTAGAAAAAAATTATATTAGGAACCAAAATATCATTTTTGAAGAGCTATCCATAGACACATGTATGGGATTAATGAAAAAAGAAATGAGTGACAGTCCTATGTTTAATTATTCTGTGAAAATCTTAATGCGGTTCACAGAATACATCTATTTACCAAGTTTCAACATTATAGTCCTTATAGTTTCGGAAAAAAGTGGCTGTGATATACGAACGGACAGACAGACACGACGAATCTATAAGGGTTCCTTTTTTTGCCATTTGGCTACGGAACCCTGTAAGAGAACGAGTGTGATTTAGACTACGCCGCAGCGAAACTATGAGAGAAAGAAACTGTGTGTTCGCCTATCTCTCTTGCCCCTACTGTAAAGTACGAAATGTAACTATCTCTTTCTATCTTTCGCAACTTCCATTGCGTAGCTTGATCCCACTGCTCGTAGCGCTCTCGTCACGCATTCACTAGCTTACTCTCCAATTCAAGCGTGCATGTAGAAGTTTTACCTCAATTATAAAACCTAGTATTAGAAACCCTAAAGGTGCTCTCTAACGCTGGTTATTTAGATTATAGTCTTAGTTAAACTACTTGAGCTCCCGGCCGCGTATATTGTTCGATGAAGCATTGAAAATCTCCTAGGCTTAAAGAAGCATTGCCATGTTCGGCATCTTAACACTAAACTTAAGTCCAGCAGCTTAAAGATTACGGTTCTAACAGCTGTCACTCGGTCATACATAACTAGCGATGAAAATAAATAAGAAATATAATAATATTTCATGCCAGTTTAAATAATAGTATACACAAACATAAAGAAAGCGAAAAATAATAATATTTCATGTCAATGGACAATTTTTTTTAATCAGTCTCATCACCTACTGACAGACTTCGCGGTCGTCATTTAATAAACGCATTCTTTCAACGTCCACGTCAGACTTTCGTTAATTTTTGTAAAATATTGAACAGATAATATTAGGTCTTTACCTATGAAATTGCCGTTCTGCAGTACTGGCCATTTCAAATCAAAATAATTTTTGTTTGGCTAAGAATTCTAATTTCAAATTAATTTTATTTTAAAAACATGGATTCTTTTTTCCAAAAGTAGTCATTTCTTTATTGATTAGTGTTACATTTTCATCGCATTTCAATCTTTTTCGTCATCATGGATACGTTAAAAATTCGAGTAATTATGGAATATGAGTACCGTCGTGGCAGCAACGCGGCACAAGCGGCACGCAACATCAACGACGTTTACGGAGCTAACACTACAAACCAACGCACCACCTGTTATTGGTTTGCTCGCTTCCGTTCTGGAAATTTCGACCTGAAAAATGAACCTCGCGGTCGTCCGAAGACTTTGGTCGACAATGACGAATTAAAGGCGGTTGTGGAAGCTGATGATACACAATCTACGGCTGAATTAGCAGCAGCTTTCGACGTTAGCGTCAAAACAATATTGGTCCATTTGCGTCAAATTGGCAAGGTAAAAAAGCTTGACAAATGGGTGCCCCACGAACTCAATGATCGCCAGCGCGAAGTACGCGTCGAGACGTGCCTTGCACTGCTCAACAGACACACAAATGAAGGAATTTTGAACCGCATTGTTACCTGCGATGAAAAATGGATTCTGTTTGATAACCGCAAGCGCTCAGCAAGTTGGTTGGATCCTGGTTCAGCACCTAAACAATGCCCTAAACGAAAACTTACCCCTAGAAAAGTGATGGTCACTGTTTGGTGGTCTAGCGCCGGTGTGATTCATCACAGCTTCTTACCAAACGGGGTGAGCATTACTGCAGATGTGTACTGTGAAGAACTGAGCACAATGATGGAGAAGCTGGCGCATCTCCAACCAGCATTGGTCAATCGCTCGTCTCCGCTGCTCCTGCACGACAACGCGCGACCTCATACTGCACAGCAGACGGTCTCCAAGTTGCAAGAACTGGGGTTGGAAGCTCTCCGTCATCCGCCCTACTCACCAGACCTTGCGCCTACAGACTACTACTTTTTCCAGAATTTGGATAACTTCTTGGCGGGAAAAAAATTCAATACCCGAGAGGCAGTACAAAATGCCTTTGAAGAATTTGTTGCCTCCCGTCCAGCTGATTTCTTTAAGAAGGGCATCAATAAACTGCCACTGCGATGGCAAAGATGCATTGATTGCATGGGTGATTACTTCGATTAATACAAATAAAAAAATTCATGAAAAAAATTCGTTTAAATTTTTTCATACAAAACGGCAATTTCATAGGTAAAGACCTATTATATTTAATATTGTGTTCCTACTTTTTATTGTATAATAAAAAGTAGGAAACTTACTAGGATTAGGAACGTTTGATCGTGAGTTACACCGGACAATTTCATGTAACATTGTTCTTATATACTATAGACCCTTTTTATACTTAGTAAGATGTTGTGGTGGTGGTGGTAAGTAAGTGTTAGTGAGTATAGTACCTAAGCGAAGATGTGATTCTCATAAGATGCCTACTTACTTTCGCTCTGTGTATAGTTCACCTACTTACTAACCAAGTTTGGGTCTGGCCTTTAGCTTTGCGGTTTCAGAAGCGAAAGTTGAAAACGGAAATACAAAAGACAATTCGTCTTGTATGTTTTCTTCCAAAACAAATGAATGCGAGAATGTAAGAATACCAACACCAGAATAGGACTGCGTTTGTATTGCATTGTCATTCATTCAACAACTAAATTATGTTATGATGACTATTCTGTGCAGAGTCGATGTCACATCAGTACGAAAACCGCCCTTACTGCCTACGTGTTAAGACGTTGTAAATGACAAAGTGTACCCGACGACGTGGTGTTGACTGCACTTGTATGAAAAACTAGTAACTCTCCCAGAATTCGCACGGGTAGAGAAAAAATTTCACGATACGCGCAATAATTACAACTGGCAAAGTTTTGATACCTTGAGTTTCATTATTGTAATTTTCATCGGGATCGTAAAAATAAAATACAGCACATGTTGCTCCCTGATAATAATGTAAGCTAATTATCTTTAAGTAGTTTTTCAGTTAATCCATTGTAAATAAACATGTAATAATTATTAGTTTAGGATATTTATTATTTATTTATAATATATGTATAATAAAATAACTGTTAGTCAGTATGTCCCTTATAGAATCGGAAACTATGCATTCTATTAAGTGATGTTCTTCAGAAAAGTGGTGCGCATGAGTCCACGAAGGTTTCTGAGTTGGTATGATCAATCTTCGACAGATAGCGCCACTAATATTCATTTTTTTTTAATTAGTAACGTCGCAACGCTGTCGGTTAGGGTTCTATAAGTACTGTACCGATATTTTTGCTATTAAAGTATGCCCAATTTAATAGATCACATTTGACACTTCATCAAAATTCAACAACTTAAACTTAACCGACGGGGATAGAATATTATTTATTTTTTCGTAGTTAGAACTTCACATTTGTTTATTTTTTTTCAATTACCTACGATATATCTTTATTGTACTAATTACCAAATAAGGTCATTTTACAATTCACTTGAAAGATTATGTCAAATGTCTAACACTAGTAGGTAATTCACACGGTAATATAAAAAGCATAACTGCACTTTCAATTTGCTATTAGAATCTAGGTGGATTGATAAGATATTTACATAACTTACGGCTAAATGATTGCCGTTGTGAATCAGAGCGATCTCGTTAGAGTAATGTTCCACATTTGCGCCTCGGTCCGTGTCGACTCGCACTCTGATTTCAACCAGATATATATACGCTTTTATGTTGTCAAACTCTGATTGTGTTTGTCAAAAGTACAACATCCAATTAGTCTCTGATGATTCTGTTTTTTTTTTTATTTTGGGTCCATTGTAAATTAAAAACATTATGAAAATAAATAAGAATCCATACTTCCAGATTGATGCGAAAATGATCTTGCGAAAATACTAGAGTATTGTACAAGATCAGAAGCAAGAAACTGAGGCAAAGCAATACAGTTAAATTTGCAAATTCCTATACACCTAAAACCATTCGCTAGAGGCCAGACACAAGGCATAACTCAGTGATCAAATTTAGAATTCGGGTCTTAACCTAATAGGTACTATTTGTAACCCTTTCACACAAATCATTCTTTGACTTTTATGTATTTATTAATATTGTCAGCTAAAATAATAAATTAGATTTATTGTTCGTCATCATTAGATGTACCGTTCGGCAAGGGGCTACTACAAATTCTCGAACATGCCTAATTCATATGCATGCAGATTTAGTACTTATTCATTTTGATAATGCATTTTACGTCATTCAATATTTAACAGACGCCAGCACATCAAGCTACCCTAATCAAGCTGTCAAATTTCCCCAATTGAAAGTGAACCTTATGCTTCAATGATAAAGTTGAAAATCTATAAAAGAAATAAAGAAATTTGACAGATTGGGGTAGTTGAATGTGCTGTCTGTTCCAACCTGCGAAGTCAAAGAATTTTTCCTAAGCATTTCTCACTTCAAATGTTGTATATTAAAAAGCTTAATTTACCTATTGAAACTGAACAACGTGTAGAACATTTACTTTTAAAATACACAAAAATATACAGATTAATTTCCCATAGGTACAATGTCAATCACTCGACACATTTTGGTGTGAAACGAAAAGTTATGGATAGAGTGCACTTTATTAGTTCCCTCCACTATTTATGTTACACCTTGTATACTCAAATAAAATAGGTAATATATAATAGGTAATATTTAACGAAAGTTCAGCTGGTAATTTGAATGCAAGCTAGACCAGTAGCAATTACATGCCTGCACATCAAGCTACCCAAATCTGTCAAATATCCCCAATTGAATGTGAACCGTATGCTTATGTGATAAAGAACAAAATCTATAAAAGAAATTTGACAGATTGGAGTAGCTGGATGTGCTGGCGTCTGTACCAGCCACCGTTACAACAAACCGATTGCAACAATAAATGCAATTGATACAGGTGACATGGATGGCAATCACACCGCGACCGGTCGGATTGCAATACTGCTCACTGTATAATTCTATCATAATAATCATGTACGGTATTAGATATCACGCAAGCAATGACCTATATTAGGAAATATTAAGTGGATTGATCGTTTAGAATCTAACTAAAATCAAAATACAAAACCAATATTATGTAGTGTTAATTCCGCCAATTGTCAGTTTAATCATGCCGGGATGCAATTCGCACCGCCCTCCTGCCCACAAAAATATGCACATGCAAGAAGGACAGTACAAACAAGCAAATTACATGCGCCAGTATGATACACAACACGTGTTTCAGTCCTCCACTGACCATTTTCAAGGGATGTTAAGTCGTCGTTCAGTCTGATTCGAGCACTCGTCGAGTTAGCGTCCCTTGAAGATGGTGATTAAACTGACAACTAGCGGAATTATCACTACATATTAATTTTGTATTTTGATTGTTATGGCTTTCCGCAAAGTAACGCCTGATTCTATTACTTATCTATCTAAAATGTTGATTATACTTCAGAGCTAGTTTCACAGCGGTAATATTAATCAGTGGTGAGTCAACCAGGCGAGCAAATTCCATACCGTTCGCTCAGGATTGTTATATCAGATCACGGTGAATAAAAAATATACATAATATGGCCGATTGTAATTCTGTTAATGCTAACAAAGTTTGATTCTTTTTTGTGTATCCGTGATCTAATAACGATTCTATACGAATAAAGAAATGAATTGATTACCAAATAGAATGCACTAATTACCTAAAACTATACACTACTACAAATGGAACTAAGCGGGGATACCGTACCATAAATGAACCTATGGAACTAAGCTGGGCGTAATTTACCCACCGAGAACTTAGACCACAACTAATTATTGTCAGGTTGACAATGCGACGGTCTGCAGCGCCAAATAAAATAATATTTTTTGCCTTCCTTGCCTACCCCACATAGCTACTCAAGAACACAACGACGGAACTCACCAACATAATTGAAACAATTTTTTTTATAAAGGAAATAAATGTTAATAGAGAAGCGGCTTTGTGGGAATCAATAGTCACCAATCAATAATACCTAGCCTTTGCATTTATGCACTAATGTACAGACGCCATTACATGCAGCTACCCCAATCTGTCAAATTTCTTTTATAGATTTTCAACTTTATGACAAAAGCATAAGGTTCACTTTCAATTGGGGAAATTTGACAAATTGGGGTAGCTTGATGTGCTGGCGTCTGCACCTACACTGTGCATTGGGACTTGGGACAATCAAAAGTGTTAATTATTTATGAATCAGTTCATATTCAGTAAACCAAGACACCTTTATAGATTTCTCCATTACATAAACGGTGAAACTGAATAAAAAATACTCCTGAAATTAAAATGAAAGTCTTGTAATGTACCTATAAAATACCTAATAATATCAGGAAATCACTCAAAGATCTATTAAACTCTTTGTCACATTGATTCGATTAAATGTGAAATATAATGACTAGGTAAGTATAATAAATCTGGCTTCCAAATATCTTGAAATTCTATTCATTAATCGATCTCAATACGGAGAAATCAGCCTTTTCAAGTGTAAAATTAGGAACGGCTCCCAATTAGATTGTCTTGAAGATTAGACTGCTTGTTATGTTATTCATTTAAACTCATAGATGATCTCAACTCCTTTGACAAACTAGGAATGTTAAGTGATGTTCACTAATCATTTTAAGTGAGTATTTACGCAAAACCCACAGACCACAAAAGAAAGCCATCTTCACGCACGACTTGTACCAAACTGACAATCGTTACAGATATGAAACGTGACACAATTGAATTTTACTTCGTAGTAGAATTAGACAACTCAATTTTATTGAAAAATAGCGTTTAATCTAACAAAATCCTATCCTGATTCAAGTTCCAGGCTATATATAATTCATTAGTAAGGTAAGGTGGTACCAACTTCGATCACACAAAAAATAAGGGCGGAAGTTTGTGAGTGTGTATGTTTGTTACTCGTTCACGGGAAAACTACCGGACAGATTTTGATGAAACTTTGTAGTAATTTAGCTTATATATCCGAAAAACACATAGGTTATAATTTATACAGTTTAACGCGGGTAAAACCGCGGGGCACAGCTAGTGATATATATATATGTAAGATTGACGGAATACCACCTACCCATGTCATTCCGTGAGGGGCGTACAAGTTCTCCCGAGGGAATACCTACCAGAGAACTGGCAGCTGCTTCTCTATGTGTACTACATACATATGCTACAATCGCCAATCTGTCCGCCAAATGTGGTGATTATGGCATATCCCCCAAATGATGGACACAGTTCCATTGTGCCGATCTTTGTGGAGCGGAGGCTTTTGTGCAGCATTGGACGTCATTTCACTGACAAGAAAATTCATTATTGTTCTTATAATAATTAAAGATTTTCATGTAAAAGAAAACAGTAGAACGGATAATTGGTTTATTATAAAAGTTTCATGTAAAAGAAAACAGTGAAACGGATAATTGGTTTATTATAATTACTTATTTATCAAGTAAAAGTATCTAATCGTAAGTTAATCTAAAACGTTACGGTAAAGGAAATGTTACGTTATTTCCTAATCTTATGTTAAGGCGATGCGCATTCTAATCCCAGAAATAGCAACGAGTGCAGACGAGGCAATATTACACTTCTCTGACCTTTCGAAGGCACGCAATGTTCGCCAATGCGTCGAATCGGAATGACTATAAAAATAAGTGCAATCTAAAATTTGTGCCGGATAATAGTAATGCGATACAAATTTTAGAATAGACTTTTCAAAAACCTGTCTATATTAATATATTTTTTACCATTTCAGATTCCGTGGCCAAGGCGAATTTATTTCGAGAGCTGGACTAAATTTCTGGTAAGCTCACTTTTATAGTCAACGTTGTAGCTAGTAATAAAATAAAATAATGCTCAGGAATGCGGCTCACGTCTTCTCCATCCGTCCCGGCTCCGTTCGCACTTAAACGTAAGTTTTACACGCGATGACGTCGATGAGCCCACATCCTCTTCGGGTTATCAAATGTCAAAATGTGAATGTGTCTATTCAACAACCGCAACAGCCGTTATTTCTTTCATAAAATCCCGACATATTTAATTCATTCCATCATCATTTAAACGCAAGAAAAGTAAAGTTTTGAGTTACTAGATTTGGCTAGGCGCGTTGTCTTACGGTTCATCAAGCTAAAGATAAGACCGCTATGAACATCTACCGCTATGAGTTGAGTTGAGTCTAAGTTAAAATAAGTAATAGAATCAGGTTACTTTGCGAAAATCCGTAAAATTCAAAATACAAAGTTAATATGTGCGAGTAGTGTTAATTACGCTACTTGTCAGTTTATTCAATCCGGAATGCAAACAAAAATTTTAAAAAATACTAGTAAACACGATTTACTTGTATTTTTAATCTAAGTTAAACTCAAAACTGGGGAATCATAATATTAATCACCCGGCGGGAATCAAACCAGCACCCTACTCTGAGTAGGATTCTCTTGCTAACGCTCTTACGAAAGGACTGCCGTGACTCAGTTGATAGTGAACTTGCCTTCTGATACCAACATTGCCTTAATTCTCACAAAAGACATATATTTTTGTTCAATAATGTACTGTTTATTTATATTTACTAAAATTTAAAGAAATAAGTATTTCTATCCGTTGTCTAATATCCACAAGCTTTGCTTAAGTTGCGCTAGATGGCGCTGTGTGGTACGTTTCGGATATTTATTTAAATGAAGGTCCCATCCATCGGCTGTGTTTTGACTTCCGCTTTATTTGCACATAATGCTATTAAATCAAAATTGGATCTTATTAAAAGTTTCGTAAGACAATGATTTTACAAATCACTTTACATACTAGCTAAAATCTTGACAAAACACAGAAAATTCTGAAGGGGTTAGGTTAAATCCTGACATCTGTTAACCCTAATTACGGTAGGAAATAGAAAAAACTACGGAAGTCTTCATCTCAAAGTTCTTGAATGCGATGCAATTCTGTATTACTGTAACGAGATGTTTATTATACAACAATCATCAGTTTTTGCACAGCTTTTTATAATGTTGGTGTGACGAATGTGCAGCGTCGAATGCCGGCTATCATTGCGTAATCTGAGGTCGATGCCACAACCACTCCCAGCCATCGATCTTTTGAAACTTCATTCTTTTATTGGTACTGGTTTGTTTGCGAGGTATCATTGGGTTAGATAGGGCATATGTTTCGCTTTTAATCACATCACACTAATATTATAAAGGCGAAAGTTTGTAAGTGTGTATGTTTGTTACTTCTTCACGTCTAAACGGCTGGAGCGATTTTAATAAAATTTGGTATGGAGTTAGCTAACACCCTGGATTAACACAGAGGCTATAATTTTTAAAGCCGCGGGGCATAGCTAGTATTTTATAGTTTAGAAAGTAGACATAGACATGAAATTTTATTAGCGGCCGATATAAATTGATCGTTATTTGTCAGTATTATGACAAACAGCATGACACGAATAAATTCTACCAATACTGCCACGGTTTTGACTTCTAACGACTAAACAAAATTTAATGTCATGCATTTCTTTCTTTCGGACGGGGCATTTTTACTAGAATGTCCATATAATTTAATCACGCGTTATTTGGGAAATTTAACCTAATTCTGCGCTTTGAATCATTGACTTATATGTATTCAATGCTTTGAATGAGATAAGCGACCAGTCCTTTTCACTTGAACAATATTAAAAGGAAATAGTGGTGTGTATATTTAAATGTATTTTACACGAATAACTAACAATGAAAAAAATTAACAAAATTTCTACCAATGTGCTGTTGGATGAATTTCAGCAGTCATTCCCAATGGCTTAGACATAACATAGTTCATAAATGCCTGCGCATTTCACAAGCAAAGATATGCCCTCACTAACATAATCCGATGGAAGACCAACCCGACGTGAAGAAGTCAAGACCAACGGATTTACGTGGTCTAAGGCTAAGGAGGGGAGTGTGACACCGCCAACATTGTAATGTGTGTTGCTTTAAAGATAATTACACCAAAACAAAAACAATAACACTTTCTGCTCAACCCGGGATGTTTTCGACCTTTCGCTCATCATCATGTCAGCCAAAGTACGTCCACTGCTGGACAAAATCTCCCCAAAGAATATCGCTTGGCAGACGAGTTGGCGATCGCAGTTTGATGGTCATAGTTCACAGAAAAACGCAGCTGCCCGTTCTCTGGTACGTATTCCGTCGATTTCTACGCCCCCACGGGATGAGATGGCGTGAAGATATTCTATGCCGTCACCACACAGCACCTTTCACTAGGCCAGTATTAATTCAATTCTATTAATAAAAACGGAATGTAAAAGAAATGGAATCGAAATTTCCCTTTCATTTAATAGCTCACTCTAATTTCTAACACAATAAGAGTTTCGATTAAAAGAAAGAGTTTAGATGTGGATAAAACTTGTTTTATTCGTACTTATTGTTTTTATTCTTTTTCAGAATACAACACATGGGACGTAAAAATGTAGCTTATAAATTCAATAATATTATTCATTATATTTTTGACATTCAAATTTATTAATTTTATAATCCACTTACTACTTAGCTTTACTTCTGTTAGCAATGTAATAATGTATTTTTATGTAATTTATACCTTCTAGTAATTGTAATCCTAAAGTTGACGATTGTAATAACCATTTAAATTAATATTGTTATATAATGTCTTTAATATAATAGAAATCCATTAATTTTGTAATTGAATATTTGATCGTTAGTTTATTGTTTAGTTTAGTTGTCTACTTATTTGTAAAAATTTACATGCCATATATATGGCGAAGCATGTGAAACCTCAAAATTATTACAACACCTATAATTTGTAAACCATGTTTCATGTGAATAAATGATTTTTTTATCTTTTTTACTATTACTACACCGTAGGGGCAATGGTTACCCTAGGTTGGAGTCGTTCAACCTACCCAGCATGGCTCAACGACTAACTGTCTAACGATAACAGCCACAGACACGCGGAAACTAAACCACTTTGACGGTCACCCATCTATAAACTGACCACATGCTTAGGTGCTTTACCTCTTTGATCACTTAATATAATAATATCCTGGGACATTATTTACACACGACCATCTGATCCTAAACCAAGCAGCAAGCAGTTACAAAAGAAAAGTAGTATATGTAGTATATCAGTTATCTGGTTTCTATAGTACACGCGCTGCTTGGTTTGGGATCAGATGGCCTAGACTATATACTATAGACTAGACCCAGACTCAGGACAAACAGACATATTCATGCAGACAAATATCTGTCCTAGGTGGGAATCGAACCCACGACCTCCGGCGTGTAAAGCAAGCATTTGCCAACCACGCCCACAGGTCCGTCAACCGTTTTACATATTTGTGGGGGCAACTGACTATGAACGCATCTATTTTACCATAAACTCATCTTTTAACGAAAGAAGACACGGAAATTCCAAAGCCATTCTTCTATCAAGAGACAAAAACCCTCGGTCAGGAAGTGGCGTGTTGCCTGCCATTCCATCTCAAGGCCAGTCGGTTATGCAAATGGGTATGATGCATGTGTTTTCGGTCTATTTGATTTCAATTGTATTTCTCAAATACAATTGGTCAAACGCGAACCAACCGCGTAAACTCGATCATTTGTGTGCGAGCACTCAACTGGTGAGATGGTGAAGAAAAAGTGGTTATTCGACAAAGTGCTTGGTAATCTCGACGAGAACACAATGCGTTTGTTGACGGCCAGTGAGTACAAATGAATACTCTTTTGTATCTAAACAAATGCCTAATTTCTTCACTCTATTCACAAGTTTTGGTGACGCAATATTGTTTTTTTATTTTTCATAAAGTTTTAAATACTTATTCCATTGTTAAGTTAGGTTAGGTTTCACTTACACTATCCCGGTGCGTTCCACTGGAGATCCCGGGGTCCCTCCATTATGTGCTGAGGGCGGCCACCGTGGGGTTTTAGCCAGTGTGAGTCCGGTATGCCCCTCCGCTTTCCCCAGGGCGGAGGAAGTCCATAAGGATTTCCCCACGATAAAAAAAAAGGTTACACTTACACTAGTTTGTATTGTATTTAATCAAGAATTTATTAAGAATTGACTAAATAACAACATTGCAAAACATATTAAAATTATGTTTTTTATGAAATGTAAATTCGCGACTTTCCGTATGACTCAGTGGTTAAGGTTACTTTACTACTATTTCGGCGCCCTCGTTTTTTGGGTTCCATCCCAGCATGGACCAACTATTTGTGTAACGCATATACTTACATAGCTTTTCAGAGTTTGGGGGTAATTTGTAAAGTCCGGCTCAATACGGGTATTAATTACCTAGTGTAGGCAGTGTTTTTAATAAAAAAAAAAAAAAAAAAAAAAAAAAAAAAACCACTAAAATGGTGAAACCGTGAAACATATCAATTTTACACCTTGTATATTACGTCAAATGGTCAACAATATAACGGAGGAACTAATTAGTCTATAAAAAAGTCATAACGAGTAAGTAATAAAGTTATGATAAAATAATCTAGCCGTTGATTATTTTATCTCAAATTTAATTCAAGGAAAGGTTAGATTTTGTTTTTAAATACATACATTATTTTGTATACAGTCTAATTACATAAGTTACTTACATTATTGTGTGGTGACGTCGGAGAATATCGGAATATCATCACTCCATCTCATCCCGGTAGGGGCGTAGAAGTCGACAATAGTTTCCTTCTGAGTACTATGACCATCTTACTGCGATCGCCAACCCGTCTGCCAAGCGTGGCGATTATGGCATATGCCCTAAAGATCATCCTTGGAGGGAGGCTTGTCCAGCAGTAGACTTCTTTCAGCTGTAACAATGATAATATAAGTTTTACAACCAATTAAAGCATCTGTTTGTAGTGGGTGTCCTCCGTCTATACAATGCCTATGGAGATCGTACAGGAAACACTTATATTTTATAAATTGTGGAAAATAAAGCAACGTGCTATAGCGGATTCGTTTCTGCGAAAACCATTTTACAATAATCAATTCGAAATAAACCACTTTTTATATATTTTCGGGCAATCACAACAGCCAAATAAAGTTTAAGCCGCGAAGATATCGAATTGAAGCAATTTGAATCAAACCGCTTTCTACTTGTCTAAGGTCCCTGGTTGCTCAATAATGGTCTAATATCAAGAATTTCTAAGAACTGGTCAGGACGTTGTTAATTTAATGTTAATTAAATTAAATAATTTGAAAGATCTTCTGAACAAGACAGCTAAGGTTTTATATCATTACTATAATAGATTTTAAGTCTTCTTTTAGTCACCAATAAAATTGTCAAATCTTTCAGTCATTTAATCAAGATATTCTTGCATCATTTTCCTTTTAAACTTGAGCATCAAATCAAAATACTCGCCATCTTTCACAATCTTTGGCATTTTTTTGCCCAAATCCAGCCAAAATACTGGCGACTGTAATATATCCATTCGCCACACTTGGACAATGCAGTTTTTGTATTCCTCGTTTGTTCGATAGTTTATCGATAATACCGTATTATTACTTCTTTAGTTCTGTTGCATAATTATGAATGAACTGATTCGTGCAGCTAGCGCAGTAGTCGACCGCGGCCGGCCCTCGCCGGTAACGATCTAACTACCCTACAATAAAATAAACAGTGAAATAAATATCAAAAAAATATTTTGTTTTATAGTGATAGACTGAGAATCTAGTGTGAAGTTTAAATATTGATATCAGTGAAATATTAGTGCATATTGTGTGATGTAGTGAGAGAAAGTTTAACTTAATGGTTTTATTCCGTGCGTGTTCTATTCGCATAATCTGCAAATAACTTATAAATTGATTTCTGTAAAATATTGATAATGATACCATGCATTCTTTAACACGTTTGGGGCTTTAAACTCCGATCAGAAGACTAAGCCTTTCAGTTTAGTGATTCAAAAACAGTTTAGTTCAAAATGTACACAACTTTTATTGCAATAATATCTATTCGACATTAGAATCAAGTAAATAGATGGCGGTAAAGGCTGGTCTGGTTGTTAGTTTAGCAGAGTTTAGTGCAACGCCTAACTTGGTGTTTCAAACATATTACGTATATATGTAATTTGTTAATTCTTATATAATGTTGACAGTACTTTGAATAGCTAAATCGATGGTGGTATTATATTAAATCTTTATCATTTCATCTCATGAACATAGAAGTCTCTAAAAATAGGTACTTTTACAAAATATACAATATGAAAAGGAAGTTGGTTCCAAGCAAAACGGATATACTAATAGGTAAATAAAATACTTAGATACGTAAGTAAAACTATCACTAAAACAGACGAACTTGAAAAAATAATAATTTTATAAAATTTTATTCTTTTTTTATAATAGACTGATTCCAAACTAGGCAGGGCCTGTACAAACGACTACACATCAAGCAATACATTTTCAGTATAAGCTGATCTCGAGTTTTATAGGATTTCCATACAATGACAGGTCAGCTTATATTGGAAATGTATAGTTTGATATGTAGCCGTAACCAAGACAACTTATATATTTCTACATACATACATATTGTAGATAAATTACACCCAGACACACAAACAATCGTGATACAAAGATTTGTCCTAGGTCAATAACCACTAGACCAATAGCCCAGTTAGGAAATTCAGTAGTAGTGCCATAAAATGTAACAAATTATCGCAATAATATGATCCAAATTAGAGGAAACGTAATTATCAATACAAACTGATACATTGCTTCAGTAATATTGGCCGAAGGACGTATTAGTTTTGCGTAAATCGGTCGCAAGGAAACTGCAATTTCACTTGCGTGTTTATAAATTGCCACACGATTTGTTTATATCGCTTAAACAAAAGAATAGCAATCATATTATTACAGTTATCAATTTACTAACAAAGACTACGAGCGGTTCAATTGTTCTTCACATTTTCACACAAAATAACGACGTACAATAATGTTCATAAATATTTTTATATTATTTCTCATCTTTTTCACGACGACATGATGTTAACATCAATGGATATTGGTACAACTAACTAGCTGTGTCCCGCAGTTTTACCCGCACTAAACTTTATAAATTTTTGCCTATGTGTTATATGGATATATAACATATATTGTTACAAAGTTACATCAAAATCTGTTGGTTGGTTTGCGCGTAAAAGATTACAAACATCCATAAAATCAAAATACATAATCAATATGTAGTGTTAATTCCGCTAATTGTCAGTTTAATCATGCCGGGAATGGCCGGGATGCAATTTGCACCGCCCTCCCGCCCGCAAAAATGTGAGTTGTCGTTGAGTCTCATTCGAGCACTCCACGAGTTTGCAGTCCTTGATAATGGCCAGTGGAGGACTGAAACACGTGTTGGGTATCGTACTGGCGCATGAAATTTGCTTTTTTATATTGTCATTCTTGCATATGCACATCATTGCGGGCAGGAGGGCGGTGCAAATTGCATTCCGGCATGATTAAACTGTCAATTACCGGAATTAACACTACATGTTGATTTTGTATTTTGTTTGTTATGGATTTCCATAACGTAACGCCTGATTCCATTACTTAACATCCATACTCACAAACTTTCGCATTTGTAATATCTTCATTTATTGATTAAAGATTAATTCATCATAAGTATCATTGATTAAAGATTAACGATATTATTTTAACGTTTTATAAGTTCGGGTTCTGACATTGCAGTTTCCTGACACGAAGTTTGAAAAAAAAATAATCTGTAAGTTGTTCGAACTCAGGTTTGTTACCAAGTCGATAATCTTTTTTAGAATGCAAACAAGAATGTATTTTTGCTTGATTAATGACAATGAATTTTCGTTAACTACTCACAATAATTGTCACTTATTGTTAGTAGTTAACGAAAATTCATTGACATTAATCAAGCTACTGCAAAGTAAAGATATAATGATGACATATATGTATAGAATTGCAAAAATTACAACCCAACATGAGATTCTATTCCATTATTTTCGAATTTAAGCTGTGGTATATTTTACCTATACACCAAAACCCCTTTTACAGACACTTTCAATATTAAGTTTAGAGTGGCAAATGAACTCGAGTGAAATAAGCATAATTTACTTGACGTGGAAAATGAACTATCATTAATTTCGATACTAGATGCGCAATGTC
This sequence comes from Pseudoips prasinana, assembly GCA_951640165.1. Taxonomy (NCBI): domain Eukaryota; kingdom Metazoa; phylum Arthropoda; class Insecta; order Lepidoptera; family Nolidae; genus Pseudoips; species Pseudoips prasinana. The sequence goes on from OX621246.1 coordinate 24,253,295, forward strand.
AACCGTCTAGCTCACCTAAAACTCTGTTTTCAACGTAGATACACACATCAACAAAGTCTAGGGATACGTTATTTTGAAATCAAACATGGCTTTATTGTTTAAAACCTATTTAGTTTCCTTAAAAAGTTTATTTACAGATTTAAACCTTGTCTATTCTTTATTCAAAATTTAAAAATTAAAATGATAAACAAATGAAAACACGCAAAGCACAGCGCAATCTTGAGTTGTATCTAATTTCAAGAAGTTGCATTAAAGTTTTTTTTGCGTGTTAATTGAAGAAAACCTGATAAATTGTTTTATTTTCTTTTCTCAATTGGTTGTGTAAGCTTTTTAGCGTCATGCCACGCCATCATTTGAGTCGAGATGAAATGTTACGGGCAGTTGGCATGTTACAAAACGGTGCTATTCAACGCGTCGTTGCTGAGTCTCTGGGCACAAGCCAAAATGTGGTATCCAGGCTGTGGTCACGTTATCGCGCTACTGGAGATGTGGCAGAACGGCACACAGGTAGATATCGTGTTACCACTCAGAGACAGGATCGATTTCTCCAAATGACCGCCAGAAGACTACCCAATATCACAGCGATGCAACTAGTGCAAAGGCTCCAGGAGGGTCAGCAGCTGCTGGTGAGCGACCAAACCGTGCGAAGGAGGCTGCATGAAGTTGGTCTTCATGCTCGCAGACCGCTACGAGTCCCAGCGCTGCGACGTGGCAATCGCGGTAGGCGACTTTTATGGGCTCAAGAACATTTGACATGGAGTGATCAACAATGGTCATTGGTGCTGTTCACTGATGAGTCCCGCTATGGATTTCATCCAGATTCGAGACGAACACGCGTTTGGAGAACTCCAGGCAGGGTCAGCCGTCTCCGACATCCACAGGAGGTCCACTCTTACCAAGGCGGGACAATTATGGTGTGGGCAGGAATACGAATCGGCGGACGAACCCAACTCATTTGGATTCAGGGCAGCATGACTGCCCATAGATACCGTGAGGAGGTAGTAGAACGTGTCATTGTCCCGCTCAGGGCCCTAACGGGGCAAGAATTTCAGCTCATGCATGACAATGCACCTTCCCATACAGCGCGGCTGGTGAGGGCCGCCCTTCGAGAACACGATGTTCAGGTATTAGATTGGCCTCCACAGTCGCCAGACTTAAACCCAATTGAACACGCCTGGGACATGTTACAGCGAAGAGCATTGAGGGATTTTCCGCCCAACTTGACAACAGAAGAACAACTTTTCGAACATTTAAAAAGAACTTGGGACTGCATACCCCAGCAAGACATTGACACCTTAATTTTAAGTATGGAAAATCGTTGCCGCTGTGTGATTAATGTTAGAGGAGGAAATACCGATTACTGATTATCAGATTTGGTAAGATTTTTATTCATTTAATTCGATTGAATAATTTTATAAGAATAAAATGTTTTTGTTCACTCAGTAATTTTCTATGGCTTAATTAATTTAAGACTTTTATTAATTAGAAAAACAAAATCGCATCGTGTTGTTAATGTTTAAATATCGGCCATGAAATTATCTTTAATTCTTCCATTTACAGTCATAACAAAATGTTTATAGTTTTCTAGATAATCAATGAAATGTTCAATATCCCTAGATTGTGTTGATGTGTGTATTTACTAACTAACCAAGCAATGAAGGCCCCGACACCTATCATGATAATTTGACAATATTTCACGTATTAAAAATTTTTGCGGCATGCACAGCAACAGCCTACCACGTGTAAAATAGAAATAGGTCCAGGGCAGGGGTGAATAGATACAATTTTACTTAATAATATTGTCCCTATTCACCCCGTTTTATCGTTTCTGAATCAATTAACCATACAATTCCGAAGATGATACTATAGTCTATACTTTTCTGATGAGATATGCATACATAATCATTGGAAAAATTGTGATCAGATATAGCATCCTTGAAAGCTTGATATATCTTATAATCTTTTTCGCAACACAATATCAATCAAAAGACTATAAATAGTTCCAAAGCTGCTAACAGTAGTAATGAAACGATTAACCATAGCGATTAATTTTTCTAACTACATTCAAAAGAGGATGTTACTCAACTTAACTAGTAAGGTATTGCAGAAATAGGTGTATTTATTTGATCAATGCTAGTTATTAATCCACGGAGAATTAGTTACGGCTGTAGTATGATGCAAGTGTTCAACGTAATCTTCGATAGTTCAATATCTCATCCATTCAACCAACACATTATAATTTTTATAGTTACACATATTTCAGTATCAAGTTTAAGGATTATTATTACTGTCTATTTATAAACTATGCTTCTGTCACCCGTCAAATTGGTAAATTGGTAAATTTTATGTAACTAGCTACTCGTAGTACTACTAAGTTTACCATAATTATGTAAAAGACATTTTTGTTTTTTAAATATGGTAAACTGAGTAGTACTTACTACCTTGATATATTTTTCTATGACTGCTTTGTTGGTGTAGCAGCAGCGTGTCCAACCGCAGAAAATGAGTTTCTGGGTTCCAATCCCAGATTGTGGGACACGCACCTCGGGGAACACGCAGTTGTCAGTCCTGCGCCTGATCTCTTTCCGGTCGTGAATAACCGTCCTATCGGAGGAGAGTGAGAAAAGAGAATTACATATGTATTTGCGGGCACACTTGTGCTCTATAATACCTCCTAGTAAGTAGCTATCTAATCTCCGTCGAGCATGGCCGGCCACGAACACTATTATTACTTTCAAGTTTATTTTTATCTTCTTCTGATATCGATCCTGAAAACCAATCCGAAGGTCATGCGTTATAAAAATAACACTACGACTACATATATATATATATATTAGAATTTAACGACTCAAAATATTAAATTTAATTACACCCAATTAATTTACACGCAAGATGTTTGCAGCCAGTATCAAATCATGATTAATCAACCAAATCGGTAAACAACAAAGTAATTATAGCTACTACCTTAATAATACACGTTAATTAAAACCAAATAACAGAATATAAATTATTATTTACAACGTCCAGACATTGTTCTGTTCAGAAACAATGTCATACAATGCCAATGCAGTGGGCTGTCATTTTATTGAGATGCCTGGGCAGAGAGCGTAAAGCTTGCCATTTCACTAGAATTTAATTGATTTAATACGGGAAAATGTCTTAGACTCCTTTTAAATAAAAAAAACCAATACGCGTTTAATTAGGTAATCGAATTATTGATCGTTCTTAATATTCTGAAAGAAGGTTTGAACTATTTGACTGTTCTTTTTAGAACGAACCTTAAAAGAAGGTTTTAAATTCGGCTACGTACCCGTAGGACCTCCTAGTTTGGACCTCGTCTACAAAGATGACCCTTTGGACCCCTTTGTACCGTTTGGACCTTCAAACTTGGATGTTGTCTATACTTGAGTACCTATTAGACCCTCTATTAAGCAACGTGTTCTGTTGGACCTCATTCACATGTCTTCGTATAAAAAGCTAAAATACACTCACGCACAAAAGTGACACACCTTATCAAAAATAATACACCACAATATAAATCAATGTTTAATCAAAAATATAAAAGACCACAACGTTATGTAACAAATAAAATCACATATTCCAGTTACATTTTTCTAATTTGACAGATCTTCAAGACCGTATACATAAAAATGCATGCAATATATTAATTTAGAATGTTTATATCACATTATGAAAGAAAGAAACACTGATATAATAATGTAAGTAAATCTAAATCTAAATTGTATGCCGTAGCAACTGAATTTGTGAAGATTGGTTTTACAGGCAGCAACTTGATTAAATTTGTAAATATAAGATATCTTTGTATTTTACCTACATATTTGTAAATCACCTTTCAAGTAATCACAGTCTTACTCTCGTAGATTTTTGTAAATTTAAAATAATGTATATAAGTAAAATTAAGTACCTATATAAATCACAGATCAAATGTTAAAATCAGTCTTATTTTTACCCATGTAAACTAAGTACACTTAATAAAATTATCATATTTTTTATCATAAATCTCGCAGATAATTATAATAAAGTATCGTTTTGCCTTACATTAAGATAAGCTTTTCAAAAACAAAAATGTTATTAGCTACACAGATCATTATTATCATATATATCGATACAGATCAATCATTAAAATCACAGTACTATCATACAATTTAACTAAACAAAATTTGTTACTAAAACCTAAGAAAAATGATCCTATTTGTACATGGGGTTTTTTAAAATATTTATCCATTACACACCTGTAAATTTTCAAGAAATATAGTTTTCACTATATCTTCTTGTGTTTCTTTTACTGACCACGGATTGCTGTTTGATGTTAGTGTTCCTGTATTCGCTTATGCTATTTCGCCCAATTATTAGAATTCTGGTTAAACATTTTCAACACAACTGTATCTTTCTTTACTAAAATAACGCCCGGCGAATACTAAATAAAAACATATTTTATTAAGGTCCAAAAGGTATTAGAATAGAGGTCCAACAGGTTCATCTTTAGTAGTTTTAATTTTGAAGGTCCAAAGGGTACTTAAAAAGAGGTCCAATGGGCACTTTGATTATTATATTTTAAAGAAGGTCCAAAGGGACTTAAAATGAGGTCGAACGGGTACTTTTGCGATAGAGGGTCTAATCTTGTAGGTCCAATGGGTACGCAGCCTTAAATTCGACAGTTCTTTTTTGTTTTGTATTATGTATCTATTTTATGATTTCTCCCTTGTTTGTGAACCGATTTTGAACATTATTTGTTATTCGACACTCTCGGAAAGGTTTCATCTTTTTTAGGGTTCCGTAGCCAAATGGCAAAAAACGGAACCCTTATAGATTCGTCATGTCTGTCTGTCAGTCTGTCCGCCTGTCCGTCCGTATGTCACAGCCACTTTTTTCCGAAACTATAAGAGCTGTACTGTTGAAAATTGGTAAGTAGAAATATTCTGTGAACCGCATTAAGATGTTCACAAACAAAACAAAAATAGAAAAAGAACAAAAATTTTGGGCGGTCCCCATACATAGAACTGAAACAAAAAATTTTTTTTCATTGTATCCATACTTGTATGGTATGGTATGGTATCTATGGTCTAAGGTCTTCAAAAATTATATAGAAGTTTTTAATATATTTTTTTTCTAAAATGAGTGCCCCCCCCCCCCCCCCCTGTAACTTCTAAAATAAGAGAATGATAAAACTAAAAAAAATGTATGATGTACATTATCATGCAAACTTCCACCGAAAATTGGTTTGAACGAGATTTAGTAAGTAGTTTTTATTAATACGTACGTTTACCTTTCATTTAACCAACTGAAATACTTAGTGCTACGGAACCCTTCATGCGCGAGTCCGACTTGCACTTGGCCGGTTTTTCTTTTTTGTTAAATACGGTTGACATAAAGAAAAATTGAGGCCGTTTCTACGATTTTATTACCTTCTTACGTATGTTAGTATGGTAGAATGAATATAATATGTAGGTAAGTATATGAATAATTTTATTCATTTTTAACCTTCATCAATTTGAACGCCGATTACGATATAGATAATCGGCGAATTAGGCGGTAGCCTCCCTCAGGTTGTTACGGTTGAAAAGATACACCCATTATTGAGCATAAACAGAAGTTCACTAGAAGCAACTCTTAAATTTTATCAAATACCCAATGAGACTTCCCCGTAACCAGGAACGTCCTAAACGATTTGGACGATGAACATGGCTTAATGACATTTATTCAGCACTTGGGTACACTCCATATTTACCATGCCCTTTTTCAAACAGTTTCTTTTATACAAGCTGATTTAAAGTTAAATCTAGACTGTATTTTAACTATAAGTATAATTGTATTTTCTTTTTCTAGAACCAATAAACATTTACATTATTAAAAAAAAACATACATTTGTACTTGTCAAGCTAACAATGCAGTACATAAACAATAAACATCGTCGAATACAGTATAAGAGTTTCAAAACAATTTAATCAGTCCGTCCGTGCAGTCTGTTGTTTTACATATGTTTTTTAAATCCTTAAATCAATAACAAGCCACTTATGTATTATTTTAAAATTTAGTTCAACTATATTAAAATTAAAGAATTTAAGGCAACGAGCAGTTGGCTAGCGCAGAAGGCTTTTAACCAGTAGCTTAATTTAAGCGACTAATACCTTACTCAGAGCAAGCCTATTAAACTCTCGTGTCTGTACAATCGGATATAACATAATCAAAGGCCGATTACGACTAACATCGCCCTCCGCGAACCGTAGTTTGCACTCGTATCAATAATACACCCTCACCGATCTTTACTCGTCGTTACGTATTAACGAAGAATGAAAATTGTCTGAAAATGGTACTTAAGCAACCTCCTTATATGCATACTCAATAGGGGCGTCCTCTGCTGCCGGTTCTTTGGTTTGAAGTTATTAGGTTTAATTTGCTAGATGGCCTGAACTCTCTCTTACCTCTTTTGCTCGATGAAGCAGCGCATCGTTTAATGCTAACTATAGAGAGAAGAACTAATTCATAGCATTCCATGGATTCACTGAGAGGAAGCCGGGTCCATGGTCCACGATATTAACAAAAATAAAATGTTTTAGTACTTACCAAAGAAAAAAATCATTACTTGACCGCAAGAACTTAATTAGATTCAACTTCCGGTAAATTTATCGTCGCTCAATATAATACAGCCATAGTCTCGGTCAATATTTTTCCAATTAGTGCCTCCATACCTAGTTGTAATTGTTGAACGGTACCTGCTTATTCCGTTAAATTCCGCAGTTCCATCATACACTGTTTTCCGCATGCCGTACAATTAACCATTAATTACTGTCTGATGATAAGACTACTTAACATATTTCAAACTTTAGAAGAGGTGTGAATTGATTTACCTGTTCAACTCAATTAAGTTAAATCGGTTTTAAAAAATTCTAGAAAATTTATTACTTAAATACGGTTTTTAGAATTGTCTGTCTAATAATGTGTTTTGCACAGAGAACATTTACAAAAATGTACATTGGATGGGCTGAATGTGTGCGTAACACATTATTGTTCTTGTACCGAAATCGGCAACATTAATAAAATAAATTATATTGAAAAACCAACAAAAGGTTACATTTATAACAAGTAGAATGATTTTTAGCAAATTATCGTAAAATTTTAGTATCGACAAAATAGAATTAAAGTGAATTAATAAAATTAAATTAAATTTTGTACACATTCCAAAACGTGAGCATTAACTAGCTAGGGTAACCACTGCACATACTATAAAAAAGAGCATATATCTGAAAATAAAAAATTGCGTTCTAACGCAATTTTAATTCTAACGTAAAAGGTGAAATCAGGAGTATAATGGCGTAGCAAACTTTTTTAAATACACGGTATTGGAGTATCACCGATGATATATAATTTGATAGTGGTTGTGCAGGTGCCCTGTTCATTTCCTAACCAATTATGAACTCATTTAATGGTATGTTACATCACAAAACATATATTTATCAGTTTAGGCTTCTGAACTACAACTAACATTAGATACCGTTAAATGCATAAAGGAAAGACACTAGTGGTATGTGGTACTAAGTGGTAGTGACATTTGCAAGTGATATGAACTCCAGTGAAGTGAGGTTTAAATGCTGGTGCCGATGTCCGAGGTTGTAGTGGTGGTGCACAGTGACACGTTGGACGTGTTTCGGCTGCTGGAGGCCTGCTGGCAAGGGCTGCTGTTCCTCGCCCGCCTTATCGTCTCCTACTGGCGACTGCTGCAAGAGGCATCTTATGGTACGCGTTATTATAAAACCAATAATCTGGAAATAGAATAATACCTTTCTCGTCGCATTTCGTCGATGGTGGCCAGTCTCAACGGCAACTGGTCTTCTGCGTGAGATACCTATCTATATCACAGGCAAGTGTAAGCGTAAACACAGGTAGACTCTCTATTACCTGATGATAGTGATGTCAAGTGTATGACTGATTGTTTTGCGTGGGTACGCTTCAAGATACGTCAATATTTTTACAATAAATCACAGTAAACACTTTGGGTCCGACCCGGGATTTTGACTTAGCCGCTAGAACAGCGAGGCTGTCAAAATACAATAATTAAGTTTTCCTCTACCGTGAAAACTATTATAGTGGATAAAAAATATTCATGGATATATTTAAAAAATATTTATTTTATTATATTGGGTGCGGTGGACATCCCACACTATTTTAATTTATTTAAACACCGTATTTTTTCCCGTTTTCTTACCTACAGTGCATTGTAGATCACCTATCATTTCACGTTTAATCATTTACGCTAAAGATATTTTTATGTTTCACAAAAATTGTGTTGGTATATTGACATACAGAGAAAACATAATTTTAACATGTTAATAAAAGTCAACGTTCGACATAATATGTAAACCACTAACACGTAAAGGATGCAGTTTAAAGTGGCAACCCTGTTTTATTTGGAACCGGGTAGAGTTTTGGCGTCAACGCGGAAAAAGACGCATCGAGGCTATGTTTTATTTTCAAAAACTGGTGTTCGAATTCGAAAATTCCAGTTTTATGTGTAAAAATGGTGGATTTTTAGACATAACATCTTCGACAACGTACACAAGTGGAGGAAAGTGCGATATTGCCGTGAATTGTGATTTTCCGTGTTGTAACCAAAACTCCATAAAAGCCTCTAGTAAAGTCTCCACTGCTTTACCGGGGTTGGACAAGGACTATGTATGACTTGACTGTGACGGACTTTACTTGACAATGACGGAAATAAATGATATAAAAATATATTAACTGAAGTCTCATAAGGCCAAAGAAGCCAGAGCCGTAAAACGGAATTAAAAAAAAGGGAACCGGGGTAATTTTTGACGGTGAAGTTGTTCAACTAATATTATCCTTACCGCCGTTATATTGTCCGAAAATAGTTCCTGTATTTAGGTCTAGAAACTTCTCTGCCACATAGTTGGGGAGAAAATATATGTAAAAATAATAGTAAACCAGATATGGTTAGGTTGTTACACATCTGGTAACTTAAAGCAGAGTAATGCGGAACTGAGTTGCATAATTTAGTTACGTGGATTTAGATGCTGGAGCGGACGTACGTGACCAAAGAGACCTTAGATAAATGTTAGATTAAATAATTTAGTATTAAGAAAATGATGGGCGGCTATTATCGTACTCTTTTAACTCATAAATGAGATTTATCTTCTTGTCCTCTTCTTTTATATTTTTTTGTCCACAAAAAAGACCTCATAAATAATTGTCATCTCACTAAATATTCTAACCCATACCCATGTATCTTTTCTTCAATCCTAGAGGCTGGACTATTTATCGGTTGCATGGAGGACATCGCATCTAGTAATATGACCGCCATTTCTACAGCGTTAATATTCTTACACATTATAATTTTTATATACAATCAAGAGTTACTTACTGATTTTATTTTGATTTAATAAAGTTACTGAGGGAAACTACGCAGAAATAGATTGCATAAAATTAACAGGGTGTGGAACACAATCATATAGAATATTCACTAAATATATTCCATTCCTGTGAGGTTGCGCCCACAAATTTAATTTAATTCTAATTTATAATATTGTTTTTAGTGATGCGTAGTTGTTCTAGTGGTAGCCTGTCCAAATCACGAGTAGGACCGCTAAGTGTTATTGGATTTTTTCTAGTAAGAGTCGGAGTCTAGGAATTGGTGATTAAGTTTATGCCTCAGGCTTCTGCCCCTTATATCACCCATAATCGGACGTGATCTCCATCTCATCGTATGATGAGAGTGAGGGAATATTGAGTGCACTTGTGTTGGTGCACACACTCCTATACTATAGTAAATCTTGTGCCGTTGGCTAGTTTCCGTTGAGATTGGCCGCCGTACCGGAAATTTGACCAGAATCGCTTGGCATTTGTATAAATTGTACAAAATTCAATATCTTATTTTGTATTCTACCAAACTACACATACTTAATAAACTACTTACAGTAGAAATTGCCAGCCTTCCTGCGCGCATTCTAGACTGCGATTAATATAACATTTTATCAGCCGCAATTATACTTTTCGCAAACAAAAAACATACATTATCTATAGATATCTAGATTTCAAGCGAAACACCACATTTTATAAGGCAACACTCGTAAAATTCTTGTTTACGTATTTATATTAGATATTGTCAACATATTTGTTGCGCGCATTCTAGGCATTATTTAAGTAAACAAAATACTTACTCCGGTAATTATTTATCCGGTATTTGTCAATCATACTATCCTTAAATATCTAGACCATACAAAGTTAACTCCAAGCCCAAATCAAACATTGTTCTGTTTTACCAAGCGCCATATTATTATGAGGCAACCCAACGTCATATTTTTTTTTATTTACTCATGCGATTGTTGTTGCTGCGCGCATTCCAGACATAATTCAAACAAAATACATACTTATTTTAATATATTATATTATAATCTGCTGCAATTATACCTATCTCAAACACTTTAAGCCTCATTTACACTATTCCTTAATCAACACGTTGATAACGGATAACGCTATCGGGCAATGAATTACTTTGTTAATCTACGTTACTTTACTTCGCCAACTAGAGTGGAAACTGTTTAATTTGTATAATTTGGGTAGCATTAAGTATTGAGGTAAAGAGGCAACAAGTGTCTTCGAGATGGCCTTAACTGGACTTTAGACATAGTTCTGAAATTGATTTAAAATTAAATATGGAGAGCATAACGGACAGCATCCCTTTTGGGTGTTTACCTCAATATAAGTAGATCAAAGACAAATGCAATGCATAGGACAATGTCATCTTCTATTGCTTTTAATGCATGCTTCTCATTGACTAGATAAAATGTTAAGTTTTGTTTGAAGCACGTTACAGTTTTTAGACATAATTAGCACGTTTCCAATGCATAGGGCATAACGTCCGTTTGATGGATGCGGTTTATGGATACAGGTAACGCCAATGTGAAAAATAGCGTACTACTCCATACCTTCTGACTTTTATAACACCCTCCTGGATATCAGGCAGAGTGCTGGTATTCTCCGCGTCGATGTCGATAGTGACGTCAAATTTCACGGTCATCTGGAAGACAATTGTTGTGATAATCTTCAAAACAATCAATAATCGATGAAATGCGGTTCATGTCGTCGTGTATTAGCGTAGAGTGACAATTTAGCAAAACATCCTTAAAACACCGATGCTTCGTGGATCTCCACGTCAATAACCGTCCTCTGCCGAGGTTTTATCCCCAAAACAGTGGCCCTCCTGCTCGGGTTACTTAGTTTCTAGACTTCTGAGCTCCCGCTAATGTCCATTTAAGCTGTGAAAGTTTACTGCTTACTGTGATTTCCCATCGACAATAAGGTACAGTCAGTGTCACGCCACCGGTGGATACATTGGACAGCTTCTTTTTTGCGTGGGTAGAAAGGGCAATTGTATACACTGACATGGAGTCCGCTGTTAACCTAGTTCCAAGTGGTTTCATCGTATTCATAAAGAGTCTCGGAACTCGAAAGTCTACAACTCATCTAGGTTATCGTAACCTTGGTGCTTTGACTCCCAAGTTTTTGATAGACTTTACCTCGTACTCAATGGGTTTGTTGCGTGACTATAATGTCAACGACCTTTTATTAAGATCGGTCTGACGTGTAGATTGGAATCCCGGACCAGATTAAAAGCAAGAAATATATTTCGAAATGTAATTATGACTTTCTTTAAAGCTTTTTGCGTTTCTAATAAATCTGACTGCATTGTAGTGAATCATAGTGGTTTCACCACTGTTACATACCCTTTTAAACAATATGTCAATGAAACAAGTGATATTTTTTTATAAATATAATGTGAAATATTTGGTAAATTATTGACTTACAATACTACAGTAGCCCACTTCATAGGACCCATTGAGGGTACAGGATTTAGGATACTATGCAGCTGGCTTTTCTAGCTGCATATTTTTGGTCAATGAGGCACTAGCTTTGTTTGAATATATTACTGCCTTCAATTTGACTCTGTATCGAAGTTGATAAGCTACCATTTCTGACATCTACTATGTTCGTTCATTCAGAAATCTATTTATCTATATAAGAGAATTATAGACAGTTCTAGGGTTCCCCGGGCCGAAATTGGGCTTCACTGCTTTTGTAGCGTTTCACTGTTCTTCCTACCTTGTCAACGCTGATAAAGGATGATCCTTTGGAAAAAGATGATTTATAGGTAAGCGTTACTTACAAGGTGTAAATATGATGGTGTTATGATTACAGAAGTAAAGGTGCCTGCAACGGCGATGATGGCACCCAGCGTGTTCCAAAGGACAAAATCGCCGCGCTCCTCACCAGGAAACTTGCCTAGAAAACTACAGGTAAATTAAAATATACCAAATTTTCATATCGCGTCCCCAAAAATAGTATTTCTCAGGTCCAGGTCTCAGGTCTGTTGCTCAGATCGTCTCTTCCTTTTGAGATTTTATTGAAGCTTGTTTAATTAAGATAGGTCTTACCTATTAGTATTTCAGTATAGTATATTTCTTATTATTAGTACTTCATGAAAAAACACAAGTGCTTAAAACTACGGCTTTTTCACGGTTAGTTTTACGCAATTTCCCTAATTTGCGTATAAACTAGCCATGAAAATTCCGTTAAATCGAACCCTCTTGATTAAACTCTTGTGTGAACTGTGAGGAGCCAACACACACAGCATTCTGATTTCAAATGACAGACCTGTCATTACTTATAATTGCGACGTGTGTAATTGCTGCTTATAAGAATTATACATTAAAATAATAAGGTAATTTCATAATTTTTATTGCCTAGGCCGGAGCATATTAAACGTTAATTTCCTGCCTACGAATATAAACGGATATTGATACTAATGATGAATACCTTATTACGTTTCGTCGAATTTTGTCGAATTTGTCAGTTAATTGTTACTTAATACCGGATTACATTTGTTAAGTAGCAGTACCAATTCCTAGAGTATGTATTAATGGACATGTAACTGGCATACTTTTCAAAATCAACAATTTCAATTCAACCTGTAAATGACGGCAATTTTCTAATAACTTAAGGCATTGACAACAGCAAATTAATTTTTCCACAATCTTAACTCTATTAAGTTCATCTTATTAAAGAACATAATTTAATATGAAAATTTACTATATTTTAAAGAACATTAGTTAGTCCCTAAACGCGTTTGGACTACTTCCACTGGATAGAAAAAAAAGTCAGTGACCTATAAATATGCTTAAGCTAAAGAAACTCGAATGAATACAGCTCAAAAGGTTTCAGGTTCGAGTCCCGAATCCATGGCCAAAAAGGAAATTTTGGGATGTACTCACCTATTTGTTAAAAAAATATTCTCAGTATCATCCTGAAGTCTGAGAGTTGGTGGTATTACACCCCCGTGCCACGGGGACCACGAAAAGTCGTTGGTCCATTCGGAGCATGAAAGTGATGGAATATAAAGGGCACCTGTGTTTTCACACATACTTGGGAACTATAAAATGTCCCCCGCATTTAGCTAGTCCCCATAGAGGCTGGCCGCAATGGCCGAACTTCTACCAGGAGGACATTATTTTTATTGTAGATCGTAGTAAAATGGCAGGGCATGTTTATATATATTTATAACTGGCATCCTATAAAAATTACTCCTACGGAGCGCATAACAGTAACTATAAATCTCCGTCTTTTTCGTAAGAAGTCGTTGACTAGAAAGAAATGCAGTGATTTTAAAATTAGCTTAGTGGGTATGGCTCAGAATGTGTGCCAATTTCGTTGTAATAATAACACACAAGACATTATACTCGTAGTACGATGAATAACTTAAAAAAGGAATTACTTTATGGCGTTGCGTACATATTTTTATTTTTGTAACAACAGCCAGTGTTTTTAATGTTGTAGCTTAAGTAGGTAAATGAGCAAAGAGGTAGTTTTGAAATAAAATAAATATGTCTTAAATGATCATGGGCCGTATTGACGGGCCGGTTGGCGTGGTTGGTAAATGCTTGCCTTTCACGCCGCAGGTCGTGGGTTCGATTCGCACCTAGGACAGATATTTGTGTGCATGAAAATGTCTGTATGTCCTGAGTCTGGGTGTAATTATCTATATAAGTAATTATTTACAAAGGGAATGTTACCTGGTTTCCATGATATAGTCGTCGTTTTAGTCGTTTTAAAAGACAACACCCGCATTAGGGAGTCGAATCCCTATGTCGCGGGGTAATGAAATAATGAAATTTATTCAGCACTTGGGTATTTACATACACTTGTACTTGTCAAGCTCAAAATGTATTACATAAACACAGTTTAAAAACAGTAATTAAAGCAACAAAATATTTTGAATCAGTCCGTCCGTGCGGTCTGTTTGTCAAATATATTTTTAATATCCTTAAATAAATAATAAATAGCAAGTTACTAAGCTATTATTGTTACATTTAGCAATTGTAAATTAAAATTAAAGAATTGAAAACAACGAGCAGTTGGCTAGCGCAAAAGGCTCTCTACCTGTAGCTTGTTTTAAGCGACTAATACCTGATGGCACCCTTATGGGGTTCGGGCCACAGCTCAGGCGGCCGCTGAAGTAAAAAGATGGAATTCGAAATGGCGGTCAGATCACTTGCACGGTATTACCGATCACGTGTTAAGGGGGCAACGCGATCCTCGCCGCTGAGGATCCTACCCTAGCTAGCCTGCGGCTTTCTCTAGCTACCTAGGTGGACGACCCGGAAAAGAAAGCCACAAAGAAACTCCGGGCTTGCTTTTTTCGTCTTCTTTTGCTTTTGCTTTTCGATTTTTTTTTATATATTTTTTTTAACATTGTTTTTGTTTTTACATTGTGATTGGCTGTTATGTGAGCTAATGCACGCACAGAACCGATGACATCTAGTTAATCAAAATAATTGTGAGGTACTTTACAACAATATAATAGACGGACACAAATTACATCCAGACTCAGAACCACTATTTATGGGATCAGATGGCATGGTTTGGGATCAGATGGCCGGGTGTGAATAATGTCCCAGTATATTATTATTAGCTTCCAGGAAGAACTATGAGGTGTAGTTATATGTTATAGACAATGCTATTTTATAAAACCTTGACGACTGCACTTTAAGTTATGCCCTTATTTATTTCCGTAGTTTTGAACGAGATAACAATATGCATAACTAACAAAGTTGTGTTTTACATTTCAGAATGGCACAGAAGCGTCGGGCCAATCAGACCCCACTGCAGACTCAAGTCCCGGGAACTCCATATCTGACGCAGAAAACTTTGAGTGCTACGGCGAAGCCGACGGAGATACGCCAGCTAACACGTTAGTACATTGTAACAGTTTGTCAATTAAAGAACGCAGTGGGCTATAGTAGACCCAACTGCATACTACAGCTCTCCAATACAACAAGCAGTGAACTGTAATGCTACAGAGAGATACGCTGCAGCTGGAGGTAGACAAATGTGACTTACCTATCTATCTCCATCTGCAGCTGTACATTTGGTTGGTTTGGGAAGAGTCAGTCAGTAAACCATGTACTAACAGATGCTCTCACCAATCCGTAAATTGTTAAGCAACTAGGCTCGCGGTCACTCCATAAATGGGTGACCGCGAAATTGGTTTAATTTCTGAGCGCCTCCGTGCTTCGGAGGGCACATTAAGCTGTCGGTCCCGATTAGTTAAGCAACAGTCGTTAAGCCAAGCTTATCGTATGGGCAGTGCTTACCCTAGTGTCAGTGTTGTTCAAGCCGCCTATTAGGCCTCTGACAAGGCTAAACGACGTATTATACGCGTTCATAAGTTACGTTAACCGATTAGGTTCAGATGAGCCATAAGATTATTTACTTAAGACTCAGAATTAAGCGCGCAGAAACCTCGCGCCCGTTTTTATTTGTTTAATGGGGTACCTATACAATTTCTGTGAAGCACTAAACAAAATGTTCACTTTGTGAAATAAATACTCGTATCCAGAATAAGTTTTGAATTTGATATATTCTTACTCACCAATTGAAGTAAACAAATCAGATTTTCCCATATTTAGTGAGCATGATAAAAAATATCAAAATAATAACTTTATCTAATTCGTTTGTAATATTGGTAACATAAAATGACCCTTGCACATCTTATAAACTTCTGAAACCAATGTTGTATTCTACCTCTATAAAACTTCTAAATGTGAGTTTGTGAAAAATATATATTTATACAATTTAAAATAAGGATTTTAAAGGAGTTCCAAATTTATTACCAATATAACTGCTGATATATACCGCTATGACAGTCGCGTCAAAATGTCACACCTTTCAGAGACAACAACCTATTCCTTTTTTAACAGGCCCTCTGGTGATGCGTGAGTCCATGGGAGGCGGTGACCACTTACCATGATCACTTACACGCTTGCCCGTTTGCTATAATATTCAAAAGAATAATAATTGTGTTCTTTATTTTAATTTGGGTACGGACTTACTAAACTATCTTTGGTGTCGTAGACTTTGTGACCTTTGACACTAAAAACTAGTTTTGTTCTCCTTAAAGTACGCTGAGCCCATGAAGTACACATGTATTTATATTATAGATTTTTAAGGCCTTCAAATCAGGTCACAGAGCCTCATAAAATATGCAGCAATGACGACTGAGCCATTAAGTCAGCCATATTTTGTTGTCAATGTTCTTATTATGACTATATTTATCTTTAATATCAAAGGGTTTCATTTTACTGACTACATAAACTAGGATTAATAAACTGAGGTTTGTTATAGACATAGTGAGTAAAACATTTTTATGTAGCTCGGTTTACAGCCGGCGATATCGTAAAAAGTTTCCGTAAATAATTTGGTTAATGTGGATTAGTATGCAATGCTCGCTTGGTGTCTGCTTTGACTAAATAATGACGATGTAAATAAGCCCTTAATTCCGACTAGTTGTAACGGAACTTCTATGTAATCATTATCATAATTAATTTTGTTCAATAACATTAGTAATTTTTAGTAGTGGCGTATTGTATTAGTATGAAGATCGATATACATTATTCTACTTTAGATTCTGATTTCATTTCTGTAAATAAAATAGTTAGTCATTTGTTTTCCGAACGTTCAATTTTCCTTTGACATCCCTGTTACCCTGACCATGGAAAAATTGACAAATCGATATTTTTTAATAAGATTTCCATCGTGCCAACATCGTTGCAACAGACGGTACATAATATCAAAGACTTAAAATATAAAATTAAAAACGACTTAAATTAAATAAACTAGGTACCGCAAGTGAGCGCACGATGCGTTCTTGCCTTGTTTGCTTCCGTGTGGAAATTTTCATATCAACCGACCAAAGACGAGAAAACGATGATTGGAAAGCCGTAATGAAAACAAGATTCATCTCAAACCGTATTAGCAACAGCTTTTAAATTATGTGTCAAAACAAAACGAGACTAAAAAAACAAGGAAAGTTGAATAACACACAAATGGGATGGTACTGAATCCAATTGTTGTTGGGATGAAAAGAAGATCCTGCATGACAATATAAGAACGGAAAATCTTTGATTCTCGTTTCCTGTGATACAAAAATAAACCAAGGCTTGTAGGTAGTTATTGAAATAGTAAGCATGTTTTCCCACTAACACACACACTACCTATTCCCACTAACTCGACTTTAACCTGTCCCCCCTGTCTGTTTAAAGTCCCATCAGCTACTCAGCTATCAGCTACGCTAATATCTTAAAATTTTCACCAATTAGTACCTCATTAAAGATACTTAATGAAGTGTTCCAAAGACATCTTTACTTGTACACTGGCGGAATTTATGAGAGTGACTTTTGAATACTTGACATCATTGCAAGGATTTATGTTATTTAATAATTTTATAATAACACTTAATTGTAATGTATAAAAATAATTTATGTTAAATGTAATAATGTTAAATTTTGATTAATCATCTTTTTTAATTATGTGATATGTTTTAGATTAGTAGTGTTATAAATAATTAACGCATTGGGTGTAAACCAGTCATGTTAATATATTGTGATAAATTAATAAATAAAAAAAAATATAAAACTCGAAATCTTCTGTGGTTTTCGAATTTCCAAGATCTCACTACTTTAATCTTTTAAAATAGTGTAATTTTTTAAGGGCTGGTTGGCGTGGTTGGTAGAAACTTGCCTTTCACACCGCAGGTCGTGGGATCGATTCCCACCCAGGGGCTCTACCGGCTAACTCGCTGAACATCGATTTCTTAAATGGCGTTCCAATAAATAAAGGTTAACAATTAATTAATTAATCGTTAAATCGGCTCCAATGAGCACATGTGACGTCATAAATGGTCCAGAATCGATTGTCAACGTTGAAACCGATTTAACGATTGATTAAGTCATTTTCAACCTTTATTTATTTGAACGCCATTTAAGAAATCGATGTTCGACGACTTAGCCGGTAGAGGCCCAGGACAGATATTTGTGTGCATAAAAATGTCTGTTGTATTTACAAAAGAAAAGTAGCAGCATATCATTTATCTGGTTTCCATAGTACATGCTCTGCTTAGTTTAGGATCAGATGGCCGTGTAATAATTAAATAATTTATTCTGATTCTAATAAAACTATTATTAGTATCATTATAATTGCATATGCATGCCAAGTAATAAGGTAAATAGTAGGATCATTCATTTACGTAAAGACATTGAGATCCGTTTAGATAGCTCGAAGGTAACTTCACATATAACCATATAGCCTAAAGGCCAAACTAATTCATTTCATTTATAACACTATATTTACCTAACGCCATTTTTTATTTAGTATTATACAAATTTTGTGAGTGAATTAGTTGAGATAAAAATATCCATGACAGAGTTGTAGGTAATTAGATTACTTATTGAATCTATCATCTGGCCTAACTATCTCGGTTACTGGGTCTTGAGGTCAGATAGCAGTCATTCAATTAATTCTGATAGGTAACCGCAACAGGTTATGCTTGGAGCAGAAACCAATATAATTGAGAGGGAAAAAGCAAGATATATTATTGAGGTCCCCGTACCGGAATGAAACTCAGTCCATTCCAACAGACGGACTAAGTCGTACCATAGGGTATCAGTTTTATCTGAGAATTTAAACATTATTTTCTAATTAAGAATTACCTTAAATAAATATGTATTATTTCAATATAATGTTAATGTGCCTGACTTAATGAAACCTTCATTATTTAAATGGTTAAACGCAAGCTATTTAATAATTCTTGAAATATTTGGGTATGCCGACGGTCCCGCTTAAGTTCAACTACCGGATCCAATGCGGCCCAATTGAGAAGATCCGGCGGAACATACACAGTTGGTCTTCTCTTTCGAAACGCGGCCTAGTCGATATGGTCCGGCATAATATACACAATATTTGATAGCTTGGTTGTCTTTATTTCATTCCATTAAAATTAAATTAGTCTACTAAATGACTCGATGTTATATAATAATTATTAGAAGAGCATTCATTTGAGTCATTTGTATCATTTTAACTTCGTTAATAAATTGACCAATTAGCTCTAGTAGCAGTGCTGGGAACTATTAGTGTCAGTGTCCATGGTTCTCTTTAATATACCCATTAAAATATTCATTAGTTCTTGTCTTTACCGTAACCTACTTGTCATCATGAATAAGCAATCATATTTTTGATGACTGACTTAAACCCTTTTGATCCTATTCATGACTGTTGGTTAACACTGCTTCAAGACACGCAGGCCCTAGTTTTATAATACCTCTGGCCCTTCCAATTCTTTTGTTACTCATGAATCTCGTTGTCACTGTCACAGTATATCCGTTTTAGAATCGTGGCAAAAATCTATCACGTAGCGTTTACTGAAATACTCTTTCCTTTGTTTGTACCATAGATAATATAATACTAACGTCAACCACATACATTAGTATTATATTATCTATGGTACTCACTAGAGCAGGCACTCATGACCAGCTGCCCTTACCGGTTAGTAAAACGGCGAGGTTCGCGTGGCTAATCCTTAAATAACCGACGCCCCTAAGTGGTTGAATTTCTAAACGTATCCGTGTCTTAGAAGGCAATTTACGTCTATGTAGGTAGTCATCAAAGAACAGCTGTTACTTCAAGTCCGTGGCCTACTAGGTGGCTTCAACAATTTATATAGAGATCCTAAATAAGTTCCAATAAAAAAAGTTAAGTACCACCATACTTCTTTTTTATGCTGGTGCATAACATCATAATTAAAGTGGCCAATCATATTTGCAATTTGTGATTTCATTATGAACTAAAAGATGCCCTGCACCAGTAACTAAACGTATGACTCTAATTTAGTGCCATCCCTAATATACGGCTTAATGTTGTCGCCTTATTCACAGATCGGAAAACGGCACTAGAAGTCCAGGAAACCCTCTTAACCGACACTCTTGGACACGGACCAGTTTAAGAAGAACGCCTCCAAGGTAAGCTAAATACACTTTAAAGAAACATTGTGGGGAGTAGACACTGATGATTTAACTTTAGAAGGTAGTGAAATAACAAAAAGTATCAATTACTTGTAAAATACCCGTTCCTTACCCGTTACTTTGTATTCTATCATCACCTAGTATTCACACACTACCTTGAATTTTTTATCACCATTGTTTAATTTTACACAAGACTGTAGTAGTGTGTTACTTGGATGATTAATAAATACGATATAATGTGTTTCTACAAGTAAAACTTTTTCTATTTATTTCTTTTGGGCGTTTTAATGCTACACTTTTCTTTTGATTACTTGTTTTTTTTGTGTGTTTTGTAATTGTTTGCTTTATTTATTTGCTTATCTTTAGTTTGCTTTTCACCTATATTTGTGTTGTATCTTCCGTAGCCATCAGGAGAATCTGCCGCATCGGCGATGGGGCTCAATGAGACAGTAAGCTTTATTTTTGCTTTATTTAATTTTAACGAATGGAGCAAACAAGATTTTAGTAGTTCGATTATAATGCTAAATAATACGTTGGTATACGACCAAAATAGTGTTATGTACATCAGCATATAAATAATATTTTATAGCTTAACTAACACTACACAATACTTTCGTAAATCATACTTGTCTGGCGCTTGAGGCATTTCCTACAAACGTAGAAGGGTAATTAAATATCATTACCGAGACAGGTTACAAAATATTACGAGTAGCATGGCTTTATAGTCTATCAATTAGTATTTATTGGCAGTATAATTTCATGTCCCATAAAATAATATAACATTAAGAACACTTGAGGATTAGTTCTTATAGCTAATTAGTTTACCTTTAGGACGCCATTGTCACAAATACGTGACTTGCGAAAACTTGCTCCGTAGGCCAACTTCACAGATACGTGTCTACTAGTATGGTGCAGCATAACATAATATAAATACAGGATTGTGGTGTTGGAATCCCAATGTTTTGTATGAACCTATTTTCTCTATATTGGTGGTTTAACGCTGGGGGTACGACAATATGTTGATCCTCTGACGGGCGAAAGGTTGCTCAGTCCCTCAAATGTAAAGTTACAATTTTAAATATACAACATTTGAGGAATAAATGTTTGCACTACGCTTTTAATAGAAATCCACGTGGCAAGTGCTTTTTCGTTTCCTGTATCTTTTATGCATTTAGTGTAAAATGTGCCGTTCAGTTTTATTTTAAACATATAATCATCTAGATATATTTTTAAATAATATTGATAGCATATAATTGTTTGCTATATAATTGTTTGCTTCATTCGTACGATTTTCTTTATTAGTAATTTCTTAATTATTTGCTTTTTCTTGTCAATGGAAAACGCGTTATAATACATTGTCTTGCAATACATAATGTAGGCTACTAGCAATATCCACCAACTGTGCATACATTAGGAGTTTTGAAACTAAGTACATACACCATATTATAAATGTTACATCCTCAAGGTTTTACGTGTTTTCCGCTGACGAATTTATGGGTGTTCTTTTTTTTTCAATACTTATTATTATTATTCTGTTACTTATTAATTTCCGTAAACAGTTTGGCGTGAACTTAACTACAGGTTCTTATGCCATTTTCTTACAATGATTGAGGTGTGTTTTTGAACCCTTAATTGGTTAAGTATAGCTAATGTTCATAATTTATTGGAATTACCTCTTATAAAAAACAGAATACAGATTAAAATGAGTTGGTAAAAATAACATTTTACCATGATCCAATTAAGGGTTAATAATAATATCAATGGGGAATTATTTTACTTAAATCATTAACATGTTGTGTTTCAAAATACTACAGCAACTCAATCGCTTTGATCCAAAAGTCAAATATGAGTATACAATTATTATTGTTTATTTTCATAGCCAAATTAAGTTCCTCCATTTTTGCTCACTATTTATATGGATTTAGTGTCGATTGACCCGAACTTTCCACTCGAAAATTGTATTTAATGTACTCTCGGTGGCCAAAGCCACCGATATCTTAATAAAAACAAACAGTAGGACCTAACTAAAAACTTTATTATTATTATTTTATTATTATATTTATTTTAGTTCAATAAAATAAATATAATGATAATATTTATTTGTTTGATTACAATAACAATATTTGAATGCGTCTTCCCAGTGATTTCATTGTTGTAGTAAACTCCACGTAGTATTACTCACAATAATTGCAATTCAATTATAAGTTCTATTTACATCAAAATAAGGTGCTATAGAAATAGCTATAGTAATGTTTAAGTGGTATTGGTTCAAACATAGATAGCATTGTCATTTGAAAACAATGCCGCCGGCTCTATTTCCAGTTCGTCAATGACTCATCTCATGACGTCAGATTTAAATGTGAACATAGAATAAAGTAATAAAGTGATTATCGACCTAAATGGGGAGAGACGTGTTAAGTGACCTAAGCGGGTCGTAAAGGAATTTTAACCATCGGAAAAAAATATCTGTTAAGATCTGCAAGATTTAACCAATACAACGGTTTACCATATTAAAAACAATATAATTGAATAGATTCATTGTCCCCAAAACACGACTTTAATACCTCAATAGAAATTATCCCAAAGATACATTCAAAAATGTCTAAACCAAAAGAATCCCGTAAGATTTCCTCTGAAACAGCTTTAATTTTTTTTATTATTTTGTTGTTTGTGTAAGATCACTTAAAACAGCTTCCAAACTATTGAACAGTAAATACTAAATATTTAATAGTTCGGAAGATGTTTATAATATGATATGATCTTTCACATTCAACTGTGAACATATCAGTCGGCCATGTTTATATAAAACAAAGAACATCCTCCGAAAGGATGTTAGCAAGGGAAATCTAAATTTGATATGCCAGTGTGATTTACTTCCTAGACACATGTCATATAAGAATATTGAAACTATAGCGAATATAAATCCTCCAACTTGTTTGTGTAACCACGCAACCAGTACCAATATTAGTTTTCGAAGCACAAAAGGAAATAGCTTGAGAGATAAGAAGATCTGCAAACCCGTGAAAATAAGTAGAGCAAAACTCAGCAAAAATCAGATTGAGCATCCGATGAATACGAGTTTCTATTCAACTATCGGATTGGATACGAATATAGGATGAATCAAATTGATTTTATATGAAATCTTTCACGGAGATAAAAGTAATGGATCTCGATCAATTTAATACTGTAAAGTACTTACCTAATAGAACCTTGGCGTGTCCGTTCTTGAAACGCTAACTAGACTAACGAAAGTATTAGACAGGAATTTAAAACTGATTAATAAGCGGAAATATTTGAATAGCATGGACGTGGTGAGTATTGTATGTAATGTACTTCTATCACCTGAGTGAGAAAAGGGAGAATACCAGGAGAGACTTTTGAAACTAATAGAGAACCAGTAACCGACATGGTTATTAAAATGTCACATTATTAAAGTTACAGAAAAGTTGTTGAAGACGTGATTTCAGTAACAATTAAGACAAACTTAAACTAGACAAAATCTCTCGACTCAAACACCCTTCTCACCGAAGCTACATATATCATTAAATAAATCCAGGTTAATCAACTTATATGCCGTATTTTGAGATTAGCATGCTTGTTATAGGAAATTATGTTGTTGATAATTGGTATTTACAACGCTCAAATGAATGGGTACGTTATGTCGCATCATTTTTCTTGGAATATTAAAACTGATTTTATCAAAAGGTATTCAACAGTAGCTTTGTTTTGTGTTTGAAAAGAGGCAAAAAATTTAACTTAAGATATAGTACTATACCTAAGATATAGACCACTCAGCCATTGAGCTCGTACGCATCCAAAAAGATGAGAGAAAAGTGCCCGTGTGAGAGACAACGTTAGATTGTCATGCCACAATTTTTGCTGCTTATTTATCTAAAAACTCATCCATTGATCCCGACCCTCAACAATCAGGAACGCTGCTAGAAAGACTTAATTATTATAACATTTAAGGCTTTATATATTTAAGGTTTGACGGTCACCGTAGGCTAGTTGGTAGTGATCCTGCCTACGAAGCTGGTGGTCCTGGGTTCGAATCCCGGTAAGTGCAAATATTTGTGTGATGAGCACGAATATTTGTTTCTGAGTCATGGATGTTTTCTATGTATTTAAGTATTTATCGATCTATATAAGTATGTATATCGTCGCCTGGTACCCATAGTACAAGCTTTGCTTAGTTTGGGGCTAGGATGATCTGTGTGACATTGTCCCTAGATATTATTATTATATTATATATGGCTTGTGCGATAGCCAACTGCTCGTTGTTTATAATGAGCCTCCATAACTTTCGATTCGCTAGTATTTCCCTTTGTATAGTGCTGACATGCTGGCTGATATACGTAATATAAAATTACAATGTGGTGTTTCTTCACCGTGTTAAACGGAACATGTTATTTCCGCTTTCAATCTCGTAGATAACACAGAACTCATCATTATTATTACATTGTTATCAGTAACGTAACTTTGTATTACACATTCTGTGAATTACTTACTTATTATAGATGTAAATAGTTGAAAAACGCGGAAACCTTCTTACTTTTGAGATTAGTAAATGATCATAATGAACTAGTTTGCCTTCCTCACACCAACATTACGTGGTAATCTTTGGACTATAGTCGTTAAACCATGTCAAAGACCTGAGCCATAATTATACAAAATTTTATATACTGATTAGTACGTTTGCGTCATATTCTTTGTCCTTCTAATTTCGTCGTATTGCAAAAGCAAATGGTTCTCGAGTTTTAAGGTATCCTAAATTATATTGTGAGATCTATAATTTTAGAACCTGCATTCTCTGGGCTTCTGCCTTCAATGCTTTTATATGTAATACATGTTATAATGGCTACTAATTTCAGAAACTAAACTCTAACTACGCAATATTTCATTGAAAATTGACCGTGTCCTTTTTGCGGGACTCTTTTGTGTTGAATTGTCTATCACACAAGAATCGTACAGATTTTCGGTACAAAACCTAGTAGAAAAGGAGAAATAGATATGTTCATAAAAATGTACAGACCACAAAAATACAAAAAATAACTATATAAATATGCCAATCACAGATATTTTCAGTATAAATGTAATTTATGATAGTATAAAATCACTCGAGAATCGAAGAGATTTTCAATATAAAATAATTGTATGATAATATCCAATCACACGAGAATCGCAGATATATTAATCAATAAGACATGAAATGGAGGATCACCTAATTAAGGTCTTTGCTTCAAAGGATAACTTAAACGTCAAGCGGTCTCATATACATATTCTTATAATTTTATCAATAAATTTTCAAGATATATTTAATGTATGTAGGAACAGACGCCAGCACATCCAGCTACCCCAGTCTATCAAATTTCTTTTATAGATTTTCAACTTTATTACTTAAGCATTAGGTTTACTTTCAATTGGGGAAATTTAGATTGAGGTAGCTTGATGTGCTGGCGTCTGTACAAATTTCGTCGCGTGGTTTTGGTAGACAGAAATTATTTAAATTTCACCATGTATTTTTTTTACTAGTTCTCTATTATTATGTTTAGTGGTACACAACGAAAGGATATTAGGCGTTGAGGCTCAGGCAATGTCAGGCATACCCCATAAAATCCATGGAGTCGTCCTGCAACAAATTTAAGTCACTTTTCCTGTAATTCTATTTTGCGTGTACTTTCCATGATTCTCTTGATTTTGATATCTTCTTCTATTGCGAATTATTTATTATATCACGTATCGTAAACCACGTAAAATACTGCACATAAAAGTTGCCTGCATTCTTCAATACAGTAAAAAAATATTTATTATATGCGTGTATCGATAATACTATATACTGCAGTTGGGAGAACTAATTTTCTTCATGAGAAAAGCAAACTTTGCTGATGGATAGTGTCCTATTCCTTGAAATGATACTGTACATATCTGCGATCGGGGACATATTACATGGCGCACTCTTTATAATCTCTTTGGGACGCGGACGTCTTCAGAATTTATATGACACATAACTAGTCTGGTAATATAACTGAATTATAAAATTGTAATATTAAAGTGACACGTACACGATGGCGTAACTTCCTCGCGTTTCCTACAAATTCGCCATTTCTACAGAATGCCGCAAATGGTAACATTGTTGCGCCATCGGTCGGCGCAATGTCTGTGGTTACAAACTCAATGCTAAATATTGCAATCCTAGGTTTTATTAGTGATTCTAAATTTTGGAAACCTTCGTGCAATACGCATATTTAATTACTTATTTAGCATGTTTAGGAGAAACTATTAAATGCTTGTATGCAATATAAACATGTACAAATTACAGAGAAATTAAGCAATTTAAAATTCTTTTCACCATGACTAAGCTTCTCAAGAAAGTTACTGGTTTATCTATGTAGGTATTTTTATGCCTTAAAAATTCAATATAATTATTCGTATGGGCAGAGATTACCCTAGTATCAGGGTTATTGGAGCTGCCCAGTAGACCTCTACCATGGCTTCACGACTGTTGCCTAACCTGCCGTGGATTTCTCTTGGCGCCTCGGTAAACATACTCTGGGATGGCACTGGATTTATTTCAACATCTCTAAAACCTATATATGTTTATTCAGTAAATTAATTTATCGTTTAAAAGAAAAAATCATCTAAATTAGCCTAAACTATGGGGCTTCGAAAAATTCCTCTGCATCGTCGGGAGGTTAAGTGCCCAGAAGATGCCGGCAATGCTGATTCTTTGACCCCAAAAAGACCAACTCTCTGGTCACGGGAAGCGTCGATCAAACGTTTCGAAATTTCCCGAAACAATAAAAGTGCGTTAGGTCCTAGCATTTCTTGAAGTTGTATAAAGTTAAGTACAGGTGGGGGGCGTAGAAGTAGACTTGAGTGAATATCTATCAGAGGCCAGCAGTTTCTTTCTGAGGACTATGACCATCAAACCCATGAACTACGGGGTATCCATTCCGCCACGGCACCGTGTTTCTTAGAACCGAATGAATACAATCCATTTGATGCGCAATTATCATAAATAACGCAATAAAGTCTGAACGCCATCTTACCGAAACCTAGACGATTAGTTCTTTAACCCTTAGTCGGACAGTGATACAATAGTTACCGCTATAGAACAAGAGCTTAAAACCAATGAATGAAGTAATGACCGATTAAGTGTTAATTTGCTAAATTAAATTCAGATAAAAATCAATCAGCGCACCAATTAGGCTAATATTTATTATCGCATTAGTAACTCTATCATCGATCACTAATTAGTTGTTTGAGTAACGAGTTTCACACCAAGTATTTGCGCCTGCGACTCCCAGCAACATCTGCGCCGTCTCACTCTCCAAGAAAGTGTTACTACGGCTACGTCAAGTGCGTTGTTCCGGCCCGCTGCGGATGGTTGCCCAACACACAGCTATGCTACTCATAACGCATATATAACCAACTCACTGTTTACTCATTACATTTTTTTACGCTAATCTGTAGTAATTGGGAGCGTGGTCTACAGTTAATATCGCTTTAATTTTCCCGTTTGCTGCGATCATGCCAATATTTGGTTGACATTGTAATCTATAAAAGAGTTGAAATCTATAAAATCGGGTTACAAACATTAGATATTAATAACGCTCTCTCATTTTGATTTATGGATAGAAAAACACCTCTTCCTCCAAAATAGTTATTTAGAGAATTTTTATTAAGTTCCGGTAATCTTGAACTTGATGCGGATAGCACAGGACTGGCAATTTTGGAAACCTTTGGGGAGGCCTTTGTCCAGCAGAGAACGTCTTTTGGCTGATATCTTGATGATGACGAAACTTGAAAAGCATGAGCATAAAATTGCGGATAACAACTTTGTGAATGAGATCCAACCCCATATTAACGACTTTTAATTTTTTTTTTTTCATGAACATGAACAAACTATGCGAGCAGCAACAATTAAAAACTTAAAACTCCGTATTTGATAAAGAAGTATCCTTTTGATTAATAATTTTCAAACAAACTATATCTATCGTTAGCCGATTACGGTATAAAATGTGACTCTTGAAGTATTGTTCCCATCCATGGGCATTTTTATTTTTTATTGTATATTGATTTTTTATTGTATCATGATTTTACGCGTCTTATAGGCAAACCAAAATAACATTATCTCTTTTCCGATTATGTCGACCTCAATTTCAGTCATAAATGCTATTTTGACCTCACTTTTATTCAATAAAAATTTTATTGATCGCTATTTTTGTGATTAAAAATATTTTTATATACCTCCACACAACAGCAAATATGTGTTGATACATGAATTCTTACCATCACTTAGTGTTGTAAAAACCTAATTATTCCTGCATAAATATTAGAGGTTAGAATTAGAATACAAATTACCCACAAAAAACCATTTGAAACCAGTTCAAAAGCAATCATTACGCACAATAGTGAGAAAACTAATGTACAGACGCCAGCACATCCAGTTACCCCAATCT
This sequence comes from Pseudoips prasinana, assembly GCA_951640165.1. Taxonomy (NCBI): domain Eukaryota; kingdom Metazoa; phylum Arthropoda; class Insecta; order Lepidoptera; family Nolidae; genus Pseudoips; species Pseudoips prasinana. Next base: position 24,282,141 of record OX621246.1, read on the forward strand.
GTCAAATTTGCTTTATAGACTTTCAACTTTATCACATAAGCATAAGGTTCACATTAATTTGGGGAAATTTGACAGATTGGGGTAGCTTGATGTGGTGTCTGTACTAAAGTTACAATTTATTTCCGAGTGTGTACACGATTCGACTCCTTCCTCCGAGCTCGAGCAGTCACGCATCGAACTTGATAATAAGTTTTTTATCTAAATACCTTGAAACCAGACATTCGTAACGTAAAACAAATCGTGGGATGACATTTAGAGGAAAATTGCGTAGGTATAACCACTTACAAAAATCGCTTGAGAACTTGGCGCGAGTATTATATCAGACCCTGAGAAAGATAATTGTAGTTCTCCTTCACTAGAACACAAAGAGGCAGTCAAGGGTAATACTTTTACTTGAACATGTAAGTAGTGATTTTTCAGCCCATCTTCAGCACAATTCAACAAATTCACTAATTTGTCTACGCACAACTTTCTATTGCGAATATGAACTGTGATCTTTGGCAAATCGATCGTGATATTATGTTAAACTAACTGACTCTGCAGACTTCGTACTGCTTCAATCGATAAATTAAAGACCTAAACTTTTGTTTTAGAAAACATATGAGATAAAGAAAAGGGTTGTCGGCAATTATTCGAATTTTTCTCACCTTTTAAACCATCCACGAACATTTCTAGACCAAGAGAAGATAAATCCGTTCAGCCGTTCTCGAGTTTCAGCGAGACTAACGAACAGAAATTAATTTATATTGATATAGATAGCTTGCAACCAATGTCTGGAGTAGTTTATTACACAAATCTTGTACCAGGAACCACATCCGTGGTTTTAAGTGGTTTTGCTATACCTATTAATAGAACTAAGTATAACAGCCTTTAAGGCCCTGTACCCTCAAAATATAGCCGTGTATGAGGCTCTAAGCTTGTTATATTGCACTACCAGGTGGGAAGCAGAGAACTTCTAGAGTTCAAGGCAGTTGTCGTGACTACCTGGGAAGTGCCTGAGCCACAGCGCTAACAGCCTTTTCACAGTGTGACAGTCTTGATCCTGGCTTACAGGAGTTGCAGCAGGTGTCTAAAAAGGACTAGATATGAACTGTTCCACGAACAATTTGCACCTGACTGGCCTATTGCACTTGTGGTTAGTGACCATGAGCGCTAAGCCAGAGGTCCTATTGTTTGTTCGATCCCCACACAGAATAAATCCTTGTGTGATGAGTACATTTTCTTTTTATGTCAGAGCAAGTGGGTCACCTGATGGTAAGTGATAACCGCCGCCCATAGACACTTGCCGGCCTTTAACAGTCAGCAAACAAGTGTTATATTTTTCTAAAGTATGTTTGTATTTAAAAAGTATGTTTATCAGTTGTTTAGGTGCCGTCGTACAGGCTCTGTCTAGTTTGGGGTTAGGTGGCAGTGTGTTAGTCGTCCCAAGATATTTTAATAATGCTCACAAAAACTTGACTCAAGTGCTATGAAGATTGTTTTATTAATTGTCATTGAACGATAATGTCTGTCCATGTAAGGACTGAACCCTAAAACAGATGGTAATCGTTAGTGACGCAACGGAACGAAACCATCGCTTGTCACAACACAAAATGAATAATAAAACAGAAGTCTAATTTTGTATAAGCTTTATGTGACATACCATTTTTGTGCATGCTATGTTAAATGGTACAGTGGACGTCATATCAGTAGACACACTTTAAACTCCATGGCGTCTTTATTACGTAGTAATAAAGGCGGTTTTCGTAGTAGTATCTTCAGGACCTTCAGACGATGATAAAAAATAATTCACCTAATCATGATTATTCATTAAGTTGTCGATGACCTGAATGCAAGTCTAGAAGAGTTCCTAGTATCTAGCCATATAAGAGTTCTTTCACTTACCTTTCAGGCGAATTCGCTCGTACTCGTTGGTCGAACTCGTACAGTTGACGCCAAGTTTGCACTGAGAAAGCCATACTTACTACCTATGTACTAAATCAGCTGTCAAGGGCGAACCTAGGTACGTGCCGTGGCGTAGACTGTATACTCACTTATTGAATCGTTAGTTTAAAAAGTTTCCAATCAATAATAAGTTTAACAAAGTGGGTGAAATACAAGTACAAGGACACTATTGTAGGTGAAGTTAGTTTAAGAGTTTTAGGTGATTAATGATTATACGGTATAAAGAAAATAACACAAAAGATTCAAGTAAAACAAATAATTATAGCCCATATTTACAATAGACTTAAAAAATCATATAGTTTTAAAGCTCAAACATACATATTACAGAGTTTGATTCGTTTAAATTTATTTAAAAACTAAAGCTAATTTTGTTGTAATTACAGAGCATAATTAAGCCTTGTTATAAACTTATTATAGGTACATATGTATAATATACCTGTAAGTAGGCATATAGGCATATGATCTTCCGTGCTTGGCAACTTACAATAATTTTACCTTCATCTTCAGATATAAGCAATTTTTAAACTTCTGTGTTTTAATGGTATTGCGGTCGTGTCTGTCATGTGTACATAGTTATTTTATAGACATTTATAAATTATCTACACTACATGCAATAGCTTTAATAATAGGTACATAATTTTGTGTTCAGGTTTCGGACGTCATTGTACACTTATTGTATTTTAAATATCGTACCTCACTTCACAATCAACATGTATTGTGTCAATCTGTCACCAGCCCCAAATAAAAAAATAATTATGTGCCTACGTCCTTAACTTAAAAAAAATATTAGTTACATGTGTTAATGGCAAATACGGAAACAGAACGGAGGTACAGATGTACCATATTGCCATAACCTATAATTGACAGTAGTGTAATGATTGTATCGAAGCTGTTGACGAAGTTATTTCCAGTCGTTTGCGTCCACTACCGAGCAATCTAATAATTTAATAACGGCCAGTGTTTCACCAGCCATTGTCTGTTCTATTGTGGATAATTCATAGCTCGCGGTATAGTGACCGGTCCAGTGTCCACCACTGCGTTTGTTGATGCGTCAGTACATCGCGGCGGCTCGCACGATACCGAACGCGGAGCCGCGAACGCCGCGTGCCATTTCGAATATCGAACACATTTTTCATTTTTAATTAATCAACAGGTTCATTCTTTTTGGTGCTATGGAATGATTTAAATAAAGTGATGTGTAAAGTTTAAATAATTGTGAGTGATTTCATGTGACCGGATTCGGAGTGAATTTTTAATAACAGTCATTATTTGTTGGTAAAGCTGGAGCGGAACGGTGTTTACATGCATTACAGAAAGCGACCCTACAGGTAGATATAATCAGTACTATTTTACTGTACGCAATTTCATTAAATGTATATTTAAAATGTTTTATTTTAGATTCACTGTAAATTAATTAGACCAAATACTATAGATAAAACCCGAATAATAAATACAGTAGGTATGTTTAATGAAAATAAAAACTAATGAAATTTATGCTGAATTTACCTCCGTTTTATTGAGTTATATACCTACTCATTGGATACTGATCATCATTATCAACTTTAAATCTAAAATTAAATGTGTTTTGTTTCTTCGCCTTCGAATTTCCTTTGTTAAAGCGAAGAATATTTGACGTCTCAATGATTTCAATGATCATAGACATGATTTATATGAATCTCGAGATCTTAGATATTACAACACTTTTACTAGTAACAAAAACAACGTGACGTAATCAATGGTTTAGCTGTTGTTTTATTGTCAAAGCAAGTGCTGTGGACAACGGAGTATAGTACGCAGGGATATTTATCGTCGACACAGCATTGTCTTTATTAAATGAATGGCATTATTGTATGCTGTCATAATTAAAATCACTTTGAAAATGATTACCGTTGTTTTATCTGTAAAATCCTGACTAATGTTTAATGAAAAAAAATAAAAGTAATTTTTCACTCATATGTCTCATATGTGACTCCAAAAACTAATAATTTCCCCCAATTCTATTTAATGCCAACTGATCTAATTTATTAGAAACATTCCAACGTAGTTCTTATGAAAAGGATAAGGCATCTTTAGTTGTGTGAATTCAGTTATGACTCGAAATATTGAAGCAAAATCAGCGACACATAAGAACCTGTGCCTATGCGCCTGGTGAGCATAGTTGGTGCGCATTTTATTATTTAATAGGCAGCCTTAAGCAGGTTTAGTAATTTGACAGTTCTATATATGTCTTGCTCTTTTCACACGAGCTATATTAGAGAGAGATGCAATGGAATTTAATTACGTTAGTGGGGTAAAAGGCATAATCGCAAGCAATTATAAAAATGTCTTTGAGCTAGACATTTAAATGGTAAAATAATACCCTGCATCATTATAGTTATTTGAATTTAAAATGTTTGTTGAACTACTTTTTTTATACAACTTAGTTGGCAAACAAGAATACGGCCCACCTGATGCTAAATGGTCACCGTAGCCTACGAACGCTTGCAATACCAGGGGCATCATTAGCGCAATGCCGACCCTTTAGAAACCTTTTTGAAGGGCCTCATGCTGTAGTGTTTTGGGAACACCGTAACAGGGAGTTCATTCCACAACCTGAACGTACGTTTTACAAATTGTAGCTCTTATTTTCATTGTAGTTAAAAAGACCACGCCATAAAATCTAATTTATGAGTCATGTTCCAAAAAGGTTGATGTTCAAAAATTTATTGACCGTAATTTAAATGTCATGTAATGTCCTTCATTATTTAACACGTAATTGGTAAATTCATCTGTTGCTATATAATTTCTTCCCACGTTTATCAGAACCTATCGAATGAAGATGACAAGTCTATCCATCTTTGATATGTCAAGGATCTACCTCTAATTACGTATGTATTTTGGTTTCTATAGTTCGATGCATCTTATCTGCGTAGGTATCTGTAAACGCATACAGTACCTACGTCTTCTGAAATTTACGTGCTTCGGAAACATACTGGCCCTCACTTTCATTTTTCAATTCTCACCAATTATTGAACCGTTCAAATTAATCAGGTCATAATTACTGATAATTCACAGCACTTTGATATGCTAAGATGCGTCCATTTCAGAACAAACAAAACCCTTGTTCCAGTTTTTCCACTCTATTTGAATAGGTTCGAGGTTTATAATTGTTAAACCACGATCAAAGTTAATCACACCAAATCAATATAGACGTGATATTGTGTAAATTGATATTTTATTTAAAGACGTGCGTACGTTTTACTAGTGAAATGAATACCTGTGTCGCGGGGTAGGTACTTTACTAACATATAATTAACGGACACAAATCGCACCCAGACTCAGAGCCGGAACTACTACTGGGTCACACAAATAGTGGTCCTATGCGGGCGAGAGTCTGCTGCGCTGCGCCACGTTACGGCAGTCTTGCATCGTTGTGCAACAAAACCCGCAACTAGTGTACCATCAAGTCCTCTCTGACTATATAGAGACCCCCTTCGATCCTCAATAGAACGAGCAGCCCGCCACTTTTCTTAGTTCGTAATTTAATTTGCTATTTGCCTAGCAACCCCGCTCACATCTATTGTCCTGACTAAAAGACATGTTAAGTAAAAGAAAATATTTATAATTTGCTAGTCGGTAGTTCGTTTTTTGCTACTAAGCTACATCAGTTCTGTAAATTTTTGTTTATACGGTCACTTTGTTGTAATGAGCTAAGTATTCGAGACCAGAGATTCATAAAAGAATTACAACATGATATATTTTAACTGTTACGAATGTCAACAACCGAGTAACAACATCGTCAATAACGGAAATGGTGATGTTGTAGAGGATGAGGTATGCGGCTTATGCGGGCGTTAACTTAGTCGAGAACCTCACATTACGGGACTACAGTCTCTTATTTATGTTCATAATAAAATCCCAGCATCGTCGCCGCTAAGTACCTATTCACTGCGTGGATTTGCGTGAATGTTTTGGACATCAAGTAATAACTATATCCCTGTAAGGAGAACTGCAGATGATTTTGGTGACTGTAGACTTAGCTCATTACGGAATGGATTCTTAGTACTTCTCTGACTGGTCCTAATCAAACGAAATCGAACTTCAAATGTGTCAAAATTTAAATGTTCGTTTGTAAATGAGTCGTAGCTTGAGCATAAGAACTGGGCATCAGGTTTGTTTACTATAGTAGATTCATGTCCAATCCAATATTTTCGACATACGTTTGAAACTCTATCGTGTATAATTGAAGAATATGGATTAAATGGAAAAACACAATTACATTTATGCATCTGCTTGTAGCATTAAGTGTAACACGAACCAATGATTTTCAAACCAGTAAAAATAGCTATTATAATACATTGGAAACTATTACTTATAATGCACTAGATTTTTTGTATGATGTTAACAGTTATCCTTCACTGGTTCACAAGAAAAAAGAAGGGAGCAGGGGGTCTCAAACCATCTAGAATACTTTAGTGTGTCTATCTAGGGAAATATCAAGCGCACAACCAATGGGTTTTCGTTCTGCATGAGGCAAAGAAGTTCCACCCGGCCACCTTTTCTGACTTCTGGCTACAACCGCAAGATACACCTACCAGAAAAATGACAATCTCACTTTTTGGTCCTGAGGTGAATACGGAAACGTTTATTACTTAATAAGTTTTTCATACGATTCATAAAAGCACAGGTTGATCAAGCTGCTATACCATGTAGGGTCTTAAGTGTAGTCCCCAATAACAGTTATGAATCGAGTTTTAAACCAGTATACGCAACTTCCTCTTTTATTTTCTGCAAATTACAATGTTATGAAATCTTAATGATCTCGTTTTGCCTCCAAATTACGTGGCATCTTCCGTTTCATATTAGGGTTAAACATAAATATTATGCGTACCACTGTGAAATAATCATTACTATTAAGTGTTCGTGTATTTTATGCGATAAAGTTGTCTTGGTTTAGCAGTAGTCCATTTATTGTTTAACCGCAGATAGCGTGGTTCAAAATTCTAATTCCTAGCACGTACGGCATCATAAAGATGACCTTTATGGCTTTAAGAGTTAAAGACTATGTTCAGCTCTCAGTTTTGTGCTGATGTATCTCCGGCTGTGTTGGTTTGCAGACCCATCCATTAAATGAGTCCTACGTGGGAATACAGGAATACCTGTAATGCGACTTCGATCATAATAACTGATCAAAAACGTTGTTGAACGTGTTTACGAATACGTACGTATATTGCATAGATTGTATATGTTAACAGAATGCTTGTTATTTGTTTTTATTTGTGATGTTATTGTTTATTTTCTGCTGCTGTTTATTCTATTTACAGCGGAAATTTGTGTATATCTTTTTCGCTTCTGAGACCTTTGTATTTAGGAGTTGTATGCTAAGGAATTTGTTACGCTTTCATAATCTGTGAATAACTTAATGACTTCCCTCTTACATTATGAAACACCCTTAATATTTTAATAGTTAAACTTAGCAATATATCTCTTTTAGTGTTCGCTTCTTCGAGCGATGCGCACCGCCTACTCCCACTTTAGTTTGGCAATTCAGGATATGCCGGTTACTTTGATTAGTCTTTCTGATTCAATCATGCAGACTGAGCGTAGTTCCCACCATTGCTGTTCGGGTTACCTTGAACATTCTTATGAGGTCCGTAAGAAACGACGACTCTGTTCCGTGTCATCTCAGCTATTAACACAGATCGAACTAACATTCGACTTGTGACACTGTGGTTTTTGGGACGTGTTGTCGCACATGCCATTCGAGGGGTTTGTCTCATCCTGGATAATGTGTGACATTACATTGTTGATGTGAATTGTAATGTTGGATATTGATATACTAGAAGGTTTAAAATGGGATTGTTCTTACTATTTCTAGAGCGCAACTTACATAACCTGATATATTTTTTGACACTGGCAACAGTTTAATCAACCCCAGCTCGTGATCGCTCTCAATTTCTCCGGACATTATGCCTTTCGACTGTACATAGCTCAGCATTTTAATTTGACCGATATTTTTAATAAGGAGACAAGAAAAATATTCAAAGAAACGATACGATATGTCGCATTAAATAAAGTGAGTATTAAAATGGCTGCTCTATACGGATCATATTTGATATTCAACATAGATACTTGGATATTGTAATAGGTTATTTAATAGAGCTACGAAATACTCCATCGACGGAACGTATTACAACAATAAATAGGTAAATTCTTCGAATAGATGTCTAACGTAATACAAGGCAACTATTAAGTAAATTACATAAATTATAATTAGGTATTACTAAACTAGTTGAACTGATTATATCCCATGCTTACTCAATCGTCAAATTAAGCAAGTATTTAAAATACAAATAGAAATAAGTAGAAATTAATAATTAAGGCTTAAGTGGACGGCGCAATTAGTAACAGTTTGTTATCAACAATTCCGAAGGAACATATTTTCGATATCAGTTGGATTCCCACCGGACGATTTAATTTCTAATTTCCTAGTATTTTATTTATTACTTAATATCTTGAATGCTTTAAATTTAATATTGTTCTATTTTTCAACGCGTTCGTATATCGAATTAAAGATATCATTAGAGTGGTAGCAACGTCGTCACTTTCTTGCACAATTTCACGGCGCACGCGCACCTACCTATATTTCATTTGCAGCCTTGCGATTTCTCCGACACTCCCCTACTCCCCACGGACATCCTGACTTACTAATGATACAGTTGACAAACCATGGAAATGAGCCAATGAGTGCGTGTCTATTAGGTACCCTTTCTCCGTCAGTATTGCAACAGAAGCCTTCATTGATTGATACATATGGTTCGGTCTACAGTGGGCACTTTGACCTTGGCAGCGACTGCTTTTTACCTAGGCAATAAGGCGACTACACGTGTGGCCCAGCGGCTAGAACAGTCGCCTCGCCGCTTCGTGTCCCGGGTTCAATTCCCGCGCCGGACAAATATTTGTGTGACCCAATAGTTGTTCTGAGTCTGGATGTAATTTGTGTCCGTCTACTATGTTTTTAAAGTACACCGCGACAGAGGGATTATACGCCATAGTGCGGGCGTTGTCTTTTAAAAAAAAAGAGACGTGCATTGATTGATACATAATGGTTCGATCTACATGACGTCAGTAGGCACTTTGAACTTGGCATCTACTGCTTTTTACCTAGCAATAAGGCGACTGTACCTACGTGTGGCGCAGCGGCTAGGACAGTCAGAGGGAAGAGATTCCCTGTGTCGTCTTTGTACGGGTGTTGTCTTTAAAAAAGAAAGAAACGTTCACTGATTGATACTTGATAGGTACATAAGTCTACATCACATCAGTGGGCATTTCAACCTAGGCAGCGACTCCTTTTTACCTAGTCAATAAGGTTGGTTTTTGTAGTGGTAGTGCGTGCTGTAATGTGCTGTCGCCTGACTGAAATATTGCCAAAGCAAGTTTGCGACGATGGGATTTAATATGATGTTTCCTTCACCATTAGAAGATACCAATATGCATAATGGGATAAACTAATGACCCTACTAGCCAGCTACCAGTTTTCCTGCATTCCGTTGAGCCTATTTGAGAGCCAGTGCTTGGGTATTTACCTACTTGATTTTATTTGTTTCATACGTAGACTTATACATATAGGTCAATGGTTTCATACGAAACCGTTTTTTCTTTTAAAGACGACGCCCGCACTAGTCAATGTATTCCCTGTGTCGCGGGGCACTTTACATACATATAGGTAATAGACGGACACAAATTATATCATTAATTTTTACCTTATTGTTTTTATTTCTACAGGCACGAGGGCGTATGGACTTGTTTCTTTGCTTGATCATTATTTTATTATTCATGCTCCTTTTATATGGTTCAGTTTAGGGTTGTAACGGATCTTCGCCTCCGCTTCCGTTACTGCGGAAGTTCCGCATGAAATCGTACCTTCGCCTCCGCCTCGGCTGTTTTTTTGCGGAGTTATAACGGAGGTTTATTTACGGCATAATCATATATCTCTGCATCACCCAAAGGTCGACTGGCAGAGAATGCCTTTGGCATCAATTCCACCTTTATCATCATCATCATCATCATATCAGCCGAATGACGCCTACTGCTGGACAAAATGGATGATCTGTCCTAGGTAAATAATATAGTTCTCTACAACTTCGAGTGCAGTCTCCAACCTTAAGTAGAGTGGGTGCAACATGGATGTTCGACATTATTTTCGTCTTATCCATGTTAATTTTAAGACTCACTTGTTGAGAGACTATCCTGAGGCCATTGAGAATTGTACCGAGGTCTTCTAGGGTCTCAGCCATGACTACTATATTTTCGGAAAATTGAAGGTAGGTGATGTACTCGCCATTGACATGGATGCCAAATCCTTCCCAGTCCAAAAGCTTGAAGACATCTTCCAATGCAGCAGTGAACAGTTTCAGAGATATAACATCTCCCTGTCTCACACCTCGCTGCAAGTGGATAGGTTCCCAGTTCCGGTCCGGGAGTCGCACTGACATAGTGGCGTTTTCATATAAACACTTTAACACCTCGATATACCGGTAGTCGATTTGGCATTTTTGGAGAGACCTCAGTGCGGCCCAGGTTCTGATCGAATCAAAGACTTTCATAGTCCACAAACACTAAGCATAATGGCTGGTCTCTTCGGTTTTATTTATGTGGTCTATGGTACTAAAGCCTTTATGGAATCCGGCTTGTTCGGGAAGTCGTCAAACCTGCGTGCGAGACGATTCGTAATGACTCTCGAAAACAACTTGTAAACATGGCTCAGCATTGTGATGGGTCTGTAATTCTTCAAGAGGGTTTTTTCACATTTTTTGAAGAAGAGTACCGACACACCTCTGTGCCATACTTGTAGCGTTTGACCTTCTAGTATGACGAAGCTCAATAACTTCTGAAGGGCCCGTAGAAGAGCAAGAAGCTGTAACTTGCTGTAACTCCATCATCACCAGGCGCCTTGTTGTTCTTAAGCTGTTTGAGAGGGATTCTTATCCCGCACATGCTGACGTCCAGGATGTCTTCGGTGAAGTCATATAAAACAAGTATAAATTTAATGTAAATAGTAAAAATTAAATGAAGAAGTAAAATATTACAATTATATTAAATGAAAATGTGTGTGTGTGTGAGAGAGTGATTGAATGGGTGAGTGTGTGTGTGTGTGTGTGTGTGTGTGAGAGAGAGAGTGATTGAATGGGTGTGTGTGTGTGTGTGCGTGCGTGCGTGCGTGCGTGCGTGCGTGCGTGCGTGCGTGCGTGCGTGCGTGCGTGCGTGCGTGCGTGCGTGCGTGCGTGCGTGCGTGCGTGCGTGCGTGCGTGCGTGCGTGCGTGCGTGCGTGCGTGCGTGCGTGTGTGTGTGTTGTGGAAGACTGCGCATTACAAACCGATGTGTAATAGTTCTTCAGTTTGACTGTAGTTTTTAGGATGAAGCCTATTTAAAATGGTAGCTTTACATCTCGAATAGGTCATGTTTAAAACACTCTTATTATTATTATAAAATCTTGAATACAGAAAGGGTCCAAGATAAGCAAAGCATTTATGTGCAAAAGAAGAACGCATTTTTGGTCGATCACATTTGAGAGTCCTGTGTGATGACCGTGCTCTATGTATCGCGACCTTGTGAAATCGAAGCACACTTGAGGTAATGAATAATTGCCTCACACGGAGAAGGTTGCATTCCAAGTATAGAGAATCAGTAGAGTAGCGCCAAGGCTTTTTGTGTATAATTTTCAGGATCGTTCGCTGAGCTCGTTCGAGTTTAAGCAGGTCAGTCTTATTAGCGGTGCCCCAAACTGGTATACAGTAGCTCAAAATAGATTGACATAAACTAAAGTACATGGATCGAACCAATTTGAGAAAACCCTCGCAATAGATCTTAATTTCTTGAAAATATGAGATAGTTTCCTTACACGTTTAACAAGTGCCTCTATCTGACTTTTCCACGTAAGTTTTTCGTCTATTAATATACCTAGGTATTTTATTGAAGATACTTGTTCTAAGACTTGGCATTGGCACTTAGTGACATGATTATTATAGCTATTGCATTCATGGATTATAATTTCCAGTGGTCTTTCTGGCGCAGACCGACAAGAGACTCTGAAGCTAACAAATTTTGTTTTATTGGTATTTAGCTTCTCTATGAAGTAAAATTGAAATTGCCCCACTTTCAGCTCATTCTTAATTTATTGAGATTAAAAAAATATTAATATTACTCATAAAATACTATTTTTTCACATCCACTTTCACCTTCGCATTCGCATCCGTTAACCTCCGCGTCCGCGGAGGTGAAATCCGTCATCTTCGCATCCGCCTCCGCCTCCGCTAAGAGGCCTCCGTTACAACCCTAGTTCAGTTTCCCTGTAAAGGTTAACATTATTCGCTTCTGACTTATAAGTCCATGAATAAACTTAATTTTCGCTTGACTGTGCTTGACCTACTATCCTATGATTAAACGAATGCATATTTTACTAAATTGATTCATGGGTACATGTAGGGGGTAGACGATAAAATAAAAAATGTCATTTTCGCTAAGTAACCAAACTTACGACGGGCGTCAACGTATAAAACGAATGTACTAATGATATATGCTTATTAATATATAGATACTAGTGATACTGAATAATTATAAAAGTAATATATAATTCTATGGAAATTACCAATAACGCGTTACATAATTACATTAATTACTGATTAAAAATAAAACGAAAACGATTCCAAGTTTGTTTTTCTCCAACCGTTTGCAACAACAATATTTACATGGGAAAATTGCGTCTTTTGAAGTATGTTAATAATGATTATGCTTTAAAACAAAATTAACCCTTTACACAATGAATTTCACTATTAAGTACCTAGGTATCGTAGATATACCACAATAGTTACAACACACACTTGATTGGCCGACGCGACATCATGCGTCAGTTCAAATCAGATGTGACCAAAAGTAAATTATGTAAATACGTTTGATTTTTTGTGATAATGCGGAAATAATTATTAAGAATATATTAAAGTGTCAATAACAAAAAATATATCTCGGCTACCTTAAATTCAATTCAAGGATGATGTAGGTTGTTAAGATACTTTAAATCAATTTTGTTTTACAATTGCTTCCTAATGAGGTATTTCTCAACACTGAAAATAAAAATGCCCATGTAAATTGAACGTCTCTAAAACCATGAACAATCATAAGTGGTCTACTTGAAGCATTCTTTCAAAATACATACAATATACATGACTCAGTATGTTGTACGCTCAGTTTTAACTTTAACCGCGACATATTCAGAATCATCATGTGATCCGGTTAATTTTTGGGGCATTGGTTCGTTGTAAACTTGAAAGCGCCATGTGTGTGTGGAATACTCATGAGAGCACTTATGTGCTTTTACTTGAAAAGATTCAGAAGGCTTTTCTGAGGTACCTTTATAAACACCTTAATGGATACTATCCATTCATGTATCCCACAAAATTTCTGTTAGGCTGTCTGGGATATAATTCATTGGAAGTCAGGCGGAATACATGTCAACTTGCAGTAATGTGTAAGATTCTGCGGGGAAAAATTGATGCACCAGATCTCCATGTTGAGCTGTGTCGAGTCTTTGTTCCTGATAACTATCGTCGTCTTCGCCGCCATGAATTGTTTGCCGTGCCACGTTGCCGTACCGTAGCGCGCGCTAAGTCACCTATACCGCGCAGCCTCACAGCACTCAACGCTTTCCTGTGTGCCAATCCTGACCGTGATTTGTTTGCGGATGGATGGTCGGAAATATTGTCAGAATGTTTGCGTTTCTGTGAGAATGATGTATGATTGTGTTTTAAAATCAATGTTTGTTTTTTTCTTATTAATGTTTTAATTGATTATTGTAATACTTATCTTTAATTACTGTAATTGGTGTTCTACCGTTTTAATTAAAGTAAATAAATAAATAAAATAAAATAAAATAAATATTAAACGTATAAATAACTAAATCATGACCGATCTATGAGTATACTTGTACCGAATATATTTAATAATATTGTGTAAATAATATTGTATTAAGCGTGTCATCTGATGGTAAGTGATCACCGCCGTCCATGAACACTTGTAACACCAGAGAATAGGCTCACTTCTTGAAGGTTTCCATATCATGCCGGATACGAAATACCTCCGCAGTTAATAGATTCCACAGAGTGGTATGCTTAATCTGTACTTGCCGCTTTGAAGGTAACGTAAATATTAGATATATAATTATATGCCAAATTACATTCATCATCATCAAATCGTTATATCGTCGTATCGCCTAATATCGTCCACTGCTGAAAAAGTCTCCATTTGGAGAGGTTTGCCATAGTAACCGCGCTTGGTATGCGAGTTGGTGACCGCAGTTAAGTGGTAGCTAGTACACAGGTGGTGGTGCTGCCCGACTACCTGGTGTATCCCTTAGTCGCCTTTTAAAACACCAACGGCAAGATATCCTGTCCTACGTGTTATTCTTTCCTGGCGAGAATTCACACGGCATCTGCCTAATACGGTAGCTTAGTTGGTAGTGATCCTGCCTACGAAGCTGGTGGTCCTGGGTTCGAATCCCGGTAAGTGCAAATATTTGTGTGATGAGCACGAATATTTATTTCTGAGTCATGGATGTTTTCTATGTAGGTATATAAGTATTTATCTATCTATATAAGTATGTATATCGTCGCCTGGTACCCATAGTACAAGCTTTGCTTAGTTTGGGGCTAGGATGATCTGTGTGACATTGTCCCCAGATAGTATTAATTACATTTAGAAGATATTATTCTCAATATACGGGGAGCGTAATAAAAAATACCTATGCGTCAACTTTACCCACGCGTGCGGAACCACTGGCAACAAACAAAACTAGTTTCTAGATAATTACAAAGAAATTTACTTTGAAGTCCTGATACCGGTATGTAGAAAACACAAGTGTTAATAACTAGTTAATTAGAATTGTAGTCGTAGAAGCGGTGCTCTCGACTCAATTGGGCTACAACGGCTATTCTTAAGGGAGACATGGAAAGTAAGCAAGACACAATATTATGGTACTCCTGTACTGTATATATTCCATTCTTTCCTTGTTTACACAAATACTTTTGCTGATGGGACGTCTACCTTCTTTCTTTCTTTATCGTATGGGCAGTGGTTATCCTGGTGTCAAGAGTTGATCAAGTCGCCCAGCAGGAACCTCCGAAGCATGGAGACGCTCAGCAATTACACCACTTTAACAGTCGCACGTTTAAAGACTGATCGCGTGGAAAATTGTTTGCCCACACCGGTCACAATAAATGTCGCTATGAACGTCTCTGGGACGGTTAGCTGACAAGAGCAGGGAGAGAACAGACGCAGGACCGACCGGCTTTACGTGTTTGCCATGGCACGGGAGTGTAACACTACCTATTTCCTAACTCCAGGTTGATGTTGTAAGTTTTCCTTGGCAGTAAAATCCCAGTAGGTTTAAGATCAAATTTTCTGTGGTTGAACACGCTTTCCTTTTACCAACGAGGCAGTATTTAAATTATTTTAGTGGTAAAATTGTAACTTGGTGCGTGGCTACGCTAGTGTTGACCATCAAAACAGTTACAGCATTAAATATTTCAGTTGACAAAACTGAGTAAACACAGTTTCTCTACGAAAACCGTCCTTACTTTTTACAAAAAAACGTTTTCAAGGTGAAAGGGAATCCACCAACTAATAAAGAAGTCCATCATGCCATTATGCAGTTAAATATCAGTAAATGCAGAATATTAGCTTTGATTGAGATTAAATTTAAAATGATACCACACTAAAGACTAGGTGACAATTTGTAGTAATTGACCATATAATCTAGCATTGTTCATCCCTCTCATAATCCGATGGGAAGGCTTTCAGGCACCACGACCGGGAAGATATCAGGTAGAATATAGAAGTAATCATCAAAAGGAGAAGAAAGTCACGTATCTAAATGCCAATTGGAAACTGCCAACTCATGCTAAGGGGTTATCGTAGTCTTTGACGTTAGTTAAGATAGGTACACATGTCTTCAACCATGCGTTGTCGACCGTTTGTCCACTCCATGAAGAGATTTGGCGAACTGACTCACACCCAGGTTAACAGCAGTAACAAAATAATGGAGTGTATTGAACATGGAGTTACTTCTCCAGTCAAGCTGCTCGAAAAAATGCTCTATAAGCACAATATGTTGACTGTCTCGTTGGTCTAGAGGTAGTGTGTTTAACCGCAGAGAACGAGGTCCTGGTTTCAAATCCTGGGACGGGCTAAAAAAATGTGAGCCGTCACGGGCGCCGGGCAGATGTGAAACATCGACATTATTTTGTAAAAGTAATATGCAGAAGTCGAAGTCGCAGTCGCAGTCGAAGTCGAAGTATAAGTCGCAGTCGAAGTCAAAGTCGAAGTCGAAGTCGATGTCGAAGTCGAAGTATAAGTCGTAGTCGAAGTAAAAGTCGAAGTCATGTCGAAGTCGAAGACGAAGACGAAGTCGAAGTCGCAGTCGAAGTCGAAGTATAAGTCGCAGTCGAAATCAAAGTCGAAGTTGAAGTCGCAGTCGAAGTCAAAGTCGAAGTCGAAGTCGCAGTCGAAGTCAGAGTCGAAGTCAAGTCGAAGTCGAAAAGAACATATTGTGATAGGAACTAAAAAAAAGAAAAAAAAAACCACGGCATGCGTCGCCACGCCAGAAATCTGTTTTACGTGCGGCTATAGATGTTTCACATCAAAATGTGATTTTGGAACTTTTCTGTAAAATTAAATTTTTTTCAGCATCAGCCTGAAGTCTGGGAGCTGGTGGTATTATACCCCCGTGCCTCGGAAAGCACGTAAAGCCGTCGGTCCTGTACCTGACCTCTTTCCAGTCGTCTCGCTAGGCGTCCCATCGGATCACGAGAGTGATGGATTAGAAAGTGCTCCTGTGTTTGCGCACACACTTGTGCACTATAATATGTCCCGCTCAGATGGCTAATCTCTATTGAGACTGGCCGCCGTGGCCGAAAGGAGGACGTTATTATTTATTATGTTGCCTGACTTAAATATATATCAATACCATATTAAGGTCTGCTATATTCTACATTCGAATGCTTCATATACATAATTTCTTTTCGACTGCCTCGTTGGTCTAGCGGTAGCGTGTTCAACTGCAGATAATGAGGTCCTGGGTTCAAGTCCCGGGTCGGGCCATATAGTGATTTTGGGATTAATCCGTAAAAAAGAAATTTCTCATTATCAGCCCGAAGTCTGGAAGTTGGCGGTATTACACCCCCGTGCCTCGGAGAGCACGTAAAGCCGTCGGTCCTGTACCTGAACTCTTTCCGGTCGTGTCGCTAGGCGTCCCATCGGATCATGAGAGTGATGGAATAGAAAGTGCCCTGTGTTTGCGCACACACTTGTGCACTATAATATGTCCTGCGCAATTGGCTAGTCTCCATTAAGACTGGCCGCCGTGGCCGAAATTCGGTCGGGAGGACATCATACATGTATAATTTCTGACCAACTATGGCAGTTCCGGAGAACGGAAACTTACATTTAGCAAATCAAAAGACATACCTACATTTCAACAATAACATTAATAATTATACCAATGGTTACATCCAAAATATAAATGCTTCTGCAGTGCATAATATTCGAATGCTTCATTTACATAATTTCTGACAAGTTCTGGCAGTTCCGGAGAATGCCGGAAACTTAAATCTTGCAGAACAAAAGTACCATTCAATAATAAATACGTATTGCATGATTAAAAGAAAACAGTTGTAATCAATGATAATTACTATAATCGTAGGCTCAACTGTATTGTTTCAAAACTAAATAGTCTGTTATTGCTGTTTGGCAATTCAGACAGGCCAATTTAATTCTACAGCCACAGCAATAAGAATCAATTATGAATTACATCGGAATGGCTGTTAGCCATTTAAGAACTAGTGCATCCTTATACAGTCAACGGATGACGGATGACCTAAATGATGCAATGCCGTGGTTTAGAAGGTCGAAGATGCTAGTCAAATGAAATGGTTAATATTTTAACTATTTTTTTGTTACCGAACCGTTAAGTAACGCTGTAAAGTCGAAGATAAAATCGGGTAGTTAAAAGGCCGTTTTTATTTGCTTACTTTGTACGTATGTGGTTGTTATACTTATCAAAAAGAAACCTTTATGAGCTGTGCCTCGCGGTTTTACCCGCGTTAAACTTTATAAATTATAGCATATGTGTTAATCCAGGGTGTCTGCTAACTCCATACCAAATTTTATTAAAATCGCTCCAGCCGTTTAGACGTAAAGAAGTAACAAACATACACAATCGCACACTTACAAACTTTTGCCTTTATAATATTAGTGTGATTCCTAGCTGCTATATTCCCATACAAACGTTTTATAATTTTCCGCCCCGGATGATCAGACCAATTTTTTAAGCAAGATACGTTTGTTTTATTGATAAAACTATTTTTGTAACTCCTTCAAAAAAACTGGCAGCCATACCTACTGCACGGTGGGTTAAAAAAATATGCCGATTACACATTTAAACGAGAAAATGTGAATTTTGAATTTGAAAAAATCGAATTCGAATTTCAACCAAAAAAATAGTAAAAATATAAATGCGTAAACGACAACGCAATTGGCCTTGTTAAGAGTTTTATTGGTCTATAAAATATTACACGGTATGAGATTTTTTTGTCTCCTGACCTTCCTTCCACTTTAGCAAAAAGAGCCACGCTCCATAACTTTGAATCTCTACATAATAATATAATAAAATTATAATGAATTAAAGACAGTCAATTGAATATTCCATCAATTTGTCTGTTGCAAAAACAAAATATTGATAAATAATCGCTTGGCTTTTGCTAAAAACCGGCGTGCAGGGAAATATTACAGAGCAAAAGTATGTGCAATTGTGCACAAAAGCATATGCACTTTCTATTCCCTCTCTCTTATGATGCAATCAGACAGGCTAGGCGACATGGAGAGGAAGGCATTCTTAAAGTTGAATAAAGACAAAAAGTGACCTTTTTTAAATGTCTTCGCAATAAATTATCCTGCGGCAAAGTCGCGGCTAGAGCTAAAGTAAATATGAAAACGACTTCTGTTACACTGAATAATATCAAGAACAGAATTATTTCTTTTTATCTAGGTACGCTTATCATTCAATTAGGAACACTGAGTCATTTTGCTCAACGTAATCAGCAAAAAATCTCACAATGGTTCGCTCACGTAACTTGTACTATGACTATAGTCAAGTCATTATTGTGGACTAATTGCTTGATGAGCATTGCCCACATACATTTAAAACTATTTCCTTCTTTCTTTAATAGTATCTACACCGGACATGATTCCGTGTTAGTTTAGTTCAGACGCCAGCACATCCAGCTACGCCAATCTGCGAAATTTCTTTTATAGATTTTCAACTTTATAACTTACGCATAAGGTTCACTTTCAATTGGGGAAATTTGACAGATTGGGGTAGCTTGATGTGCTGATGTCTGTACATCGAAAAATTTGTGAGTACTTCGTACATGCTTGGCTACTTGCCATGCAGTTGTCGTGCTACGGGCACATACGGTTAGTAGAGTCAGTACATAAGTAAACTTCATAGCATGTTATAAGAAAGTAAGTTAAACAACTGTAATATTCATGAATTAACGTCGCCTTATAAAACGCCACCGATGCATTGGATGAACCAGAACATGGAAATGCTTTTTTAGATTTACTTATACCACAAAGTTAGCAAATAAGTAGCCGGCCCACCTCATGGTAAGCAGTTACCGAAAACGCCGCGTGCGACAGCACGCGGCGTTTTCGACACTATACCCGACACTATAGAAACCTGATGATTCGTTTATTGAAAGGTACCAAGCTGTAGTCTCTTGAGATGAGCTCATGTCACCAACGACGTTTCTTGAATCCGTACCACGATGAACACCCTATACCTATGAAGGTGTGAAAAGAATGTAGAATTAGTACTAATATTTAAAGCTTACCTTACCGCTTGCCAATTTTTATGTGTTTTTATTGGCCGAGAACAGTAGCGAGATATTAATAATTTAGCCGTACCAAAAAATTATAATTTATTAAGCTATGTAAAAGATGACTTACCGTTAGTGTTGATTAGATTAGCTACTAATTCTACAAATCGCGGTAACTATTATATATTTGAAACAATGTATTTTTCAGCCAATACTTAAGTACCTACATAGCATATGTTCAAAATTTATTCCTTGATGCCAGCATTGCCAACGCTATTTATGTAATTATTAAATTTTAAAAAAGCTTATTGTTTATTTATTTGTTTCAGCTCTGGGAAGCGACAAATTGGCTCCAATGTCTTAGCTAGGTATGTTCAATTTATTTAATTATTTTATAAAATAAATAGTTAACTCTATCACTATTTTAGACTTTATATCGTTTGCGCCATCTTTCGGTAAATTGAAACAACTGCAAATGAAGCGCCATCTATATGTTTTACACCGCACTTAGATCATTGTCGGTTTATGTAGTATTGCAAAGTATATAACACAGATGGCGGTATAAAAAACATGTCGTTGCAACGAAAGTCCAAAGATGTCGTTACTAGTAGTAAAAAGTATTGAATTCACTTATCTACCTAAGAGATTTTTTCGGTAATTGATGCTCTACAGACGCTGATCTAATAAAACGTAACTATACCTAAATGAGAATTGTCGTTGTTTCAGCCAATTATACCGGTCGTCGTCATTCAACTCGTCGGGCTGCGGTTCAGGTGGAGAGCCAGCGGACGACATGTACTCCGATGTGTCATTAGAGGAAGACGTCCAAGGGCTCAATTATAAGGTCAGTGATAAAATTAATAAACACATATTACTTGTAGGTACAATAGAATACGTACCAACGTCGTTAGTTGTAAATTTATGACGTAAATAACTTAGAGAATAAGGATGTTTATAAGCAACACCACGTAAGCATTATCTCTCTAGGGATATACCTAGGATGGAAACCCTCAGCGTCATCTTTTACGAACTAAAATCTGAATAACCCATACATATGATCCTGTTCTCGTTTTGAACTATATAGGGCACTATTTATATTTGTAGCATATATTTAACGAATTCAAAAAGCAATCTAAACACGGAGCTATGCTCTACTTCATATTTAAAGAACTGAATAAGTAAACAGATTTTTATACATACAAAAGTTCTAGTAGGTACCTAATATCCTAAGCACTAACATGCGGGTAGTTCCAATTAAGTTATTTTAACAGTCTTAACTTCTTGATTAATTTAACAAGCAGACGTCTGTGTACTTAAATGCAATGAACTAATGAATATGAATGGGAATGTTAATTAATTAACTCGAAATGACATGACCGTGTTTATTAGATAACGTAAAGTGAGATCATTCGGGACGGATGTTTTTTTTTTTTAATTATTATACAAGGTGTGACATGAACAGTGGACGTAACTTATGGAGCTTGTTGACCCCTGAAAGTAAACAAAATAACAGTTTGTGGAATGACATCTTCAGCCTGATTTCGTCCACTGCTGGACATAGGTATCCTCCAAAGGTTTCTATAACTTTGCCATTTTGAGGCGTTTGCTGCAGTCACCGCGCTTGCGCTAGCAGCTAGTGTATAGGTGGCGCTGCTGCCCGACTACCTGCTGCATCCCTTAGTCGCCTTTTACGTCACCCACGGGATGGTATGGGGTGGCCCTGACAATCTTTCTAGGTCGGCAACCACACGGTACACAGTAACTTATGATTAAAATTATCAAAACGAATACCATTCTCCCCTTTAGTATATAAAAGGGTGAATGGTAAGCGGTGCAAATGATCTGAAATAATATACAAGTGGGTAATATGAATGATTACATTCATATTACCCAAAAAAAAAACGATGTTTCTAACTAGTACAGTATACAAGGAAAAATTTAAATCCTTTAAAATAAAATCATTAAAATTTAGTGACGTTAATGAACGGTGAACGGAACAGCGGAAGTCCGACTCGCACTTTTTTTCGTACGCCCATAGTCATACATGAATGAGTTCATATCTCTATGATCCAATGTCCTGTACACAATAGTAATCATAGTTTACTACACAAACACATGAATCACGTTCATTCATACCTGTTACGAGACATTTTCTGAGAAAACTTTGCATCGTAAAAGGAATTTTATCATGTCATCAAGATTGTTCATCAATTAACGTGCTTAGTTTTATTTCCTTCCGTCCATTTATTATTTAGCATCTATATAACAGAAAGCAGTGGACAATCGTGATATATAATGTATATCATATGAAAAATTTATATAAGTGGAATTTAACAAAAATAAATACAAATTATTTATCATGTAGGTATGTAGATACGTGTTACAGACTGGGCTAGGTTCACGTTCCGTCATGTCCAATTCAAAATCTTAGTGAATGGACTAAGAATGTTTATTAACTTAATTTGAATTGTTCGTTTCGAATCGCAAAGTCTTAATAGTCTCGGTATAGCTTAAAAAGCGGTTTCGCTCAAAAATCACGAAGTGCAAGATAGGCATTTTGGTTTGAACGCCCATTTTCATAATAGGCCTAAATAACTTTAACTCGTTGTTCGATTGTGTATCTTTACACGGTTCAAATTGAGTTAGTCTGAAGTTGAGAAATCTCAAAAGAAATGCAGAAAAAAACTTGACGTTTAGGCGTGGTTCACATTCAACATCGGCCCTTGAAATTTAACCACCCTTTATAAGCACTGATCAATGTTTGATGTTAGGTGACAAATGTGCAATATAAGGGATTTGACAAGTTCCAAAAAGCAAACCGAGGTGGATCGTATGATGTGCACACTTCACCGTTGCAAAATACCATAATTGTGAATCGCTAGTATGTGTTTTGACGGAGCCACACAACCCATGTGGATATACTAAGTAAATTAATAAGCAAAACTTCACAGAAATATTAGGTATCGCAATTTATAGGAAATATTGACGTCTATCACAGAGACATTTGGAATTTTAATAACCTACTCTCAACGTTTCCATGACTAAATTTGACATGGTAATAATGTGAATAATCATAATTTATAACATAATTACCATCATATTATTTCGTTCTTCGGAGGGCACGTTAAGCCGTCGGT
Organism: Pseudoips prasinana; assembly: GCA_951640165.1. NCBI lineage: Eukaryota > Metazoa > Arthropoda > Insecta > Lepidoptera > Nolidae > Pseudoips > Pseudoips prasinana. The sequence goes on from OX621246.1 coordinate 24,305,128, forward strand.
CCCGGTTGTTGTTATAAGACATCAGTTGTCAAGCTATGTCAGAAGGTTTGAACTCTGACACCAAGGTAACTACCGTCAATACGATAAAGAAAGATCGTACTATTATGATCTATTTCAAAATCACTATTACAGCAAGGGAATAATAATGAGTACCTGTAAACATCTAAAACAATATGTAATTAATTTAAAATTCTTGCAATTTATTATTAGTATTTGAGCTGAATATACATACCTGCCACTTCGTTAGACGCCATAATGGATCTCAAACAACTTCTGAAGATATAAATATATCTGAAGATATAATACATGTTAAATTGTATTTTAATAAGATAAAATATAAAGCGTATAAATATAAGCGTTTGGTTGACGATTCCCGTGACCAGAGAGCTGGCTTTTTCTTAGAGAAAATTTGTTTATAAGAATTAGTTTACCAATACAACGTGGTAATGCAGCCAGTCTTCTGGGTACATTTTCTCATGGCCTCGATTCGGAGTAATACTACGGCGCCATCTGTAGTTAGTTTTAATTTGTTTATGTATATTATTTATTTTCGTAGATTTAGTTTTTATTTCTAAGATAAAACATTGAATAGAATAGTTCTATATATAATAAAACATTCTTATCGAAGGATAACTCAATACTAACTCAATGAGCAACCGCTTTGTCTCCATTAAGAAAATGTAAAATGTTAAGATATAAGTCCGCAAGAGCTGCTTTGGGATCAGTTTTTTATATTGTATGGTTATGTAAATTTCACTTTCGGTGAATATTAGAGAAATACGTTGGACAGAACTGCAGAAGACAAAGATGCTTGTAGACAAATCTATGTGTATCCATAACTCCTACACTTTTAAAATTCCCGCAAATGTTATTATGGATAATATCCATTACATTTGCTTAACTTTTAATATACAGACGCCAGCACATCCAGCTCCCCCAATCTGTCAAATTTCTTTTATAGATTTTCAACTTTCTCACAAAAGCATAAGATTCACTTTCAATTGGGGAAATTTGACAGAATGGGGTAGCTTGATGTGCTGGCGTCTGCACCATCTCGTCCGTCGAATTATATATTTTTTTTTTTGATAAATCACACTTTATTAATATCTACAGTAAAATTTGTGTTTGTGCAAAATCTATTCCCATCAGTGCAAGGTCACGTTGGCACGCAGCCAAGTATTAAAATAAATACGATTCACTTGCAATATTTAGCCATGACACAACACTTTACACCATATGCTTTATTTACACCTACCACACCGTGCAGTGACGGATGGAGAATACATAATGTCATTACTCTATTTCATCTTGAGGATGTCGTAAAAGCGATTAAGGGCGAAAGTTTAAATAAACAGACAACATGACTTATCGTTTCAGAAGTGTTTACCTTAGTAGAGTTGTCATATCACACATAGGGCAGTTGATCAGAGGATTTATTATTATTAGACGTTTAACCTAGTAATTAAACCTTTGGACTGTGGAATCAGTGGTAGCGGGTTAAATTCAAGGCCTGTGACCTTTCGAAGTCTACGAAACGAATTATGTCGTAGGTAAAACGGTAAAGGAAAACATGTCTGCCAACCCGCACCAATCCAGTGTGGTGGACTATGATCTATGCCCTCTCATTGTGAGAGGAGGCCCTGTAGTGGACAATAATGGACTACATCATCATGCATTTAATCTTACTTACTTATCGTATGGGCAGTGGTTACCCTAGTGTCTTGGTTGTTCAAGCCGCCCAGTAGGCCTATGACATGGCTTAACGATAGTTGTCTAATGACTACACTGGGACCGACAGCTTAACATACACTCCGAAGCACGGAGACGCTAGGAACTAAACCACTTTGGTGGTCACCCACTATGGATTGACCGCGACACAGGTTGCGGTTGCCTCAGGCATTAATAGCAAAAAGCTGACTCTCCTTTCTCTTACACTTTTTGTCAACGATCAATTAAGCTATAGAGGACCGGCTGCAGTGGTCGTTGCGACATAAGGACAGGTTTTACATAGAAATATAAACAATGGTTAGTATACTATCTAGTGATATGGATTGGATAAAAAGATAGTAATGCAATTCGATGAAGACTTTCTAACAAAAGTTCCCATACAATTTTCGATCACTATCCAACGGTTTATACTGTCGCATATTATGCATTCATCATCGTGTAAAATTAATACTGCGTCATTACATTAGCTTATCTTTATTTGCCATCTCGTCTATAGAGTTAACAGTGTTTCCGGTATTTTCGTCGATCGTACTTTCGATAGGTAGTACGTACGTACTTTTGATTTTATTCAATTCTATGGAGAAAGGAGGGCGGACCAAAAAGAACCTACATATTTCTCGGTGTCCGCCTATCTTTCTCCCCCTGTCTGCTTTTCCTTCCATGATGTTGTTTATAAAAGTGTAATGCACCTTGAACCAAACATATTTCCTCTTCTACACTCTATGGCCATCTCTTACACTGTTTCATTTGTTTTTGACCCAATACTAGTTGGTCTTTAACACGTTTTAATGTCTCCAATTTCCCTGTTTCCAATTTTCCTGTGTATTGCAATGGGCGCAGCCGCAAAGAGCATTAATAGTAACAAATAGGTATATGTCTCGAAATGTTACTCTTTAAAAGTGTGTGTGAAATCACGCAAAGGAATCTGAATAAGTCGACATAACAGTATACAAGGTTTAAATTTTGAGGAGCGCTGTCTACCTATAAAAGTGAAGAAATAAAAGAAAATTGGTTCGTGAAGTATGTAAAATATTTTTTGGTTAATGTGATACACGTTGTCTAGTTTTATAGGTAGGTAAAATTAGATCTTTAAGTTACCTACACTATGTATATTACAACTGATAAAAGTATAGTTCTATATAACTGATCTTACGACAAATGATATCAACAATCTATGATCAAAGTACTTATTCCTCATCGATCGCTAAAGTTTAAATTACTGACGATGCTCATTACTTTAACGAAAGACTAAACTTTTTGTCTCTTTATCACATCCGTAATTATTTTATATCATCTGTTATGATCTCATACTTCTACGCTATCTTTTTTAATATTGATTGCTTAGAAAAATATATAATTCTGATGGCGTTTTCTCTATGTAGATACTTATTTAAACTTTATTGGCGTTCATGATCTGTTCAATGACCCTATTAAAGTAGCAAGCACTGTATATTACCAAAGGAGGGGGTACATACAATGGCCCGTGCCGCTTCATTTGATAGTCTTACCTAGTGCGACAGTAATGGACGCCGGAAATGGTCCCTCAGCTGCGCATACGCCACTTCCGGTCAAAGCCGTGCGCGCCCGAAGCGATACATGATTAATTTTAAAATTGGAATTTAAATATTAAACAGATATGAGCTATACCAAACGTGAACGCAGTCGTAGTGTAAACATACAATAGAATGATGTGTGAACGCATGTAACTCAACTTTTTTTACGTGTTTCCAATTATAAAGAGCGTTTTCTAATAGGAGGATATCTATGTAAACAAATACTATACACTATTTTTATATAACTGTGATCTTTTTACAGCAATGTGTAAACGCTAATAATAATATCACAGATATATATCATACCTACATAAAAAACGAATAATAAAGAAAATGGAGTCTATATATGTTTGTTGACATAAATAGCCTTGAATTAGAAATCGCTTTTCCTTATACTTCAATAAATCTTAAATTACTATAGTTAACGGTAAAAGTCCTACCTACTCCTAAGATAATCAACAGTTAAATTCAATTGGGAAATAGTCTTTAACGTTGAAGGCAGATGTAAGTAAGTAGATTAAAGAATAAGAGGTAGTCAATTATTCTGTTTAGGTGTAAGAATTATAATAAGTTATATTAAATATGATTCAACAATTTTAATCACTTTAATTTTCGTACGTTTAAAGCATAAATAACAGGCAACATAAAGACTCAAGTATAAACCTAACTTAAATATAAAAAATAACAATCTGCCACAATTTCACCCGGAAGTAAAAAATAAGTTATACATATTGCACGTGTAGGTATAGGAAGGCCATGTCCATATTTAATAATGTACCTTTCAATCATAAACTTTACCTCATTTAACATCAATGTATAATAAGGAAAGAGGATAGGCTATTGTAACAGCAATATTTATAAAAAGAAATTAAACAATAGAACATTTGTGCAATAGGTATGCACCACTTTTAATAGAATATCACAGAACATTTATTTTTTCAAGTAGCCACTTGAGATTTAAATAAACTGGGCGACTTGCTATAAAACAACCTAGGTACCTACCTAGTTATTAGCAAATTGAAGCCCAACATGTATTTTTCATAAGATTTGCAAATCTACTGCGCAACTTCTCTATTGTTCTACTTCTACATTTTTAATAAACGTTGCTTATTAAAAAAACACATTATTTTTACACACATTCAATCTAACCTCTCCACTGAAAAGAAATATTGGAAGAAAGACACAATAATATAGGTATTATAAGATATAATAGGTGTATCCTTGTATCACTATAAATATTGTTTTATTCTATTATATATTAATAAGTAAATTTTATTGCTAAAACTACCAAGTCTGAAGAGAAAATAGAGCAATGTTAGGTAGAATTACGAATCAAAGAAACCCAGAAAACCGATATATGTTCCCAGACACTTGTAGTTCAATGTCCAAACGACACATCATCCTTCACAATATACTTCAAACATGTTTTGTAAACATGTTAATTACCTTGTTCATCAATTTATGATCGCTCCGTAATCGCTTGTGAATTGCGTTCACTCGATCACGCGTGTCAGCTTCAGCACGCATGCAAATAAGATAAATGTAATTAGTTAGGTATCTATTCAATTTATTTAAAGACAAATGATCTTTGAAACGATAAATTAATATCGGTTTTGTGTTCTAAGATTCGCTTTACATATAACTGGGATCTTAATTAGTTCCTTTGTTTTATCCAATAAATATAAATATGATCAATTTGATTTGATCGATTTTAGCGTCATCATATTACCCGAAATATATCCACGGCTGGACAAAGCCCTGTCCCAAATATATCTTGTGTTACCCATATCGCGACCGGACCCTCACAAGGTCCATCTTGAAGGGGGCCTGCCCACGCTGTGTCTTCCTGTTCGTGGTTGCCACACGAGACCTTTTCTGTCCCAGTGGCCACTGCCATTCCAGCTTATCAATTCTTCAGGCTATCGCGGTTCTTCACTATCTTCTTAGACTGAGACATTTTGTTTTTGACTTTCAAACGTCATTCTGCAGTCGAATGAATGAGATAAAACATGTCTCAAGGTTATATTTGTATGTCTCAATATTTTAGTAAGGGGGTTAATTGGTTACGAGATCTTGTAGTACCTAGTACATCTAGAATCTAGATAAATAAATTCTCTTGAGAGAAGTTTGCAATATCCTTCGATTCCTTTATTTTATATGGTCAGCAAATCTTAGGTTTATTTTTTAGAAGATAATATATATTACATTTTTTACTGCAATGCTATTATTTGAGTTGATATCTTTTATAATACACCTATATTGTATTTCGTTCGTATGCCAGGTCGTAACAATATAGTACTATGAAATGGGATAAAAGTTTGTTTTCACTACAATTAGGCACTACGAGTATTTATGTGGTCTTCTTTTTAGGATTCCGTCCCCAAAAGGTAAAACGGGACCCTATTACTAAAACTTCACTGTCCGTCTGTCCGTCTGTCACCTGTATCTCATGACCCGTGACAGTTAGACAATTGAAATTTTCACAAATGATGTATTTCTGTTGCTGCTATAACAAAAAATACTAAAAAATAAAACAAAATAAATATTTAAGGGGGCTCCCATACAACAAACGTGAATTTTTTGCTCTTTTTTATAGATAATGGTACGGAACCCTTCGTGCGCGAGTCCGACTCGCACTTGGCCGGTTTTTTCTTTATTATATGGGCAGTGGTTACCCTGGTGTCAGAGTTGTTCAAGCCGCCCAGTAGGCTGTTGTCATGGCTTAACGTCGTCTAATGACAACAACCGGGACCGACAGCTTAACCTGACCTGCGTAACAATGAGACGCTCACAATTTAACCCACTTTAACGGTCACCCATCTATGTGCTGACTGCGTGCCTGGGTGCTTTACCTCACCGATCACTTAGGGATCGGTGAGTGCATCTAGATATGAGCGCGATATATCGTGTAGGTGATTGAACCATTACATATCTTAGTCCGATGGAGCATGACTCGTTTATGACAAATTTGTTCCTCCATTTCCCTTTCCTTTAATCCCACAGTCCAACAATGCGGTGTTATATACGTAGTTAAATGTAATCATACCATAAATACAAAAATCATTACTATTATGTAAGAATCGTTGTAGTCAATTTATTTATTGATCTTTGCATAACTCTCTGCCTGATTGTACTTAAACCACCTATTACTGTTTCAACATGTCAGCTGAATTATGTCCACCGCTGGACAAAGGCCTCCCCAAAAAATTTACACAATAGAGTGGTGTCCATTTAGAGGGATATGCCTTACGCCACGCTTGGCAGACGGTTTGGCGATCGCAGTATGATGGTCATAGTGCACAGAGAGACGCTGCTGCCCGTTCTCTGAGAGATATTCCCTCGGGACGATGAGATGGGTGACTATACTCCATGCCGTCAGCCACACAGCAAATTACTGTTTACGTCTATACAAATTCCACATAGCGAATCTAAAATATATATTGTAATCTTAAATTCTCTCTATCAGTTAGGTACAGACGCCAGCACATCAAGCAACTCCAATCTGTCAAATTTTCCCAATTGAAAGTGAACATTATGCTTTCGTGATAAAGTTGAAAATTTATAAAAGAAATTTGACAGATTGGAGGAGCTGGATGTGCTGGCGTCTGTACAATAACTTCATGCAAATAGAACTGCTTTCTCTCAACTTGTATGTGGACATTTTGGTCTACGGTTACGGTCTTGTATATGCTTTAATTAATAACTACCTCCTTGTACCTGCCACCACGTTCAAAACAGACCCCCTCCCCAGAAGTGGAAATTCCATCCATATCACTTGGATGAAAGGTCGTTTACCACCGTGCGTTTCACAAGAAACTTTTTACCGCGCATTACGACTGTAGAATCGATTAACTGCGGAGGTAGGTATATCCGGCATGAAATGGCAACCTTCAAGAAGCGAGCCTATTTCTTTCTTAAGGCCGGCAACGTACTTGTAGCCCTTCTGGTCTTGCAAGTGTCCATAGGCTACGGTGATTACTTACTAGCAGGTGATGCGCTTGTTCGTTCGCATGCTATATAAAAGAAAATAATTAGTGGCCCGCCCGGCTTGGCACGGGTAGATTGATATAGAGATAAGATAAGACATTTATTATACTCGCTTAAGATATGGTGATACATTCATATTCCGTACATAATGTCTACCCTCAGTGGACATGCGAATAATTTATTAATCTAACATTTTGTAAGTACGAATGATTGTATAGACGCCAGCACATAAAGCTATCCCAATCTGTCAAATTTCCCCAATTAAAAGTGAACCTTATGCTTTTGTGATAAAGTTGAAAATCTATAAAAGAAATTCGACAGATTGGGATAGCTGGATGTGCAGGCGTTTGTACAAAGTCATAGATATAAGATAGAATGGCATAGATATTACATAATTTTCACGATGTATTACATTAACAAAATAAGCTACATGTCTATTTACAGTTTTATGCAACTAAAACAATAACTACTTAATATTTTAATGACTTACTAACACAGAGATTGTTCATTTTATCCCATGTATTCTATGTTTTACAATTCAAGTATTCATTTAATGTGTAAACACTTACCGAGGCCGAGTAGCCATCTGCGCGGGACATATTATAGTGCACAAGCGTGTGCGCACACACAGGTGCACTTTCTTTGAACCCATGAGATTGCTAGCTAACACAACCAGAAAGAGTTCAGATGCAAGACCGACAGTTTACGTACTCTCCGAGGCACGGGGGTATAACACCTATCGCGGGGTACTTTACAAACATATAATAGACAGACACAAATTATATCCAGACTCAGAACAACCATTTATGGGTCACACAAATAGTTGTCCGGCGCGGGAATTGAACCTGGGACACGAAGCGGCGAGGTGACTGACGTAGGTCTCTGAATCGGCTACTATCAATTTTTATACCCCTAAGTGATAAGGGTTGTTCACCCTTAACATTTTCTTTTTAATTTTTAGACAATATTTTTTGTTTTGATTTTTATATAATGTCGCATTAAAAAATACATACAACACTAAATTTTTACTCTTTTATCACCAACCCCTATTTTTTAATAGCCATTTTAGTAATTTAATAATTTTTCATCCCGCTCGATGACTGATCAATTATCGTCCATTTTTGTAAATGTTTTTCTCTCCCAAAACTACTTTAACGCGGGGCATAGCTAGTTTTAGTGTATTATAGTTACTTGCGAAGTGCCAGTGTTAGTTATTAAATGAATCTGGTTATTACTTTATAGCGCTCAGTACATGTTAGATGAACTAAATCTGCTACTACTCAGTAATCGAGCATTGAACAATAGTATTGCGTGCTGTGGGAGGTATCTCCGTGGGTGGTTCATATCTGTGCCAAGGATGCCGGGAACATAGTCAAATATCTCGCATTCATTATGTGTTGTGATGTCATGTGCATATATAGGAATAAATTATACAAATTGCAGTCATTGCACTTTAACTAAAAATGATTGAAATAGATTTCAATATACAAGGTGTAACATACATAGTGGGCGTAACTTAACTAGCTTAAGCCATTGGATAGGCTGACTGTGTACAAAACACGTTTTAGGGTGCCGTACCCAAAGAGTAAAACGGGACCCTATTACTAAGACTTCGCTGTCTGTCTGTCCGTCTGTCACCAGGCTGTATCTCAAGAACCGTGATAGAATTTTCACAGATGATGTATTCCTGTTGCCGCTATAACAACAAATACTCAAAAACAAAATAAAATTAATATTTATGGGGGCTTCCATACAACAAACGTGAACTTTTTGTCCGTTTTTATAGATAATGGTACGGAACCCTTCGTGCGCGAATCCGACTCGCACTTTGGTGGGTTTACTTTCTGTCCTAAAATTTGTATACATCAATTTAAAACGTAAACAATAGCTTATTTGTGTAATAGAATAGATATAGAATGGGATAGATATTTTCTTGATTCGAGTAACCAAGACTCAACAAGATTGTTGTTTAAACTTACAACTATGTTAGTAATCACGACTATATTGATATGCACAGTGTGGGACGTTTTCAAATTTATTTAAAATTAATGAACTATGCTACTAATTGCTTACAAGTAGCTTGCTTTATAGTAAATGTTAGCCTTATCCATTGATGATTTTTAAATCTTAAATTATCATAAGTCGTGCAATTTTTATTGCACAACTTTTCATTTGTTTATATTTTTAATAAATGTTGTTGATTTTGAAAAAAATATATACATTAGACTGAAAGTTTTGTGCATCCTTTCAGTCCGTTCAATGCTCTTAAAGTAAAATACTTACACTTTATTTTAAACCATAACTTAAAATTGATGTATCGTGATTTTTTCTACATTTTTCCCATGAAAATGTAAACAACTTGCAGCACATCAACCCAATACACGTAAAAAAATACTTGAAAGAAAAAAAATACTTTATATAGATGATCAGCTGATGCATATGGTAAGAAGAGCCATAAAGTAATGTTTGTATTTCACAAACGGCTTTTGGGTAGATAGCTCTCTTTAAGATTCCTCCAATATTGATGTTACATCTTGTACCTATATATATTCACATTAAGTCTTGATTCATATTCGATAAACAGCATACTTATTTTAAGCCGACGCATTACTATCGTTTTTCCATAGATCATAGGTAAATAACTTTGATACATGAAATAGACGTCTCTACATGTACATATATACCTATGCATGAATGACGAACGTAATGCCGTAAGTACTTTTTATTCTGTGGTAATGCTTAGATTTTCCTTGAGATGTTATTTTCCCGTGACATATGTATAACAGTGATTGACGCATAAGTTTTTCATTTTAAATACTTACCACTTTTAACCAAACTATTTACTGGTATATAAACTAGTCAGGTTTAAAGGAGACGGAAACGTGTTCATACAATATTGGGCTCGGATGTAAAAAGATAAAAGCGGTGTCAATTAATTATCAGCCAATCACTAAAAATTCCATGGATTTTTTCAATCTGTGAGCAGAGTTATAAAAGATTTAGTACTTAATAGAGAGGTTATGTACCAACCTACACTAAACAGCTGATTTTTAAGGGCGATTGCTATTTAATAGTAATCCGTGTCCAGTATGTTAGCAAAAGTCGTACACGTTAAGCAATATCAGAAGTCCGTAGTGAGAATGCAGTTGTCGAGGCATATATAAACAAAACAATAAAAAATACTCAAATCACACACGCACTAAACGATACGAGAAACGAGTGACAGATCATAGATTAGGATTCAAAATCTGTCACCAGTCACTATCAGCATAGATTAAAAATATAGTTGCCAATAACTAATAAATCGATTTGGACGATAACCGATATTATGATTTCTATTTATTTTGTTGATATTTTATTTTTTAGTGTTGACATTATGTTAATGTATCTAATAATAATTATTATGATTCAATCGGTTATCTGGTGTCTGGTGCAAGAGTTTTTATATTACATTGTTTGAACTCATTAACGTTAATCGATTATAGTAATCAACAACCAATTTAATTCGTGACTTAAACTTATTTTTAGATTTCTCGTTTTCTAGATTGTAAAATGGGTCAATTTTTTACAGTTCGAAATAGAAAAATATAACGCTTTTTTAAACCATATCTCAACTTATACAGTTTGGCCCAGAAATCCCCGTCTCCTTTTATTTCTTAATTTTTTTAAGTGAAAACTTTTTTCGCGGCGTTGGACGCTATTTTGGGGTGGTTATAAAATATAAAACTAGCGTTAGGAAACGTGACATGATAGAATATTCGTAAGATGAAGGGTCTTTTTTTTAATTCACTCTGGCCGTTTATACACTCACATAACCACAAAAAAAAATTCCTTAATATTTTATATTTTTTCAGCTGACTGGCTAACCAAATTTAGTTCTATTTATAATATGTATTCCCATAGGAAGGGAAGCAATTACTATGAGTCTTTACCGCCCAAAGGTGGAAAGTACCATCTTCCACTCGCTACTCGGATCAAATAAATACAGTAGTATTTATTTGATCAATTTCCGAGTATGAGAAATGAAAAAATAGTTTTCACTTCTATGGGCAGTACCCAAAGACTGCCCCGCATGTTTTTGTTTTTTAGGGTATATCGGCGAACAAAATAATTGTAACGAGTGACATTTTGTTAACAAAAATAGTATCAATAAAACTAATTCAGTTAAGGTTGGTTGTAGTGATTGCTCGATAAGATTTAAATAATCTGTTATTCACATACATATGTATGTAGGTATGTGCAAGTGATTGTAGCATGTAATCCAAAACCCTATAGCATAACGAAGTTATCTAGAGCATCCGAACAATCCATCAAACTTATCATGAATAGTAGCAAAACAAGGGTAACTACAGCGTATTATCTAACAAGTTTTTTACTTACGGCGTATTACGAGTTGACTCTAAAAAAACATCTTGATGTGAAACGGAAAGTGGTGCGAACGAACGCGTGCGAAATACACGCATATTGTGTGCAGATGTGAACAACTCAGACAAACCCACATCATGTAACGAAATAAGGAATCAGTTGGCGTGTTTGGTAAATGCTTGCCTTCCATGCCGCAGGTCGTGGGTTCGATTCCCAATTAGGACATATATTTGTGTGCATGAACATGCCTGTTTGTCTTAAGTCTGGATGTAATTATCTATATAAGTATGTATTTATTTACAAAAGAAAAGTAGTATATGGAATATATCAGTTATTTGGTTTTCATAGTATAAGCACTGCCTAGTTTGGGGTCAGATGGCCGTGTGTGAATAATGTCCCAGGATATTATTATAGGATATTATATTGAAGGCTTGTGGCTCAATTGGTAGTGACCCTGCTTTTTGATCGTCAGGTCGTGGATTCGATCCTCGCACTAGACAAGTATGTATTTGTGTTCATGGACATGTCTATTTTTCATGGTCTGGGTGTTTTCGGTGTATTGTGTGAGAGGTCCACACAATACACCGAAAGTGTGTTCAACCGCTGATAACGAGGTCCTGGGTTCAAATCCCGCGTAGGGGCGCAAGTGATTTTGGATTTTTTCTGTGATAACGAAAATTTACGGGGGCACGGGGGTATTATACCCCCGTGCCTCGAAGAGCATGTGAAGCCTTCGGTCCTGTACCTGAACTCTTTCCAGTCGTGTCGCTAGTCGTCCCATCGGTTTAGGAGAGTGATGGAATAGAAAGTGCCCCTGTGTTTGCGCACTATTAGTGCACTATCCTATTAATATTATAAATATGAAAGTTTGGATGTTTGTTACTCTTTCACGCAAAAACTACTGAACGGATTTAGATGTAACTTTGTAGTAATATAGCTTATATCCGAATCACATATAGGCTATGATTTATAAAGTTTACGCGGGTGAAAACGCGGGGCAAATCTAGTACTTAATATGTCGCGTGCAGATGAAACTGACCGCCGTGGCCGAAATTCGACTAGAAGGACATTACTTATTATTATATATTTTCATAAGAAAATCAGCTGCCTTCTTTTAAAAAGCGGAAGCAGAAGTACCTACTTATTTTAGTTACTCGTAGTGCCTTGTAATATTCAAATGTAGCTGGATTATCTACCGAGCCTGTTATTTTCAGCGTCGATATGAATTCGTGGCCTCTATCACATACCAGTTTATTTTGTTTTTAAGCAGGTACCATCTTATCGTTATCGCTAACACTTAGTTCATTTCCTTCGTTTTCTTTTAGTGCTGCATAAATTACATAAATACCTCATATCTACAATATAGTAGTACACATAAAATAAAATTGATCATTATACTCGCAAGTACTTGCCACACATTACCTTAACCACTTAAACGACTCACAAGAAAAAGTTAATTAAACAAAATTGTTGTTTACAGTTTGAATTTGGTCAAAACGGACATTCAAAACAAGTCCTTGAATATATTACACAATAAGGTTTGTGAATATTGAACATTAATCGCAACTCATGAGAACATTGTCAACAAGGAATATATCAATATCAGAGCAACATCTATGATTGCTTCTATTTTCCCATAGTTATGTAGTGACAGTTGCACATAACTTTCCTAAAACCCTCTCATATGTCCTACTAGTAATGTATGGATGTTTGTTACTCTTTTACGCAATAACTGCCGAACGGATTTTGATAAAACTTTGTAGTAATATAGCTCGTATATCCGAATAACACATGCTATAATTTAAAAACTTTAAAGCGGATGAAGCCGCGGGACATAGCTAGTGATATATAACTGATAGTTATCGCCCAGAGAGGAACTTAGAACCCCTCCCTTTTGGGTTCTAACTACTTGCGTGTTTCGTCTGGCGTATTTGTTTTGCTAGACAGTTTGAACCCTCTCATCATTATGGTTTTTGTTCATATAAGAGGGCGACAAACGAGCAAGTGGGTCACCTGATGGTAAGCGATCACAGCCGCCCATGGACACTCCCAACACGAGAGGGGTCGCGGGTGCGTTGCCGGCCTTTATAAGAACCAGCTAACCAGTTTTGCAGACCCTTGCCCCTACCCCGATGAGCTCTGGCGATCCACACGCAGAAACACAACATTAAGTTATTAATGTTATTATTAAGAAATGTCTTTTTTCATCTCTGCCAGTTAAGTTAGCTCAGACAACGCTACGATTGATTATTACTATTATAATGGTGTGATTAGGTTGGCCAATTACTTCGTAGCAATCGTTAGTTATCGTCTTGGCTCATACGTTTTCAAGCCTACTGGTATAGCTATATCTCCTTTGTTAACTGTACCGTTTCTGTTTCCAAATACCTGCGTAATTTTCCATCGGAACTAACAAAGAATTCTAAGATAAGAATTCGCTGAAACCCAAATGTGACACAGGACGGGGGGGCAACGTCACACATCTGGCACAAACGGCAGCTAATTGATTTCGTTTTTAGGGCGCAAAGATTTCTTGTGGTAAAACATGTAATGTAGCAGATCTAGATCATCTAGATATAAGCTAACTATTGTTATTACTGTAATAATTACACCGTGAGATGACACGTCTGGAGCCGGAAAGATGTAATATTATTAAAAGATCGCAGAGCCTCGCAAAAAGATAATAGAAACTGAGTAGCAAAACATTTCGTTCGCTCATTCCACCGAAACAATGTAGGGGTTTTTGTTAAAATTTACAGCCTGCATTTCGGAGGAGATTTATAGCACATTGTAATTTGTCAAATGCGTTAGCGTATTTCTGTAAGGCGAGGCAAAGTAAATAATGTGATAATTACAAGTTAAAATATGTACAACCGGCTTGTGTTTATAATAACCGATTCAAATAAAATTTGTTTAGACGCTCGCATTAGGGAAATGAATCCCTGTGTCGCGGGGTACTTACAACTAAGTAGTTGTGTTGAGCATGGATGTACTTTGTGTAGGTATCACAAATAATTATTCTGTGCGGGAATTGAACCCGGGACACTGAAGCGCTAAGGCGGCTATCTTAACCGTTGCGTAGACCTCTGAAATGACTTAATAAATTGCACCGACAGCCTAACATGCCCTCGTAAGCTCAGAGATGACCAGGATTTAAACCAATTAAGCTGTCACCAATCAACAAATCGACCGCACACCTATTTGCTTGACTTCACCTATCGTTTACGAACCAGTGGAAGTAACTGGCTATGAGCGCCTCTGTTAATTTACAAACAACCTGCAGATCACACATACACGTATAATAAAAAGCATAAAATCAGATTCATAACCTTCTCCTTTTTGAAGTGGGTTAAAGACAAATAAATTAATGATATAGATGGTTGATATTCTAACTTATGATCAATAAATAGAATAATAATTATGAACTTCTGATAAATTAATAATTCCTTTATTGAGTCATGTTAACTTTGAACTCAACAAGTGTTATTGTACTTGGTAATGATAATATTGATAACTTGCAATGAATTAATACAATATAATAATTTATTGTACATACGCCAGCACATCCAGCCACCCCAATCTGCCACATTTATTATATAGATTTTCAACATTATCAAATAAGCATAAGGTTCACTTTAAATTGGGGAATGTTGACAGATTGGGGTAGCTTGATGTGCTGGCGTTTGTAGATTACAAAACCCTGAATACAATAATAGCATAATAATTCAAATATTCTCTGTAAAACCGACTGACTGCGAGGTCAACTTTGTGATCACACAAAGATTTGTCCTGGGTCGGGAACAAATAATCATTCACTCATCAGTGCAGGATTATTTGTTGTCTGGATGTAATTTACCTATCAAATAATAGTAAGGTTTGTATTAAGACCTAATAAGTATGTTTATCAGTTGTCTTGTTGGCACATTGGCTCTACCTAGCTTGGGATCAGATGGTAGTATGTTAGTTGTCTCAAGAAATTATTTATTTATATGAACGTTTATTAAAATTGTTATTATTTTTGTATATTTGCATGTTGATGTGTTACTCGTTGTTAGATTTTAGGAGACAGAAATAGGCAGGTCTTATCGCTATCTGCGATTTCGTACAGGTAATCTTAAAAAGGGAAAGCGTTGTATTGAAAAATCTATTCAGTTCACCTTTCTTTTTCAAGATTGACTTCAGGTTTATTTATAAGCGGTCATGAATGACCAAGGTCCATAATTAGAAACGTGTGATACAATTATCTAAATCCCGCTCCTCCCGTGTTTTGAATGATGTGATAATTTTAAATAGATTATGGAGTCACGGTATGTATGTGATCATTTTAAATAAATGGATGACGGGCCGGTTGGCGTGGTTTGTAATTGCTTGCCTTTCGTGGGTCCCCACACGGTCATCTGATCCCAAACTAAGCAGAGCATGTAATATGATAACCAGGGGCTCGACCGGCTAAGTCGCCGAACATCGATTTCTTAGATGGCGTTCAAATAAATAAATTTTAAAAATGACTAAATCAATCTTTAAATCGTCTTCAACGTTGACAATCGATTGCGGACCATTTATGACGTCACATGTGCTCATGGAAGCCGATTTAACGATTGATTAAATCATTTTAACCTTTATTTATTTGAACACCATTTAAGAAATCGATATTTGGTGACTTAGTCGGTAAAGCCCCAGATAACTTATATACTACATAATTAATATAGTAAGTAAGTACTTTTCTTTTGTAAATACATACATATATAGATAATTATACCCGTACACAGGACAAACAGACATATTCATGCACACAAATATCTGTCCTTGGTGGGAATCGAAGTCACTACCTGCGGCGTGAAAGGCAAGTATATATCAACCATGCCAACCGGACCACAAACATATAGACAAGTTGAACAAAGGGTGGTCTTATGGTATAAAGTGATCTCTTCCAGACAACCTGAGGATGGATAGGAGTGGAACATTAATAAATAGCAGTAGATGTGCAATAAGAGATACACCAAAATTGTGGTACATACCTATGTATATCCATAAATAAAATTATTTTACATAAATTTATTGCTAAAAAAGAAAGTTTAATTCGATACATATTCAAGATGGACTTGAAGCTTATTTAAAAGCGAACATGGCCAAGTCTCATTATTAGAAACGTGACATACAGTTATCTGCATCCCGCTCACCCCTTTTCTGAATGATGTGATAATTTTAAATAGACTTTGTTGCTACCAATACGAGAAAGATATAGGCAATTATTGTAGTATATTTATTGGTCTCACCAATTAGGGACGTTTATTTCCAAACGTTAATAAATATAACACCACGTTAGTTATCTATAGGGTTGCCATCCGTCCAATTTTCCCCGGATTTGTCCTAGTTTAGAGGGCGTCCGGCGCACGTCCGGCCAAGGTTTCATTTGTAGGCCGGGTTTAAAATTTTAAAGGCTTGGACCACTGCGCCGCTGACTTAGGTGACAGTAGGTATCGGTGGCGGCCCAAAACTTTAAAATGTTAAACCTGGTGGCGCCCTGGTGTTGAACACCCGACGAACCGACAGTAGCACTGGCAGTGAGTCGCAGGACAGTTATGTCTGTTGACATGTCTCCAAACTCCTGGGTTTTCACGCATCATGTCCTTTTTTTTTTGTTTTTTTGGGGTAAGGCAGGGCGGATGCCTACGCATGCCACCCGCAAAACGTGTCTACGGGTGGGTATGTCGGACTCGCACCGACTAAACCTACCTGCCGTGGACTTCTCTTGGCGCCTAATGGGGGGAGCCCCGGGAACGCGGGTATGCTGCTCCGGTGCACCCCTTTGGCACCATGTCCCAGATGTTTGGGACACGTACCCTGGGAGGGTTCTGAATTGCCCTCCCATATCTCCGACTCCTGCCAGTCCGGCACAGCGACTGCGCCACAAACAGTTCGCTGTCTTCCCGGGGCTGCTTGCAAGTGGCGGCAGTAGAGGGCACTTCTCTGACTGCCGCCGCCGCCCCGACGCCTTCTCCGTCTGCGAGTGCGAGCAGGATCAGTTCTTTCCCGCTCCCGCTCAGCGGTCTCCTTTTGGAGCATGACTGCCTCACAAAAGGAGACCACGGTGTCCCACTTGGAGGAGTCACCCGCCAACATCGCCCTTACGATTGCCGGCGGGGACAGATCCCGTCCGATCTCTGCGTCCAAGACTCGCCTTTCGGCCTCCCAGGCCGGGCACTCAGCTAGAGTATGCTGGGCCGAGTCTAAGTCGCTCCCGCAGTGGTGACAGTGTGTCGTCGCTTCCCGGCCTATCCGGTTCAGATACTCACCGAAACACCCATGTCCGGTGAGTATGTGAGACATTCTGTAGGTGACGCAACCACCTCTCCTTCCCACCCAGGCCTCGAGGTGAGGCAGGATGGCACCGACGGCACGTTGGCGCGGGTTTAGGCGTAGCTCTAGCCGTGCGCCCCACTGCACTAGTACGTGCCGCTGGACATCCCGTCTATATTCAATGAGCATCTGTTCTGGCGCCCTCCCGTTCTTCTGGCGGACGCGGATTTCGGTGAAAACCGCTGCGTCAACTGCCGCCAGGAGGTCAAATGGCGAGAGGCGCGCCAGGAGTGTCGCCGCCTCGAAAGATACCGTACGGTATCCTCGTGCGATATGTATGACCACCACACGCTGCAGGCTATCGAGTATAGTTCTGCAGCGGGAGGGACCCATCAGGCGTTCAAACCAGACGGGCGCCCCGTAAAGGGCCATGCACGCATCATGTACTAGTTGCCAAATGTTAGAGATGACAATAATAATAATATCTTGGGATATTATTAACATACCTACGGCCATCTGATAAACTAAGTATAGCTTGTACCTACTATCGAAACCAGGTAAGTAACATATACTGCTGTTCTTTTGTAAATACATACTTATGTAGATAATTACACCCAGACTCAAGACAAACATCATGTACACAAATATCTATCTTGGTTGGGAATCGAAACCACGACCTGCGGCGTGATAGGCAAATATCTTCCAACCATGCCTTCCCTTCAATGACTATAATTAACAATTAATGTAGAGTTCGTTTAAAACTCGATTCACAATTTATGTCCGTTTATAGTGTTTTTACGTGCAATGGTTCAGTGCTCTAGTTTTGTGACAAATACTAATTTATTCACGATCTGCAGTGGATCACTGCGGTCAGTGTCTTCTTTTTTATATGCAACCTTGAACTTGTTAGAGGTCAGGCCACCGAAGCGACACTGGCGTGCGGAAACTCGCAGAAATTCCTTTGGTATTAGAACAATTCTAAAACGTGTAATAATACGCGCGAGCAACCGAAGCGAACATGAGAACTCAGGACATCCAAATGGTTGGATCAGATTAGGATCGTGCAACTGCAGTGTGTTCCCGCCAAATCAATGAGTGCTTCCTTTTTACTACGTTGATAGAGGTTACTATTATTGACTGCCTCTTTGGTCTGGCGGTAACGAGTTTAATTGCAGATAATGAGGACAGGTGTTCAAATGCCGAGTCGGTCCAAAAAAGTTATATTGAGATAATTGAGATTTTTCTTTTTCTTTTTTTTTTGATTGAGATTTATCTGCTAAGAAAATGTTTTTGTTAAAAAAAGAGAGTTCAAGATAGTGTTTATGAGAATCCTTTAAAATATTTTCTTGATGGTTGTTTCACAATAATCACAACAATTTAGTAAATCCAACAAAACTTACATCTATTTTACTTGCTAGTTTAAAACCGCTTTTGTGAAACATATCAGGTCCACGATGATATATCCAATACTGGTATAATAATTTCAACTTATTCTAAGTATTATTTCTCTAAACCATTTCAATTTGTGGCCACCTTACCACCTTTTGTGTGGTACCTTTTAATATAATTACTCTATACCTTTTTTATATAATATTATAAAAAATAAATACGTATATATTACTTTTTTATATAATTTAATAAAAGTCGCCACTGATACTTCATTTCTTTTATCACCAAAAGCCCGCGTTCCAGATACGAATCAACTAAAGTCACAAATAAGTATAGTGGCGTCAAATATTCAACGTTAAAACGCCAGTCCCTTTGTTGTACACGCACCCTCCGTCTATTCCCCTATTACTAATCTGTTAAATTAGTAATAGGGAATACCAGAACGTTGCATGCGAAGTACGTATTATTCAGAGGTTTACCACAAAGACGGCTACTATGTATTATTACTATTAAGAGAACATGCATGATTTGAGTAGCGGCATTGACTTACTGTAGGTATTGAAATTATTTCAGTTATGTGCATAATCACTTTTTATATGACGTCTTATAAACTCCAGATTTCCAGCTATATACTTAATTCAGACATTCGAGCACCATATGTTCTACTTTAGCTAAAAAAAAATGTTTTATAAAAAAGCGGGTTAAGTTATTACGGTTAACCTATCCCCGTATTGATCTCGCTCTATATATAAGCCAGAAATTATGGATAGCATTAGCACTGTTTTTCCTGGTCTGCTATTTCATATAAAGTGGTTAATTTAAAATTTTAATTAGCCAATAGCAATAGTGCTATTGGCTAATTTTCCGACAATGTGTAGCGGTAGAGGAAGCCATGGCGTTTTCAGACGCCATTCCCGTTTCATTCTAATAATAGGAATTACATATTCTACTCTCACATTTCAATAATTTATAGAATGATATTGAAAGTTATTTATATAACTACACATTATTCGTATTTTACAAAATGGTTATCTTTTATTTGTTCAAATTTTATGAGTTTCTAATAATTTCTTTCTACAGTTTCCTCCACTATGTATATTTTTCCTCGTCTGTATGCATCTCGTACCTTAGCGTACTAAAAGTCTAAATCTCCGCGAGGCATACTGTATATAATATTTTTAAATCGAACGTTACTCTCACCCGATCTCTTCTTATACTAGCAAGTCTCCAAAAAACAGTACAACTCACCTCATGGTAAGCTTATGTCTCGTGGGATATTGCCGTCACTTCCTCCCATCCCCTTGATTCGATTCACTCAAAACCCAGAACTATTATATTAATTAAATAATAGTATTACTATTTTAAGTTGATTATTCATCAACCATACTCATGGGAATTTTTATAATTTATTTTCATCGGCATAGAATATCACCACCCCCATAGTGGGGAGCGTTAAAGTCGTCCCGAAGGAATATCTACCAGAGGACGGGCAGCAGCATCTGTCTGTCAACTAACAATGGCGATTATGGGAATATCCCTCCAAATGATGGACACAACTCCATTGAGAAAATCTTAGGGGAGGCCTTTGTCCAGCTGTGGACATCATTCGGGTGACATGTTGATTTTCCTTAAGATCTGGACATAACATGATTATTTAACCATTACATTAGATAACCACAGAACCTACGCAGCTGTAAATACTATCATGACCGAATTTATTACCTCTGTTTGTATAATAAATACACTATCAATAACTATTAATCTGTCATCGCTTACCGATATTATTCCAGCATTAAGCTAGAGAGAAAGTTCTGAGCATATGCATTTTCCAACGCCACTGCGGAATTATCACAATACTCGTATTTACCCGAATTATATTCAAGTTGTATTTATTTGTAATTCGCAACAGGCGTACTATTTGCCACGGTTCTTTAAACTGTATTAAAATGTATGAGATCGCATTGTTCCGTCAATAGTTGACTATGAATAAACGAATTTTTTTTGATTACAATGAGAATATTATAACTCTTTGTTAGTTATTTGAAAGCTTACGGCGGTGCGGCGCGGCGTGAATTGTGATCAATAGTGCGTGTAGTCAATTTAAGGTTTTTAATCTAGTTATTACGTAAATATTATTGTCAGCTAATTAATTTTGTTCAAGTTAAATTTTATCTGTTGAAAAGGCATTTCTTAGTCCGTGCATAATTTATAGCATTCAATGGAATATATAATGAAGTCGAAGTTAATAATAAAGGCCATATTGATTCAAATTGCAATGTTTACTTAGTAGTTACCCAACTTCAAGTAACTGAGCAGGTTGTGAGGCCTTGTCGATAGCTTTGTGGGTTATTTGCTGTGCATGCATATGTTAGAAAAACTCGTACTGCACTTGTATACACACTTTCTTACTAAACACAAGTTATCACTACTAACACGAAACGTAACTCGAGATCACTTTTCACGTCTGTCGCCGCCACAAGAAAAAAAGAGGGACTACCCGCCAACGCATGTATATTTATATAGTTAGTGCAAACAGTGTTGCCATGATAAACCAGTAACGAACGATTTAATAATTAATAGTTTCCAGGAAAATTAAAATGATACCATTGCCAAAACTTAAAATAAATCTTTTGATTATTGAAAATATAAATCAACATATTTTCAATAATCTAACATTCGGCTAATCCTGACGTAAAACGCGACCTCGCGTTTAAAACAAAAAAAAAACAAATACAAAATACAGAAGGCACATCTTCTACAGGTATTCTCACCCCTATCACTTACTCTTAGAAATTTCATCGACTATAGACACTCTCATTCTTAAGACTAACATTAACTATAGGCACTCTCGCTCTTAAAACTAACATCGACTATAGGCACTCTCACCCATAGCGACTCACTCTTAAAACTAAGATCGACTATAGGCACTCTCACCTATAGCGACTCACTCTTAAAACTAAGATCGACTATAGGCACTCTCACCCATAGCGACTCACTCTTAAAACTAAGATCGACTATAGGCACTCTCACCTATAGCGACTCACTCTTAAAACTAAGATCGACTATAGGCACTCTCACCCATAGCGACTCACTCTTAAAACTAAGATCGACTATAGGCACTCTCACCTATAGCGACTCACTCTTAAAACTAAGATCGACTATAGGCACTCTCACCCATAGCGACTCACTCTTAAAACTAACATCGACTATAGGCACTCTCACCTATAGCGACTCACTCTTAAAACTAAGATCGACTATAGGCACTCTCACCCATAGCGACTCACTCTTAAAACTAACATCCACTATAGGCAATCACACCTATAGCGACTCACTCACTCTTATTTACTCATCTCTTAGAAGCCCACTTGTTACAACTCTCTTATAAATCTCTGGTTAATTAAATATATTGCAACAAGATGGCCAGTCTCTATAAAATAATATAAGTATCTCACCTATAGAGATTCACTCTTAATCACACATCTCTGAGAAGCCCACTTGTTACAACTCTCTTATATATCTCTGGTTAAATAAATATATTGTAACAAGATGTCTCTCTCTTAAATACTTTGTATAAATTATATCCTCCTTTATTATTCTCAATATGTTAGACAATCATTAATTCTCTTTGTTAGTTACAATTATGGTTAACTTTCACAATTCTTATGTTTAAAGTAAGAATACATCTTCATCTAAAGATCATGTTATTAATTTTTCATTAACTTCACTGTATACTGAATATAATAATATTTACTACAATTGATTCAGATATTCACTTCTACGGTATCTCATAAATAACTACAATTCACTGTCATATCATTATGTATGAATTCAAACATACATCATTTACTCATTTCATCACAGTACATAGGGTATCACTCGTCAACACTTGATTTTAGTTATAACAAGAAGCATTTAAAAAACCACCTTCTCCACTGAATCACTTGTCATTGCATCATGAAAACCTAGTTCAAGGGAGTAACAGCAAAACCGACTTATACGGTTTACAAACTTGTTTTCTAGTAATGGGAGTATCTTCCTACCTCATAGCCATCATTACCGATAACCATTGTGACTCTAAACGGCCCTACACATTTAGGGCATATAAATTCCTACTGTCCCGGGTCTGCACGAATATCTTTTTCGATTCTTTGTAAATCGCCTAATTTATGGGTTGGTTTAATGTGAATTCGCGATCGATCGGCATCAGACCTACCCAGCCTCATCTCGATCTAATGGAGAGGTAGATTGAGAGACTAGGAAGTTAATGAAGCCACCCGAAACACCGGTTGTTTGCACCAAACAAGATCTTAGAAGAACGGCCGATGGATTTGTTAATGAAATCGTTCAGTAACGATTGAATTTGCGGTAAGCACAAATCTTATTACATGATTAGCAGCAGTTATGACATCGACCAGAGTCCGGTTGTACCTCTCAACCTGGTAAATGACCAGCTGGTAGAGGCAACTGCATTTAAAGTATGTTAGATTATTTTATCATTAATATAATCTAAAAAACTCTTTGTTAATGACACTTGTACCACGGTCTGATATTAGGAGTATACGGGTGGTACTCCAAACATCGAGCAATATTACGTAAATACCTGAATAGTAGTGCTAGTCTAGCATTTTATGTATATAGATTTCGTAAAGGTATTAATGATTACTAAAATATGTAAATTTTTCTTTTTAATTACAGGAAAGGCACCGTTATGATCAGTATGGAGCGTATTTGACAGTTTAATAATTTGGTTATAAGGTGGAGCTTCTTAACCCCGGCTGGAATCTTATTATGCGTGCCACTTAAGCAAGAGTTGCAAAACTTTTAAATAAATCGTCTCAATTCTCTTAAATATAAATAAATATGATTTGAGTAACTCTACTGTAACTCTTTTTGAAACATCTTTCGAAAAACCTCGACAGTGTCTTTAGTATCTGAATAATTTAGGATACTCATTATTCTTTGTATCACCTGCACTGTGCTCAGCCACGCATCATCACCTATTGCCAAAATATCGACAACGTCCACTACGTCCTTAGACTCAGATATTTTGTACATCAGCATGACCCATTTTTGTCCCTCTATGTTCTACTGTAAAATGCCAGTGAGCTAGTCTAGGAATACTTTTTAGTCATTTTGCTGCTTTAGACATTTCTTAACAATAATAAACGTCTTTCTTAAAACATGGACTCTGAATCGGAAGTCCTTAAGCGTAGTAAAATGTAGTTAAATATATCTAAAACTATGAGTACTGACAATTTATATAAAAAAACTAAAATAACCAATTTGACAATAACTTCAAAAATACCCATTTAACTAAAACATTATTATCTCAAATAAAATTATATTCTGGTTGATCAAATATAACTCTCGATCGAATATATACTTGTACCCAGAATCTATATATCTATTTTTAATTTATGATACTATCCATGTTGCGGTTATTTACAAGCGTTTCCAATGTCTATGTGAATAAAACCGTTTTTATTGTATTTTAAAATGGGTCTCGTTGTTAATTTTGAATTTAATTAATTATTAATATCGTTTAGCTATGGCTCATAAAAACGCCATACAGTATTCATTTTTGTAAATCTATTCAAAGGTTTTGCTATCATTGATTAATTGTGAATAAAACGTCGAGAATAACTAGCGAGACCAGCTAACTGTCGAACCTCGTAAACGTTTTTAGTTATGGGAAAATCAATAACTATAACAGCCTAATAATTAGGAACTCAAGTTGTATACCGTTTAATATTCTCACACATGGGTACTTGGTGATACCCTGATATTATATCAAGACTTGTAAACATATTATTAATTACCCCTTAATAGATTTGAATTATGTATATCCGATCCGATCCGATCGGATTGATACTCAACACGAGGCAGAGGATATTTATCTTTAAGTGTCTTCTATTTAGGAATCTATAGTCAATACACAGGCGTTTATCGCCATTTTTTTTTTCAGCATCATTTAACAGGACTTTATTAATAACATCCTAGGACACCACTCACACAGGGGCATCCGATCCCAAAACAAGCACAGACTGTACTATGGAAATCAGACTACCTACTGATATGCTACATACGCCACTTTTACTCTGCAAATACATATGTACTTATATAGACAATTACACCCATATTCAGGACAAACAGACATGTTCATGCGCACACACATCTGTCCTGGGTGGGAATTGAACCCACAACCTCCGGCGAGAAATGCAAGCACCCGCCATTACCCCAATAGGCCCGTCATCATAATCAGAAGTACTTTCACGTATGATACCTTTAGAGAGAAAATCTTCTATAATCTCATTTAGGGGTTCTCGTTAACTCTGGGAAACGATATGTGGATATATCCTACAGGACCATTATCGGTCAGGGTACTTTCCATTTCAGTCAGATTTGTTTTACCTAATTCTAATTCTCTTACATCCATTGCAAAACAATGTCTATATTTCTCAAATGTGCAATTCATGTTTGGGATCCTCTGTAACTATCGCACTAATTTTTACATTAGCTAAAAGGTAAGGGTTTAAGCTATTTGGTTTCTGTTGTTCTACCTACATATTCTGTATTTATGACCGGGCTAAACTCAAAAAGTACCGCATGGATTCACTTCAAATTTTGCATGAATATTATTAAGAGGTCGGGTCAACATACAGGCTACACACCATCACGCCACCACCTACGGGGGAGGAGCCGCGACAATTTACAAAATTTAACGCGGGCAAAACCGCGGGGCACAGCCAGTGTTTAAATAATTAAGTGATAGGTTAGTTAGCATTAAATACCCTTTACCTGCTTCAAACTTTCAGAGACCTGATAAAACATTATAATATATTCATTGTTACGTAAAGTTAGAAAAATATGTTGAAACAATAACTGTCCCGAGTATTTACTATTTGTAATGACATTGATGGGCATTGTAGTTTTTGGTTTTATAGCGTTATAATTTTAGGCATACATTTTAATTTTAATATCATTGTTAAAAACATCTGGGGTTTGTATTAAAACTAATTCATCATTAGATTTCAAAACTATTACATTAGGTTTTTCCATAAAAGACTACCCAATTATCATGTAAGAGTTTCGCGTCATTGTCAATATTTAGTAGCATGGCCTATTTTTTAACAAAAGTTACACTTATCTATGGGTTAACTACATTTAAAAATTATAAGCCCCATTTCATTACAATTGTTACATCGAACTGTATCTGTACTGCTATAACTTTAATTTTGTTGTTTTGCCACCTTATTAAACCTACTAAACTATTCCGGTTAAGATTTTTGTAAGATGGTGTATTAGTTTCATGTTAAGGTACCGTATGCAAGTAGTTAATGATCTGTTCTGGTTCGTCAGAACTACGGGCACCTACCCCGATTTGGACAAACTTGTCCTCGATACCACGTATAAGGCAGCACATTTACTTATACGCGCAATCATATCGTAGTAATAATGTTCTAGGGGTCGCCCAACCCTACGCCTAAGTTTAACATTGTTGTTAATAAAAAGATCGCCGTAGTTTTCGTTCGAAGGAAAATCTAGTTTTTACTGTTGTATCACTCATCCCGATAATGTAGGACTGAGGATAAACCCTGATACCATTTTACCACTTAATTTAAGAAGAGTATAATCACATATTTGGCAGTAATAAAAAAAAATAACATCCGTGCACATTCGTTAACCACGTTTATCCAGGATCATATTGTCAGACCATGTTCACTAGGATCAAATTTTGGAACAGCGCTAAAAACCACCGGAAAATTGTTTTGAGGCCAAAACCTAGGAGTCACTGACGCATAATTACTTTTGGGAATATAAAATGTAGCAACATTATTTGTTGCCCTGTTAGGTATTGTTAGACAAGTAAAGATCAGTTTGATCGTTAACTACAATGGGAATATTTAACTTTATTTATTACAACCCATGTCAACGGGGCAGTTTTAGTAGACACCCGGTTAACATCTTACTCAGAGACCTATGCCTGCTACGCTCAACATGCGCTTGTCTTTTATACCTATGGGGATGCTTATGGCCACGGTCACTTTTCATTTTACGTCGTGACCCACGTTCACGATCGTCATGTCACTAGAGCTAGGATCTGTAGAAGCACTATCTACGCTCGATTCCCGCCGTCTTCGCTTAGATCTTTACATTATACATAGCAGTGATGCAATGAGTACATGATTCGAGATACTGTGGTACTTAGAAAGAGCAAATTCATATCACTAATATATATGCAATACACATTAAATATAAATTATCACAATATTGAATTACAGCATAAATATGAGACACCAGCAGTGAATCCAGAAATAGTGTCAATAAGTAAATAGACCACCTTAGCCAGAAAATATAAATAAACTAGTAGGCTATCGAATTTAAATTAAAATTATATGCTGTAGGTACTATAAAATTAATAATGACAGTTTTAAAACAAAGATCGACGACAATTATACGTTACTTTTCATGAAATAGCAGCTTAAATATATTTTCTGGCTACAATTGCAAATTAAGAACACAAACACTGACGAAATTCACTTATATATCACTCACATATCACTTTCACTAAACTTCCGAAAAATGTGTGTAATATGATGTTGATGCCGCACGCGTACTTTTTGCATAAATTTGATAATCAGGATCTAGTAAAATTTTCTCTCGTAGCCACATGGAAGTCAAATAACACTTTAAGATCTGACCTTAAACATCCGGAGTCCAGGAGACCGCAGCATCGGGCACGTAGATACACCTTGTCACTTCTGACTGTTAGAAAAACTCGTACTGCACTTGTATACACACTTTCTTACTAAACACAAGTTATCACTACTAACACGAAACGTAACTCGAGATCACTTTTCACGTCTGTCGCCGCCACAAGAAAAAAAGAGGGACTACCCGCCAACGCATGTATATTTATATAGTTAGTGCAAACAGTGTTGCCATGATAAACCAGTAACGAACGATTTAATAATTAATAGTTTCCAGGAAAATTAAAATGATACCATTGCCAAAACTTAAAATAAATCTTTTGATTATTGAAAATATAAATCAACATATTTTCAATAATCTAACACATATCTGGAATCAACAATAAACTACATTAATAAATACATACAGGATCTATTTAGCAATTTCGCATTGTTCATTATTTGTATTCAACTTCTCAAAACAGGAAGATTATAATTAAAAACAAAAATTGGAAACGGTGTGAAGTTATGCGTAGTTTACAAAGATTACTTCACAGTTTCTGCTATCCGTTAATATAAACCGTAATGGTATCCAATTCAAACTCGAACCACGAATTTCACACGGTGTGAACAATTGCCTCAGTATCGATTTTGAATTTATTATATTCTTATTTGAAATTATCATTTGATTTGTAAAGTGGCCCAGTTTACAATCTACCTATATTTTTAATTTGAAGTCTTTCGTCATATTAAATTGTTGAATGCATAATGTAAATACTAAAGTCAAGTTGATAAATTCATTCTTTTTCTAGTCTATTATTATAATGTTGTTCGAGCAAGTAATCAAATAGGCATCAGCAGTACAAATGCGCCGCCAGTGATTGCAACTCGCCAGAGCCGGTTATGTACAACTATGGTGTCCACTTAGTGCCTCCATGTTTTTCTGTAATATACTTCGCACTTTCTTTTTTTTCCTTTTTAACATTTTTCAATTTTATGCTTATCAGTTTTTAATAGGTACCTACTGGCTACTGATCGTCTCGTCTTATTTCATCATCAGCAATTGAAATACATTAATGGAGAATATTGTGGAGAATTCAGTTATCAACAAAGTTATTAAAAGAAACAACTTGGTACAATTCAATCGTTGTCCATCTGGCGGAATCGGATGCAATCATGATGGCCCCTCGCCCGTAAAATTACGAGATGCAGCCAGACTGGGGGAGCTTATGAAAGGGGTTATTGCCACGGAACTATCTATCAGACTGCTGTGCATATGTGCAGGGAGCGAATAAAGTTTATTTGTATTTTGTATGGCGCTGGCGCTCAGGCCGGCTGATAATCATGTCGTGTCAATGGGTGGGGCGCGCCGGCCGACCGCCCGCTGCCGCACGCCGGTTAGTGCCCAGCGCGACACTCTACAAACATCACGTACCACCGCGTCAATTTAAAAGTTTCGATTGTTATTTACTACGATATCGCGAACATTTTGATAAGAAATATAAAAGTGTACATACAGTGTTTGCTTCCAAATCGTCCTTCCGAAAAGGATGTCAGTGCAACCGTCGAAAATTTTGAATCGACTTCGCCGGAGTCTCTTTTTGCCTGATATTATAATTCTTGTCTACGACAACAATTAGAGGATTTACGTACTCCTTAACATTGACGAGCGTCAGGTCAATCCATTTAATCATTGGAATCGTAGTGAAGCCATCTATGTGAAAAATGTGACACTGTGATTACCTTCCTGCAAGTGTTGTTACGTGAATACAGTGCAGTTTCATAATTGAATTAACATAAGAACCGCAAGAACTATCACTAATCAAGTGTGCCATTATTATTGTAGCTTTATTTGGAACGAAATTATTCTAATCGTCTTTGAAAGTCAAATTACGTTGGTTATGAAATAGTGTGTAGTTTAATTTGTAGAAGTTAAGTTATAGTGCAATATTTGAATATATCCAAAGATAAGAGGAGCGGACCTTTAAATGTTTAAATCGGGATTGTTCAATCGGTCTAGAGGCACGATGGGTGAACCAATTGAGGTCGAGGACAGTCTTGAGCTGGAGTACGATATGTGGGACGGTCAGTTCGACTTCGTAGGGCCCCAGAGTCCAACCCCAGAGATACGAGCCCGAATCACTTCTGACGCCAGCCTGACGGAGGACTTGTTCACTGGCGGACCTCTGACCCCTCACTTACCCAATGGCCTCAATGGTGGGAAGAAAACAGCTGCACACCAATGGTGTGACAATTTATCCGATCAAGTGAGCATTGTTTCATTTTCGTTACATAACTTATAGAATAAACTAATACTTAATTAACCTAGTTTAACTTAAATTTATTAAGCTTCCCACTTGGTTCCACCACGTACTTGTCATCAAACAAAATCCCTACCAGGCTTAGAATAAAATCCAATCAATACTTAGTAGGATAAAACAACCACACAAAGGCATACCAAGGACAACAGAAAAGCAGAACGAATCTGAGTTTCTTTTTTACTATATTGTATATAGCCAGAAGGAGTTGTTGAGATATTTATAAGAATCTCAGTAATTCTGAATATATTTTTTTCTTTTGTGCACCATGATTGTCTATGACCAATATATGTAATACGTAAATGTGACGTCAATTAGCCACCACGAAAACATTATTTTTCCTGTCAATTGACTCACAAAGGGATTATTCATTCCTGTTTTAAATTTATGAGTAACATTATTCCTGTGTTTGTCCGTATCCATCCGTAATGAGAGTTTATGAGCTTCTGGAAAGCTAAATTTGAAATTCAGATGTAAGCCCAGCAACACATTTTACTTTATGTGATTCACTTGAGCTGAAACTTTTCTGAGCAATGAATTTTATCAGTAATCTACAGATACGTGGAGCAAGGACTGATCATATCATAGAGTGGCAATTACCATAGATATCATACATCATGCAGGCATGGTATCATGTATCTGTAACTACCGCCCTTAATAGACGTTCGAACCCCAAAGAGAATGGCCTCTTGCACGAGGGGTTAAAAACGCTTGTAGTGTTATTTACTAGACAGCTTGAGCCTCCGATCTATATATATCCCCGTGAAGCAGTGAAAGCTTCCTAGCCTCACTGCGGACAATAAAAAAATTAACAATGTCTCTAGCTTAAGTTATATTGAATGCACAGTAGGAGACAGTTTTTTTCCAACAACTGAATATTTCTCGACCAGCTCGTGCCATCGCGGCCTTTGATTTGTTCACAAGTGTCACGCGATTTTCTGCCCAACCGAGCATCGACCAAACTTGGTAATAGAATATTACGTGGCATCGATCGTCCTGCAGGCTTGAGCAGTTACCTATCATGAAACTTACCTATGACGATAATAGTAAAATATTAGTAAATATATCTTGAAAGATTATTTTAGTAAAAATTTAGCAATGTCATGATTGTAAAAAGAGGTTAGCATTAATAATACTCAGGTTGCTAATACTGCTATGCGATTACAAAGCAATCAAGAACAGTAAACATTCAGTACAATTAGACTGGAAAAATTTTACGTTCCACCTGTAAAAGGCTGTTTTTGACCAGCGCCCGTGCAGCTGTCTTCTCATTGAGAGGTTGTCTGCAAAACAATGGCTGCTAATTTAATATATTCCACATGCTGTTGAGAAAGGCAACCCAAAGTTGCGTAGTCGCAGTGCTCAACTTCAATTTGCATAATGTGTTCTATTACGTACAATTACAATACAATAGTGTTACTATAACAGAAAAGTTTTAATTAACACTGTAATATGCTTCTGATACGAGCTCTATTGACTTTAATATTCGTCTATGAACATAAAAAAACAATTTCCATATAGTTATTAATGTAGCTTGGTATCTAGCTGTCAGATCAACGTTCTGTAGCTGGCGCTATCTAATCCCGTGGGCGGCGTAGAAATCGTCCCGAGGGAACAACACCCTGAGAACGAGCTCTCTGGTGATTATGGCACAGCCTTTGAAATAATAGACACAGCTCCAATGTAGAGATCTTTTGGGGACACCTTTGTTCAGCAGTGGACGTTTTTCGGATTTCGACTAACATGATGATGATGCTGTCATGTATTTACATAATCTTGGTATTGTTTTTCTTGTCTCATAGTAAGCGTCTACAAGACCTACATAGCAGCAAATCAATCTTATTAAGATCCTGGAAGTATATCTATAATTCCAGGACAACATTTGAGTTGATTGCTAACCAGGGCGTCTCAGTCGTAACATTTTGAAGGCAATTTCGGTCACAAAATTCTCAAGGCCCGACTATTGGCACAATTTATGTATCTCTGAAACAGGTGTTTGTGTCCGGAAGGAGTCAATCAGTATCTAAGACGTTTCTCGTTATTATCTGTGTCACGGCCGGTGCACCTCCAGACTACATAATGAACTGATGATGATTAAGTATACACAATTGGCATTGCGTGCACTTTATTTCTGTTTACTTCCTTCGATGTTCCTGCATATTCCACTTCATTTAGTTGAATATAATGTAGAGTAGCATTTACATTGAATTTAATTTTGTATACGACGACTTGCCTGTTGCTCTATTAGTTAGTGACCCTGGCTGCTAAGCCAGGGTCACTAATCAGCCAGGTCTAGCCGTCCGTCCCCTCCCAGGACAAATATTTCGCTGATGTAATTTACGTATATATGTCTATATTTTGGAATATAATATTTAAATATTTATCAGTGGTCTGGTATTACAGGCTCTGCCTCGTTTGGTTTCTGATGGCAGTGTGTTAGATGTCCCAAGATATTTATTTATTTATATTATTATTTATTAAACATCTATTAAGTTTCCGTTAAAGAAGATAACTGAATGACTTTCAATTTACTCACAAATATAAATTCGGATTTGACACGAGCGTTTGACACTATTCCTTCGTACAATTAGGATTAATTGGACTCCCAGAACAGTTTTTATGCAATCCAAGTAATTTACTTTACTATTCATAGTATTGCCTTTCCCTCACATTGAACAGGTCGTAAATATTAACTAAGAATGTTATAAACGTTATTCTGTTAATTTACTGCATTCTGGCTCAACAGTTTTCGCAGTTCAACTATTTGATTTCTCTACATCGTAGTTATTTAACGATGTTTAACCTAAAATGCGTTAGAAAATATACCACTGGATATGGCAACAGGTTGAAGATACTGGTTGATCGAGTAATTAAGAAATATCGTTACAGTTTTGCAAGCCTGAAGAGATCTCTGTCCTCTGGAATAAATTTATTAAATTTCTTGCCTTAAACCTGGAACTGTTTCTGGTTATATGTTTAGATCAATAACTTCTTTTATTCATCTTCCATACAAATAATATCTCGATCTTTTCTTTACTTAATATCAGAAGTGACGCGCCTCGAAGGCGGGATTGGTCGCTAGTGATACTATATAAACTCGAGTAGGTAGATAAGATTAAGTAGTATTTTTAACAAGAAGTAGTTACTGTGACTTAAATATAATAGTTAACCATTAACCTCACGGATATTTTTGCGGGTAATTATAAGTACTATAAACATATAGTAGGTATACATCAATTGCTTTCACAGCGCACTCAAATCAATGACTTTTATAGACAATTTTAAAAATAATTGTTTGATAGTTAACCCTATTAAACAATTGTTAGTAAATTTGCCTATAACAATATTTTCTTTGCCTATAATTAATTTTCATTAACCAACTTTATAGTGTTAACTTCGATTAACCTCTTTGTTAGTGTAACTTACTTATTTAAAAAAATATCTCACTTATAGTAATAAGTGAGATATTTTTTAAATAAGTAGTTTTTGAGTTTATGCATTACAAGCAAACATACCAAAAATCTAATCGTTTTTGTTTCTTGGGACAACAATATTGTTTACAATGTCAGTATACAGAGTCATCGTTTGTTTTATGCTGATACCTTTAAAAGCTTGATAAAAATAATAGTCTATAAGCAGTTAAAAGGCCACTCACTTCGTATTAAGTTAGTTATCATTCAACAATTCCGAATAGCTTGTATAATAATATGCAACTAAACTACCTATAATATGTTATGATTGGCAAGTGGAGTAATTAATCAAACAATTAAACTATCAAGTATACTTAGCGGTCACTCACTGTTATCAATATCGTGACTCGAAGTATGACAGCCGAGTGCATATCGATTCACCTCCTTACCTTCACAATCAACAATACCACAACGACCTAATACCTCGTAATTATTCAACTGGCCCGACCGACGCGACGGTCAGTGACCTTAATATATCTGCAATGGTTTTAATTATACTGTATCAATTGCTAATAGGAAACCAGACACATTGCTGAGAGATAACGACGTGCTCTTTGATCATTTGCGTTTGATGCCTTCTGAAACATGAAGCACTTTCATGTTCTTAAATTGATTCATCAAGCAATACCTCACTGTTCGTAGTAATACCTCTTCTCACGCCAATCTGTACTACGTTTGGTAAATATAACGTCTCTTACAGCTCAAGAGACATAACGTCTGATCCCGTTCACCGGCTAGTAATTGAACGACCGCCAATTCGCGAATACACGAGTCGCTAAGAAAGATAAAGGCGTGTTAACAAACGCTGGAAAGTTGCAAGACAACTTGAAGAAAATGTGCACTCTACGTACCCACGAGGAAGTCACGAACGCTCACTCTGACGGCATTCAACTAAAGTGCTTATTGATTGCACGTAACAATAATAAACATAGTTTGACTTAGAGATATTTCACTCCTCTATTGGCCTGCGGTATACATTTAACAAAACGGTGTGGTTGAGAAAATACTATCTTTATCAAATAAAACATTGTTTTTAAACTGCCTAATTAAAGGAGTTAAGGGCATATGGTAAGCTGTACAAAACACATATTTATTTTTAGATCATGCAATAGAAAAGTTGTGCATAAGATATGCACAACTTTTGAGCTATGCTAAGTGTATTTATTAAGCAACAACTTGTCCTTATATAGAGCTCACTTATAAATTTGGCTTATTATGGACTCGAGTTTTGCTCTAGCATGTTCTGCCATCCTTATAAAGTACTCTTCTAAAAAGCAGATTCATGCTTTGAGCGTCGATCTTTAATCAAACTATGTGGACATCGTAGACCTTGTAAATATTTTTCGTAACGTCAGTAAATAATTGTATGTGAATCAAATGAAAGTTGGAATGAGCTGATTTTCAATATATAAATAGATATTTACAGCATCAGGTTTTTAACTTAATGTCGAGAATAAAAAAATGTTAATAACCCATAAGAAATAAAAGTTTAACACGACTGCTATAAGAGAAGATATAACAAGTAGATATTTGTAGTTAGAAACCTAAGTAACCAACTTAGCATGCATAAACACAACCAACAACAAATGTCTATTTGGACTTGTTTGAAGTATTTTAGCAGTGGTATTTTTATCGTTCAATTAAGTTGTGTTTATAAACGAGGCGGTCTAACTAGTTGGATAAGAAATATTTACTTTTTACAATGTTCTTGACAGTGCAAATGAACGATGATCTCAGAGTCGGTAAACAGTTTTGAGATAACTTGGGTTATCCGTCAGTCGGTACCTAATTAAGAAGGTTATCATTAACTACTTATTTTCGAGAATTTATAGATATTATTATCTAGTAGAATGAAGATGAACCTGAGCGACATTCGCTTCGTTGCTCATATGTTGAAGATTGAGGTTTCCCAGACGTAGGATGATAAATCGATTTTCCACCCGAAAAAGCTTCATTGATCGATATCAATTCGGAGCTACAATGGTAGATAAAACAGACTAAAAATATGAATAACTTATGACACTCTCTTTTTGTTCACACAAATAAGTCCCAAAACATGTACATGAAATGAATTAAGCTAATCAATGGATAGAAATCAGCCTTGATTAGGTACACTAACAAACTCATTGTCTATAAACTATTAGATAATAATCATGAAAGTAATTTTACTACACCACACTTCCACAGATATATACTATTATAAAACTGTTTCATTTATAAATCTTAACATTGTTTTGGAAAGACAGATCTAATTCTTAGGTAGCGTGGCATTTAGACATAAAACATTCAGAAACATGCGCAACGAATCGACCAAATCGAACCTTCTGTAAATAACCCAGATATTTATGGGAAAAATACTTAAATATTTACCAAATGTATTAGTTACCTTCTCATTACAAAAATCATTTTAATATCTGCTTCAATTTCAGTCTTGCATTACATGTTTGTAAATAATTAAATAACAATTTCATTTTGTTCATTCTATATCTAATATAAGAATAATTTGGCGTCAAGAGCCATTTTAAAAGCTTTTTCTAAGCTTCCCGTTTGGTAAAGGGGTAGGTATGTGTTAAGGAGTTTGTTTGGTGTGTTGTATGGTTAGTTTGACGTTCTAGTGACGTTAACGGGAATAAACAGAAGGATCCATTGAATTTTGACATGGTTGCGTAATATTATTTGTTGAATAGATAAGCGTCAGCCGAGGACAGATTTATCATTGTGTAATTGAACTGTGGTATATCGGAAAGGCTTTTTTGTTATTACATACAGGACAGCGTGTTGGGCTCTCTCTCTATTTTTTTTTATTGTCTTAGATGCATCTAGTGTAGTATTGTATTACGTTACATTACTTTACTTAACTGTCGTAATGGCTATAAATTGAGTAAGCTATTTAGGTTAATTTAGAACGAGATCTAATTATGTCCCACTCGAGTTAGATAAATCAAACAGTTAAATACGGCCATGTTAAACAATCTTAAGAGGAATTCCTACTGGCGATATCGTCTTGTTCTCCACGCATGTTAAAATAATTATACGTATACGTTTCAAGTCATAATATTTTTTAAGACTAGGCCTGCCTCTACTGTAGTTATAACTCCCTGTATCTTTGGGCACATTACAAACATCTAATAAACGGACACACCACCATATCAGCCGAAATACGTCCGCTGCTGGACAAAGACCTCCCCGAAAAATCTCCATAACTGCCGGTCTTGCGCTGACCGTATCCAGCGTTTTCAAGTGACCCTCACTAGATCATGGGTCTATCTTGAAGGAGGCCTCAGGCCACGCTGCGTCTTTCGGTTCGAGAACGACACTTGAGAACCTTTCTGCCCCAGTGGCCGTCGGTTCTACGAGCTAGTGCCCTGACCACTGCCACTGCCACAACTTGGCAATTTTTCGGTGTGTCTGTTACTTCGGTTGGTCTTCATTTCTGATTCGATCTCGCAGTGAAACTCCGAGCGATCTCCTCCGAGCTCCATTGCTTTTTGTGTCAATCTGAACATTGTTTACCAGATGTTTAAATTCAACTGTTTCATATACTTTTGGAGGGTAGCATTTACAGAAATCGGCAAATTAGCTTAGTATTAGCTTAGTCTTAAAACCATGGGTGTAAAATGAGGAATAAGTTTGTATAGGAAGATTTAGCAGCATGTAATGGCTAAATAATTTTGTCATTTACATAGTGTATTCAATTGTTTTAGACAACCTCATTATACGCATCAATAACATTTGTTTTGAATATTTTCTATAGTTTTACACGCTTAAGTTGTAAAGCCTTGAAACGTGCAGAGAATTAGAATTCAATCGATAGCAAACCCACTTACTATTTACTACTTTGTATTTATATTTGAATTCAATACTAGGAATTCAATATTCATCGGGATCTCTCAAAGTTGAAAATTTTTGTTCAGCATTATATACATTATCATAATTTTATTAACCATAGCATTTCAGATAAAATGGCTTAGTTCCTAAAGATTAAAAAGCTCGGTGGTTAAAGTCGTGTACCACGTAATCATGACCACTTTTAAGGAGACATTTTATACTTTCAATTTATAGAATATTTTGTAATTCTAACAGTAACTCAGTCTAACAATAGAGTGTTCAAATCAAAAATATCTAATTTCTTAAAGTGTAAGTATATGTTTCTTTGTTTGTTACCTTCAGTCAGTACCTAAAATTTGATACGATTTTAGAGTGGGGAGTGCTGAGTTTGAAGTAAAATATGATTAACTATCCTATATGTTATCCTGCACTAAGTATACCCGAAAATTTATTAGTTAAGTATGTCAGTAGACATTTTTACGGTAGTAGCCAGAACTCTATATTTCATATTCTTAATACAAATATATTTCACCCTAAGTAAAAATTACTTGTAAAATGAATGAAATAAACATATAATATTATTATACATAAGCTGAAGTGTCCGTTTACCTAGTTGTTAAAATTGTTCGAGATTCTTTGAATTACGTAATACCGAATAAGGTTACTGCAATACAGGTATTTTGCAAGTTATGATTCAAATCGCTTTAAATTAACTACGTCTGCAAATTACATGAAAACAATTCACAACAAGTAACGTCTATCAAATTCCTTCAATGATAACAATTTCCATTTCATTAAATCAAGAAAATCTCAATCGGTTTTACATAAATAAGCAATAAATTATTTTCTTGGTCCACTTTTAAACGTTGAACGCACATTAGTGAAGTGAAACCAGTCTGAACAAAAGTAAAACCGAGCGGACCTTCGGCTTCAATCGAAAGTTCGATATATTCCAAAGTAATCTTACTTTTTAAGCATTCATTTCACTTTTCTCATGAGACCGAGATAAATAAATTAGTTTTGGTCAGCGAACACAGTTTGTCATTGGATATCAAATATTAATTTAAACATATGTTTTTGTCTATAAGTATGTTACTAGTACTAGTTGCAGGAATGGTTTCGTATGTTTAAGTAATATTATAATCATGCTTACCACAGTTACCACTCAACTCAACAGGCCAACAGAACAAAGTCCTCTAGCACGGCTTAATTCGAATCCACTTAGCCGTTATTTCTCATATTCTAAGCGGTGCAAAAACTAGTTTACAGTTACTATAGATTTTACTATAGATGTGCGGGTGATTTAATTGAGGCTAAATTATGTTGTGATATAACATCAAAAGAAAGAAAGAAAAACAAAGAGAACAACGTATAATATATGTATTTTCAACACCTTAAATGGGAACTAGCATTTGCCTATGCTATACTGTGATGTATATGGCGTGGGGCAACTGCATTCCGAGTTGGTAACCCCATATCGTGCAGTCTTTTGTCTTTGACAACGTCATTAATCTGCCATCTCATCTTATGAGGTCGTGTTTGTATTTATAGTGATCGCCGTGAATCCAAAAAATTAAGAGGGTTATTCTGAGTATCGAAATAGCAACGAAGGTTCTATGTACTACTATAATATCTATGTAGCATGTTAGAAGTCATAATTTATTATACACTAAGTAATGAGTTTTACTTTGTTGTATGGGCAGTGTATACTCTTGTGTCAGAGTTGTTCAAGCCACAGAGTAAGCCTTCACCATAGCTTAATGATACCAACCGACGACAGCTTAACGTGCCCGACGAAGCACGGAGACGCTCAAAAATAAACAAGTTCACCGGCCTACCATCTTTAGACTGACCGCGTACCTGGGTGCTTTACCTCCCCAATCACTTATGAACCGGTGAGAGCAACTGGCTATGAGTTAAAAACTTGCACGTTTCTCATTCCAAAATTCACGGAATGCGTAAAAAAGAGACAGCATAGTTTTAAGTAAGAATTAAACGCGCATCATCACAATAATTCTCATGACGAATTACGCCACTCAATACAAATTACACCCACTAATGACATATTTACGAGTATATTGTCTTTAAGCGATTCGTTTCTCAGACATTTCTGTTCCTATTTTCAATGTGTTACATTGATTACGCTGGTGATTCTGTTTTTTACGCCACTTAACTAATGTAGATGTTATTCCATCTCTCTCTATAATAGCTCGTATGGAAAGAACAGGGCATACATAGATTTATCAAACTATTAAAACTGCTCATAATACGCGTACCAATAATTGGGCGTCAGGTTTTAACGTGTCGCTTATTTCTCCTCCGAATATCACGTCTAAACCAATTTGACACAATACAGGACATATTTAGCTGTGTCAATTTTCATATGAACTATTTCAGAAAAAACACTAGATATAATCGCAATCTACATCATTATGGATGTAGGCTTCATATATTAATAAAGTTACGTATACATATATATGGCCTAGCTGTATCTGTCAGACTTTTTTATTAGGTAGGTATATTGAAATTTCTGAAATGACAGCTGCCAGTTCACCATACTTATTCTCATACTTTTTATTATATTATGATTTTTACAGTTAGCCTAATAGCGGGGTTTCACTGCTTAATCGGGCAATTAATTGTGTTCTTGTAAGTCTAACATAATATAATACAAAGTTTGCAGAGCATGAGATACGTTAGTCTTATATTTCGTTATTATTAGATTATCTTTGGAGATACTTAAGAAACCCAATCTACTCAATAAACTCGTGAAGAGTTTGAGTTAACGCAGAATTAATACTGGATTTACATATGCACATTTCTTTAGCATTTGGGGTAAATATTTATGGCGTAATCTGTAATTATGATATACAAAATGTCCATGTGGTGTATATATAGGTATATACACGTTTTTAGTTATGTATCTAATTAATAATTATGTTTTCAAGTTGTTACTTTAAACTTATTGTTTTATTCTTCTTCGAAAGAATTATTTACAACGCACACGTGCAGTACAAGAACCGTTATTGTGTGTTTGTTAGTTCTCAGTGTCCACATCTGTTTAGCATTACCTACAGGAAAAGCTTCGACGGTGACTAACGTTGAACTTGGTTTCAGTTTTTCCTCATTATTATCGACAGTAAACCTTACGAGAATATTAGCAAATAAATTATCCGACTTTATTTAATTTATTAATAACTAGCTGTGCTCCGCGGTTTTAACCGCGTTAAATTTTATAAATTACCACAGCTCCTCCCCCGTAGGTGATAGCGTGATAATATGTAGCCTATATGTTCATCCGACCTCTTAGTAATATTCATGCAAATGCAATTTGAAATAAATCCATGCAGTACACTTTCGATATCGATTGTAGATCAAGCCCCAAGTAACCTTTTAAAAAAATATTCAACACAGTAGGTACAGTTTTGACTTTCCTACGATTTTATTATATGTATAGATTCTTAATGATATTTATATTGACATTCAAAATCTAGTTAAGATTGTTTATAGACGAGTCTATAATCAATGGTGGGATTCCATATATGCGTCATCCGTTAATCTAAACTGTGTACATAGTAAATCGCTGAAGTTATAAAATACTTTTGTATACATATACCGCTATTTTTATAATAAGGTGCACGAACGTTGAATGAAGTAACATAAAGAAGATCAATAAAAACTTTTTGTTATTATACAAAGTAGGTTGATAAATAGTTTTTGATTGAACTTCTTACATTCATTATTTACATTTCCTATATTCGCAAAACACCGTTGCTTTGATTAGGGTTCTGTATATAGTAAATATAGATACTTATAATTATAGAGTACAGTTTATTGCACGAAAACATCGTTACGTAAATAAAACGTTTACAGTATTTACTGCTGTATTTAAAATATAGGTACAATCGGCGGTCTTATCGCATAAAACGATCTCTTGTAGACTACCGTTGCATGGACCAAAAGACTGAAGAAGGAAAAGAGGAAATAAAAAACTGTCTATGTCTTGATGGCTGCCTGTCCGTCAGTTAGACTTCATACTTAAAATCTGAACTAAAGAAAGCTTTAAATTGCACTCTATTATTAACAATTTAGCCCGGCTCAATTGATCAGTCTTACCGTAAATATTCTGTACGTTGGTATTCGTTACTTTTTCTGGGGTATCGTTGGAAATGTCTTTTAAAAATATTGGGCGTATGCGATACAGATTTTACATATAAAGATGGATACAGGGAATCCATTTGCGAAATGTTAACCAGACATTAAGACTCGACCTAATAGATAGTTGATATCTACAAATAAGTATGTATATTACCATAGGCCATCACCGTTAACCTTACTTTTAATTGTTAAGTCTAGACCAAGCACGATCTATGAAAAATGTCAAACTAAATTTCATATCAGTTATGTATAGACAGCAAAGAGGCCAACTTCTTTACTTCTTATTTTACTAGCAATTACTATGTTATATCGATGAATAATGGTAGTCTAGGGTAGGTCTAAATGCACCTTTTCATCTAACGCATATTACTTTGCGAAAGGAAAATAGAAGCGATATAGCGCCCTAATATAGATATCTACATGCAACTTAGAAATAGGTCATTACCTAAAAAGAAAAAAAAAACAAACGTCGGTTTTTTTCGCCCGAAAAACCATTTATGCTTTACTAAAGTCGTTAAAACCCATTTCCTAGTAAGTACGTACACATATTATGGCGACAAAAAATCGCCCGAATCATAAATAATACTCACTCTCAACATTATAGATACCTGGTATTACGAGGTGTTGGCTAAAAATAATTGTATGTAATAGTGGCCAAGAAAGTGAATCATGCAGTGGCGCTTATTTTATTCGCTCTACAAATAGTTTTATTTAGTTCCTCACGAACGTCCAATTGTTCTATTAAGTGTTATCAATGAACCGATAGTATAAAAGCCGTGTTTTTCTGAATTACTTTTTCGTTCATTGAGTAAACCAGTTTTTCGTCATCTGTGTCAACTGCGTGGGAAAGAGTAATCTTTCGAACGAAGAAATTAAAAAGTAGGTACGAAATACAATGCAATGTGTTCTTTAACAAGTTTATTCTACACTTCTGCCACTCCAGTCTTTTGGTATACGGCATATATACCAAAATAATATAAAGTATAAAGAGCTAATGATATAAAGACCTGACGGTTAGTTATATATTTGTTTCTCTTTATAACCAACATTAAATAAACCTAACTTTAATCTTGACATATCGGTAAACTTCTTTTCTTCTCTTTTTTGGATTTCGTACCCAAAGGGTACCCGCGGAACCTAGCCTCAGCTGCCCGCTCATGTGTCTACCTGTCAGCGGGATGTATCTCATTAACTATTCTTATATTCTAATGCTGTCACAAGAACAAACAAATAGAATCAAGTTTAAAATACAAAACAGTCCGAATCAGATGGTGCGGAAAATGGTCCTAAGCGAATCCGATTCGTACTTGGCCGGTTTTATTTTCTGTTCTTCATAAATCGTACTCTAGGGTTTCAGAGGAACTCCTTCGAACTCTGAGGCTTTGAAATGAGCTCCCCGTAACAGCTTTCCCAAGACAATACAGCATGTGGTCCTAAGAAACAAATTGAAAACATTTAAGCAGAGACTGACAGATATTGCAATTGCTATGGCAACCTCAAGGGGAGGTTTATGCTTATTTACTGACACAGTTGTATAGCAAAATAACACATTTCAAGAGTCCCAATTTTGTTGAAATGCAGGTACAATTATTGCCATGTCTTAAGAAGCACAAATATAGACGCCAGCACATCAAGCTACCCCAATCTATCAAATTTCCCCAATTGAAAGTGAACCTTATGCTTAGGTGATAAAGTTGAAATTTGATAAAAGAAATTAGACAGATTGGGGTAGATTGATGTGCTGGCGTCTGTACCAAGCGGTCATGTAATGGGTCATGCAATTACTTACGTCATCATAACTATGTGGTACTCTGAATCAAGCTCTTCCTGTTGCTCATCTTCCTACTGTGTAGTAGTTATACGAATTGTTATTCATTTAAATTGAATTCGGACAATAAACCTTTTAGTCCGCCGATAGGATTGGGTTAAGCTCCCAATCATATACCAATTAGGAACCATGAAATTAATATATTTATTTGTGACGGCCGGTTGGGGTTGTTAGTAAATACTTGCCTTTCACGCCGCAGGTCGTTCCCACTCAGGGCAGATAATAATAATATAATGTAATATCTAGGGACAATGTCACACAGATCATCGTAGCCCCAAACTAAGCAAAGCTTGTACTATGGGTACCAGGCGACGATATACATACTTATATAGATAGATAAATACTTATATACATAGAAAACATCCATGACTCAGAAACAAATATTCGTGCTCATCACAAAAATATTTGCACTTACCGGAATTACCCAGGACCACCAGCTTCGTAGGCAGGAGCACTAACAACTAGGCTACAGTGACCGTCAAAATACTATATTAAATGAATGGCAGATATTTGTTACTGGGTGTAATTGTCTATCTATGTAAGTATGTATCTACTAAATAAAAGTAGTATATCAGTTATCTGGTTTCTATAGTACAAGCTCTGTTCAGTTTGGGATTAGATATAGAATAATGTCCCATGATATTATTGTTATTACATTCTCTGGGGATTGTTAGTGCCACCTATCAATATTGATTAGCAATTATTTGACCGCTATGTTACGTTACTCATATAACGTAAATCACCATAACTCTTTTCTAACTCGGACGTAATAGGCCATGCAATAACTTACGTCATTGTATCTATATCGTGGCGGAAAAGTCGACTTTACAGCACTGAGTCCAAACTCTTCCTGTTACTCATCATCCTAGTCTTTAGTCACATAAATTATTATTAATGAATTACTTATTGTACGGGCAGTGGTTACCCTAATGTCAGAGTTGCTCAAGCCACCCAGTAGACCTCTGACA
The DNA here is from genome assembly GCA_951640165.1 of Pseudoips prasinana. Lineage (NCBI taxonomy): Eukaryota > Metazoa > Arthropoda > Insecta > Lepidoptera > Nolidae > Pseudoips > Pseudoips prasinana. Next base: position 24,349,710 of record OX621246.1, read on the forward strand.
TGGCTTAAGTTGAACCGACTGCTTAACGTGGCCTCTGAAGCACGGAGACGCTCAGAAATTAAACCGCTATGGCGGTCACCAATCTATGGACTGACCGCGAGCCTAGTTGCTTAACCTCGCCAATCACTTCCGGATCGATGAGAGCATTTGGGTATGAGCGAATTGTTATTAATTTTTTTTTATTTTGAGAATAATAAGTTTAGACCACTTATAAGAATCGAACCTGCATTCTCTAGTTAATAGTTTGCCCATTGGACTACGGTGAAATTATTGGTTCCATCTATTTACCAATTATGTACGTGTATTATAAATATGATATTCAAATAATATATTTCACGTTAACTCTTTAACGTAACAAGTTCCTTTGATGTTGCATCCTTATTCCACTTTACTTACCTTTGAAACAACCCCTTTGAAACTATGTTTGTAATTGTGATTATTCTTAATAGACATCAATCTTGCAAAGACTCATAACATATATTTCATTTCATTTCAAAAAAATATACTAGAAAGTATTTTAATATGATATCCGTATATTTATTGTGACTGATTTGATTAACCATATAAAAATTTCACATGAACTAACAATAACATTCCTTTTTAACATGAGGTTTAGTTAAGGAGGTAGAGTTAACCTAGGACTGTTACTGCTTCACCAGACAATAATATAACAACAGTGACTTGTTATTTTTTATGTTATATATAATATTTAATATACCTACCTATTGATATGTATTTCCTGAAGGTTTTCTGCCGTTAACGAATACAACATGTAACTTAATTAGCGCACATCCTGAAAATAGTTTGTTTAGAATCGTTTACTGAATCGATTTATATCATTTTTAATATAGTAATTTTTTCATTCCAAAATAATTAAAACTACGGAAATTATTGTCATATTGACCCTGTACAGTCAAAACAAAATGAAATGGACTGTAAATCAAAGTAATAAGACTTTTAAATCGCAGTTAATTGTATCCATAAAATTGCATGATTCATTACAAAATAAAGAAAAATAAACTTTATTCCAAGAAACTAATTTAGTAAATAACAATGCATATACATGTTCAATAAAAAATTCAGTGTATGTATTATGATTACAACATAATATTCTAATTAGGGTGTTTGAGGGTGTGCGTTAATTACGTTACATGTTGTATACCGGTAGATCAATTTATGAATTCTTTAAGGATTTTGGTGCCATCCATCGCCTTTGGTTTTAGAAACATGGCTGGTCATATTATCTTTTCATCATCCGTAATGAGGGTGTTAGCAAGGGGGACTCATGGTGTATTGTTAGTAACTTAACTGCAGAGCGCTTACCCCGGATTGGTAGAGGAAGATAATATTAGTGATTACCCAGTTTTAAGTCGCTATGTAGGTACGCTTTGCATTGCGAATAATGTTAAAGACTAAAATTCTATTTACAACCTGTACATCGAATTCCAGAATCATTGAACTCCGCCGTGCATAAAACAGCAAGTGGGTAAGAATGTGCATACATAAACAAATCAAGAGAGGATATGTGATGCTCAGTGAAGCTTAACCAAACGATTATAATTCACTTGAATTACGCTTGAATGATCCTCTGTCAATATGTGCAGTCTTATAATTACATAAACACTGGTACATGTGTAACTTAATCTTGCGCCAAAGTTAAAGTTAAACTAAGTATATAGTGTTTGCTCTCCGTCTCGTTGGTTAGAAATCGTTGGCTTTTACCTAGTCCACTAAACATGCATACGATCAATCATCGATTACTGAAGGTATTGGTTAGTTAAAATAACTATTATCAGCCTTATATCATTTACTGCTGGATATAGCCCTTCCCCAAAGGTTTACTATAACGTTGCCATTTGGAGGGATTTGCCATAGTCATCGCGATTGGCATGCGAGTTGGCCACCGCAGTTTCAAATAAGTAAATATCTCAATTATATTTTACTAGCTGTGCCCCGCGGTTTTACCCGCGTTAAACATTATAAATTTTAGCCTATGTGTAAATCCCGGGTGTCATCAAACTCCATACCAAATTTTATTAAAATCGCACCAGCCGTTTAGCCGTGAAGTAGTGACAAACATACACAGTCACACAGTCACAAACCTTTTTAATATTAGTCTGAAGATTGATGTCAATTTACAATTTCACTTCACTTCAATTAACACAGAAATTAATCAAATATATATATAATCACAAATCGAACGTAAGAATCACTTGCCGAAATACTCAATCGTTCGGTCAAAATAAATATTATTTTAAGAATTGTACTATAACTAATAGTTAAAGTTTCTTACTGAACTTGTAATATCTCAAAGTTTAGACGGAAATTTCTCGATCCGGGGTCCTCACTCAATTTTGACCCATATACCGTCCTGATGAGCTCTATTAACCATGACTACACTTGAAGTAGTGGAATAGAACATTACAACATGAAGCGGTTATGAATGGAGTAGGAATTCTGTAAGGTGTGGGTGGGTTGGGTACTTCTAAATTTGGGCTGCTTTCCAAATTAATTCATCTCTTAGTATCACTTTTACCTATAATTATTTTGTTTTAGCAGACATATGGATATTTGTCAATAAAGTTACCTACTTGCCTGTTATTATTGTATCTTTCGATAACAAACTATATATGTATTTATACAGATTTTAAGTGATTGCGTTTTTTAATCCAATTATCACATTTCCTGGTGAAACTAAGCCGGTCTAATCCCTAATTGACCTAATCAAAATATCTTTAAATCTATGTAATGCTGTTACGATGTATTTCACGTGAAAATGTGTATTTAATGATATCAATTAATGTAGGTAATTATCGGCGGTCGCGAGTGATCTTACTACTACGTACTTATGTTTAATGAAACCCAGATTGAACATAATATATGGGTACTCGATATTTTTGTAACTGATGATATTAGCCAAACAGACATTCCTGCGACATGGGGTTTAAATGTTTAATAAATAGGTATATGTTTGTATATAGACTCGGACTATCAGAGACACTATCGTGTCTCTATCTATAGTGATAGTAGGACTGACAAATAGCCAAGCAAGTTATTATGGCGATAGTGAGAATCTTTAGTAGTTCAACTGATCTGTTATCTGTCGAGTACGCCGAGTAGCTTTCTTTGTGTAGATACTTCCTAGCTAATACGATACTGTAACATCATTGTCCTTCTTCCCCCTATGATCATCTTGGCTCACTATACTCTAAAAAGATTTTAGTTAGATCCACTAGAAGCTTTCTATCACATTCTCACATAATTTGCCAACCTGGAGGACTCTTAATAGACTACGTACCCAGGTTAGTAGATCCAAAGAAAACATGTGCAAATGGGGTTACATTCCCACATCACAAAACATCTGCAAGTGAGGCGTGTCATCCCAAAGTATGGCACATTTATCTGATTGTCCCTCTTGTCCAGTCTCTTGTTCCCTTCAGGACATGTATGATGCTTCAGCCAAAGCGATCAGCGATACCCAATTTTGGAAAGATAAAATCTAATTCTTACCATCGACACTATAAGAAAATCACATTTTCAACGTGATATCGTCCTCTGCTAGATATACGCCTCCCCAAAGGTTATTATAACGTTGTAATAATAATATAATAATATCTTGGGACATTGTCACACAGATCATCGTAGCCCCAAACTAAGCAAAGCTTGTACTATGGGTACCAGGCGACGATATACATACTTATATAGATAGATAAATACTTATATACATAGAAAACATCCATGACTCAGAAACAAATATTCGTGATCATCACACAAATATTTGCACTTACCGGGATTCGAACCCAGGACCACCAGCTTCGTAGGCAGGAGCACTACCAACTAGGCTACGGTGACCGATTGTGATTTGGAGGGGTTTGTCGCTTGGCATGCGCGATGGCCGCAGTTAAGTGGTAGCTAGTACACAGGAGGCGCTGTTGCCCAAGTGGCCAACTACCTGGTGTATCCCGTAGTCGCCTCTTACGACACCCACGGGATGGTATGGGGTGACCCCAATATTCTTTTTAGGCCGAAAACCACATTTGTATAAATGGTTTGGTATAAATGGTGATTACCAAGAGAATCAAGCACATGTATTAATAACATCACATGAGTCAATAATTTTGGCAACCTATGAACATTAAATAGGTATTTGTAAGGCCTATAATATATTGCCAAATATATAATAATGTAATTATCGCCGTAAAAATATCCATTTTATCTATAGATATTCGTATGTAATATCAACGTAACATGTAAGCATTAATGACAACTAAAATAATATAACAAATTATGACTCATACGAGAGGTTAAATTGAATTTTCCTTTATAGAACATTCTGATAAGACTGATATTAGAACGTTAGAATGAATAAACGCGGTCAGTTCACATTCGATTACAATCATTTAATAGAAATGCCAGACCTGCCTTACATAAACCATTAATTTGCATGCATTATTCTCTAGTGGCACAGACGCCAGCACATCCAGCTACCCCAATCTGACAAATTTATTTTATAGATTTTCAACTTTAGTACAAAAGCATAAGGTTCACTTTCAATTGGGGAAATTTGTCAGATTGAAGTAGCTTGATGTGCAGGCTGGTGTCCAACATTAAATTCAAAGGACGTATCGTCATTTAACAGCGACCTACAATTCTAATTCGATATGACCATCGTTATCACCATATGAATATCCGCTGCTCAAATTGAGGTGACTGTTTATTTATCAATATTCGAAGTAAAATCAACTGCTGTTGATTTTACTTCTACTATCAAATAATGGCACTTTGTCAACATATTAAAACATACATGGCTCAAATTCCGATGAGTTATCTAGTTATTCAAATATTGTGCAAACAAGCAAACAAAAAAACACTAGTTATATCTCTCGGACAGAGGTTTTCAATATATAGCAATGACATCGTAACAACATAAAACAATTCTCTTGACCGAATCCTTATTATAATAATCGAAATGCGCGTGACGGTAATCGGACAAAAACGTGGAAACTTTAAAAAGTTACTGCTGCCATGTTCGTATATCGTCATTGTTTTTCAATATATTTTCAGGGTCATTCTTAACATCATTATACTTTTCGCTGATCATAACGTTTGTAGAAATGAAATTGATCAGTTTTTAGAGCACCCAGACCCACCTGCATGACTACCACAAGTTCATGAATTTTACTTCCCGATGATACTGGCAGTTTTTTTTCAGTATATTAACTAGCACCACTCATAGCGGAAACTTCAATGAACTTAAAATGTCTACACTAAAAAACGATAAGTTTCATTGAGTATGTAAACTATATGGTGTTGTGGTAGAGGTACCATACTTCTTATTTCGCGTTCGAGTTACAACTGATTTCAAACTTATGAGGTAGTGCTGAAGTCTGCTTTTTAAAATGTGTTAGATCAGAAAAATAATAAATTCCTTCTCAGTTCATTCCTACGCATTTCAAAGCAAAGTATTGTTCAAAAATCTTCCTGCTCTCCATTTTACTTTGTTAGTGAAGGTTGATCGCAATTGCCACTCAATTAAACAGAAATTCTTTATCCACCAGGTACAGCTACTTCAGCAGCAAGTGACGTCACTCGCAGACACGCAGAGCACGGCAGACGACCGGTACGCTAGGGCGAAGGCTGACAACGCTGTGCTACAAGCCCGAGTACACATGCTTGATGAACAGATACGGGAGGTCAGTATAAGTATAGTATATATATATAAATAATTACTCTAATTGGACCAAATCCCGTGTTCATGCCCGCTTGAGTATGTTTCGCCGGACCGTCTCAACTGGGTCGTGTTGAAACCGGTAGTAGATGAACCCACTGAGTTTGTTTCGCTGGGTCTTCTCAGTTGGGGCGCTTTGGATCCGGTGGTAGCATTAAAGCGCGACCGTCGTTATTAACACAAGGTCCGTCATAATAATAATACCTTACTATAGACAGAACCATTGACAATATGTAGTAAAAATATTAGACTTAAACTAGATAATTAAACATAATTTCTTGACAATATCTTGATACGAGCTAGCTAAACATCACTGCTATGATAAAATAAATTTTATAAATGTTTTCATACAATATGTACCTAAATATCTATGTTACTAGGAATAATAATGTATACAACTATATTACTACAAACATGTTCTGACTATTTACAAGCGCTTTTTTAAAGTCTACGTGAATAAAAACCTTTTTTATTTTTTTTATTTTTTATATCCTATGAGATTTGCAACGTCACATTGTGATGAAAACCTTTTTATAAATAAAGATAAAAAAATATGTAGTTATTCTGGGACATTATTCACATACAGCCATCTGATCCCAAAATAAGCAGAGCGTGTAGTATGGAAACCAGATAACTAATATATTGCATATACTACTTTTCTTTTGTAATACATACTTATTTAGATAATTATACCCAGACTCGGGAGCGGAACCTGTGGCGAGAAAGGCAAGCATTAACCAACCACGCCAATTGGTCCGTTTTCTATATAATATGCTAAACTTATGGCACAATATCGACTAGCAGAAAATTACTGAAGACGAAAAACATAAATTAAACTTCTTTGTAGAGATTTCCCTATCCTCATTTTTGTTGGTTAAAAATTAAACTTTCTACTGCCATCTGAGCTTAGAACCCAAAACGAACCAGTAACGAAAATGGTCCACCTAGCTGTCAGATTAGGCTTCTGACTACCTGTGACAAATCTCATAATAGTTCTCGTGACAACTGGGAACAATAACTTAGCTACTAAAGTAGAAACTAATTAATTTTGAAACATCAGTGACGTAGCCAACTACCAGGTTCAATTAATGAACATAGTAACTTTTTTATTATTTTTAAAATGAATTATATTCCATGTATCATTTGATAAAAATGATGAAATGAAAATAAATGATAATTATTAAGCAGAATACTTTTTACCTTTATGCACATCCAAACATGGTCGCAAGTACTTACTTTTTATTAAAGTTTTAATCGATTCGCTGTGCTCTTGTTATCACGAATATGCTGTTAGCAAAGGCAGATTGAAATTAAAAAAATACCCTCTAACAATAATAAGAAAACTCATCCTACTTATAAGTGCGAAAGTTTGTGAGTATGGATGGATGTATGGATGTTTGTTACTCTTTCAAGCATAAACAGCCGAATGGATTTTGATGAAACTTTGTAGTAATATAGCTTATAAATCCGAATAACACATAGGCTAAAATTTATAAAGTTTAACGCGAGTAAAACCGCGGGGCACAGCTAGTAAATCATAATGTAGCACTATTATTGAAATCAACTCGAGTAGTTGGTGCTATCAAGATATAAAAATATTTACAGGCAAATATAAACCAGTTGGATGCCATGAGACGTAATAATATGACAGAGATAAAATGTTTATGAAATCGAATCACCGTGAAAACAATGTTTAATATTATGATTAGCAGTCATTTTTCTACAGAACTAAGAATCTGACTGTTAGAGCAAAAGTCATCTCGTTTAAACTAATTTCCAGATATATATTATGATACCGCCCCGCGGTTTCACCCACGTTAAAGTAGTTTTGGCGTAAAAGAATTACAAACATACATCTATACTCACGAACTTTCGCATTTATAATATAAGCAGGATGTGTACCTCTAGCGATTTTGGCAGTGCACGCCGGAATAGCTCGCAGTTGGTTAATTTTTTCCTACTTACTTGTCATTTATCGTCATATTTTGAACAATATATTTATAAATTGTAGCCTATGTGTTATTCTGATGTATCAGCTATATTATTGTGAAGTTTCATTAAAATCCATTCGGTAGTTTTTACGTGAAAGAGTAACCATCATCCATCCATCCATCCATACTTGCAACTTTCGCGTTATAATATTAGTATCATTAATGAGTTGGAAATAAATTACGTGCTGTCTTAAACGGCAATGTAAGAAAGCATACTCTCTAAAACTATGTAAACGATCAAGTCATGTTTGTAATGGAATTTCCTCGTATTACTGTCATTATTACGTAGCCATCGGTTAACAAAAATGTGTATAATGTACAGATCGAGTGCCGATGCGAAGAAAGCATAGCGGAGGAGAAGCGACGGAGCCGAGAAGCCATCGCGCGCGTTGAACGCGACCGCGACACGCAGCTGGCGGCAATCACTGACAGACTCACTGCGGCTGAAGCCGAGGCTTCTGAACTTAACCAAGAGGTAGAGTATTTGATCATATAATCACCAAAAGGCACACAACCTAATTTTTTTGCGAGACGTCTATAAAGTTACAAAGTGTTGTTAAATTGTCTTCATAAAATAAAATAAAAATATGATTGTAGTTAAAGTTACACAAATAGACTTTGTGGATTCTAAGAGTTCTGATTTTGAAGATCCATTAAATATTGAATGAAACGTGCTGGTATAGGATGGGCAGCTGTCGGCTATTAGTGACAATATTAAAATTTTCGAATCTGACAGTTTTGAACTAATGCTACTTCCTGAAGCCTGCGCTTTACCTAAAAAATATATACCAAACTAAACACGATTAACTAATCAGAAATGTTAAAATTTCACTTGATATCAAACCAATATAAACTTGAAATCCAGTGATGCCAGAAAATAATCAGTTTCATCTTATCAAAATAATTTCACTGGCCTTCAAATCTACACGGTCAAACGTAATTCTATATAACTCTAAATTACATTATTAACCTTCATTCTTAACCTCTTCATAGCGCATGAATTGAACTCTGCCCTTGACCATACCTTGCAATTATAGCGAACCTAGAATTGTGAAGGTTTATCAGATCTTGATAAAATTCCTAAAAGGGCGATACGAGGTTGACAATGTATGGAATCTTGTATTGATTTAACAGTTTTGTTAAGTATGTGCACTCCATACCGAAGTCCATGCCAGTCCATTATTGTATTACTCTATGCTGCGCAATAAATCTTTCTATGTAGATTTGCGCCAAGATAAGAGTTCTACGCTCTAAATGTTTATTTATAATACAAAGCGACGGAAGTTAAAGGTCAGATTATATGATAAAGGAAAAAATATTGTATGGCAGAAGAAAAAGCTTTACTATAGTAGATATAGAAGTCTTAGTTCTTGAGGTTCTAGGGTGGAACCTTGAGTTACCTACTTCATTCCGTTGAGTCTTATTTATCTCTTAAGTTCAACTAGGTATTTAATAAAATCTGAAACTCATTCGATTTTTGTTATGGTTCTATGTGTTCTTTTTATAGGTGGGTCGTCTTCGTGGAGTGGCAGAGACACTGCGGGCAAATGCCGAAGTAGCAGCGAGGGCGCATCGCGAGGCTCAAGAACAAGTTGCGGAGCTATCAGCAGCGTTGAATGCTGCGAGGGAAGCAGAACGACGTGAACGTGATGCCGCAGCGACCGCCGCACAGCTACTGGCGGCCACCAAGCAGGAGCTGCAGCATCTCAGAGATGCACCACCCCCACCGCCCGACCCGCGACTTGACGAGCTCAGGAAAGAGCTGGTGTTGCTCAGGACACAGAATAAATGTAAGTTCCTCTCTTTAAGGCATAGACAACCTGTATTTAAAACAATGACAAGTGTCATGCTCTTTAGCGCCCCAAAAAAGCCCAATAAAATAGTCACGCGACCAAAAATATGTTTTTATATAGGTACTTTATTAATCAAACGCCTTACTATGCAATTTTTGAAAATATTGTTTTAAAACCACTCTGATATGTTAAGCCTTATTTAATAATATAAATAATATAACTTCATAATCCGACTTCGATCATAGAAATATTATTTCTGTAAATGTAACATTCTTGGAGAGATAATTCTAATGAGTTGGCGTGCAACAGAGTTCATTTCTTGGACCACATCATTCTGAAATCCAGATAGGCGCTTTTCTTTAAGTTGTTTAACCGTCAATTACTGAAAAATAAAAAGTTTAATGTATTGATGACTCACACATCTGCTGTACAATAATTCGTCCATCTATAGTTTCCCACGACCCTTATAAGACAACTAGCAAATTAAATGTTGGTTGTATTCGAACAGATGTTGCGTTTAGCTAATCACAATGAAACCAATCATTGAACAATTATTATTTTCTATGGCCATTGCCCTTATTAAGCCCTCACAGCAGTATAGGTAGGCTATTCATAGCTGACATAGCATTTGAATGCACGTGCAGTGGTTTAGGTAGTTGCCTTGTCGCTACCGCAGTGGTTTCATTCTTCGAGTATGATTTTCACAAATGACATCTATTTGTGTGATATATCCCTGATATTTATTACTATTTTAAAGAACATAAAACTGACTTGCTGATAACCGATTGGAATAATATGTATATGGGCAAAATTCAACAGCATTACCTTTCGATTAAAAAATAATTAATAGAAGCAGGTCATGGCACCCAAAAATTTTACCTAGCTTTTAAGCCTTATAATGTCGTAGGTATATTATGCCTCGCCACTGTCTAAAATATAAGCCTATCTATTTATCTAAAGAATTGATGCAGATAAAGACTGATGAAGATAATTCATATCATGCTATCATAAAAATTCTATGAATCAATCTCGTCCAGAAACGTACACAAATCAAACGAGAGCAATATGATCAATATACTGTAGATAACGCAATAGATAACTTCAAGTGTGTGCGTCAATATCGAAATGAATGTTATTGTAGCAGTTCAAGGAGTGCCAATATATTAGTAACGTGAAACGAGACGTGTTCATAATATTAGATAGATACGATGCAAACAGTTTCATCAGACGCAATATACATTACGAATGAATTTTATTTTTAAGTAGGTACTTTCAACTCAAGTATATGAAGTAGGTAGGACACAAATAACTAGCGCTTGAGTATTTTGTCATATACCTTTGTAATTAAATACAACATCTCAAAAATGGGAAATAATAAATTAAATCGTCCGGCGGGTCTCGAACCTGCACCATCTACCAATCCGGGGTAGGCGCTCTGCGTTAAGCTGCGAACGATACACGATTATTTCCCATTTTTGAGATTAATTTATTATTTCCCATTTTTGAGATTAGATAAAACGCTTTGCATTGCGAATAATGCTATAAAATTAAATTTTAATAAATACAACATACTAAAACTTGCAAACAACAAAAACCTGCATGTCAAGACAGTAGATATTCTTTTCCAGTTAAACATGTAATCACGTTTCATTTCAGCTCTATCGGAAGCTCAAGAAGAATTGCAAGCGCAGATTCTAACGCGCGGCGTGGAGGAGGGCCGCAGCCTGCTGGACGGGGTAAGCGGCCCACTCGTCGGTACAAACTCACTCGCACACGAACTCTCCCAAATGAGCGACGATGAGGTAAACATCACTTTTCTATCATCTAAAATCCATAATGCATTATTCAGCTCATACAGATGTTTCTACACTAAACGATGTGATACCTAATTTTAACGTTCCATACATAGAATATATGCTTCTAGCTTCAATTATTTTAAACTGGAATCTTTATTAGCCGTCATTGCCACAACAATGAACATTAATAAAAATCATTTACATTCATATGGCTCCTAAATTATAATTTATTTTTAAACATTTTGTCGCAATGCTTTGCTTTTATGAAGCCTGAATACTCGTTTGCGAAGCAACTTGCCTATATGTCATGTGCATTTTTGCAGCTCGATGGTAACGATACACAATCTGATCTCAGCATAGAGATGGAAAAGGTACGAAATTTTTACTAACTGTGCATGTTTTGTACCTTTATACCTTACTGCTAACTACTGCATGCTTTGTAACAAATTAACTGTGATGTTTGGGGACTAAAATGTACCTTTTTCATACTTTATAGGAATGCTTGCAATCATAATTACTCATCCAATAACTTTGACATCATATTATTATGTTATATACAATCATGCACCACGATCACACACAGTCCTTACACGCTTGCGTGTTCAAACTTTGTATAATACATTTTGTCATCCGTTTTGATACAACATACTTATTCTTATTATGTCATTACAGTTGCAGAAAGCTTTAAAAGAACAGCAAGACGTGAACGTGCAACTGAGGAACTACATCGACGGGATCCTATTGTCTATCGTAGAGAATTACCCTCAACTCCTCGAAGTCAAATACCAGAAGCAGCCGGGAGATATGAAGTCATAACATATAACTATCAGATATTCCATATTGTGTACCACTACCCTTTCAATTACTTTGTTATTTTTAATCAAATTTTCGATTATATTTGGACATGTTTTGCAGTATATATTTCTATTATTATCGACATATATATTTTATTATGTTTTAAATGATATTATTACTGTGATAAGAAATGTAATCAATAAATTTTATCATGAAAGGCTTTCTTAATTGCAAAGCGATAAAGTCTTCAGTACCTACTTGAAATTAGATTATTGTTTTAACTAATAATTTTTAGACACCTAAACAGTCTTAAGATACCTTGTTAGGTGTGGATATAATTAAATAAGAAATGTAAATATTGTATAGTAAATCGAAGTAAGCATTTTGTAGGTGTAGAAAATATACCTACTGTTCCTTGTTATTATCTCAAAAGACGGTTTCTTATATTCAGTTAATGATAAGTATCATAATAATATAATTTATTTTGGTTTATTTCTAGATCTGTTCAAAATAGAAACATCTAATTGAATATATATATTTAATCGACAAGGCCAGGCCGTCCATAAAGATATTATTTTGTAACTACTTAAAGCAATTTTTATGAAAGACTGTAAGAATGTTGAACTTGGGTGCGTAGTAAGTATATTATATTATTTAATAAAATAAGAAATGTATGTTATATACGACATTAGACTTTTTCTAAATTACTTTCACTAAGTGGCGATAAGGCAAATAACACCAATATAGTTAGAGATTGGAAGTGAATTATTATTTGAAATCAAACCAACGTAAACAATGATATTTTAGACATTTGTGTATGAATTTCATTGAACGTAAGTACACAAATCAGATAATAATAATGAAATATAGGAGTATGGAGATACTGATGAATGTAATTTAGAAGTAGATGGTGTACGTGTATAATTATTTGGAGCCATTATTTAGAAAAGTGTATGCAAAACAGCAAATCTTTGTCTAGAACTACACACCTTAGTACCTAAAACAATAATTATGTAGTAAGAGAGATCATGTACCTATATTTTTACAATGAGATATTTATAAGTTAGCATGTAGCTATGTAGGCATTTGTGTACATTTTGATAACACTGTTAATAAATCTAATAACAAAAGATGTTCTATAACAGTCATCAAAGTAAATTAAACCAATTAATACAGATGTTCAGTCTTTTATTTTGATTAAACTTACACAATAATATTATTTATTAATTTCTGTTCAATCTTCACGAGTCTCATCTTCTGGTAACACATCGTCATCGTCTTTCTTACTTTGTTCTAAATTACTTAATACTTTTTGTACATCAAAACGTAGCATCATGAATTTGGGATCCATATAGTCCTGTAAAAATAAAACTTGTTTTAAAGCAGATTTTCCCTCGAGAATCCCCATTTACATACATATATAGACTCACGCTTGTTTCCCAGAGGGGTAGGCAGAGACAACGGACTTCCTTGCACACCTCTTTCGCCTCATTTTCTGTCATTATGCGCGCCGGTTTAGGGTACTTCCGAACTGGTCTATCGTCGTATCGTGAGAATTTCTCCAATTTGGTCAGAGAATGTTCTACGAGGTCTGCCCCTTCTGGTTGTCCCACTCACACTGGCCAGGTATACTTCTTTTGTCAATCTTCTTTCAATCATCCTTTCTGAATGCCCAAATCATCTCAGCATACCTACCTATTTTATTTTATTGTGACTACATCCTCTTCCACATCAGTATTTCGTATTCCGTCTCTCAAAGTCACACCACATATACTTCTAAGAGCTCTCATTTCCACTGCATTTATTCTACTTTCATTATTTTTCTGCCATACCAATCTCCATTTAATTTATAAAAATAATTCAAATTACCTTAAAGACACCTGTTTGAAGTTGTGTTGCATCTGTATGAAACTGATTCTGCATATCTTCCCCGAGTCTTCCTTCATGCGTACTTAGATCAGCTATACCAGCGCTATGTCTTAGATTCAAGTTCCTCCCCATCAAATGTGCCATTTCTTGTTCTATAGCATTCATAGCAGTAGTAACATTGGAACTCATATAATCCCTAGTAGCTACTGGTGCATCGACAAAGGAATCTAGCAGTGTGTAATTTGGTTCATAATATTGTGGCACATTTTGACTTGACTTACATAAAGAACATTGTTGTCTACTCTCAATTTGTTTCTTTTCATTATGTAAAGTAAGTCGTTCTCTAGATAAAGCCACTTTTTCTCGAGCTATCTGTTTTTCTCTTGAATTCAATGACAAGACGTGCTCTTGAATTCTTCGTATTCTCTCTTCGTATTTTCTTTGTATGAATTCCGCCTCGGAATATTTTTTATCAGCTTGTGATTGTTTTTCTATCGCAGATTTGGCAAGTAAGTCTAAATCACGACTCCTGAAAATTAAAACAAAACTTATTGGACGATTTTTTTACCGGGTAGAGGTCAGGCGGTGAATACACGATGAGATGGAACTGTGGTAAAAATAAATTATTCTCTTTGATAAATGGGAAATCATACATTTAATCGCCCAGCGGATCTTGACCAATCCGGGGTACGCGCTCTGTGCTAGTAATGCTATAAAATTTAAATTTTATATATTCTTTCATCCAATATTGTCATAAATGGTTACAAACTCACTTAGCCAAAATTCTCTGTTCCTCCATATGTATTTGTTGTTTCTCAACATTTAGTTTGGATCTTTCTTCCGTTACTTCCTCTAATTGTGCTTGCAATTCTGCTTTCATTTTCTAAAATTGAAACGGCTTTGTTAATTACCATAAGTTTGGTTTGATTTTGCTGAAATTTAATTATTTTCCTTTTTGTAAATTAGTAACAAATTCGACTGATAATTATATTACATATAATATTTTAATAATATTCATTAAGATATAAGGGTAAGGCTCAAAATTTTCGCGCTATCGCACAAAGGAGATCACAACGGAACGTGTTACAACTGAAATAATGTGTTACAAAGGAATTTGTAAACCTTAGTACACATAACTACCACGGAGTGCAATTTTTTTAAATATTTCAAAAATATATATTTTTATTAAAAAACATAGTTTTAAAATAAAAAAAAAAATATTATTCTTAAGAAGGTATATATATTTTTATTTAATGATAATAAAATTTATTATACCTAATGGCATATGACTATGAGTATCATTTAAACAATAATCAAGAAAACCTAGATATAGAAATTACGACATGTTGTCTCTTTATCATTTGCGGATTGGGATGGAGCTTCATGTTTTTTATTACGCTTTGATTCCCGCCACTGCTTTCTGACCTCATTTTTTTATCTTCATTTAATTCAGCAATTTTCCGTTTTATGGCTTTTGTTCTTTCATTATTCTTTTTTTCAAATCTTCATATTTTGCCGCATTACTCTGTTATAATTTTTCTCGGTACCTTCGACACCGTTCCGCCTCAGACATAGACATCTTGAAAGTAATAAATAAAAATAAATAGGTAACCAATACTTACTATGTAAAAGTTTATTCAAGTAATCAACAACAAAATGCCAACTCAATTGGCTCGAATTTAACTTGCAAAATTTCATTACAGAAACCGGGACTAGCGAAAGTAAATAAAAGCTTTTTATTAATATTAAAGTTAGGATAGGTTAAAAAAAATTAAAACTAATGATCTACACTTACCTTTATAAATTCTGTTGTGACACGTAGCACAATTCGTATCACAACGTCGCACAAGGGAACAAAATTTCGACACGATCGAACCTAAAAAAAATCATAACACCAAAAATACTAGACGTACCTCTTGTGCAGTGTTATATTTCAGTAGAACAATAGTTGATTTACAGGATTTAAAGCGGAAATTCAAGATATCTATTCATTTAACGTCAATACAAAAGAATTTAACTTACAATTTTTTAATGACCATCCGCGTGCTTCACCACTTTCTCCCAAATGATAGGACACCAAATGGGGGAATCGTTCAGAAATGTATCAAATATTGTGAGCCAGTGTTGCCACTTTAAATAAATGAATTCGTCATGGCATAAAATTTAACCAGTCCAAAAATATCGCGTCGCACAACCTGTCGTGTTACAACGGAAAAAAAGTTCAGACACATCTAACATTGATAATATTATTAATACGCTTTGTTGTATTATAGCTGTTACCGTTTAATTTCGTCAGTTGTATTCCATAGAATAAGATATATACGGAAATAAAAGGTTGCAGAGATTAAAACAAAAATTGTGAAATGATTTGTAAGGAGTGGGCGTATGCAGACACAAAAAAATTGTATGGGAGAAAAAAAGAACCTTTTTTATTTTTTATGTACTAAATTATATAATAGGATTACCCGGATGGAAAAAATAATATATGTAGGAAAAATAACAAAGTTTCTCTAAGTTTGAGATATAATATAATTTTTTATACTTTTCGTTTTTTTTTATTTAGTCAAACTATACCGACACCAAATTTTTACAATATGCGCAAAAAATTTGAGCCTGTCCCATAATGAATGTTATTTAAAAAAATATATGTATTAAAAAACTAATTATCATATTTAAAACTATAATTATGTACGGGCGTACTTTAATTTTATTCTATAGTACCCAAAAACTTTGAATAAGAAAGTTGTAAGTAAACGTTGCAAAGTTATGTAGAAGCAATTTAGGTAGATTATATTATGTTTATAATATTAGATTATAAAAATAAAGCAATTCTGAATGAGCCAAGCCAAGAATAAGTAGAGGTCTGGAGTCTTTCGAGCCCGTTTTTTTTTCATTATGTGCCCTACTGTGTGTATCATAGTGTGTTTTTCTATATATTTTGGTGAGTAAAAAACATATGCGTTTGAATAATTTTAAATATTAAGCTCGCAAAATGACATTTTTCGAAAGTGCTTATTATAATTGTGTATCAAATAAAACACCTAAATATGCTATAGATGCACGAAGAGTTATTATTGCCCTTAACACTTTAATTTATTTTTTATTCTGGGACATTATTTACACATCTGAACCCAAACTAAGCAGAGCTTGTACTATGAAAACCAGATAACTGATATACTTCATCTACTACTTATTCTTTCGTAAATACTTACTTATATAGATAATTACCCCCAGACTCGGGACAAACAAACATGTTCATGCACACAAATATCTGCCCTGGGTGGGAATCGAACCCACGACCTCCGGCGTGAAAAGCATGCATTTGACGCATCCAATTAATAAATTATAATAGGAGCCTGCGCGAAAAAACACAAGAAATGCGACCATTTGCAACAATATAAAATTCCATACATAGGTATATAAAGAACCCAATACGCCATGTGCTTCATATAAATACTTACTTCGAGTTCTTGTTTCAAGCTATGAATACTAGATTTATCCCGAGAGAGCGCCGCACTTTCTTTCACTGCTTTTGTCTTTTCTTCGTCAATCTTAGAAATCTTCTCTTGATACTCTTTCTGTATATCTTCCCTCAAAATCTATATAACAAAGAAATTTTATTTAAACCGGCGATACACGTACACTAAGAATAACAAAAATCTATAACCAAATACCTTCATTTCTTCATCCTGCTTTTTAAGAATGTTCTTTGCGAATTCAGTTTGTTTATTAAATGTGGCTTTTTCAAATTCAAACTCCATTCGTTTTTGTTTCAAAGCAGCCGATTCCTCTTCAATCATCTAAAGCAGAAAAGTTTTTTAAATTGTTCTACCACCGGTAGTGGTGGTGGTACAAGTTCAAATCCCACCCGCACTTAAATATATACAACTCATTTTAAAGAAGTCTGAAACTTGCCAAAGATTAGGAAAATGGTAAATTAAAAATAAAACCATATATATTTATTTAAGAATTATTCAAAAATCAATACTTTCGAATGTGTAATTTTTTATAAATATCGGTATGCCATCCGCCTTAGCCGTGTAGCTTTCGGTAAAATGGCGTGAATCGTCTTAATTGCGTTAAGATAATGCGCGAACATGAATAGATTGTCGGTCCACCTTTGCCACCAACTTAATTTTATAGAACTCATTTTAAAGATGCCTAAAACTTGCTTACTGAGTTCATTTGTTTCAGTCTAGCTTCTAGCATCTTTATGGTTTCGCGGTTTTCAGATTTTTCTGCATCAAAATTCTCTCGTTCTTTCTTCAGCTGTTGAATCATGTCTGAAATTAGCGTTACATTACTTTCATTTCAGTTTGTTATGTTACTATTGTCATAGGGGGGCACAAATTCGTCAAACCTTACCATTGATTTGAGTCTCTCTGATTTGAATGCTACCATCAGTCTTGCGTTCTGTATTTTCAGTTAAAGCTTGCACTTTCTCAACAAGGTCTTTACAATGAATTTTATTTTCTTGCACATTAGCTACCAACTCCTTCAAATCTGATGAAAAACTGACCGAATCTTGAATGAGAATTTGTTCTTGTTTAACTGCGTTTCTGAAGAAATATGTAGTATTAGGTATGTATGCTAAGATTGTCTAACTGCTTCGTGGGTCGATGGGTAAAATGTTCCGACATTGGATAGAAGCCATCGGGATAAACGCAGTTGCTAAAATTCATAATTTAACACTTATGTGACGAATATTAATTTTAATTTACCCATATCTCGATCTCGTATATAAATCATTTGGATTTAATTTTACAGCGATAAGATTGTCAAATTAATATTATAATTTCATAAATATTACCTTGTAGTTTCAAAAGCTTTTAATACAATTGTAGCCACTACTATTGACCAATTTCCAATACACATTAAACCATCTTCAGGACACAATATTGGTATTAGGTATTTTCAACAAATATGATACAAATACCGAATACCTGTTTATATATTATCGGCCACCTATTTTGTTTTTATCAAGGACTTACTTAATATTTTCCATAAGTGCAGCGTGATGTTCTTGTAAAACTTTGATATTTTCCAAGTGCTGTTGGCGGATCATTTCGTTTTCAGCTTTATGTCTTTCAGTCAAGCCCTGTACATTTTCATCAGTTAACTTTTTATACAAGTTATGGTGTCCTTCTAGCCAAATATTTTTTTCGGTGTAGTATTTCACCAGTTTATCACTCTCATCTTTCATTCTTTCTTCCGATTGGTGTAAAGATACTTCTAGAAAAGCTAACTGTCGCCTGAAAAATAAGGTTTTCTTTTAATATAGCGGTTGTGATGAAAGATGTTGCAAATAAGTTAGCTAACTTACATCGGCCATTAGTTTGTAACATTTTGGTTTTTTACCTGTACGATGTTTCCATAAGATCTATTTCTTTATCGTGATTTGCTTGTAATGACTGCACTAGCTGTAGTAATTGCTTTCTCTCTCGTACATGTGGAGACTCTCGGGGTTGTTCAGAAACTTCATAATGATCATTCAAAGGTGGTTGATCTTCGTTTTCTGCATTTTCCGTTCCTAATAAAGCCTGTTAAATTCTAAATAACAATTATGCACACTTGGGGATAGTACACAAGATACAGTAATTCCTAAATATACCTTTATCCTCTGCGTGATTCGCTCCTGGTGCGCGGCTATGATGGCTTGCATTTGATTACGATTTTCTGCTTGTCTACGCAACATGGCATCCAGTTGATTATGTTGAGCCTGCGCGGCTTCTCGTTGTACACGCTGGCTTTCTTTCTGGCGCACTACATTGCCAAAGTTATTATTTAGCATTTATATTAAAGCTTCGTTCAGAGCGCTAAGAAATTCGCATGAGCATTGAACGAATTAATAATAATTTAACATATTTCCGTCAATGGTACCCAATCCGTTTAATAAAACGAGAAATTACCAAAGTCGATAAAAAAAACTCAGGACTTTTCAAATATAATACTACGACCAGGTGAGTTGTTAGGTATGTACAGTTTCAATAATAGAGTTGCTTTCAAGGTTGGTTTTGCTTTATCCTGATACCAAAGTAGATGTCATAGATTCGTATCTCGTGATAGTTAACATTAAGATACTTTTATTAGACTATGCTTTAATTTTTTTAATTAGACTGCACGTGTGTCGCTGCATCTAAGGCATTCGACTCGCTGCTTCGTGTGGCGGGTTCGAGTCCCGCGCCAGATAGTTATTTGTGTGACCCATAAATAGTTGTTCTGACTCTGGATGTAATTTGTGTCCGTCTATTACATATTTGTAAAGTACCCCGCGACACAGGTATTAAATTCCCTAATGGGAAGGTGGGAGTTGTATTTTAAAAAAATGTATAGGCTGTGGTAAGGTAACCCTAATGTCAGAAAGGTTTATACCGCACAGTAGACTTGAAGAACTCCTTACTCAAGCAGAGAATTGTTCACTTGAACAAAATTCATTTTGTATGTACTATTAAAGTAAATAAGTAATGCCTTAGTTGGGTTGAATATCAGGTACTCACTCTGCATAGCGGCCAGCTTTTCTTCCTGTGCCTTTAATTGTAGCGCTACCATTATCTGCGACTCCTGCTGTTGTAAATACAAAGTTGCACCTTCTGTCGTAATATCTTCGTTACTCCCATGAAATACGATTGGTTTAGAAGTCTGTTGTTCTTGAACTATACTCGGTTCCAGGTGTACTTTATATTCTTCATTTAGCTTTTCTTCTTCAGTTGGAAACTCAACTTGAGGAGTTTCTTTTGGGTTTACTTTACCTTGTTCAGAATCTATAGTCTTTTTTAATTCAGGTTTTTTCTTCTTGGAACTACCTCCCCCCAACCACGATGGCATCCCTGCGTCATCTTCAAAGTCATCCACATCCTCTTTATCTTGAAAAATACCAAGCCAGTCCTCGGTAGATTTCGATTTCTTTGTCGCTTGTTTTTCTTCCTTTAAGCTATCTTTTACTGTATGCTTTTGTGGAAGACTTTTGTTTGACGCTGATATTTTTGCTTCGGTTTTCCCCAATATAGAGTCGAAGTCGAATTCTTGACTTTTTCCGGCTGTGACGGGTCTTGTAGCTTGACTCGAACTTGCCGTTACTGATGACCCTCCTAATATATTATCGAGCAAAGATTGAGTACTCTTACCTTTTTCGGTAGGTTTAGTTAATTTTTTTGGCCCACTTAGGTCATTAAGGATGTCGAGTTTATCAGCACTGGTACTGACTTTAGACATTCCTGGTGATAGGCTTAGATCTAATTTATCCATGACTGGAACCGTTTTGACTTTAGGTTCTGATTGCGATATTTTTATAGATTCTTTTGATAAAGTTCGCTTGAACGGCAGCGGAGATTTTTTTGAATCAAAGTCCTTCAGACTATCTTTTCTTTCAATTTTACTAGCTACAGGTTTCAGTTTATCAGTATCTCCATCTCCCAAATCGAAAAGGGCGTTTTTCTTTTCCGCTGTTGGAACAGGTTTCTTCTTAGGCGTTCTTTTTTTTCCTAATATATCATCATCAAAAAAGCTGTCGTCACTACCGTCACTAAGAATACCAGCTAAAGGATCGTCCATATTGAAACTCATTATTTATTCTGTTCTTTAAATGATTGTAAAATCTCAACAACGCTTTGCTAGCTTTGTTTACAAATTGGGCGCCATGGAAACGGAATATATCAACCACCGACAATAAAAATGTCTTTAACCATAGATTAGACAATCACTAAAATTTCGTATTTGAAGGATATTCTCGATATATGTTAATGAATCTACAACCTTACATTACATTGTTCATTACAAATCTGTGAACATTGTTTGAATGATTTATGGTGATAAAAATGCTAAGATATTATGCTAGAATAGTTCATCCATACAAGAAAAAATTATTGACCCCAACAGTTTTTACTAATAACTATTCTTCTACTTGCTTTGTTCTCACAAATCTACAGCAACCATATTGTAGAATAATAAAATTCACTTTATTGTACCCACAAAAAGGACTTTTTACCATGAATATAATGTACAATACTACAATTATCGCATTAAGTGATTTCTCAATTCCTCCAGACACGAACTTCTTTGTTTAAAAATGTTTTATAATGGACATCAAATTAAGTTACCAAAACACATAAAAGACTCGTATAAATAAAAAAAAAATGGACTAATTTTCACCGATGGCCATAAAGCAACACGGCCCACCGGCAGACCGGAGATCCGGTCTGCCGGTGGGCCGTGTTGCTTTATGCCGATGGCACGTTGAAAATGTTTTTATGATATCTTTGTAGTATTTTCTTAGTATCTTATACGTTAAATACGTATCCTGTATATTAAGGTAAATAAGTATAATACTACTGGTATAGTGCGTAATATAACCAATTACCATCAGAATTCATTTTCAATTGCATTCATTCATTTTCTCTTTTATTAAATTGTATGTCAATAAGTAGGTGAAAAAAATGAGTGTTCTTTAGAACACACGACTCAAATAAAACTCAGATACACAAAACGTAACTGGCCTACAGACAAAGAGAGAAAGAAAATGTGTGCTCGGACCTCTCTCTCTTACCCCTACAGTAATAATTTTAACCAACTTGCAATCCCCTCTCAAGTTCCGTTCGCCACATCCGATCACACTTTACGAACGCCCTCGTCACAGTCGTCACGCATTCACTAGCTTACTCCCCAAGTGAAGTCCCCATGCGTTATCCCCGCGCGTAGTCCCCATGCGTATTGAAATTTTTCCTTAAATCGTCAGAAAAAATAACATATTATCATTGTGAACTAACTCAGTGTTAAAAAAATGTATACTATCATCATACAAAAAGACGACGGAACACATTACTGTGCTTTGCGCTATGACTTACTTAAGAAAGTGGTTGCTAGTCAAAATAAATAAGTCACAATAGAACTGAAGTGCCTATCTCCCGATACTTAAAAAAAATATTTTAAAATGTGTATATTTTAGTCCCTTTTTACCCTCCGTTATTATTTCTAAACGTATCAAATTATCGAAATATTTTTTATCTGTGCAAAAATTTGTTGCTTTACGTCAGCCAGTCGGCTGTATTTTAATTATTTTTTCAAAACAACTGCTATACAATAGCGTTTTTGTTATTTTAATTATTTCAAATCCACAATTAACTCAAAACTATGGAATATATTGGTAAGTATTCATACAGTTTAGTTCATTTTGGGCTTAAAAATGGTGTTGACAGTCGTTGTGAATAGCACAGCCGGGCCTTTTGTTCTAGAAAATTTTTGCTAACTCACGTTTTCGTACCGTTTAACAGCTTCAGAGAAAGGAGATTCAACGGAAAATCAAGATCCAAATTTACTAGCCAACGGCACGACGAAGCCAGTAGTAGAAACGAAACCAAATTTGGAGAGTGACAATTCCCACATAGAAGGCTCTGCGGAAAGCGCGCCATGCACGTCCGAGCCCTCCGAGGAGTCGGAACTGTGTGAGATTCCGGAACAGATCGAATTTACCGTAGTTTTTAATAAAGCAAAACATGACATTACTTTCGCCTATGACGCGACTGTACTAGATCTCAAAGCGCACTTGGAGCGAATATGCGGAGTGCCGCAGTCTGCACAGAAGCTAATCATCAAGGGCATGGCGCGAGACACCATGACGCTCAGACAAGCTGGAGTTGTCAAAAGTGGAAAGGTGATGTTGGTGGGCTCCAAAATGGATGATATCTTAGCTATGAAGAGTGCCCCAAAGGTACTTAAATCCAAACCCATTCTATGCTAAACTTAAATCTAAAAATAGCTATCTCTGGCAATGTTGCAAATTCATTGTGTCCTTTCATTTGCTAAAAATAATATTATTGTATTTCATATTCACATCTGAAGAGATAGTTATTAATTATTCTTATACCTAATAAGAATCTTATTTCAGGAAGCATTAGAAGAAAAAGCTAGCGGTCAGTCAAGTAAGGAACCACTTTGCATGCAGAAAATCCACAGGAAAGTTCTGGATAAGGGCATCCCGCCTGACGTAATGCCTGGGATCAAGGGTATCAAGGTAATATAGGCTTATGACTATTGAAGTTCCATATTGCTAAATGGAGACACTATTTAGTAAAGAGATCGGAACAAAATTGAAATGAAGTATAAAAGTTGAGTTTTTATTCAACCCTGGTTCACTATTCAACACAACATTCTTTACTTTAGACTTTTTATTTTATAGGCCTTAAAGAACATGCGACTGTCTTTATGCTTTAGAGCTACTAGTGTTTCACCAGAAACAAGGTCTTGACTTACATTCCTGTCTAAATTATTTGACTTAGATATTTTCTGGATTTACCATCCTTGCCAACAGGCCCAGGTTGGCATGGTTGATAAATACTTGCCATTCATGCCGCAGGTCATGGGTTCTATTCCCACCCAGGACAGTTATTTGTGTACATGAACATGTCTGCTTTTGGGATCCTACACTACCGTGTACCTTTAAATCTATACTATGTAATTACAGTCCTTATATTGGGGAACAATTTTAGATTAAAGTTGTCTATATAATTGCAGTATACCTGACATAAGAGTGAATTGACATTTACAGGAGCCATTACCTCCAGTCCCACTAAGTGGCATGTTAAATAAACATGGAGGCAAAGTACGACTCACATTCAAACATGAACAGGATCAACTCTGGATCGGCACAAAGGAGCGCACTGAGAAACTTGCCATGGCTTCTATCAAAAGTAAGTAAATTTCTCTTTTTTCATGGCTTCTCTTCACACAGATAAAACTATGTATTTTATAGGTGTGGTCCTAGCAACGGTTAGTACTAAATGTTTAAGGATCTGGCTAGTTACCACCCTTAAGCATATTTTAGGTTTATCTGTACTCTATTGTTTTGTTGATGTATTCCATTGTTTGGTTTATGTACTCCATTGTTTTTTTACATTGTGTTTACTGTTAGCCTAGGAGCTTCTCTCGGCTCACCGGATAATAGCAAGACACCAGAGCGTAGACTCAATCTGTGTAGCAAAATAAAACTACCAACTAAGTATGTTCCAATACTAAGGGAAGGGCGAAGTGGTCCTCTTGGCCGGCGAGTACCACAATAATCTGACGGATTGTCTTGACTAGTTTAGGTAAAACTGAGATCTCACCATCTGGATCATCTAGCACCATGTACAGTGCGGCCCGAGGATATCTTTTGCCGATATTCGGGCCGCTCGCCATTAGACGCCTGACAATAAGTTTAATAGACTATCAAACCAGAACTTGTCGTATGCTTTAGTGAGGTCTGGCATAATGGCTATAATGTCGGATCCATCTTTATTCATACTAGCTGGTAGTTTACAAAGTTTAGAATTTTTCCAATAGACCATTTCCAAGAAAATCTCTTAAATGAGAATTAAATCAAATTTACTGCCACATAGAAATGCTGCGATCTCTGCTATTATTATTTACTGTTGCGAGTTTATCGAAAAATTGATTAACTGAAGCTAATTATGACAAAATATAAAAAGAGCATGAAACATTGCTGCACAAATGTTACCACTACAATAAAGGTAGAAGGAATGAAATTAAAAGCGTGTTTATAAGTATGTATTTGTATGTTTCAGGCATCACATCAGAACCCATAAAAGAACATGAAGAATATCATATCATGGTAAGTACAGAGCATTATTTGTTTTTTTGCTGATCCCAATGATGGATAAGCCTAACATCGGCTTTGTTGGTAGAAACATAGCTGACTAATATGTGAAAGATCTTAAAAAAAAACTTGTGTGTACTTATGTACACGCGTTAGAAGTTATACTTCTTAATATACAACTTGAAAATAGTTATCAATTTTCATACCACCTAGAACTAACTTCATGCTGTTAAATTTTTTGGTGTCGGTGTGCGCGCGCATCGTAAAAATTCACTCTCATCATTTTTCTCCATCGCGCCAAAAGAAGTATAACTTCAAAAATTTAGATACAGCTCCTTAGTTGAAGTCTTTTTAGCAATAAGCTAGCAGTTGTTTTAGTAGTATTTCCATACATCTAATTCAAATTTTAATAAAAGACACTTTAAGAATGTAAGTTCTTGAAAATCAGTATCATGGGTACTTTATAAAATTGCTCAACCATAAGTTTTGATTCTTATATAAATATTTGTTCCTCAGGGCCTACAACTCGGTCCCACAGAAGCATCACGGTATTGGGTGTACTGGGTCCCCGCACAATATATCGAAGCCATCAAGGATGCAGTCCTCGGTGTCTGGCAGCTATTCTAATCACTAATCTCTCAGTCCATTGCCGTGTCTACCTTCCTTCAGCTGAATTGGGTAGTTGCAATATAAAAATGTATGTAAAATATGTGTCCATTTCAATCGGTACAATGTAATGGTACCATTAATTCTTTTGTGATAAATAAAAATTATGCCATGTCAATTAAAATTGTCCATTCAACCTGGCATCTGGTCAAAAAATGAGAAATTATTTATTGTTATTGTAAGTTTGCATTTCGCGCATTTGGTTCAGCGAGCTGTTTATAGAATACTGCTATACAGAGTGCATCTGCCATCGGACGCGGGCGCGTGAGCTTATTGTCTTAGAGTTAAACCTGATCTCTTTATGTGAACTTTACAATGTATCTTGAATGAAGTATTGGCTTGGACATTTAATGTCGCTGTCTATATCTTATATATGTAATCATGTGTGGTAATAATGATGTATTTTAATCTCAATAGTTGTAGTCCAAGACAATATTTCACTCAACCTTTTGATCATAGATTTAGACAAATAAAACGATTTGAATATTTATTTTGTTGTTTGTATAGTTGCAACTATGTCTTTGTTTATAGAAATACGGTAATATAGTTACACAGGTGGTAGAAAAAGTTATCGCACATCCACTGGAGCGCGAATATGTTCACCGAAGTTGAATCAGAAGGTTCAGGGTAACTGAAAGAGCAATGGAGAGCTATGCTCCAATATTTTCTGGCAGTCTGGTTTCAGATATGTAGTTGTATCTAACTTGGTATGCACTAATGGTCATCTAATACTTACAGATATTTGTAATAAAACCAATTTAATTATTTTGTTTAATGTGTATTGTATAATATAGCACAACATTTAAATAAATATGTATACAATATAAGACTAATTATTGCAAAAATTTAAAGCTAAATATAGCTGCACTAGAAAATGGCACTTAAATGCATTATATCAAAAGTAATAAATATTACGAACTAGTACATAATTTGGCATCTTGATATGTTAATAATAACTTCATTATTTTGTACTACCTTTAACTAATACGTAATTTATCCATATTCAGACTGCACTGTTAGGGAGAATTGCCCCTTCGGAATGCTTGTTGCATGGTACCAGATGCGTGTATCTAGTAGCACTGAAACGACATAAAAACATTAGTAAAACCTGCCCTAAGTACCTTAAAGCTGGCGAAGTGCCAATATATGGCATTCTTACATAGCTATACTACTTTAGTGCCGCGTAATTTTACAATAAGTGTCGCAAACTCGTAACGTCATGAAATTAACAACTCTGACATTGACTTAACTGCTGCTAGCATGATTAAATCTATACAAATAAATAAAATTGAAGTGTCTGTTTGTAATATTGAAATAACCGATTTTTACTACATGTATACGAATATACGGTACATACTCAAAAATATTTTTTTTTACAATTTTTGTCTGTCTGTCTGTCTGTTTGTTCCGGCTAATCTCTGAAAGGGCTGGACCGATTTTGACGGGACTTTTATTGGCAGGTAGCTTAAGTAATAAGGAGTAACTTAGGCTACTTTCATTTTAGAAAAAACTAATTAACTCGCGAACGAAGTCGCGGGCACAGCTAGTAAACAAATAAAATTCTAATTTACTGAAAGGCATACCACGTTATATACTTACGATTATGCGTATGATAGAAAGAATACAGAGTTATAACTTAGAAATAAAGAAAAAACTATGCTTGCTTTTCACGCCGGAGGTCATGGGTTTGATTCCCACCCAGGACATTTGTGCGAATAAACATGTGTTTTTTTATTATTATTATTTATTATTAAAAAAAAACAGACATGTTTTTTCGCACAAATGTTTTTTTACTGAGTCTGGGTGTAATTATCTATATAAGTAGGTATGTTTTTACAAAAAATAAAAGTAATATATCAATTATCTGGTTTCCATCGTACAAGCAATGCTTAGTATGGGATCAGGTAGACGTGCGTAAATAATGTCCATGGATATTATTATTATTCATGATTCTAGGTGACTGTAATCATTCTCTATAATATTAGCAATAATTAATTAAATAATATCGCTTCCACAGTCTACATTTTAATTCTAAGATTTAGGCACGCTTTTTATAGTAGAGTAGGTAAGTGAATGTTTAAGTTAAAACTTCAGTCATCATTTTATAAGTTACATGTATACCTACCCACATCACCTGGTTCAACAAAATACTCAAACTTTTGGCAAATATGGTCACATTCTGGCACTGGTGCCACCGACCATATCTTATACCCTTGCACCTGACCCTGCCACATCAGTCTTGAAATATAATCTAGCTGAAAAAGTCACAAATAGAACAGGTAATTAATAGACATAATATAAAAGATTCCTTCTTACTATTTATATCATATACATCAGGACATTGGAACCTGGGTTGGGACTTGGAGACTTAGATGAGAGTGGAACTCTGTAGATATCCATATCCTAAGCATCCAGAAACCAGTCTTTAAAATAACTTAGAAAAAAACCACAGAATTGCTCAATTTCTTCAGCAATTTACAGTTAACAATAACTGACAATCACACAAATTGGTGCACCAATCTCAAAATAATTCTACTCTTCTAATCAACCCATCTGCTCAGTAAGACTGACTGCAAGTTCAAATAGGAATACACTTATTTCCATCACAAGGTCACTGTATTATTTATAGCAAACAGCCACATATACTCAAACATGCAAATTGCTATAACAGCAAAATTTGATGTTGAGTGATAGCAGTTGGTGACCAACTCTCCATACACTTTACAAGTGTTCTTATTAATCCTAAACTATTAAACCTATTAGCATACAAGAGTAGACTTAGATCTCTTGTCCATTCTCCACTATTCACAAAAAATGTACACTGATTTACTAAAACTACTATAAATGTATTCATAAGATTTTCATACATAAGCAAACTGGACTTAACTAGGCTGGGCAGTATGATTTTTTTACAGGTAATTAAAACTGGAAATTAAAGCTTTAGAGATCTTTCATCATCATAAATTTATCAATAAAGAACTTTGTTAAGACCTTCAGGTCCGGATAAAACAGCGTTAACTTTCTTTCTTCCATGTTTTACTGAAATATAAATGAAGGTGCCAACTGCACTTATTTTGCATAGCATCACAGCTGAAAGATGTCCACAGCTGAACATAGGCCTCCCCAAAAGATCTCCACAATTACCAGTCTTGCAATACCCACATCCAGGTTTACCAGGTTCCCCTCAGAAAATCATAAGTCCATCTTGTAGGGGGCTAACCCATGCTGCAAGTTTACCATTACTAATTTAATACCTACATGCATAACAGCTCCGATTTCAAATCCAAAAAATATATTTTCATTAGCTGGGAACTCTGCATCTTCAGGTAAAAATTCTGGAAAATCATAATACTGTCTCACTTTGGCTAAGATGTCTGGATGGCAGTTTCCCCTGCAAGTTACATTTAATAAGGCACAACTGTTATGAGATATTACAGAGTAAACTAATATAATATAAGTGATTTATTTAGAACTGTTCAGAAATTCTTATTTATCATATACCAGTTCTTACCCTAGTGTCAAGAGTTGTTCAAGCTACCCTGTAAACCTCTTACAGGGCTTAACAAACTGGGATCAACCGCTTAATTTGCCTACCAAATCAACTCAAGTGACCTTTAAAATAACTGATCTGAGAACCTTTCAATAATTTCTATTGAAAGAAGTATAATTAGAGATGTGACTAATTACTAAATAGATTTGTCTGCCCTCTGTACAAAATTGCTTTTTGTCAAATTGATCAAAATTGTATTTCATGTATTTACATGTAGAACACTCCCTTGCTTAAACATCAATCTTATATAAATAAATATTAAACCTAATTATTTATGTATATTCTTAGATACTAAAAATACACTGTCAAAATGCAGTAGTTTTCTATACTTTTATGAAAGGTTAGTCCATTTTAGTTTAAATGAATAATTTGCTTCCACTAGGAAATATAATTTTATTTTTGTGAAACCATAACTTGAGTTCTGGAGCTATCATCATCTCAGCTGTAAGATGTCCAATACTGGACAAAGACCTCCCCAAGGATCTCCACAATTGTGAAACTTGCATCCAGTGGCTTCCCTAGATCCTTGCAAGATTGACAGTCCACCTTGGTAATTTCATCTAAGTGATAGCAAATTAACAATTCAGAAGTTGTACTAACCATCCCACATACCAAGGCTGCTCCCCTCCTTCATTCTTAGCTCTCTCTTCAGACATACTAAATACTTCTTTTAAACTGAACAGATCTGTCTTAAAGTTGAGAAACTGACAACCCTCATCTAGGCTCTCATAGCTACCCTCAGTTTGCTCATACAATCTCTTGAACATATTAAAACTAAATTCTTTGGTCGCTCTCCAATGCCTAACAGCATTTTTAACTATTATTGGCTTTGGCGTATATGCATATTTCTGGAAAAAAATAATATTTTTTTCATAAGACAAAGGTAATAAAAAATCGGAAGAATATTAATAGCAATGTGTGCTTACAGCAAATTCTTGTCTAGTGACGTTCCACATTATAATTGGTTTCGTAACATTCTCACAATAGCCACAATCGGCGAGAGGCCGAGTCGCCTCCCACACTAAGTAATTACTAGGTAAAAGACATCTAGCGCTTATAATACTGTCCACCAAACTAACGCTTAGCACTAAAAATATAAAAGCTGATACGATTCCAGCAATGAGCTTCTTGTTACATCTTTTAATGGCAATTTCATTGGTATAATTACAGACGTAATTGTAATGCTGCAATAACTCCCCATCTAGGCCCCTTTCAATGGCTTTCTTTAAGATAATTCTTATACGCTTCTTTATAACTATGTCGCTTATAACTTTATCTTCGTTACTAAGTTTTCGCATTGTTTATCCTTAAGTTAAAAAACATATTTGTAAAAATAATATTTATGGCAAAATGTTTCTCTGCGAAATCTGGACGAAATCATAATATATGTCAACTAGTATGACAACTTGACAACTGACATCTTATTTTTCGTTCATTAATGTATGAAAATGACTACATTAGCAAGCAAAAGGAAGTGATTCTCGTATATCTTACTCATTCAAAATGAAATGGTCTGTGCTCCCTTTATGACTTTGTAATAAAATTAATAGCTTTACTTTTATTGTCTATGCGCGATAGGGATATCAATTTCAAATAAATAAAATCCCTGTAATGTACTACTATGTAATCACTAGACGTACCTAACACATCTTCAAAATATATTGCGGCATTTGTGTCATAAAGCAAAAAAAAGAACAGTTTAGTAAAGGTCGTCGGAGAAAAAACATTGTTGCCACAAATATTCAGAATGCTTAGTTTACTAGAATAATCTTTTTCTAAATCAATATTGTTCTTGTTTTTACAAATAAAAGCAAAGACCGCCACTCCGATAATCTATTGGATAGTAGAGTGCCAGAAAAAAATTACTCAAGTACCTAAGTCCATTCACATTTATTATAACCAGAGTAATTTGAAAAATATGTAAGGATCAGTCTTCATATCGCAATATACGTACCTAACATTTCTTTCATTTGATAGTTTACCTTTTACTTTTTAAGCTGCTATAATCTTTGATGCCCTGCATGTTTTCATATTTCACATATTCCGCATCGGTTCTGTTACTAACATAAGACTTATATGAATTAGTCTCAGTCTTGTCTCGATATTTTATTATTCGTTTATTCTTATCGTCCTTTAAAATGTTTTTATTCACGCGATTAAATAATATAATGTGTTAAACAAGTATAGATTTGAAAATAAATAGTTTTATCTAGAAATTGGACAATCAATAATACGTCATAAATAAATAGAATATAAAAATATTCAGCTCTTTGCAATTTACCTTGAATTTGATGGGTTTCTTAAATGTGGTAACCCCGCCGCCCTGACGCTGTCATGTCAACGAACTGATGAACTTGGCGGTTTCAGTAATAGTTTAGATAAAAACCCTAAAATGCCTCCCAAGAAGCGAGATAAAGACAATGAAGCCAATAAAAACTCCAAAATTGATCACTTACAAGCCGACCATGAATTGTTTTTGCAGGCATTTGAAAGTAAGTTAGAAGTTTAGTGCTGAGTAAGTAAGCGTTTCCTGTGAATAATTTGTAATAATTCATATTCATAAACATTTTGCAGAGCCTACTCAAATATACAGATTTCTACGTACGCGTAATATGCTTTCGGTATGTATAAAAGTGTAACAAAGTGTTAAGTGAGGTTGTCCTATGATATCAATTACTTTACGATAGAACGTTTCTTTTCAGCCAATATTCTTGAATAGAACGCTCTCATATATGAAGCGACGGATGTCTAGAAGTAATAAGAGTCGTATAGGGTTCAAAGTCGACTGTTTATTGGAGAAGATAACTCTAAAGAAGAGCACAGAACTACAGCCAAATAGTTTGGGAGGTTACATGACACTGACGTTCTTGGGGTTCTATGATAAGGGACTAGATGAGCCGCGGGACTACACAGTTAAAGTAGAGACTCTCCTGCTCAAGATATGCCATAAGAAGAGAAAAGAAAGCTCTTCTGCTATAGTGGAAGTATCTGTAAGTATTGTTTATCTATTTTTATGACAGAGGCGGCTTATTGCGAACTGATTGGTCGTGGCGCCGCCACTATCCCAGCTCAAGATAGACATAGAACATAGTACAAGTCATAAGTGTTGCAATTATCATAGGCTATTGTAATCATTTATCATGAGTTGGTTTCTATGCATCTATTCCAAAATAGTAATACTATAAAATGTTCAATTAACAAAGAACAGCTATGTTGACTTTTGTATTATACAAGTAGGTATATTATAACTGTTAACAAATTAATAATATTATTATTATAACAATATATTACATATTATATGTACAAACATAAAATATGTATAACCAAAAAAAGTCTTTTTGTATGTGTGGTAAAATGTTGAAGTCTATTATCCAAATATGACCTGTTTATCCAATTATATATTTTAAGATTTTTATAAAGGTTAAAACAGAAATAGTAATAATTTAACACTTGAAATTCCTGTTACTAATAATATCGAAATACCTTCTTTATGTTGTTGATGTCGAAATACCTTGTTTTTACTATTTATCTTTTTTGCTTTATGGTTACATATACATTACGTAAAAATTCTAAGTAATTACTGTGATATGAAGTAGTTTCCAAGCAAAAATAAAATGTTTAAGCTAATTCAGCAAAGCTCATCTTAACAAAGGTGGAAGTAGTATTAATTTCAGACTCAATAGTAAAACAGTGGTATCTGCCATACCATGGTGGTGTTTTGCCAATACCAGTTAAAGGGTTATTAAATTAATGTTAATAAGGCTCTCATTGTAACCTTTAAAATTAGGATTACTATCCTAATTTTCTATAAAATGTCAATTCTCTGTATGGATAAATATAGTGTAGAAAGTATGAATAAAATACATGGTTTATGAGAAATTTATTCACTGTGGAATAGCTGAAATAATCCTGTATAAATACCGAGAGAGTTAACTTTGAGATATTCTGCCTTTGTAACTTAAATGTGATTTTACATTTGAGCTAATGAGGTAAACCATCTCTCATGAGTGTCTCTATATTCTTATAAGAATTGGGGTATATTACTTCTTTGAGTCTAAACTTTACTTAAAATCCTATAGAATTCTTCTGCACCATACCATATTTGTAAGAACTGTTAGAGCTAGAGAAAAGTTTAAAAATATCAACATTCTAAATTTACCATCTGAGTATATGTAAGGAAATTACTTTTGTAAAAGTAACAATACACAAAACATTGATACTAGATATAAACATAATTTTGGGTTCCATACAACTCAGCCCCTCAAAAACCCAATGACATCATAGAACTGGCCAAAAATAAGTATAAGAAGAAAATAAAAGACTTGCAGAAGAGCATATTAGAAAAAAAATGATTATTTGAGTAACAAAAGAGCTTGGGATTGGGTAACTCTCAGTTCATATATATCTTTAAAAATATCTAATTAATTCTAAGCAAAATATATTTTAATTAAGGATTCCAACAAAATTTTCTGGTGGTGTTTCTACTGATAAACATGCTGAGCTGCCATGTCATGCACTAGTTCTGGTAGGGATAAAAAATTAACAATTCCATGTATATTTATACATCAGAAAGATTTAATTGAATTTGACCACAAACCATAATATGCAACATGAGTAGGCCCCTTAGGAGATGGGCCAACAATGTTGCAAGGTTGGCATTAAATCATGGATATCCTTGTCTGCCTTTGCCCAAGAATAGGCATGTTTTGGTTGATATGATAATTTATAGTAGGTGAGTGGTTAAATAATTAAATCAGAAAGAGGGTTGTTCTTATCAAGTAGAACATAAAAGTTGTTATAGTTGGACTATTTTTAGATGTCTGTTTGACTGCATGTGTGGCGCAGCGGCTTGGACAGTCGCCTCACTGCTTCGTGTTGCGGGTTTGAGTCCCGCGCCGGACAATTATTTGTGTGACCTATAAATAGTTGTTGTGAGTCTGGATGTAATGGTGTCCGTCTATTATATGTTTGTAAAGTACCCCGCAATACAGGGTTAGATTCCAAAATGCGGGTGTTGCCTTTAAAAAAAAATTATCTAAATTCTCAGGTTGGTAGCTGCTCAGTGCCCCTCAACCCATCCACATCAGAGCCGCCAGCGATGGCATCCGCTGTTAGCATCTCCAGTGACACATTTAGCCCTTCTCAGGGCCCCAATGTCAAGTCCTACATGCTCATGCTAAGAGTGACAGTCACCAGAGCATCAGGAACATCTACATCAAATGGTGCCGCCAGCTCAAGTGAGATTACTAATGGTGATAGTGATGGTAATCGTTATTTTTTGTTTCTTTATTTTGATTTGACTATTATTTTGTGCCTTAAGGTGGAATGTTATACCTTTAGGTATTTAAGGGAGTTTTTGGTCGAAAATATATATTTCCTAATTTGATTTCCTAATGAATTTGAATCATAACAGTCTAGGTTTGATCTATGTTATGTCATGTTCAGTTCAAAATCTTTGTAAATGAACTGAGAATAAAGAGGAGACCAAATCCAGCCTCTTGACATTCCTATTCCTATCCATCGCTAGAACATTGTTATTTTAATATTATTTACAATACACATACAAAGTGCTGACACTACATACACTACTACATACATATTATAAAATACTGTATTGAGGCTTGTTTATGTGTTTATTGTGGCTAGATCTTAAATATATGGTATAACTCTAATGTGTTATACCATATATTTAACATGTTAACATTCCTCCAATTCAGCGTTTTATACCAGCAAAAATAATATATATTAGAATAATTCAACAATTGAGATCTTTTCCTTAAAACTCGATAAATATTTAAAGTGCTTACATGACACCTTAAGGTTGTTGATTCATGGTTTTGTATGTTAGCATTGCTACTTAAGTTATGTCTTATTGTGTTTTCTCTACTTTGTTTTAACATTTTTTTTATTTGAGTCTTGTTTTATTAATTCATACTCATGTTGGTTACATTTTATGGTTAGGTTTCAGAAAATATAGTATACTAACAATGTTTGCTGCATGCGTTTCAAAATGATTACATTATTGATTTAACTGTATATATTCTGTGCATTTAATTTGAGTGTGGATATTTTTACGATGTATATGCCAGTACTAATATTATCTAGAATTGAGAACATTACAGAATTTACTGTTTAATAAGCATTTTTTAAAGTAGCATTTCTGAACTATCATTTTATTTTACCATAAAACTTGTCATTGAATTGGTAAACTGAAAGAAAATATATGCTATATGCCTAAACGCAAAAAAGCATAATAACCATGAGCAATAAATGAGCAGTACAACCTTCAAGAAGCTAGCCTATTTTTTTCTTAAAGGCCGGCAATTTAGATCATTTGTTCGTTTGCCTTACTTTTATTGTATATATAAAAACCGGTCAAGTGCGAGTCGAAGTCGCGCACGAAGGGTTCCGTACCATTGTCTAAAAAATAGCAAAAAATTCACGTCTGTTGTATTTGCCGCCTTAAATATTTATTTTATTTTGTTTTTTAGTATTTGTTGTTATAGCGGCCACAGAAATACGTCATCTGTGAAAATTACAACTGTCTAACTGTCACGGTTCATGAGATACAGCCTTATAGCCTATAGGGTCCCGTTTTACCCTTTGGTACGGAACCTTAAAAAACTGTTGACCAATTTTGCGACTTAAAACAAAAACCTACAATATTTCTTTGTTGTGTCAGCTCAGTTTGATGTAATCTTTTTGTTCTGTCAGTTGGAAATAGGCGAATACGAATCCTTGTTTCTGTCCTCTTCACAATTTTTTGCTATTTCACACGTATGCGTAGAGAGCCAGACAATATCGGCAAGGGGATTCCTCTTAACACGTAATACTAACACAAATTACCTACCTTTTAATATCAGTCTCGTAAAATTATATATTCAGTATTGGTTCATTACGGTAAAGTTCTTCTAATAGTTTAAAATATCAGAATCTACTTCAACATGTATGAAGTAGCCCATTGTTACAGACTAAAGTGAAAGTAATAGTTGCTAATCTTTGCACAAAGCGTTGATCGCGACTATTGTGTTAGTACCGCAGCTTTGTTGCTGGCTGATCTGACCTTTGGGTATAAGGTCACGGATTATTGTTTTAGGTTATGGCATTGCCCATATTCACAAAAACCTTTCGCAAATGTGATTATCTGAAGCGTGAATCTGCAGTGTGCGTTACCATAGCAAAGTGTTGTCTCCTTTATAGATTCTGTTTATGCAGATATATTGAGTTAATGTAATAATAATAATAATATCTCGGGATAATGTCACACAGATCATCCTAGCCCCAAACTAAGCAAAGCTTATACTATGGGTACCAGGCGACGATATACATACTTATATAGATAGATAAATACTTATATACATAGAAAACATCCATGACTCAGAAACAAATATTCGTGCTCATCACACAAATATTTACTATTATTTATTAATATTTACTAATATTTATTTACTGACCGGGATTCGAACCCAGGGCCACCAGCTTCGTAGGCAGGAGCACTACCAACTAGGCTACGGTGACCGAATTGTTTAATTTATAACCTAATATTTACGATAGTTTGCATTACAATCTATACTTATTTATTGAGTTTAGCAATAGTGGAGATAACAGAAAAGATTCTTGATTTAAAAAAAGTTTAAAGTTAACTTAAAAAAAGTTCTTTCTATTAAGGTTTGAAAATAATGATAACCATGTTAGGGTTAACGATTTAACGATTCTAAAATGATTGGGCGCCTCATCATAGATGTTAATTTGCGCTGAATTGATTCACGAGCATATTTACATGATATTCGAATTCTCCTTAAGAACTGAATCTATAAACAATATTTTCTAGGGTAACGCACACAAATTTACAATACAATACTATTGCAGTCGAAATTTAAGTCTAAATAATTATTTAAGCACTTACAATAGACTATCGGTGAAACTTGCTAGAGTTAGGTCTAACTGATTGATGATAAACACTCATTATCGATTATAATTAGGCAGGCCGCGCCCTTACGTTAAGGATATTGCAAAGGCAAAGCTACAGCGAATTTTGTACAATAATTGCTTTTTATTGCAAATTCGTTTTGCTGATACGACATATAAATTTACAATTGAAGAAATATTAACTTTTTTATCAAGATTCTACCCAGCGTTCTCTATAAAGAGGCCGGCCATATAATTGTTTACTAACAATGCGGTACAATAATAAGAAATATTGGAATTCCTAAATAAATAAAGCCCATAATAGTTTAGTCTCTAGAAAGCTCTACTTCTATTGCTGAGCGTACTACAGCAGACTTTAAGCTGTATCTCTATCACATATCTTCTAAGATATAGTTATTATATCATCTGAATAATACTGACAATCCGCGAATCCTGCTCAACTGTATCTGCCCTATCCAGGTTAGGTAAATATAAAATTACCTAACCTAGAGTACTTTAAAGTCCAAAATTAAGATCACGGCTGTTACGTTTTATACGCACATTTAGGTGTATATAAAATATTGTATTAACACTGTTGTCAATAAATAGATTTGAATTTCATTCTGATCATTGGAGAACAAATTCAATGTTTTTATCCTACTACCCTTCCACATCTATATGTGGAAGAGGATAGAATTGCGTAATAGGGAGTTGCGATCGTTGTTTTCCTTATTATATTAACTCCTTATCATATCTTACAATTTATAGTAGGTGACTATAAATTGTAAGGACATTTTATAAGACAGCCATCCTTTAAAATGCCTTTATAAGAGACAACGATTACGACTCATTGCGTACGTCCGATTTAACCATTTTAGCCACAATCACGACGTACCGTAGCATGCTGGGCATATTTATACATGATTGTGGCGGTCAAAAGATTAACCAAAATTCCCATCGATAAAATAATTAACTGGTGTGATTTGTTTCCAATTTCAGAACCAGTGACAAAGCGTCTGAAGTCATCGGCAGATCTCAATTCCAGTGACACGAAATGGACAAAATTTTACGGCAGTGAATTGATAGTATATGACAAACACAACCGGTGCTTGTTGACTAACGGGGAGTACGACTTAGTGCTGCACGACGCGACCCCGGGCGGCAAGAGTGCTACTATAGCGCGGTCCCCACACAAAGCGCTCATGGCCCAGTGGGAAACATTTCCAAATGTAAGTATGATACTATTTACGGGAGTAAGTGTAATATACTATTTACATCAAAGAGTAATATTTAAATACAGGGTTATTTGTAAAACACCAACAACCGCGCAGGACTAGATTGTTAATATTATAAGCAACAACATTTGTTCTACGAGTTCGGACATAACTCAATACATGCAAGAAGAAATGCAAATGTTTGTCGTACTGTTGTGACATTTGTTGGTCTATGTTTCATTCATACGACGCCTTACTCGCGCACGCTTGCGCTTGTTAACATAATATCACTTTTTTCGCCATATATTTATCTAGTTAATTTCACGGCTTGGTGTAAGCAAATTATATGTAGAAACCTTGTTACAAAATGGTGGCAGTAGTGTCTGCAATGTGCGTAGAGTTATAAACATCTCCAAGCGGAAAAATAAATTAATACTTATTTTTGTACCAAAATAAAATCTAACATATTATCGAAAATTGTAGAACAAAAGTTGTTGCCTATGATAGATAGTTAACAACTATCTACTACTGCGAGGTTGTTGATGTTTTACAAGTCAATATAAACTATTTATAATTACGATCTTATTTTCTCTTTGTAAATTTTATGCTTATCAATGTATACAGGTACATTGATAAGCATAAAAATTACAAAGAGAAAATAAGATCGTAATTATAAACAGTTTATATTAAGTTAAGTTAGTGTTTCTTGTTGCAGGAAAATGATCTACAAACAGAAGGAAATCCATTTGATGTGTTCAAAGTGAGACCTTTATTAAAACTGAAGCTTAGTTGGAGTCAAGAGCCAACCAACGGCCTCGTAAATAGACCCAAATTGTACCAGCAGAACGAAAACGGCATAAAAAAAGAACCAGGCACACACAAAGACAGACAAACCACTCCAAAAACTAGCAATAATGACATCAAAAATGGTATAGTATCGTATTTTTTTTTTTACATATATTGGGACAATGTCACACAGATCATCCTAGCCCCAAACTAAGCAAAGCTTGTACTATGGGTACCAGGCGACGATATACATACTTATATAGATAGATAAATACTTATATACATAGAAAACATCCATGACTCAGAAACAAATATTCGTGCTCATCACACAAATATTTGCACTTACCGGGATACGAACCCAGGACCACCAGCTTCGTAAGCAGGAGCACTACCAACTAGGCTACCGTGACCGTCAAATCAAATTTGTTGCAATGTGATTATATAGTAATTGTTTAGGGCAACATAGCCTTTTTGCTCAATTAGCAGGTCGACAACTTTGATTGTTGTTTTTTCTGAAGAACTTAAACTATGCACACATTTTATTGAAATATAAAAATCTTCACAAAATAACTTTACAACCAGAAAGCTCACCTAGGGTCTCAACAACCATTTTGGGTCACACAAATAGTTAATCTGTGCAACTATCTAACCAAAAGTACAAGAGCTTCAAGGTAGTAACGGGACGTCACCGCTGCAACAAATATAAAATACTTCTATTTGTATAAAATATTGTGAAGTTAAAAGCACAAAGTGTAGAGTGTTGTAAGCTTGTCAAGTGGTTGATACGCTACGGTACCTAATTACCAGCAGGCAGGCTATATCCTTGTTCCACTTAATTGTATAAATAATAAAATACTACAATAGTACCTGACGTTACTCCACCCAACGCCAATGTCATAATTATAATAAACTAATTTATTTACAAAAGTTAGGAACATTGTGTGATTGCATTCTTCTCGACTGAATTCTAAGTAGGCGGATATCGACATCCCATCTTGTTTTCGGGCGGTCTCTTTTTTTAGTCCCATTATGGGACATGCTTGTCATCATTAGGCCAAGTGGCTAAAAATATCACCAAATAAAATATAAGCAAAAAATCAAATATCATCTATTGTTTTGATTAGTTGTGCTGTGATCAACATGTATTTATTATCCCAAACATCTGTATAAATACTGCTTAGGGCGTGGAAAGTTTGTAACAAGAAATACTTTGTCTATTATTTAGATAACTTGGTAATTTATAGTCAAGTTTTCAATTTGTGCCTTAAGATCACTTGTCTTAACCATTTTACTTGTAATTTTTTATAGTAAAATCAGTGCAGTGCTAACATCTGTTTTGAAAATATGTATTTAATTTAGTTTTTCTTAAAATTCGTGCTGTTATTATATGATTAAGGACAACTAAAGATGAATTCCTAAAAATTCTAGGAGACAAATCTAAGTCAGACGATGGAGAATCAAAGAAGCAGCAGATAATCTACCAATTTTTGTACAACAACAATTCGAGACAGCAGACAGAAGCGTGTGACGACCTACACTGTCCATGGTGCTCACTCGACTGTGGCACCCTCTACTCATTGCTCAAACACCTCAAACTGTGCCATTCTAGATTCAACTTTACATATTTTGTAAGTATTTAAGTTTCAATATTGCCGTTTCTTTTTTGAGATGTATTATATATTCCAGATTTAACTTTACATGCATCATAAGAATAGTATCTAAATTCCAATTATGTTAGGGATCCCTAGAACAATATTTCCTTGGTATAATAGGTTGGGGAAAAAGTTTCTTCGTCTTCTTTTTCTCAATATATTTTATTTACATTTAACTAAAGTATGTAGGTACCATTTTGTTTGATAACTAATTGCCATCTTGTAGGTAGGGACATGATCCCATTGCTATAGAAATTTTGGGACTTCTGAACAAGTGGTTATGGCAGTCCTCTCGTGTTGTTAACCTGACACTGCCTAAATAATTCTGAAGAGACCGAAACAGGTGGAAATCTGAAGGTGCAAGGTCAAGACTATTCGGCGGCTGCATTAACACCTCCCAGCCAAACTCTCTTAATTTTTGCTGAGTGGCTCAAAGTGTGTGAGGTCT
Organism: Pseudoips prasinana; assembly: GCA_951640165.1. Taxonomy (NCBI): domain Eukaryota; kingdom Metazoa; phylum Arthropoda; class Insecta; order Lepidoptera; family Nolidae; genus Pseudoips; species Pseudoips prasinana. Next base: position 24,391,493 of record OX621246.1, read on the forward strand.
AGCGTTATCATGATGAAAAACCACATTCTTGTTTACTGTCTTATACTTTAACAGAACTAGGCGATGCATTTTAATAAAAGTAGTCTTCATATCAGCCGAAAGACGTCCACTGCTGGACAAAACCCTCCCCCAAAGATCTCCACAATTGCCGGTCTTGCGCTATCCGCATCCAGCGATTTCCAGCAACCCGCACAAGATCATCGGTCCATCTTGTAGGGGGCCTGCCCACGCTGCGCCTTCCGGTTCGTGGTCGCCACTCGAGAACCTTTCTGCCCCAGCGGCCGTCGGCTCTACGAGCTATGTGCCCTGCCCACTGCCACTTCAGCTTGGCAATTCTTACGGCTACGTCGGTTACTTTGGTTCGCCTGCGGATCTCATCATTTCTGATTCGATCTCGCAGGGAAACTCCAAGCATAGCCCTTTCCATTGCTCTTTGGGTGACCTTGAGCCGCCTGATAAGGCCCATAGTGAGCGACCACGTCTCCGTTCCGTAAGTCATCACTGGCAACACACACTGCTCGAAGACTTTCGACTTGAGACACTGCCGTATTTGAGACGAGAAGATATTACGTAGCTTCCCGAACGCTGCCCAGCCGAGTTGGATTCTACGATTGACCTCCTTCTCGAAGTTTGACCTACCTAGTTGGATGGTCTGTCCTAGGTAAATATAGTTCTCTACAACTTCGAGTGCAGAATCTCCAACCTTAACAAGAGTGGGTGCAACATGGATGTTCGACATGATTTTCGTCTTATCCATGTTCATTTTCAGACCCACTTGTTGAGAGACTCTGCTGAGGCCATCGAGCATTGTACCGAGGTCGTCAAGGGTCTCAGCCATGACAACTATATCGTCGGCAAATCGAAAGTGGGTGATGTACTCGCCATTGACATTGATGCCAAAGCCTTTCCAGTCCAGAAGCTTGAAGACATCTTCCAATGCAGCGGTGAACAGTTTCGGAGATATAAAATCTCCCTGTCTCACACCTCGCTGCAAGTGGATAATTTTCGAGTTCTGGTCCTGGAGTCGCACTGACATAGTGGCGTTTTCGTACAAACACTTTAACACCTCGATATACCGGTAGTCGATTTGGCACCTTTGGAGAGACCTCAGTATGGCCCAAGTTTCGATCGAATCAAAGGCTTTCTCATAGTCCACAAACGCTAAGCATAATGGCTGGTTATACTCTTCGGTCTTCTGTATAACCTGCCGCAGCGTATGTATGTGGTCTATGGTACTAAAGCCTTTACGGAAACCCGAACAAGCCGGGAGGCTGGAAGTCGTCAAACCTGCGCGCGAGACGGTTCGTAAAGACCCTCGAAAACAACTTGTAAACATGGCTCAGCAGAGTGATGGGTCTGTAATTCTTCAAGAGGGTTTTATCGCCCTTTTTGAAGAAGAGGACCACCATACCCCTGTGCCATGCTTGTGGCGTTACGGAAACCCGAACAAGCCGGGAGGCTGGAAGTCGTCAAACCTGCGCGCGAGACGGTTCGTAAAGACCCTCGAAAACAACTTGTAAACATGGCTCAGCAGAGTGATGGGTCTGTAATTCTTCAAGAGGGTTTTATCGCCCTTTTTGAAGAAGAGCACCACCACACCCCTGTGCCATGCTTGTGGCGTTTGACCTTCTAGTATGACGGAGTTAAATAACTTCTGAAGGGCCCGTAGGATTGGTGTACCACCCGCCTTCAGAAGCTCTGCCGTAACTCCATCATCACCAGGCGCCTTGTTGTTCTTAAGCTGTTCGAGAGCCATTCTAATCTCGCACAGGCTGACGTCCGGGATGTCGTCGGTGAAGTGTTGGGTTAGTCGTGCTCTGGGATTTGAGGCACAACTATCGACAGGTGACTGGGTTTTTCGTATACAGCTGTCCGTAGAACCTCTCGATCTCTCCCAGCCACTCAGGTCTAGACTTGACGATTCTGCCATCCTCAGTCTTCAGCTTCGTCAGTTGGCTCTGTCCAACAGACAGTTCTCTTGCAAACACTTTAGAGCCTTTGTTCCGCTCAATGGCTTCTTTAATACAATTTGTATTAAATTGGCGCGTGTCGCGAGTCAAAGACTTTGAGATATGTCTGTTGAGCTGCCGGTATCTGGTAGCATCATCAGAGGATGTCAGAACCATTTTCCGTCTTTCGTCCATAAGCTGTCGGAGATCTTTTTGGTTCTGTTTGTACGGTGGGCCTTGAAGACCTTAGACCCAGCCGTATGGACAGCTTCTACAAGCCTGTCGTGGTATGAGTCCACTTCCTCGCAATCTGCTAGGCATTCGAAACGGTTTTGCAGTTCGAGCTGAAAGGGTTCAGGGTTTTGGATGTGGATGGGTAAAGGTCGGAGCGTAGACTTTATCAGTCGGGACCTCTGGAGCTTGACATTTAGGTTCAATGAGCCTCTCACCAGTCTGTGATCGCTCCCGGTTTTAACCGTATTGATCACTGAGACATCATTGAACATCTGTCTACTCGTCGACAAGATAAAGTCTATCTCGTTTTTGTTTTACCATCGGGGCTTAACCAGGTCCATTTGCGGTTTTCCGGCTTCTTGAAAAAGGAGTTCATCATAAAGAGTCCCTCCTTCTCCATGAAGTCGGCCAACATTTGGCCCCGAGGATTCCGGTCTCCAGTTCCAAATTGCCCCACTCTCAGCTCATTCCCGAATCGTTTACCCAGCTTCGCGTTAAAGTCCCCCATGACCACAGTGAAATAAGAGTTCGAGGTATGTATGGCTCTAGAAATATCCTCATACATGACCTCAACCTCATTGTCGGAGTGCGTCGAAGTCGGCGCGTAAACCTGTATGACCTTCAACGAATACCGCTTGGTAATTCTGAGTATAAGGTACGCAACCACGACAACTACGATTTTCACTATGTTGTGGACGAGGGACTTGTGGACTATGAACCCAACACCACCTTGGGACAGTTGGTCGCCCTCCCGGAAATAGAGCAGATTCCCGGATTTCAGGATTATCGTGTCCTCCCCCTCTCTTCGGACTTCAGATAATCCTATAGAGGAAAAAAAATGTAAAAATTCTGAATGCTTATTGGTATTGGGGACCGACTATTTTATTTGTAAATGTCTTTAAAGTGAAAACTTAGTCAGTGAATACTTGTATATGCTGTAATTTTATTAGTAGAACTAAATCGGTAAGCGGTTGTCGTATCCGTTTGCAACACCAAGAGTATCGCTCCAACGAATCGCAAGCTATTAGTTACTCACTTTCAGCTTTTCAACTCTGAAGACGTTTTGTCACTTGATTTTGAAGGGCATTTTTCTATTACCTATAAGTAGGTAACCTGTGTGCGATTGGTTCGTACATTTGAAGTGTAGTCCTAACGTTGCAGCCCATCCCGGGCGGCGCGCGCGTGGACGTGTCCATCAACGAGCTGTACGACGGCTCGTACACGGGCTCGCCGCACGACCTCATCGCGGCGCAGGGCCGCGGCGCGGGCGGCGGCGCGCGCGCCGGCCCCACGCGGCGCACGGCGCTCACGCACGTGCTGCTGTGGCGGCCCCGCGCGCGCCGCCGCCCGCACGCGCACGACCTGGCCGAGTTCCTGGAGCTGGACGACGCCGAGCTGGGCGACGCGCAGCGCCCCTACCTCACCGGCCACAACAGGTACAGTACTCCCTTGCCGTGTGGCCAGTGTCAGAGCGCGCCCGGCCCCACGCGGCGCACGGCGCTCACGCACGTGCTGCTGTGGCGGCCCCGCGCGCGCCGCCGCCCGCACGCGCACGACCTGGCCGAGTTCCTGGAGCTGGACGACGCCGAGCTGGGCGACGCGCAGCGCCCCTACCTCACCGGCCACAACAGGTACAGTACTCCCTTGCCGTGTGGCCAGTGTCAGAGCGCGCCCGGCCCCACGCGGCGCACGGCGCTCACGCACGTGCTGCTGTGGCGGCCCCGCGCGCGCCGCCGCCCGCACGCGCACGACCTGGCCGAGTTCCTGGAGCTGGACGACGCCGAGCTGGGCGACGCGCAGCGCCCCTACCTCACCGGCCACAACAGGTACAGTACTCCCTTGCCGTGTGGCCAGTGTCAGAGCGCGCCCGGCCCCACGCGGCGCACGGCGCTCACGCACGTGCTGCTGTGGCGGCCCCGCGCGCGCCGCCGCCCGCACGCGCACGACCTGGCCGAGTTCCTGGAGCTGGACGACGCCGAGCTGGGCGACGCGCAGCGCCCCTACCTCACCGGCCACAACAGGTACAGTACTCCCTTGCCGTGTGGCCAGTGTCAGAGCGCGCCCGGCCCCACGCGGCGCACGGCGCTCACGCACGTGCTGCTGTGGCGGCCCCGCGCGCGCCGCCGCCCGCACGCGCACGACCTGGCCGAGTTCCTGGAGCTGGACGACGCCGAGCTGGGCGACGCGCAGCGCCCCTACCTCACCGGCCACAACAGGTACAGTACTCCCTTGCCGTGTGGCCAGTGTCAGAGCGCGCCCGGCCCCACGCGGCGCACGGCGCTCACGCACGTGCTGCTGTGGCGGCCCCGCGCGCGCCGCCGCCCGCACGCGCACGACCTGGCCGAGTTCCTGGAGCTGGACGACGCCGAGCTGGGCGACGCGCAGCGCCCCTACCTCACCGGCCACAACAGGTACAGTACTCCCTTGCCGTGTGGCCAGTGTCAGAGCGCGCCCGGCCCCACGCGGCGCACGGCGCTCACGCACGTGCTGCTGTGGCGGCCCCGCGCGCGCCGCCGCCCGCACGCGCACGACCTGGCCGAGTTCCTGGAGCTGGACGACGCCGAGCTGGGCGACGCGCAGCGCCCCTACCTCACCGGCCACAACAGGTACAGTACTCCCTTGCCGTGTGGCCAGTGTCAGAGCGCGCCCGGCCCCACGCGGCGCACGGCGCTCACGCACGTGCTGCTGTGGCGGCCCCGCGCGCGCCGCCGCCCGCACGCGCACGACCTGGCCGAGTTCCTGGAGCTGGACGACGCCGAGCTGGGCGACGCGCAGCGCCCCTACCTCACCGGCCACAACAGGTACAGTACTCCCTTGCCGTGTGGCCAGTGTCAGAGCGCGCCCGGCCCCACGCGGCGCACGGCGCTCACGCACGTGCTGCTGTGGCGGCCCCGCGCGCGCCGCCGCCCGCACGCGCACGACCTGGCCGAGTTCCTGGAGCTGGACGACGCCGAGCTGGGCGACGCGCAGCGCCCCTACCTCACCGGCCACAACAGGTACAGTACTCCCTTGCCGTGTGGCCAGTGTCAGAGCGCGCCCGGCCCCACGCGGCGCACGGCGCTCACGCACGTGCTGCTGTGGCGGCCCCGCGCGCGCCGCCGCCCGCACGCGCACGACCTGGCCGAGTTCCTGGAGCTGGACGACGCCGAGCTGGGCGACGCGCAGCGCCCCTACCTCACCGGCCACAACAGGTACAGTACTCCCTTGCCGTGTGGCCAGTGTCAGAGCGCGCCCGGCCCCACGCGGCGCACGGCGCTCACGCACGTGCTGCTGTGGCGGCCCCGCGCGCGCCGCCGCCCGCACGCGCACGACCTGGCCGAGTTCCTGGAGCTGGACGACGCCGAGCTGGGCGACGCGCAGCGCCCCTACCTCACCGGCCACAACAGGTACAGTACTCCCTTGCCGTGTGGCCAGTGTCAGAGCGCGCCCGGCCCCACGCGGCGCACGGCGCTCACGCACGTGCTGCTGTGGCGGCCCCGCGCGCGCCGCCGCCCGCACGCGCACGACCTGGCCGAGTTCCTGGAGCTGGACGACGCCGAGCTGGGCGACGCGCAGCGCCCCTACCTCACCGGCCACAACAGGTACAGTACTCCCTTGCCGTGTGGCCAGTGTCAGAGCGCGCCCGGCCCCACGCGGCGCACGGCGCTGACGCACGTGAAAAATTCCCACAAAGAAATTTGCTTACGTCGCCGGATCGTCACCACCTCGACACTTCGAGCGTGTGTGCAATGTCCTTAAGAAATGGTAGTCAATTAGTTAGAACATATGAGTAGACCATTTTCCCTAAGGTTAGACAAATTCGTGAAGTATGAACTAATTTAAACAATTATTATTCTAGATTATACCATCACACGATTACCTGCCTACCCGTATACCCGAAAGAGTTGGACATCGACTCGGAAAGCGAAACAGACCCACTCTGGCTTCAACAAAAGACCATGATGATGATAGACGAATTTACCGATGTCAACGAAGGAGAAAAGGAACTTATGAAGATGTGGAATCTACACGTCATGAAATACAATTACGTTGGAGACTGTCAAATTCCAATAGCGTGCCAAATGTTTCTACAAATGCGCGGCAAGGAATTACTCGAGAAAAATCTCTATAGGAACTTCGTTCTCCACATGTGTTCGCTCCACGACTTTGGACTACTAAGTCCCGTCGCGTTATACCAGACGGTGCAGATGCTCAACCAAATGCTAGCAGACAACACTGAAGCCAAAGAGAAAATGCGTGATTCATTACGAGCACAGCGGGACCATTGGCACGCTGTCGGCAAGTACCACGCGCCTGCCATCAATGAACAAAAGCCCCCGCCTGCCACTGCCAAGCTTACTGTAGACGCTTCCCCTTCCGTGCGCCGTAAGATATCGAACTTAAACTCATCCCGGCTGGCGCAAGTAGCCAGTGGTTTCAGCAAATCCGCCGCCCCGGCACCACCTCACGACTCCAAACGTAAGATGTCTTCGGGAAGTATACAGTCCCGGAAGCGATCCTCGATCTCTGAGCGAAAGAGTTCTGTATAGCGATAAATGAAATATTAACTTATTATTTGATAAATTGGCCTGAGTGGATGTTATGCTCGACCGTAGTTCGGTAGTTCTAGCTAGGTAGAAGGAACGCTCGGGCTTTAGGCTACTTATCATGGACAAAGAAAGCACTCGGCTTAATAATATATGTGTTCGATTTTTATGTTATTGAATATAATTTGAATTTACTTCCACCGTCAGGCGATGGGTAGCTCTGGGAATGGGTGGAATGCTCTGCTAGCTTCTATTCTCCCACATAAGAATAATTTGGGCTATATTTTAAGCAAGACTGGTAAGCATATTTATCAGGGGAGATTGTCTCCAGTTTATAATAATCTATGCAAATAAATTAAATTTTCTGTTTGTACTGTTAAAATAAACTTTTTTACTAAATGCATACAAAAGTATATACAATACTTATAACAATAAAAAACATCCTTTATGTCTGTTTTGACTTATCTCCGAAAAGGATGACTTGATTTTGAAGGGATTTTCACTGGCAGATGACTAGCATTCTAGGTTCATCTAAAAGTTATTTTTCTATGTCTTGTGCAGTACGCATTGTATGATAATCTGTTGATTACAAACATAAGTATTTCCGTGAAGGTTACAGCTAGTTAATAATTAAAACTCTTATACGCTGAGCGCTTCCTAAGGCCGTGACACAGCATAAATATGGACGGTACGGAAACTAAGCCTAGTTGATGAAATAATTACCTCCACGCCATTGAAGCAATAGGGTTACAACTTGTATTGTTTTTGATATAGATTTTTCTGTTAATCAAAATATTTTTGTTTAAAAATCACCACGTAGTTTAAAATTGCGGACATTGGTGTGGGTTACACGTTTAATACGTTACTTGTTTACACTTATTATATTATACTGTAATGTGTAACTGTTTAATGTCCAGATAAAAAAAAAAAAACAAAAATACGGTAGCTTTGTAGATGCGCATGTTTGTGTGAGTGTGCTGTATCGAGCGTTTGTAGATAGTTTCCTTACTGTCTCTATTTGTATACTGTGGCCGTGAGTACGTGGGCTAACTGTTATGTGTGTTTTTAATGTCGTCGCCATATCGGACGAGAGCCGTTCTATTGTCTAAATTAGTCGTGGGTTCAATTTCGTTACTGCCCTACGATAGTGTTTAGTTGTAAGCGAATCGGCATCCATAAAATGGGTGGCGGTAGTTAAGTTACTAAATTATGTCGATACTTTCCTATCGCTCCGACGTCTGATCTCGGCAGGTCTATGTCGTCGCGCGTACTAGACTTCGCGTGTATCTGTATAGCATCGGTGGAAGCGATGTGACGCATCAAGGGACATTTCCTTAGACTGAAAACGCGCTACGAGAACCTTGCCACAGTATTTTAGTTAAAATAATCGAATTAATTTCTGTTAACAGTGTAGTAGAACGTAATATTGGTGAATTTTTTATCAGAAATCATTTTTTAATACGCTAGTTCCTCGGATTACTAAATAAATTGGCGATCCAATTGTAAACCAAATATGATAGGATTTTTGAGATATTAGTTTTTATGGTAAGTCGATGTTAAGTGCAGGATTTAACTTGTTGTCTAGGAAACGAAGGGATTTTGTACGAAGTTCCCACATTCTATTCTCAGTCACTGAACTTTAGGGGTTGTAATGTTTAGTTTATATTAGCCAAAACTTTTCACCAAATTCGCATCAGTATTTTGTTAATGCTTAATAAAAATACAAATTCACCAGCAAAGACTTAGGACTGTCAGTATACAAAATGTAACTTACATAACCATTAAACCAAACAAATGAAATAAAACCAGTTTGTGAACACGAAAATAAAAAAATTTACCATACATAATAATCTGTAGACTGATTAACATTTTCTATGGTTAATTTAATCATTGTTTCGTTGATTTTGCTAATTGATATTCTACTCGTTTAGTTACATAGTCAATTTAAGCTTCTTAACTTTTGGCTACTGTTGTTACACCTTGTATGAAGGTGTCAGTATTACGCAACAAGACATCAATATCAACATTTGCGTAGGAAATCAATCCTTATCTCTAACTTAATAAGGGTCAGTCAATAAGTAGATAAATATACTTGCTTTATGATATTTTTTGTATATTTATAAAATATGTTTAATTCATTATACTTTATCCTAGTGTTAAGGGCCCTTGTGTCGGAGGTATGATACTTCGTTTCCTAGATGTAATATGAGCAATAAAACATTACGACGGTGATTTGTCAACATATTCTAACTACTAAAACACACAAAAATCAACTTTAACATTCACACTTTGAAGCTCAATTTTGCGTGTTATATTTAACAAAGTTAGAATTGACTCTTCACCGTCGATTAGCCGAATATATAATGGGGATGTGCCTTCATTTTAAACCATACGTACAATACATTATGAACACATTTACATTAATTCTAACAATGGACTTGTTAGTGTTTTACCTAAATTACATAATCCGACTGATAAAGGTACTGAGATCACAACAATAATAAATTAAATGAAATCTAGCTTAATTATAATTATTTAATTAGGTAATGTAAACTAAATTGGAAACGATATCAAGATACAAGGAGTTATGTGTGTTTAGTTGAGCATGGGTGTATAACAAGACTGTAGTGTTGCCATGCCTTACAAAATTCATCCCACATCTGCTTATAAATTCTTCATTCACATCGAAGTGTTCACAAGTAATTTTAAGTAAGATTATAATAATAATATTATGAAAATGATCTTTAATTCCAAGTTTTAATGAACAGTTAATTTTGCGTACTAGACTGTTAGAACTAGTAATATTATAATACAATTCACACTCAATATTTTTATGACTTTAGTTAAAGTAATTCCATTTTACAACGCTGACATGTATGAAATTTATATAAATTTCGTTATTTTTATATTGTTTCATTTAAAGTATATTATTTTCAGTAATTTGTACTTATAATGAAATAAAATATAAGAATTATTTTCAATGCTTGTGTTTTAATTTCTCCATCAAAGAAGTACAGACGCCAGGACAACAAGCTACCCCAATCTGTCAAATTTCCCCTATTGAAAGTGAACCTTATGCTTTTGTGATAAAGTTGAAAATGTATAAAAGAAATTTGACAGATTGTGGTAGCTGGATGTGCTGGCGTCTGTACATACATGCAATAAAGTCCATATTTTTTTATATAATAGGATGGCAACCGGTAAGTGGGTCACTTGATGGTAAGTGATCACCGCCCCCCATGGACACTCGCAACTCCCGAGGAGCCGCAAGTGCGTTGCCTGCCTTTAAGAAAGGAATAGGCTCGCTTTTTTAAGGTTACCATGTCATGCAGGATCGGAAATACCTCCGCAGTTAATTGATTTCAGAGTATGAAAAGCACGGCAAAAATGTCTTGTGAAGCGCAATTTGGTAGATGACCATATAAAATTTCCACTTTTGTCGAGAGGGTCTATGGTGAAATGTGGCTCCCAATGATAAATTCGATAAAGGACACATAGAGACTGTATCCCGTAGATAGTGGTTCTGAGTCTAGACTTGATTATCTATGGATCACCCAAACTCTTGTTCTATGACAAACCCTAACAAAAAGGTGCCAACGTAGCAGCGAGCGTCCATCGCTGCGCCACACGTGCACTGTAAAATGAATTTTGTATTTATTTAATTATTACATAAATAAAAAGCGTATATGTGCGTGGCATTCGCCGCTTCTGTCCTTTACATCAACTAAGTAAAGTGTCATTACATCTCTCTCTAATACAACTCGTATGAAAAGAACAGGGCATACATATAAACTGTCAAACTATTAAAACCGCGCACCGGTAGCATAATTTGACACCTGCAAGGAATAACATTTTAGCAAACATTTAGGGCCCGTCAGTTTTAAAAATTCACAACCACAATTATATTTAAAATCTTAATTAAACAACTTAGCAATTATGATTATTCCTCTTTAAATACCTAATCACTAATAATAGGGTGCCTAATCGGAATTTCATTGCAGGCGTCGAATTGGTCGACACGTTCGAACGTATCGCATCTTTTGCTTCAGTAATTCGCGCCAATAATAAATTGACATAAAGACTGCCCTTTTCATAAGAACTGCTTGTTAGAAAGAAATGCAATGATATTAAAATTATATTAGTCGGTATTGCACGGAATCGGGGGTATTATCTAACTAACCCCTCTAGCGGTAACGTATTCAACCGCAGATAATGTCCTGGGTTCAAATCCTGGATCAAGCCGAAATATAATTTGGAGATTTTTCTGTAAAGATAATTCCTCAGTATCAGCCCGATCTCTGGGAGTTGTAGTATTACCTACACCCCTGTTCATTTTAGAGCGCGTAAAGGCGTTGGTTCCGTACCTGACCTCTTTCCGGTCGTGTCGCTAGTAACAGTTGTCCCATCGGATCATGAGAGTGACGGAATAGAAAGTGCCCCTGTGTTAACGCACACACTTGTGCACTATAATATGTCCGGCGGCGCAGTTGGCTAAAACAATATATGATATGGAGGCTGACCGTTGTGGCCGAAATACGACCAGGAGGTCATTATTATTATATACGCAACGTATTCTACACGTTATAAATAACACGCATATAGTTAATACACCTTGCCAGCTACTAGTTTAGTGCTCCGAGCATTGCTCGAAGAGTTTAGTGTAATGACAAATTAGGTTCAGATTACACGGTGCGGCTCCGAATAGTCGGAACCAAATCTGTTGTACCTACATACATCTTATGCACGAAGACTACGCATCTAAAGATATATATCCTATGGATGTGACCTAGCCTTTGTTAACTAAAATTCATTTTAAAGTTGTATATAGCTACCATGTGTATAATTAATTGAATACGCACACTAAAAACATGAATCCTAATAATATTACATATCTCATCTCTTTTTGTGTTATCTGCTTAACACTATCACAATTCACCCGTTTTTGAAAATAACTGCAAGGTCCTAGTTGGAGAGGTTATATTTGCCATAAATGGGGAAAAAAATTAAAATTGGAATTGTCACTTGTAACTAAATAAAGAGAAAAATGCATAAGTCATTTGACAAAGTTAACAAACTGAAATTTGTTGTTTAAATATGTCACACACGAGGAATACACACAAATTATCTGATATAAGTAGAACAGACATTCAAACAACCCATAACAATGAAGAAGAAGGTAATATTTGGTATATAACCTAACGAAATCCAAGTTCCTTGTTAATTCCAATACTTATTACAGTATTTATTTGTAGGTGAAGTAACAACTTGTAACGTATCGGAAAGCGGCACTTACTCTGGTTTGTATGATTACTTCTGTTCTAATATTTTAGCAATTGCATAATAACGTCGTTTGATTAATTTCCAGTGACGGTTTCTAAAAAAGATTCAGCCTCAAGCGACGAAGGGGCTTTATTCTCTGGACAAAAGTCTTTCATAAGTATACATTCCACGGACCATCTTCAAGTTGCTAATGCTGGCAATACATCGACTCAAGAAGAGTGTAACGTAGAAGTTATCAGCCTGAACGAAGTGTTCCCTTCTACCTCAGAAGAGAGCATCTCTAACGAAGACGAAGCACCGGTAAATAGAAAGCAGAAGAAATCCCATAAGAATAAGACACCCAATTTAGTGGACATTGAAAAATCGTCTTATGTGCCGACTAACAGTAAGTCAAGTACGGGATCGAGGCAGAAGGAGCCTGTTGAAGGTCAGCCAGCAGTATATTCCGACTTTGATATACCGAAGAGCACTCTGTACGTCATCGGTAGCAATCCAGGGGAGCCGAAAATGTCGTATCCTGACCCTCCTAAGAAAATGTCGAAGACGGTGAGTGAATTTGTTATAAATGTTAGATATCACAAAAATATCCGCAGTATGGTCAAACTGAGAAATTAATTTTTTGAGTGTATATTTGTCGATCTGTGGCTCTCGTTAGCATATTTTAAACCATATTTCTCACAGCGTAAGGTTAGAAGTGTTATTGTTTCCATAGCCAGAACGTTCTCTAAGTGATCGCTATAGATACCGTTACATAGGGAGTTTGAATATCTCAACTTGAGAGACCCTTTTTGAAGTGAAACTTGTTTATCACCGTTGTAAAATGAAAATTCGATGAAACGAAAAAGCGACAGTAAAATGTGACCAACATATTCATAAAATAGAATTTGTCCTGCGAGAGAATGAGACTTAGAGAGTGAGAGATTATAAAAATATAATTTGACGGTCACCGTAGCCGAGTTGGTAGTGCTCCTGCCTACGAAGCTGGTGGTCCTGGGTTCGAATCCCGGTAAGTGCAAATATTTGTGTGATGAGCACGAATATTTGTTTCTCAGTCATGGATGTTTTCTATGTACTTATAATAGGTCTTTACCTATGAAATTGCCGTTTTGTATGAAAAAATTTAAACGAATTTTTTTCATGAATTTTTTTATTTGTATTAATCGAAGTAATCACCCATGCAATCAATGCATCTTTGCCATCGCAGTGGCAGTTTATTGATGCCCTTCTTAAAGAAATCAGCTGGACGGGAGGCAACAAATTCTTCAAAGGCATTTTGTACTGCCTCTCGGGTATTGAATTTTTTTCCCGCCAAGAAGTTATCCAAATTCTGGAAAAAGTAGTAGTCTGTAGGCGCAAGGTCTGGTGAGTAGGGCGGATGACGGAGAGCTTCCAACCCCAGTTCTTGCAACTTGGAGACCGTCTGATGTGCAGTATGAGGTCGCGCGTTGTCGTGCAGGAGCAGCGGAGACGAGCGATTGACCAATGCTGGTTGGAGATGCGCCAGCTTCTCCATCATTGTGCTCAGTTCTTCACAGTACACATCTGCAGTAATGCTCACCCCGTTTGGTAAGAAGCTGTGATGAATCACACCGGCGCTAGACCACCAAACAGTGACCATCACTTTTCTAGGGGTAAGTTTTCGTTTAGGGCATTGTTTAGGTGCTGAACCAGGATCCAACCAACTTGCTGAGCGCTTGCGGTTATCAAACAGAATCCATTTTTCATCGCAGGTAACAATGCGGTTCAAAATTCCTTCATTTGTGTGTCTGTTGAGCAGTGCAAGGCACGTCTCGACGCGTACTTCGCGCTGGCGATCATTGAGTTCGTGGGGCACCCATTTGTCAAGCTTTTTTACCTTGCCAATTTGACGCAAATGGACCAATATTGTTTTGACGCTAACGTCGAAAGCTGCTGCTAATTCAGCCGTAGATTGTGTATCATCAGCTTCCACAACCACCTTTAATTCGTCATTGTCGACCAAAGTCTTCGGACGACCGCGAGGTTCATTTTTCAGGTCGAAATTTCCAGAACGGAAGCGAGCAAACCAATAACAGGTGGTGCGTTGGTTTGTAGTGTTAGCTCCGTAAACGTCGTTGATGTTGCGTGCCGCTTGTGCCGCGTTGCTGCCACGACGGTACTCATATTCCATAATTACTCGAATTTTTAACGTATCCATGATGACGAAAAAGATTGAAATGCGATGAAAATGTAACACTAATCAATAAAGAAATGACTACTTTTGGAAAAAAGAATCCATGTTTTTAAAATAAAATTAATTTGAAATTAGAATTCTTAGCCAAACAAAAATTATTTTGATTTGAAATGGCCAGTACTGCAGAACGGCAATTTCATAGGTAAAGACCTAATATAAGTATTTATCTACTTATCTATATAAGTATGTATATCGTCGCCTGGTACCCATAGTACAAGCTTTGCTTAGTTTTGGGCTAGGATGATCTGTGTGACATTGTCCAAGATATATATTAAACTTTTGATTGTCGTAATACTTCTAATATTGCATATATTATCTCATTCTCTAGGCAATTTTGTAGTTTCTCTTCTGCCGTGTGTGAATTGCGCACACACATTTTTTAAAGGTTAATCTTTAATATGAGTGGCAAAGCTGCTTTTAACTCACCCACAAAATGAAGGGAGTTCCAAGTTCTTTTTTATATATCTTGTTTATGCGGGACGATTGATATAAGGTTAAAAGTAATTAAAGCTCTTTTGTCTAATGTCGGTTTCGCTCAAACTGAGAAAGAAATGTGTTGAGTGTATATTTGTCGATCTGTTAAAGGTACTTTTAACCATATTTCTTTATTGATTTATGGTTAAAAGTAATCAAAGCTCTTTCGTCTGATGTGGGATTTTGACGGTTAGCTTGTTTTAGATGAAAAAGTTGATGCGCAATATAGACAAGCACAAGAAGGAACAGAGTAGTGAGAAGGCACTGAGCAAGCTGACGACGATGCGCGGGATTCTTAAAGACGGACGTTGCGGACCTGAGTGCACCGGCGACTCTACTCTGCACGCGGACGAGGATTTCAGAACCGGTAAGTTACCAGCATACAGCAGCAATATTAAAAGTTATGACCAGGAAATCCTTTCGTTATCCTACAACACAATTATATGCAGACTGTAAGATTCTTAAAGTGCGTCAGCTGTACATTCTCCAGATGATCCTTCCAAATGTCCCTCCCTCAAATGGTAGCAAACGTTGAAACCTTCTCCCGAACACTCCCCACAGGACTACTTTCGCTGAGAACCAATATGATGTATTAAGCACTCGCATTTATAATATGGCTTCTCCAACAGGACTATACAAGAATCGAATCCCTACTTACAAATATTTATTGCGATCATGAGTGATACATAGGTGTTACAGAATGTAGAGGTACATACATGATACCCTGTTAGGGCGCAGCAATACAATTTTAATATAAAATGACTTACAAACTATTTAATTAATCTTAGGTTATATATTTATTTATATATATTATTATATTTATATATACCTTTATTATTATGTTATCATTATATTTAAACTATTTACTTTAACATATTATAATTTAATTATTTTTTATATTGCACACTGTCTTACTGTTTAGTTCTGTCCTCGAAAAACTCTTTTATACTGTAATAACATTTTTGGGTTCAGTATTTTTTTAATTTATTCTTGAATATATTGAAGTTGGATGTTTCTTTTAGTTGTTGTGGTATTTTGTTATATTTCTTAATGCACATTACATAGGGCCCAGAATGAAATATAGATAGCTTTGATGTCGGTAGAGCTAGTGAATTTTTATTTCTTAAGTTACGAGGTTGTGAGTAATAATCTTTCTTTAAGGAAAATAAGTGAATATGTTTTTTGACAAATAATCAGATTTCAAAGATGTACATAGATGTTAATGTTAGTATGCCAAGTTCAATGAAGTGTGACCTGCAGCTATCCATTCCGTCGATGTTTGCGAGGATTCTTATACATTTCTTCTGTAGTTTAAATAGAAAATCTGCGTTCGTGCTATTACCCCATAGTATTATTCCATACACAAGCCAGGAGTGTGCATATGCATAGTAGGCAACAATTGCTGATTTTAGGTCTGTAGATTTTTTTAATTGGAGTAAAGCATATGTGAACCTAGATAGTCTCCCGCTTGTGTTATGGATGTGGCATTTCCAATTAGGTTAGTGTCTATGTGTAGGCCTAATAGTTTAAATGAGTCAACGCATTCTATGATTGTGTTATGATGGGTGTAGTTGATTACTATTGGACGTTTTTGATATGGTTTAAACTGCATAATTTTGGTTTTAGTAAAGTTAACTTCAAGGTTATGATCTTCAAGCCATGCTACAATTTCGGAAAGGGTTTTATTAATTTTAGGGTTTAAATCTAATATGTTTTCACGTGGATATATTACTGATATATCATCAGCAAATAGAATACTTGCTGAATCTATGATTTTGGAAAGTCGTTTATGTATAACAAGAATAATATACAGCCTAGTACACTGCTCTGAGGGATAGAGTTCTTTATATCGTTCTTTTTTGAATGGACATGTGATATTTCACCGGTTTGTGAATTATGGTGTTCTATTTCAACATATTGTGTGCGAGAGTTAAGATAAGAGGAGAACCAATCATAGGCAACACCTCGAACTCCAATGCCTTCCAGTTTATTAAGCAAGATGCCATACGAGACCCTGTCATAAGCTTTGCTCATATCAAGCAGAACACCTATGGCATATTTTCGGTCATTTATGTAATTGAGAGCTTGTTGGATGTACCGGTATACTGCATAGGTGGTAGATCTGTTCTTTCTGAAACCGTTTTGATTTTCATCAAGGATGTTAAATTTCTCGCAGAATGAATAAAGGCGTTTCGAAATTGCAGTTTCTATAATTTTTGAACTGGTTGGCAGAAGGGCTATTGGACGGTAATTTGTGCAATCCGTTATGTCACCTTTTTTGTGTATTGGTTTTATGATGGATATTTTAAGTAAGTCCGGGAAGACACCTTCTGCGAATGATTGATTTATCAGATACACCAGTGGCAGATCGAGTTGTTCGGCACATTTTTTTATTAGTGTGGGTGGGAGTTCGTCTTGACCGAAACTTTATTTTTAAGGTTTGTTATTATGGAGAGGACTTCAAGTGGGTCAACTGGTGTCAAGTACATGGAGTTCACCGAGCGCGTTAGAACTGGGCGCCCTGGCTGGTTACCAGGCGTACCTCCGACCTTGACAAAAAAGTCATTAAATGTATTTGCTATTATATTAGGCTCATCTGTAACTTTATTTTGAACATTTAGTGTAATATTATTTCTTGTCTTTTTCGTTGATTTATTTGTACGTTCTTTTATGATTGGCCACATTGTTTTTGAGACATTTTCACTTTTTTTATTTTTTGTATATAGTGTAGTCTTTTAGATCTATTTACGCATTTTTTTAGTATATTTTCATATTTTTTGTAATAGCTTCTTAGAATAGGGTCGTCGTGTAGTGTTATAAATATTTTAAGTAGACGTTTTTGTTTGCAAAAAACACACTTACTTACTCTCATTATCTGAAGTAAACGCGGAGAACATAAGATAACATGTATATGACTTTATTTATACATATCATGTATAAGTAAGGTCAAGTAGGTACTTAATTAAACTCGTAGAACGACACCGTTCCGCCATTGTGCAACACAATGATAATAATACCCAAGCCGAACACTATCTCTGAATATACAGGTATTTTCCTAGTTTAAGAGACAGGGTTCATATTTAGTGTACAGATGCTCTGCAACATGATTGGTCTCGGAACCAATTTGTAATTAACATAACATGAAAAACAGTACAAGGACTGTAGTTGCGACTTAACTTTTTAATAAAAAAAATCCTCAATGGTAAGTATATCTATAGAGCAGTATTTTATTTCGTCGTTGGACTTAAACAGTATCAAGACATATACCTACACCAATTAAAGTATTTCTGGCACAAGTCACATTTATAGAGCCGTACACCAGTATGTACGACAAGGTGGTTATCTAAATGACTTACGACTAAAAGATTTTTGGCACACGTCACATTTATGAGGCCATACACCAATTAAAGGATTTTCTGATAGTAGTATTTTATTTCTGCATTCAAATTATATTTCTATCGAAATGTACCTACCTATTTTAAAACCTTTCGGCCAAAACATAATTTTATTTTAAAACTTTTCGGCTCGTATCGCCGTGTGAAATAGTTGTGTCCACGCTAGTTAGCAGTAAAAACCAGTCAACATAGACCTCCGCGTTACGGCGTTTGTGTGTAGCTATCGTGTCTACAGTCACTGGTCAAACAGTGCATCGCGGCGTCCAGCGACCCAGACCTCCCGCTTATGGAAGTTAACCCGGGCGGCCGGTGTCTCGCACGTTTGGCTAGTGCGACAGCAGCAAAGGGCCGCGGCAGCTACGCAAACTACGAAAAAATTTGTTTCTACAACTGCGCCGCCGCAACGATACTACGCTTTGGACTGATAGTAACTGCGCTACGCTTATACTAACGTTCGACTATTTATTATTACCTTTTATAATTTTTTCAACATGTCCTTACCACGCACGCCGCCGCCTTCTATAAACCAAGCTCAATCGGACCCGAACCTAAGTCTAACTAATTCATTAATGGACTCAAATAACGTCAATCTTAAGGGTCGCGGCAGCAAAAGATATCGTCCCACAGACCCTCCAGGTGACGAATCGCATGATATTGCAGCAGAAATAAAGGAAATATTAAAGGCCTGGAAAGTCGAGCAGGATGCAAATTTAAATCGAGTCCTTAGTGAACAAAGTGTTCTTATGTCGAAGCTCTCCACTGACTTACCTGAGTTAAAAATGCAAAACCTTTCTATTCAAAAATCAAAACTCGAAATAGAAAGATCCGTGACTTTCATGAACGAGGAGTACAACGACATGAAGAAGCAGATTGAGTCTCTTAAAAAAGAACGGAAAGAATACCTGCATACCATCCAAGAACTTGAAAAGAAAGTCACTGACCTTCAGCAAAGCTCCCGCAGCTCCTCTATAGAGATTCGAAACGTACCTTCCTCGGAGCGCGAAACCACCACTGACCTCATGCAGATAGCGGAGAACCTTGGCAAAGTGCTTGAAATACCTATCAATGAGGTACGCGACGTCTATCGTATTCCAGGAAAACAAGGAAATACTAAACCGATTGTTATTGAACTCACCTCGGTGCAAAGTAAGGAGAGGATACTTACCTCCGCGAAAAATTTCAACAAATCTCGTTCTCGTGAGGACCGCCTGAACTCCAGTCTGATGGGCTGTGCAGGGAAAGCTTCGCCAATATACGTAGCGGAATATCTACCGAGCTCAGTGAAAAAGCTATTCTACTTAGCAAGAGAATTTGCCAAGCTAAACAAATATGACTTCTGTTGGACCACAAACGGCAAGGTTTTCCTTCGCAAGCAACATGGCGACAGACACATTTTAGTTCAATCTGAGCAATTCCTCCTTGATCTCCAACATCAACAATGACTAACTAATGTAGTAAGTCATGTACCTATATGTGTCTCTAATTGCTTTTATATTATACATTATTATGTTGTCTTAGATTCTATAACCTTACAATCATGTTATCTAGTAACTACTAAAATTGCAAATATGCTTTCACTGACACACACAACCCACTCACTGTTTTACTTATCTTTTAAACTCTTTACTTACCGTCACTCAAACGAGTTAATTTTCATATTAACTCAGTATTTACCTGCTTCTCTCTCTCAACTTGTCCCCAAATCTGCCCAAACTGTTAATATTTTTCTATCCCGAGCCCATTATTGTCTTAATAACTCAAACTCATAAATGGCTACCGTTCTTAAATTAAATTCAGAGTTGGATGCACTTGACAGCTCAAACTCTTTCTTGTGTGAGCCTGACCAATGCAAGATGTTTGTGGGATCCTCTGGCGACCATTCTCTGACAGTACTCCAACTAAACATTCGATCCGTTGGAAAAAACTTTGATCAACTCAGAATCCTCCTCTCTCAGATTAAAGTTTCGTGTGACGTCATAGTGCTGACAGAGTGTTGGCTCCAAAAAAACCCCAACATTCCACTCCTGGAAGGTTACACCCAATACTCCACAACTGACCCTCCAAATCAAAATGCGGGGGTTATAATCTATATAAAATCCTCCATCTCACACACTATAACTGAACCAAACCTGCAATTTGCAGACTGTCTTACATGTGTCATTGATAATAAAACTGTAATCGTTGCAATTTATAGGTCTCCTTCCTGTTTTAAGAGAGAGCAACTTGACTCCTTTCTTGATAGTTTAGGTATTCTATTAAATACACTGAAATCGTACAGTAACATTACAATTGTTGGTGATCTTAACATCGATATCAAACCCCATAATAATGATGATCTCTCAAACGACTACTTAATTCTAAATGCAACGCATGCTCTGTCACCAACACATGTCTTCCCCACCAGAGAGGATAAGTGCTATGACCACGTTCTATTAAAAACAAAATTACCCTCCACTACACTTGTTATTGAATCACATATTACTGACCAATAAACCTACATTACTTAATCTTATACTTAAAAATAATAAATGCAATGCTAGCCGCACTAAAAGTATTATTGATACAGTGGGTGTGCACAAGGAAATTACAAATACTGACTTCTCTCATAGTCTTTTCATTCAAGATGCTAATGTTGCAGCGGATACACTAACAACAATTTTATCGACCATTATCGTTAAATACACAAAATCAACCCAGGTTCCTAACAAACACAGAATTCTTAAGCCTTGGATCACGCCAGGATTGATTCGCTGTATTAGAAATAGAGATCGTCTTCACATAAAATATAAGAAATGCCCAAATAATAAAATTGTTAAAACATCGTATACCCGATACCGTAATTTCTGTAATTCCCTTCTTCGTAAGCTGAAAAGAACATACGAAAAAAATGAACTACTCAAAAATAAGAATAACTTAAAAGCTACTTGGAACACAATTAAAAAAATCACAAACACCGAAAAACCTCGCATTTCTCCCGTGGAACTATTGAAACTAAGTGGGGACAATCAATCTTCATTAAATTCAGTAAATAAATACTTCGCTGAGATAGGCAAAACCTTAGCCACAAGAGTTCGTCCACCCGACTTCGATATTGCCGCATTTTTAAATGATGAACCGATTCCAAACTCCATGGTGCTTTTCGACACAGATGAAGCCGAAGTAGAATCTATCCTTATGAGTCTGCGTTCTGATTCCGCTACTGGTTGGGATGGAATTCCGTCCTCAATTTTAAAATCTAATCGGCAGTTTCTTATCCCAGTACTTACCCACATCTGCAATACGGCGTTGCACACAGGCGTTTATCCCAATGCTTTCAAAAAGGCCCTCCTCCATCCGATCCACAAAGGGGGTGATAAAGGCAACTCCGCTAATTATAGGCCAATCTCGATCCTAACGTCCATGTCTAAAATACTTGAAAAACTCCTAAACAACCGACTCACTAAATTCCTAGTCAAAAATAAAATCCTATCGAACCGGCAATATGGTTTTCGCTCAGGTATCTCAACGGAAGACGCAGTAATTGACCTTGTTACGCATATCACCACAACACTAGATCGAGGCCAAAAATGTCTTGGTATCTTTCTAGACTTTCAAAAAGCCTTCGACACCGTTGACCTGCCTACACTCCTAACCAAACTTTTTAACCTTGGCATTAGAGGAGCTGCCTACGACATATTGTGTGACTACCTCTCAAACCGCCGGCAAAGTGTCACAATCAGCGGCCTCATTAGTGACGAGGTCCCTATGGAGTATGGCGTCCCGCAGGGGTCCATCATAGGACCTACCCTATTTCTGCTGTATATAAACCAATTATGTAATATTAACTTACCAAATTGCAAAATTTTTACCTACGCAGACGACACTGCCTTAGTGGTTCACGGTTCCAACTGGTCGGATATTAAATCTACTGCCGAACATAACCTGATGATAATTAATAACTGGTTATCACTAAATCTCCTAACGCTAAATCAGTCTAAAACCTACTTCATTCCTTTCTCTATTCGTAACAATACTCAACCTCCGTCTAATTATAATCTATACATCCATACCAACTGTAATCCCCTTAATAACTGCAGCTGCCTCCCCATAACACAAGTATCATTTACTAAATATCTTGGCGTATACATTGACCGAAATCTAAATTGGTACTCTCAGATTGATGCTCTCTGTAACAGAGTAAGGCGCCTCATCCATCTATTTAAAAGCCTAAGACAAACGGCCGACCCTGAAACCCTAAGCTTGGTCTACTGCTCCCTTTGTCAGTCAGTATTAAGTTACTGCATGACTGCATGGGGCGGGGCGGCTAAAACCAACTTTATAAAGATCGAAAGAGCGCAAAGAGCTGTGCTCAAAGTCATGCACTTCAAACCCTTCAGGTTTCCCACTACTGAACTTTACTCGCTGGCTTCGGTTCTTACAGTGAGGCAGCTCTTTGTGCTCAAAGCTACCCTTCGCCAGCATAGTAAGGTGCCGCCCCCGGTTCCTACTAAAAGAATATCCCGCAGAGCTTGCCCTGTTCCCCGGCACAAAACAACTTTTGCCTCTCGACAGTTTTATGTCTCTAGCTCGATTATATATAATAATATAAATAAAAATTTAAATATTAATAAACTAAACAAATATGTCGTCAAAAATAGACTCACTAACTGGCTTCTAACGCTAAACTACAACGACACTGAGAAGCTACTACCCAATGATACGTAACACTTCACTACCACACACTACACATCCATAAAATATTCACACTACTACATCTACTATTTTTTGTTTTTTATCTACGTTATTATTATTTTTTATTTTTGTATTCTTCTAAAAAAAAAAAAAACTTCGTATTTTTAAAAGGGTTATGTTTCATCACTTATAAATACGGTCGAACACTGACTTCCATCACACAGGTTTCCTCCTAGTTTGGAAGTCAGGGTTTAACAAGTAATTTGTACAGACTCCAGCGGGTCAGGCAGTCCGGGGTCAGGCATGTCCCAAAAGAACATGAACTACCTCACAAACCATGTTTTTTATGTTATGTATGCGGGTTAACCTAGTGTACAACATGCTCATTGGATTACACTCTGGGCTGATGTATATTGGGTGCTCTTCGTGTACTGTACTGAAATATTTAAGTTACTGTAAGGAATTTTTTTGACGTTGTTGTGGGTTGCCTGACGTGCGGGCCACCATACTATTGTAGGTACTATTTAGATTTACTATGAATCTGTACAAATCTTTTGGAGAATAAAGAAATTATTAAATTATTATTATTGAATTGTGTATTGTGCCGTATAATGAATTAAATCTATGTTTAAATTAAAACAAATGTTAAAGTATTACCACAGCAAATATCCCCAATTCGATTCTAATAGCAATCAAAAATTTTCTCTAGTAGATAAGTAGCATTTTTTGAGTTGATTATTTCAACTCAAAAAATGCTACGTATCTAAAAATATTTCGAAATAATGTTTCGTATGTTACCTACTTATACTAGTATTTTTTTTTGTTCACAGATGAGCTCACACTACCGTTTTCAATGGACTTCGGCCCACAGACAACTTACTGTAAGACAAATCCGGACAAAAACGTGACTTTCAACACTCAAGTCTTAATCATTCATTTTAGTGGTGACCTGTGCGTAGGGCAGAGCGTGGAAACTCTAAGCAAAGAGAAGGATCAACAAGCCCGCAACTCAGAATTGAGGAAAACCTTCTTAACTAAATATAACGAATATTGGCCCACACAGAAATAGCCTATCTAAGTTAAGCATATATTTTAATTTCTTAACGTTTGTCTTTAGTGTAGTTATTGAACAATGCACACTTATTTAGGTATCATTGTTAAAGTTTGAACTAAAAGCATGCTATAATTTATTCTAAATGTTTTTTGTTCATTTTATATATCGAGGATACATAATTTTGTATGGTATTTAAATTAGGTTGCGTTTTGTCCGATATTATTTGACATCTCCTTTTACATTGCCGTGAACTGCTGAATTCTAAATCTATATTAAAGGATTTATTTTTTAACGAGTTGTTTTAATTTTAATATGTTTTCGTCGTTCGATTAAAGTTCCTTAAAATCTTGAGGGAACTTAGTGGAAACAATTTAATTTAAATAAAGGACAAGAGGGAAATATCCTATACCTCTTTCTTTAATTTGGCCAATCTCAAATGGGAACAGATACTCTGGACGATATTTTTATAGAAATCTGACGTCAGCACATCAAGCTGCCCCAATCTGTCAAATTTCCCCAATTGAAGGTGAACCTTATGCTTATGTGATAAAGTTGAAAATCTATAAAAGAAATTTGACAAATTGGGGTAGCTGGATGTGCTGGCGTCTGTACATATAGGTTAAATACATGTGGATTGCTACAACTATTTACAGAGGCATAGCGCAATGTGTGGGCGGCTGGGATATTGTAGCCCGGGAATTTTTATACCTTTATAACGCTACTAGCTGTGCCCGCGACTTCGTCAGCATATTCTGTAATGACTCTGTAAATGTTACATCAGAATATCTCTTATATTTTGTCTCTTGTCACAAACTTATAAAACATTCACATACACCTTACATATTTCCATACAGACTTTCATCCCCTATTCCCTATTGATATTATACACCCTTGAGAGTATATCGAATCAACAACCTAAAAAATGTTTCAAGCTCCTCCTAGCTCTAAAAATGACGATACTTCCATACAACTTTTATCCCCTCTTTTAAGGCCTTACAACTCCTTTTTCGCATTTATAATTAGCCTATGTCCTTTCACAGGCTCTAGACTATTTAGGTACCAAATAGAATTTAAATCGGTTCAGTAGTTTTGGCGTGAAAGCGCGACAGACAGACTGACAGAGTTACTTTCGCATTTATAATATTTACTAATATTATAAATGCGAAAGTAACTCTGTCAGTCTGTCGAGTAAGGATATATAGGTACATATTGTGTGTACAATAAAACACTAAATTACCATTAAAATAGAATTTAATATTTTGCTTTTTGTCTTTTAACACTTATATAGGTTGCGATGATATTTTCCATAATACTAAATCTTTCACGCGATCGTATGTGAAGTATTTAGGAAAGTCTAGAGGTAGTTGTTCAATTGTCCAGGTGGAATGTTGGTTTTCTGTCTTAACCTTATCTAGTAGAGACAGGAATGTTTCGTAGCAGGGCGCGATAGAGTCGAGGTGCTCTATCGTGAACACGTAGCGCTTCTCCAGCACAATGTAGAGAGTTTTTGGTGGCTGTGTGTTTAGTATTTTCTGTATGGTTGATACAAAGGCTGCTGTTATATCGTCATCGTAGATCACTAGAAATATAAAAAGAATGGTTGTAGAGTAAGTTTGGCTATAGACTACAAACATTTACTAATGTCTTAAATCAAAACACTATATTGTGATCTGGCAAATACACTCTATAACGCCTTATATAATCAAAATATTACAAAACCTAGATCCTAAAAGCTATGGCTTAAATATCCCAGACACCTATTTTTAAAAATCAGATTCTAAAAAGCTTAAAATTTCTCGAATTCCAAATGTATAATCCAGTGCTTGAAAACGAGCATTCACAGTTCTGAGATCGTTGACTATAAAAATATAAATATTCAGTTCAGATGTGGTCAATATAATGGTAATCAGTATGAGAATGGGGTGATTTATAATTATTCCTTTTTCCATCATTATTAACGCAATTATATTCATTTGGTGTGAACCCTTCTTTAGAAATCGGACTTATATACCTACATGGTCGTCATATAGTTATTTGTTGTGTTGTTTTGGATTGGAAACTTCGATCATACATAGATCCGTAGGAGACGAACGTATTTTCGTCGTTGTCTCATACGGATCTATCGGCAAATAGTATCAGTCGAAGCGAACAATATCATGTATGTGTGGACTGAGAGCCCACTTTTATTTTTGCGGATTTTTGCAGTTTAACTAACAATAGAGCTTAGTAAAAGTTGAGGAAATATTTGTAATAGGAATATTAGAGTTTGTAAAGACATAATTAAAAAGATATATCGCCTTAAGTGGGTCCCTCAGTTCACACACATAAGCTCCCCAAATCTACATATATAATGAGTTCACCAACAAATTTTGGTTATAGACCTTTAGTAAAACATGAATAAACATCTACACAACATTAAAAAACCTAATGTGAATACAACTTTGCACCACAAAAGCTTAAGATCGATGACAGGGTCGATTTTTGGGAAGTTTCATGTAATTATCACTCAAAGTTAATACCGGAAGACGCAGGACAGGATCGGATGGAGCATTTCATCAATATGAATGCAAACTTAGGGTCATGGAGTCCAAAACCAATCAAAATAATGAAGTTAAGCCTAAAGTAAAACAGCTGTTTCTAATATTGCTTATAGAGGCCATACATACCATCAGCAGCAATGATAATATCTGCTTGTTTTACTTCATCGAGTAGTGGTCGTTTCCAACTTGTCTCCATAAAGTCCAGTGGCATTACTTTGAACTGTGACTTTATCAAATGGTTGTTGTTCTTCGCGTTCAGTTTTATCAGCTCCAAGATACCGCCCATATCAATGTCTAAAATGAGTGAAATGGTTTACATTAACGTTGTGCGTAATAATTCACATTTCAAATACACACAACTTCTGCATGCAGAACACGCAACGACTCAGTTTTCGTCACATATCAATATCCTTTTGCAAACTATTTGCAAAAAATGATTGAGAACAGTATTCGTAAATTACTACGTGATATATATGCTACGGGTAGTCCAAGAGGGAGGGGTGGGTCACGTAGTATGATACCAACATTCCCTAACTAAACCATTACATACTTGCTTAAGAAGTTTATCTTAGTTATTTCAGAGTCAAAATAAATTTAAATTTATTAGACTTATTTAAGGAGATCTCTAAGTACAGACGCCAGCACATCAAGCTCCCCCAATCTGTCAAATTTCCCCAATTGAAAGTGAGCTTTATGCTTTTCTGAAAAAGTTATAAATCTATAAAATAAATGACAGATTGGGGGAGTTGGATGTGCTGGCGTCTGAACTATACTAGATTATAATCGTGGTCGTGTGAGAGATTTCTAGTACCTATTTATCTGTTATAAATAATTACATGCATTTGATAATGTATGTTGTTTCCGATAGAGTACACTTTAAGAATATTCAGATTGTAAGTCTCATGATTTTAAATGAATTATCAGTTCTAATACCTGTGCATACGACTTTCTTAGCGTAAACAGCAGCCACAAAGCTGGTGAGACCAGTGCCTGCCCCCAACTCCATTACAGCTTTGCCCGTGAGCTCGCCCTTCAGCCCCAAGTGGATCAGCCAATCGCCGAGTAAGAATGCCCCTCTCCATACTTGGAGACCTACCAATGCTATCTTTGTTTTGAAACTATGTTCTGAAATTAAATTAAAATAAATAATAATAATACTACCCAACTCTAATCCCAATATTGTTAAGTACAGACGCCAGCACATCAACTTACGCCAATCTGTCAAATTTTCCCAATTAAAAGTGAACCTTATGCTAAAGTGATAAAGTTGAAAATCTATAAAAGAAATTTGACAGATTGGAGTAGCTGGATGTGATGGCGTCTGTACATTTTTTTAACGAAAGAAATATTTGATAATCTGAAAAAAATACACCTAAACTGTAATCATATCCAAATTGATTTCCATGTTACATTCATGAGATGCAACATACAATGTATCTTACCTATCTTAATAACTTTTTTTTGTGGTCTTTCTATATCCAAGTCATTGTCTGTGTCAAAGGTGGCACTACTACTTCTTGTAGGTAGTAAAAATGGAAATTCTGATATAACATCTGAAAATTGAGAAGAATTCTTTTTAGGCATTAACAATTTTGTTGCTGAAATATCCCTAAATGACAGGAACTTTACCAACATGCAGCATGTTAGGATAACAGAGTAAAATAGTTTTACTGTGCAAATGTCTAAAACTTAAATGTGTACTTTTTTCAATAATAAATAAAAGAAAAAAAAAAAAGGAAACTAAAACATGTGGGTACCCAGTTAGTAGTGCCATGACAATTGGCTTTTAGGTGCTATTTGAATCAATAGTACCTTATTTGGTATATTAGGTTAGGGACACAAATAATCTTGGGAATTATTGATATATTGCTTTTAAGTAAATCATTGTGGAAAAAAACTAATAAACTTACACATTTATTATATTAGTAGAATTATAAATTATTAATAGCTAGCTGTGCTTGCAGTTTTACCCGCATTGAACTTAATAAATTATAGCCTATGTGTTAATCCAGGGTGTCAGCTAACTCCATACCAAATTTTATTAAAATCACTCACCATTTTGACATGAAGAAGTAACAAACGTACACACTCACACACCAACAAACTTTCGCCTTTATAATTTAAATGTGATAAATCTTTTAAATTAAATATAATGCTGTAATAAACTTACTCCCTTCAGTGCTCGGTGTTATTTTTGTTCTGTAATCATATTCCTCATATATTTCTGATGTCACAGTCAATTCTGGCATCTGTAATCATAACAGGATTAAACTTATAAAAACACTTCATAAATTCTCAACAATATTTCATGTTTATTTTATAAAATGTGACAGTTCATAGTATATTAATAATATTTATGTTGCACTGGAGTAACCAAGATTTATGATTTATGAATAATATTATTATGTTGCTCAGTGATTTTAAAAATACTATGTTGTAATTCCTCATGCTGTAGTACACTATTATTAAAATTATGGATGTCTATGCTTGAAAATATATAGAATAAAAAAAGTAGACCATCCACACACATTTTTGCTATAGTGAAGTGAGAATTGATATTCTGGATGGATCTTTGAAGATACTTAGGATAGTCAATATGATGAAATACACAAAGATAGAGATTCACTGCAGAATAGTATAGAATAATCCCTCTATAATTATGAAAATATAATTATGGTTAAGGGGTCGACGGTATAATAAAATAGATGTCTTCTAAGCACCAATCTAAAGACAATAATAATGAGAAGCAGTAGGCAAAGAAGTAACTATATGGCCAGTCTTGTAACTACAGATACAAATTGTTTTTCTTAAACTAATTACATATTTAAAAAGTTGCTTATCTTAGAGCTAGCGCGCACTGGTGACTTTTGTCAGCGTGACAATAAAGTTTTTGTCATTGTCACGTCACGTTCCCAAAGTGGAGTGCGCACACGAAAGGTGACAGTGACAATTTTTTTTTAAATGGAAGCGTCATTTGCCGATATGGATTTCGAAGAGACGGTGATTCTCTGTGAACTCATGAGACCCAGGAGAAAAAGAAAGCGCAGAGAATACTGCGTACACCCCCTTTGGAGTGACAGGCTACTACGTGGAAAGTTCTATACTATGTATTATAAACTTCGAGAACATCCCAAGAATTGTTTTAGATATTTCCGAATGAGTGTTAGAAGCTGAACTATTCATAGGAGAATAATTTCGATGGGTACTGTGGGAGTTTTTGATGTGAAACATCTATAGCCGCACGTAAAACAGATTTCTGGCGTGGCGACGCATGCCGTGGCGACGCGTCGCCACACTAAACGATAGTAGAGTGTACGGTGTGGCGACGCGTCGCCATGCGCAATCGACTTTTTATTTTATCATTATGACATATTTAGTTCCTATCACAATATGTTCTTTTCAGCATATTACTTTTACAAAATAATGTCGATGTTTCACATCTGCCAGGCGTCCCGTGACGGCTCACATTTTTTTTCTGTACGTCTTGAAAAATTTGTAAACTTTTGATCTGTACTCTTATTTTCCTCCGGGATTGCTTTCAACAATGGCACCAAGGATAACGCAAAATGGTTTTCCCTGTCATCGTCATCACAACTGCTTTTATTATACCTCGCAGCCTCAATGAACTTGTTATCGTCAACATATTTTTATTTAAAATGTCCAGAAGCCTTTCTTCGTAAGACATTACTTTAGTTTTTTTCTTTCGGGGATATTGGCTTCTCTGTGGTACATCTTCATCATCATCCCTACTATAATCTTCGCAATCAATGGCCTCTGCATTTCCGGAGGTCTCTTTAGTGTCCATGCGTGCCAAAGTCGGTAGTCAGGATGCAAATGGCGAACGACCGACGACGAGAGTGACAATTTTGTCACCAGTGCGCGCACCGCTATGGAAACCTAACGGCGCGGTGGCAGTTTCGTCACGGGCTTGTTCGCCGGTCGGCGTACACAAATGTCACCCAATTGTCACGTCGTAACATGCGCGCATCTCCATACATATGCACGGACTTGATAAGAGTGACAAAACTGTCACACTGAAAAAGGTCACCAGTGCGCGCTAGCTCTTAAAGTCATTACAATGACAAGATATTGCATATTAAAAAAATAATGTTGATTCTATCTATAATCACTAAATTTAGAATATTAATTAATTTAAAATTATTGTATCTATAATAAAAGGGTATATACACTGTAAAACAATAATTTGATGGAATTTGATATCTAAATATCTATTACACTATTTATAACACAAACATTAAACAAATCTATCTGATTTTGCACACCACTCAACAATATACATTCCAGATATATTTTATTACATAATTTAATGATCTATTCACTTCATAATAAACTAATTTAATTATAATAAACACTGGATTATTAATGACTTCTATATATTTTTTATTGAAACATACCTTTTTATTGAACACTTCACAATAATAGGTAAAAGACAATATGATAACTCTATGCTACTGTTAAGCAGGAAGGACAGAAGTACAAGAATTGGAAACGATCCAATATTAAAACTTCTAAAATAAATCTGTAATACTATGGCATGCATGCCAGCTTTTGTAATTTACTATGCTTTAGGCGCGTATTATTTATGATGGTCACGTGACTCATTCAATATTGTGATTGAACTTGAAATATCAAATTTATGTTTTCTCAATAGATGACAAACATGTTTTAATTGATGTACATTCAAGTTTTTGTTATATTAAGACACAAAACTATGGAACATAAGTTTGGAATAATGTTAATATAAGATATTTAGACTTTATAAAACAATAGGTACTAATACAATCTACTTAATGTTAATTTGTTATGTTTATACCATGTTAATGTATAAAATCAAAAGATTTTTACTTTGAGTATTATCTGCATATGAAACCAATTTTTTATTCTCGTTTTTATAAATAAAATAATACCAAGATGAGGATTATTTTGATAACGACAGTGAAATTTCAATTACCTGTATGTCTTACACCACTCCGTAGGGAGTATAAATCCTTATTCATAGTTTCGTAGAACTTTTTTGCACCATTGTAAATTACGTATCTATCCATTAAAATGAAAAAACAAATACATTTAAATTGCAAAATAAAGACTTCTGTTTGAAATAATCCATAAATTCGTTTTATAATAGAACATTGACAAACAAATGTCTATCTCAAATGCTCTAATGTGTCAAAACCAGCTGGTTGTTTTTTAATGAAATTTCACTACCAACAATAACAACAGGCCCTAATAGTGTACCTTCGGACACCATTCATTATTGTGATGCATAATTCCGTTGTTTCCGTACACAAAAAGCAAAATGATACCATATTATCGAACTGGGGGAAGAACTAAGCAGGTTACATTAGGATAGCATAGGATTACCTGATGTCCGAAAAAAGGCGGAGGACATGATAATCCTAAAATCCGGAACCCTGCTCTTTTTCCGGGAGGGCGGCCAAGGTGCCTCAAGGTGGTGTCGGGTTCAAAGTTCACAAATCCCATGTCCATAACGTAGTAAAAATCGAGAGAATGTTGACTAAGGTGGCGTATAGTACGCCACCTTAGTCAATAGTAATTTAGAATTACCAAGCGGTATTCATATGAAATCATACAGGTTTACCCGCCGACTTCGACGCATCCCGACTATGAGGTTGCCCCCAGTGAGCCCCGAAGTTAAAACGGAAAATGAGATAGACTATCTTGTCGACGTGACGACAGATATAAATAAATAATGACGTCTTTGTTTTCAATGTGATTAAAACCGGAAGCGATCACAGACCAAAGAGACGATCATTGAACCTTAACAACATACTCCAGAGGTCCCGACTGATGAAATCTATGCTCCAACCTTTACCTATTCACGTCTTAAACCCCGAACCATTTCAGCTAGAACTGCCAAACCGTTTCGACTGCCTAGCAGACTGCGAGGAAGTGGACTCATACCACAACAAGCTCATAAAAACCGTCCTTACAACTAGGTCTAAGGTCTTCAAGGCACGCCGTACAAACAGAGCTAAAAATAACTGCTACTTTACCCTGCAGTGTATAGAAGAAAGACAGAAAATGGTTCTCCTCAGATGATGCTGTCAGAATTAGGCAGCCCAGCAGACAGATCTCAAAGTCATTGACTCGTGGTACGTGCCAATTTAATACAATCAGTATTAAAGAGGCCATGGAGTGGGACAAAGGCTTTAAATGTTAACGTTTTATAACGTTTGCTACCGATTATTATGAATAAAAGGTAAAATTCGTAAGATATTATTGTTTATTCAGTCAATGAAAAATATCAATTGTTTTATTTGAAAACATACTGACAAGTTACAATTTTGGTGTTGGCAACCGGCCAGCTCTAACCATAGCTTCACACCAATGAGTATACGAACTCTAACATCTTCTCTTGAAGCTTATAGTGCCCAGAGTACAACAGCACAATATTTTGTGTCATGCTTCCAGCCCAATCTGTCGGCATAGTTGTACCAATCTTGGTTTGTACAGTGGCTTTGTTAACATATCTGCAATTTGGTTTTCAATTCCAATCTTTGCAGTACTCATATTTCCATCAGCTACAGCTTCTCTAATAAAGAAATGCCGCAACTTGATGTGCTTAGTTCTATTGTGGAACTCATACGGCGGATTCTGAGCCAATTTGATAGCTGATTCGTTATCCACATATAGAACAGGAATCCTCGTTAATTGTTCTACATTTTCAATTAATCGCTTGAGCCATATGATTTCTCTGGCTCCTTCACTGGCAGCTACAATTTCTGCTTCAGTGCTTGAAATAGCAACTGATGTCTGCAGTTGACTTCTCCATGATATCAGTCCTCCATAGACACATACTAGACCTGAAGTTGATCTTCCAGTGTTGGGATCTCCACCATGGTCAGCATCACTGTAACAGACCAGTTCTTTCTTAGTGCCTTTCCTATAGGTAAAACAAAACTCTCGCGTACCATTTAAATATCGTAATATTCGCTTTACTTTTGCTATATCTGTTTTTGTAGGAGCTTCTAGGTGTCTGGATGCAACACCAACGGCGTAAGCTATGTCGGGTCTTGTTCCCACCATCAGGTATGCAAGGGCTCCAACGACCTCTCTGTATGGAAAGCCATGTTCTCCTTTAGCTTCTTCTCTCAATTCAGAGTCCTTTACTATTGGTGTAGCAACAGCCTTGCAATTTTCCATACCAAATCTCTCAAGCACCTTTTTAGTGTAGGCACCTTGATGTATTTTGATACAATCTTTCTCTCTTTGTATCTCAAGTCCTAGAAAATAATAAGATTTCTTGTTACGTTGGGCCTTTATTTTAAATCGCTTCTCAAGCTTCTCGAGGAACTCATCAATTAGTACCTGTGAGGTACCAGCAATCATACCATCGTCAACATATAGGGCTAGTAATAGTCTACCTTCTCCCCTCTTCATCGAGAAGAAACAAGGATCTTCTCCAGGTAGGAACCCTTGTTCTTGAAGAAAGTCTTTAATGCAATTGTTCCAGCATAATGGCGCTTGCTTTAGCCCATATAAACTTCGTTTCATACTTCGTTAGTCCCATTATTATATCCATCAGGCTGTTTGACATAGATTTCCTCATTTAAGCTTCCATAAAGGAATGCGGTGGATACGTCAAATTGAGCTAGGACCATATTGTTTCGAGCGGCAATACTCAATAGTATTCTGATTGTGCTCATTTTTGCTACTGGACTGAAAGTCTTCTCAAAATCCACGCCTTTCTTTTGAGAATAGCCAACCGCAACAAGTCTGGCTTTGTATTTATCTATAGACCCATTTGAGTTTCGCTTAATCTTGTAAATCCATTTGCTAGATATGGCTTTGCGTCCCTTGGGCAATGGCACTAAGTCCCATGTTTGGTTCTCTTCCAAGGATCTTATTTCTTCATCCATGGCTTTGCACCATTGATCTTTCTCAATAGACTTCATAGCATCTTTGAAAGTCTTTGGTTCCTCTTCATGACCATAAACCTTTTCAACGCAGTTAAGAACAAAGTCATCAAATCTTTTAGATGGTTTTATATTACAACGATCTCGCAAAGTCATTCTGTGTGATGTTGTTTCTAGATTTCGTTCACTCTCAACATCTTCTAGAGATCGATCAATATGAGTATCTTCTCTGAATACTTCATTCTCTGGTTCTGTAAATGACTCTTCTACAGTTTGTTCTGCTTCTATATCTTCTGCAGGTTGTGTTTCGGTCTCAATCACAGGTTCATCTATATTCACCGTCGTTGATTCGGTGTTTTCATTCAATGGTAATGATACCTGAACCCAAGTGTCAGTCTGGGGTATAACACTACTTGAAGAAATAGGTATGTCAAAGTGTAAAGGAATCGGAGCATCAAAACTCATTGGACCATTTTCTATAGGTATTGGATCTTGATTTGTTGATTCTAGGGTCTTCTCTTCAAAGGTAACGTCTCTAGATCGTACTAGCTTATTTGTTTCCTTGATCCATATCCTATACCCTTCATCATTATCATATCCAATAAGTATACCTTTCTTTGCTTTCTTGTCCAATTTCTTCCTAGTTACTTTTGGTACATGTGCATAACAAGTGCTGCCTAATATTCTTAAATGCCGGATTCTTGGCTTTTTCTTACACCAAATCTCATATGGACTTTTATCAAATGGTGTTGGTCCAGTCCGATTCAGAATATATATTGTGGCATAAACTAATTCTGCCCATAAGCCTTTAGGTAGCCCTCTTGAATGCATTATAGCTCTTGCAGCTTCGACAACTGTCCTATTGTCTCTTTCTACACATCCGTTTTGTTCTGGGGTGTATGGCATCGTAAGTCTTTGCATGACACCATTTTCTTGAAGTATTTTTCGTACCTCCGCATTGTCGAATTCTCCTCCATTGTCACTCAGAAGCTCTTTCACGTTGTGTCCCATAACTTTTATCTCGGCTAACACTTGCTTCAGCTTTTGACTTACTTCCGACTTCTGTTTTAGAAAATACACAAATCGAAATTTCGACAAATCATCTTTGAATAGTACAAAGTATCTGCATTTGCTCATTGAGTACGGGAAAGGTCCACATACATCAGCATGTATCAATGCTCCTGCTTCTGTCGCCCTCTCTCTCGTACCAAACTTTTGCCTGTGCGCCTTGCCATAAATGCAGCCTTCGCAAATTTCGCTTTCAAGTTTCAGTTTAATCCCAAGCTCCCTCTCAATGACTCTTTTCACATGAGTCTTACTTTGATGTCCTAATCTTTCATGGTATAGCTGAAGTAAATTCTTTGAGTCTATCGTGTTTATTTCTACAGGTTTTAAAGGCCTTCTGTTTGTCAAACGTAGTTTGTACAGACCTCCTTGTATCTGCCTGTTTCCAATAAGCATGACTGTTCCTTTGACTGATAATTTACATTCTGTTGCTGTTGACATAAAAGTACTGTTTGAGAGTCTATCTTGTGCTGATAAAACCGAGAATAGATTTTTCTTCACGCTGGGTACGTACCAAACATCGTTTAGCGTGATCAGTTGTTTGCAACCTCTTCCTACGTCAGCTTCAACTATTTGTGTTCCTTTTCCAAGCGCCTGAATGGCTTCTCCATTCGCAGTGGTTACTGTGTATGAGTCGTCAAAGTAGTGGAATGACTCAAACAAATCATCTCTATTTGTTACATGACTTGTGGCCCCATTATCTATGAACCAGTTATCATGGTCTTCATCCATCTTACTGTTAACTGCCATAAGACTCATGTTCACATTTGTATTTGGAACGCTCTTTGTCGTTGACGGTTTTGGTGGTCGTCCATCAGACATCCATTTTTCGCATTGTTTCACTCTATGTCCAATCTTACCACAATAATGGCATTTATCTCTCGTGATCTTTTGTTTTCCCTTCTTCTTTTGAACATTTAGGACCTCTATTTCTTTATCTTCATCTTTGCTTAATAGTGATCGCTCATATGTACAAAGTTGGCTCGTCAAGTTTTCTACTGTCCTTTCTGACTTTGTTATCAATAGCCAACTAGATTTAAAAGAGAAGTATTTTTCTGGTAAGGTGTCTAAAATTTTTCCAAATCAAGAAGATCTCCGGTAGCTCACCTTTATTTTCAGTTTTCTTCATCTCTTGTTCTAGTTCTGACCATATATTCTTCATTTTTGACAAATGAGTTGACATGTCATTGTCGGACTCTTTCTTGTAGCCAAAGAACTTCATGCAAAGGTCATATGCTCGGTCTTGTGATACACCTGAATAGATTCGGGTCAATTCCGCCCATATTTCTCTTGCTTCGTTAAATCTCATAACTTTTTGAAGATTTTCATCCGAAAGATTTGTGGTAATTAATAATAGAGCTGCGCTATTGGTTCTCTGATAGTTTTTCAACTCTGAATTATATTTTTCACAATTTTCTGGATCCGACAGTTGAGGTTTACTGACCTTTCCTTCAACTATGTCCAGAAGTCCCAGTCCTCTCATGGTTGCTGTAATTTTGTATTTCCATGTCGACCAATTCGAATCGTTTAAGAGACCAACCTTTATTTTTGTTGCTTCTAAGATAGCTTGCTCCATCTTGCAGACAAAAAATGTTTTCTCTTCCTTAAACTTCGACTTCGAAGGAACTTCTTCTGAATCTCACAATTCTTACGTTTTGCAATACGTTCTGCTCAAAACGTCTTTCACTCTGCTACCATGTTAACGTTTTATAACGTTTGCTACCGATTATTATGAATAAAAGGTAAAATTCGTAAGATATTATTGTTTATTCAGTCAATGAAAAATATCAATTGTTTTATTTGAAAACATACTGACAAGTTACAATTTTGGTGTTGGCAACCGGCCAGCTCTAACCATAGCTTCACACCAATGAGTATACGAACTCTAACATTAAAGAGTTCGCAAGAAATCTGTCTGTTGGGCAGAGTCAATGACGAAGCCGAAGACTGGGGATGGTAGAATCGTCACGTCTTAACTTGAGTTAGGGTTATCGTGTATGCAGTCATAAGTGTGGGCGAGTAATTATGGTGTACCTATGAGTGTAATGTATAATTAATAATTTGTTTTTGTCAGAATTTAAACTATGCCATTATCATGTGACCATTTAACAACAGCGTCTTTGTCTTTTTGAACGAAGCGACACGTCTCAGCCAAGTCGGTACCAGGCCGAAGGGTACATAGGTCATCCGTGAACATGTAACCGAGCAATGCTGCATCGCTCTGCACAGACTATTTACATGCATCAGATAGGCGACCGGGCCACATCCGGGGCCCTGGGGTACCCCGCACCGCACCCCCCACTCATCGCTGAACGTGTCGTCTACTCGCACTTTGATAAGTGTGTGAGTCGAGGTAGTCCCCAAACCATTCTTTGGCACTCCACATTCTTGTTTTTATCTAATATTTAGACATTTAATAATGTATTCTTTTCCAAGGTTTCAAAGGCTTTTGTGAAAAAAAAAAATATGGCAACTACAATTTTCTTGTTAAGTATTTAGATGAGTATTAATCTCACCTGTAAATTTAATGGCAAGGTGTTAGTGCTTTTGCTTTTTGAAAATCATGTTGCGATTTATGTAGTACTAGCTATGCCCCGCGGTTTCACCCGCTTTAAAGTAGTTTTGGCGTAAAAGAGTAACAAACATACATCTATACTCAATTATTGAAAAGTTTAATTAAAATCCATTCAATAGTTTTTCCGTGAAAGAGAAACAATCATCCATCCATCCATACTTACAAACTTTCGCGGTTATAATATTAGTAGGATTTTATTGGTTTGTAGATAGTTTCCTAGTTGATTAACTATGCACTTTTCCATTATTAAACTATTGCATAGCTTCTATCGCGGGCCTTGAGCGTGGGGAACGAATCCAGAAATTCCGTAACGAAAAAAACCTAACACCCCCCACTCCGACCGCCATCTATCGATAAATACCAGAACTTTTAATGACTTTTTGAAATATCCCGCTTGTCTCTATAGTTCAGCAACCCGCCTTTAGGTGGCTTTGGTTGTATTGGAAAACTACCGTAATCAGCTGTTTGTGAGAAAGTATATAGGTGGTATTTATCATCTACGTACAACAGTGAATATCTGTACTCGAATAATTTGTGTAGAAAGTGTTTTAAATATGAATAAACAAAGTGCATTTATTAATGAAGAAAGTCACGAAAAAATAGTGAAAGAAAATGAGTTAGTACTCTATATACATTCATTTTATTATTATTATCACAAATGCAGTATTATAAAATAAATAAATAATTATAATTGCATAAGTTGATAAAAAATACTATGCAATAGCTTTACCGCGGCAGTCTCCGAGTGCCACACGTCTTTTTTTATCTATACTGGACAGTATCGCTATTGGCCTATAATTGCTGGAGTAGATCGAGAAGTTCCACGGATAGTTTTATACGCAGTCAATAGTCATGCCTCAGAAAGACTACGAAATTAGAATGGCTATTAAAAAACTTAAGAACAACAAGGTGCCTGGTGATGTAGAGTTACAGCAGAGCTTCTAAAGGCGGGTGGTACACCAATCCTACGGGGCGTTCAAAAGTTATTTAACTCAGTATGACGGAGTGAAATAACTTTTACAGTTCTGCTATAACTCTACATCACCAGGCACCTTGCTGTTCTTGATGGTCAAACGCCACAATCGCACAAAAGTTTCGTGGTGGCGTGGTGCTCTTGTTCAAAAAGGGTGACAAAATCCTATTGAAAATAATTGACCCATCACACTGATGAGCCATGTTAACAAGTTGTTTACGATGGTCATTACGAATCGTCTCATGTGCAGGTTTGAACACACTACCAGTCTCCCGAACAAGGCGGTTTCCTAAAAGGCTTTAGCACCATAGACCACAAATATACGCTGCGGCAAGTTATACAGGAGACCGAAGAGTATAACCAGTCACTGTGCTTTATGTGGTATGAGAAAGCCTTTGATTCGATCGAAACCTGGCCCATGCTGAGGTCTCCCCAAAGATGCCGAATTCGACTACCGGTATATCGAGGTGTTGAAGTGTTTGTATCAGAACGCCACTATGTCAATACGACTCGAGGACCAGAACTCGAAACCTATATAATTGCAACGAGGCTTGAAACAGGGATTACTATTACTATTGTAACTCTTCACTTTGCATTGGAAGACTACTTCAAGCTTCTGGACTTGCTTTGGCATCAATGTTAATGGCAAGTACGTCACTTACCTTGGCTTTGCCGGTGACATAAGTATTAATGGCTGAGACCTTGATAGATCTCAATACATTGCTCGAAGACCTCAGTGGAGTCTCTCAACAAAATCTGGGTCTAAAAATTAACATAGATGAGACGAACATCATGTCGATACTCATTATTATTAGTTTTATCCATTAAACTTAAAATATCTTTTTTTAGGTTTTTTAGGTTCGTAATACTAATTTTATTATTATATTATTATAAAATTTGTATTGCGACTCACTTTAAATGAAAACGGCTCATGTCCAATGGTTTCCGTACATTCTGTTAAGGCTTCAAAAGTAGTAAAATGGTTATTTATAATAATTTATATTAAAATAACTAATTTTAATTTATAAATTTACTTTATACGGGAAAGCAATGACGCATACGGCTGAATGGGATATAACGACCTCTGACAGTTATTGTTTTAAAATATATATAAAACAACCAATCACAGCAATACACACGATCGACGCTGCCACGTCAAGTGCGACGGGAGTGAGTGAATGAAGTGGCACTATTTCGGTGTGTTTCGGCATTTTGTGGAGTTTAGTCTTCGGAGGAAGCTTGTTGTGTGAAATTCCAAGATGAAAATTATCCTGTTTACGGCGATAGCCCTTCTGGGCGCCGCTTTGGCTGATGAAATACCCACAGAGGATAATGTATTAGTTCTTGGCAAATCTAACTTCGATAGTGCAATTTCATCAAATAACTTTATCTTAGTGGAATTCTGTAAGTTTTTGTTCTTAACTCTTGTTCTTTAACTTTGTCATTACTTTGCAGCATGTAATTTCAATAATTGTTATTCATGTTCTTATAAAAATGCGAATGACACGTCAAGCGGCGTGGTTGCGCGGGTGCCGGTCCGGTGTGTGCCAGTTAATTTACTGAACTCAATTTTGTTATAGACGCACCATGGTGCGGACACTGCAAGTCTCTCGCTCCGGAGTACGCCAAAGCCGCCACCAAGCTGGCCGAGGAGGAATCTCCCATTAAGTTGGCTAAAGTAGACGCAACTCAGGAACAGGAACTCGCCGAGAGCTACGGCGTGAGAGGATACCCTACACTTAAGTTCTTCAGGAACGGCAGCCCTGTAGACTACAGCGGTAAGCTTAAACATCATATTAAACTGAGAAATTAGCAGTAATTAATAATATTCAACAATGTGTTCATGGTTCATTCATGAGTTTCAATATTGACGGATTTTTAAATAAACACCTCATTACTGAAGTTATAGAAGTAATGTTTCGTTAGTTATTATTAAATGGGTAATTACTCTTAATGAGGAATGCTACTTTGAATAATGAACATGTTTTGTGTTTGGAGTTTGACTGTTTATAAAACCATAAATTGATAATTTATTCTAGTTTATACTATAATGAGCATGAATTTAAAATACGATTTTCTCTTCAACAGGTGGCCGCCAGGCTGATGACATTATTGTTTGGTTGAAGAAGAAGACTGGTCCACCAGCTGCCGAGGTTTCATCTGCTGAGCAAGCCAAGGAGCTCACAGCTGCCAACAATGTTATTGTGTTCGGTTTCTTCTCAGACCAGAATACCGAGAAGGCTAAAGCTTTCCTCAACATTGCTGCCCAAGTCGATGA
Organism: Pseudoips prasinana; assembly: GCA_951640165.1. Lineage (NCBI taxonomy): Eukaryota > Metazoa > Arthropoda > Insecta > Lepidoptera > Nolidae > Pseudoips > Pseudoips prasinana. The sequence goes on from OX621246.1 coordinate 24,432,617, forward strand.
CCAGGTCTTTGCCATTGTCTCAGATGAGAAAGTTATTGCTGAATTGGAAGCTCAAGATGAAGATATTGTACTCTTCAAGAACGTAAGTATAACATATTTTTATAATGGTTTGAGGCCTGATAAATTTTGACTTGTGTAACTTCCTCCATTGACATTAATCATACATTCTTTTAAGTTGATTTGGTTTCCTTTAGAAAAGGTATGATTCAAATTAAAATTATATTTATTACTCATTTAGCATTCCGCTCATATTTTTTAACCCCAGATTAAACTTACAAGTGATATAATTTTGAAGACTATATCTTTGTATTTCTGTAGTCTGTAGCTCTTAAATGAATAGACTGGTTTCAATTCAAGTATTTTCATGTAATAATAAATCTTAATAAAAATGAGCTGAGTGAGTCAAAATCCGGATCTTTTAATATTTTATGTTTAGTGCTTTTGTAAGTAAAGCTTTTGTAGTAATTATTATAACTATGAGTGCACATGTGGCAAAGCGGTTAAGAAACTTGCCATGCTGCTTTGTGTCTTGGGTTTGATACCTGTGCAGGACAACAATTTGTGTGACCCATAAATAGTTGTTCTGAGCCTGGATGGTCTTTGTGTCCATCAATTATATGTTTGTAAAGTTTTCCGCGGCACACTGACTAAATTGACAAGTGCAGGCACTGTCTTTAAAAAAAATAAACTGATGATAAGTTTACTGTCCTCATATCTGGGTAGATAATTTAACTGAGCTACATCAAATTGCTTTGGACCATTAAATAACTCTATACGATAGAGTTGATAACTATAATTTTGCCACATATCAGTTTTTAATTGCTTATTTTAGTGATAAATCATTGAAATTTATGTTGGAAAAAATACTGATAAACTTCAAGCTTATCTAATTGCTTAATTTACCAATAAATTTAAACTGTGATTTCCTTTAATATAAACCAGGGGTGTTGATTGTCTACCATATCAGAGTTCACAACTGATAGGTAGCTATTTTATTTAAGAAATCCTTGTCTCATTAAAAGTTATAGCTTGTTTTCTTGCTAGAAACTTGGGTTTTTCACTGTAAGGATTTTAATACTTATTAATTTCATAATTTCCTGCTATTATTACATACCTAATAATATGTTATAATTATGTGCTAGTTATAGTTAAGTGGTTAACAATGAGGTTAAATTTAATGTAATATAATAAAGAATCAAATTTTATTTATATTCAATATCTATTAAACATCAATGTAGTTCATCATAGTAATAAATACTACCAGGAATGTAATGTATAATTTTCCCTCTAGTTTGAAGAGCCCCGTGTCAAGTATGAAGGCGAGAAATTCACTGAGGACCTGTTCAAGACCTGGGTGTTCGTTCAGAGTATGCCTACCATTGTTGAGTTCTCCCACGAGACTGCCTCTAAGATCTTTGGTGGACAGATCAAATACCACCTTCTCTTGTTCCTGTCCAAGGTATGTACAACTGAATCATTCTTATTAAATCTAAGTGTGACTGACTAATACCATAGCTTTATTCCTGGTAGGAGTAGTATTTGTATAAGATTTGCACTTGACAGTTCAACTATGTTTTTCTAAGTGAAACTAATTGTTAAGAAAGGGATTCTTATAAGTACATCATATCTGGCCTCTGTGTGAAAGGATATTATATATAAGGACAGAGTAGGCACTCACTAAGTGCCTACCCTGTAAGCCAGAATAGCGTCAAGTCTCCAGATTTGCATTTATTAAATTACACTTCTTGGCTATTGACACACTGCTTTAAGATTCCTTGTTTTCTTAAGTATAAATATCAATATGAAGCCTAACTTATGCTTTTACTTGCTCATTAAAATGTAAAATTAATATAAAAACATTTTACAAACTGATCAATGTCTAAGTAAGGAGGTCAATATCTAAATTATATGCCACTTTCTCTTAACTCCCACACTGAAGAATTGAAACAACAATATGTGTAGTACCAATGCTATAAAGATATGTATATGTATGTAGCTTATTTTATTGATGAGTAATGTACTAATTCAACTGACATGCCTATCCTGTCTACTTTAACTATTATTGCATCATTTTACTTTTAAAATATCCTTTCATATTTGTGTGAAATATTATATTAATAACAGGAAAAGCGGCCGAATTTTTATCTACTACAAATTTGGTCTTCCTGTATAAAAGGTTGCAAGTAACTAGCTTTACTTTCATGTAGTTATTATCTCTACCACCATTTATGAATTCAATTATACCAATCAAATATATCAATGTTACATGGAATTAGGAGACTTAATTACATTCTTTTACACATCTATTAAGCAATAGTATATTGCAATTCCTAAGTTTACAACTGAAAAGTGAAGTTGAGTACACATGATCAGTCCATGAGCGACGCACCCATAGGGATTTTATATCAGTGAGCATGTTAAGATGCCGGTCTTGGTAGTAGTCATTACACAAAAGTTGTTAAGCCATGATCTGGGTAGCTTAAACAACTCTTGATTTGAGGGTAATCAGCCCATACACATTGTAATTGTATTATTGTCAGTGCTCAGTGCACATGTCCAGTTGATCAAAGTTAATAAAATCATGAGGTAGCATAAATTAAAATTTGTAAAACGAGATCCGACTCATAGACTCGTCTGCCTACTATTATTACGCAGTAGAACCTGTTTCAAGATGTTTGTCAGGTAAACATCGAAGCTTTTATGATTAAATTCCGAACAAATCTATGGTCGATTTTGTAGAAATATGCATCATATCGTTCCGAGAAATTTATCAAGTCTGGCTTTAGCGCTCACTTTGAAAGTAGTGATACTTACTACGACTACATACGTGTCGTACTTTCACACGAGAAGAAATTACCGAAGAGTATCTAAGCGTCTTAATGGTGAACTGCCGCCATGAACTTTCACTTAACTGAGAATCGGTCATACGCGTCGGTTAGTGAACCTTTCTGTTACGTTTCGACTTGCTGATTATAATATCTGAGTGAACTGATTCTGCATCACGATGTATGCAAACAGTTTTATCGTATTATAGCAAACCGTTTTATCGTAGGCTTGCTGCCTTTTAAATGCTATTTAAATATACGGTGAAAATTGATTGTGTACTGATCAGTAACGATGTGCCTAATTTCCTTATATTTGCATCATTATTTTCAAAACTGTAAAATGTTATATTCCATTGCATTTCATACATGGTGTAAGGGATTGCATAACGAAAAAGTATCTCAGAAGTCAATACATGGTTAATGGCAAACAATGTGCTCAAATTTCACGTTTACTTTCTTTCAAGGGGACAAGTTTTCTTCAGCGTATCTTAAAAAGGGCTACGTAGTCACGAACTGTATGGGATTCATTACGTTTTTTATTTGCAATATACAATATAATAGTATTTTTTATATTATTCCCGTTGTAAGTATGGCCTACTAAAATATCCTTGAACATTGTTGACGCTAGTATTATTAGAAGTTAAATAGTCCTTTGAATTGAGTATTCATTTTTAAATTAGATAACGTCAAATTTAATTTTTCTATGACTTTCTTGGTTGATTAACTTATTAATCAACCAAGAAAGTCATGAAAAATTAAATATATTAAGTCTTATCCCATTAAAGACATAATAATTAAACAATGAAGTCAGTCTTATTTTAGCACTTTCGTTGAAGCACTAATACTAAACCCAATCAATTGTAGTTTTCATTACTATGTCCTTTACACCATGTTTCCTTGCTGTAAATTCTTCATTTACACCGACCCGATATCTATATTCGATAGAAGCGCAAAAACAAACTCGGAAGTTCATTGACCGCGGGAGCATTGACCTTAAGTTAAACCATTGTTCTATGACGTATGTGTCCTTTGTAGAAAAACGGCGACTTCGACAAGTACACGGAGGAACTCAAGCCCGTTGCCAAGAACTACCGCGACAAGGTGATGAGCGTCGCCATCGATGCTGACGAGGATGAACACCAGAGGTATCGTAAACAACTTTTATACTTTTGTTTCGTAGTAGCTGTACATGTAACTTCATCAAGTCTTTTCAAAGGCTCCCTTTTCAATTATATTGGGGATTAATATCGTAACGTAACGAGCGTCGTTATTAACACAAGGTCCGTCATAATAATAATACCTTTAATATAGACAGAACCATCGACAATATGTAGTAAAAATATTAGACTTAAACTAGATAATTAAACATAATCTCTTGACAATAACTTGATACAAGATAGCTAAATATCATTTCTGTAATAAAATAAATTTTATAAATGTTTTCATACAAGATGTACCTAAATATCTATGTTACTAGAAATAATATCTAATGTATACAACTATATTACTACAAACATGTTCTGACTATTTACAAGCGCTTTTTTAAAGTCTACGTGAATAAAAACCTTTTTTATTTTATTTTTATTTATAATCCTTAGATGTTATTATTAGATCATCGGTATTTTAGAGACAGCTCATAGCCAGTTGCCGGTAAGTGATCCGAAAGGTGAAGCACGCAGTCTGTATGGTCTCAGTGCTTAGGAGATTGCATCAAGCTGTTGCTCCCGGTTGTAGTTGTTAAGCCATGTCAAGGGCCTACTGGGATAACCACTGCTATTTGGTAAAATAAGATCAGTATTTTTATTATTAGTTATGTTTGTTCTGAAGATTGGTCTGAATTATTGAACATATTTTCCCTTAACATAATAGCCATCCAATAAAATGACTCCCCTATGATAATGATTTTACCACCATACTGGGGGGCTACCGGCTAATTCGCCGAACATCGGTATAGTGATCGGCGTTCAGATAAATAAAGATTAAAAATGACTTCGTTAAATCGTTTCTAGACGCTAGTCGCTGTTAATTTCAGCAGTTAAAAAGCTTGTCTTGTATACGCCACCAAAACTACCCGCTTGGTGGTAAAATCTTATGATCGCCTGGCCTAACACATCTATGACTCCGTCGTCTAGTATCCTTTCCGTATTTCGTCATGTGTGGATATGACAGATGGTCCATAAATAGCTATTTACTTGAATCGCGCTCTTCTATACCAGCACCATAAACTAGGCGGTAGTAAATCACGCATGGTAACCTAGTTTCGCCAAATAGTACTAACTAAATGGCCATCCATTTCAAATCCCTAAATAAACTAAAGTCGTCCATTCCACTTGCTCTACGACAACCACCCTTACTACCTACGCAATAAAGTTGTCACTGTCGAAAGCGTATTCACCGACGTGGCATCAACTGTATATAGAACTTTGAGAAACTTTATAAGGTCATAACAGCGCTTATGTCGCCCTTAAGTAGTAACTTGTTTTTCGTACTGTGTAGAGCAAGAAAGTTGTTCTTGAAAACGACTGCCCACAAAGTCAAGGTCGCACTATTGACTTCCTCGTATAATATGAGAACATTTTAAAAGTTTCTCGAGTTTTGCGCTGCATTCCCACTTCTCCATTTGCAATTAAGGAAATGTTAATTACATTAGCAACGACATGTTTTATCTTCGTAGAACGACTCTGTCCTACTTTTACGGATGTTATAATAAATGCTTAATACGTATAGTTTGTTAATTAACTCGTATACAGGGTTTCGGATAATTTGTGTTCACAGTCCAAATGGATTGTTTGGACTTGTGATTAAAATAATTTAAAAAAAAGATCTACAATAATGTTTCATAATTATTTGCGGTAGCCAAGTTGCGGTCTATAATTTTATATCTTTTTTATATTTTGTTTGTTGTGATTTAAAAACGATGATGACAAACCAAACCATTAAAATACATAAAAATAACATAACCCTTAATCTGACAATGGTGTAATTGTTCTCATCTCATTTAACTCTATTATGTTGTAATAAGAGCTAAATAGGTATATATAAAAAAGGAATATTAAAGTGTTTCCAAAATGGTATCACTTCGTCAACGCAGTATTGCCATATGTTAAAAATAAATAGAAATAGGTAGTCTACAACAAATCTTCTAAATAAAAATCAATAATATTGTAGCTTATAACAATTACAGCATAAAAACTCTTAAAACATGTAATTATTAAAGAAATACAGTGCATCTAATAATTTAGGCAGGGACTGTATGATAATAATAATAATAATATCTAGTGACAATGTTACACAGATCATCCTAGCCCCAAACTAAGCAAAGCTTGTACTATGGATACCAGGCGTCGATATACATACTTATATAGATAGATAAATACTTAAATACATAGAAAACATCCATGACTCAGAAACAAATATTCGTGCTCATCACACAAATATTTGCACTTACCGGGATTCGAACCCAGGACCACCAGCTTCGTAGGCAGGAGCACTACCAACTAAGCTACGGTGCTAAACCAAACAGTTTTCGTTTACCATGTTCTATAGTTTAAAAGGTATCGCGTTATTTAAAGAAGTTACGAAGCATGCATGCTAATTTAAATCATGCTGTCATGATATTCTTGCGTTGAAAACATAAACTCAACGTCCAAGTCTTAACAAGTGCTTTAATGCCTTACTATTCAATAATACATTATACTTATCAATCTATTATGTTACAATGCCAATCACTAATACACCGTTATATTACAGCCTAGCGTGGCAAATCTAGCTTTATTACAGTAGTGTAGGATAATATCAACCATGGTAAATTTGACTCGGCTACAATTTGTGTGCACTACAGTATAGTACCGGTTATATACCGTACCTATATAAGATCTTACGGTTTTCTGGGATGCTGAAATTACATGCTCAATCAAATCCAAAAGAATACAGCTCTTTTTTCAGGCGTTTATTTTCCTTTATCGTATGGGCAGTGGTTACCCTGGTGTCAGAGTTGTTGAGCTGCCCAGTAGGCCCCTGACATGACTTAACGACTCTTGCCTAATGCAACAACCGGGACCGGCTACTTAACATGCCTTCTGAAATACGCTCAGAGATTAAATCACTTTAAGAATCACCCATCTATGGGCTGACCGCATGTCTAGGTGCTTTACCTCGCCGATCAGTTACGCACCGGTGAGCGCAAATGGTCATGAGCGATTGATTTATAGAACTAATTGTGGGCTGTTGGTAATCAAGACCATGAAGGAATAAAGGCAGTGTAATACAACTGATCCTATATGGTCAAAATACCATCATCATCACCATGTCAGCTGAATGACGTTTGACGACGATGTGTCCATCATTTGGAGGTATAGGCCATAATCGCCACGCTTGGCAGACAGGTTGGAGTGCGCAATATAATGGTTATAGCACGCAGAGACACGCTTCTGCCCAGCCATACGGTTGGCTTCTATGATGATGATCTTCCCGGCCGAATTTCGGCCACGACGGCCATTCTCAATGGAGATTAGCCAATTGCGCAACATATTATTGTGCACAAGTGTCACTTTCTATTCCATCACTCTCATGATCCGATGGGACGACTAGCGACACGACCGGAAAGAGGTCGGTACAGGACCGACGGCTTTACGTGCTCTCCAAGGCACGGGGGTGTAATACCGCCAATTTCCAGACTTCGGACTGAGAAATTTCTTTTTACGGAAAAATGCCAAAATCACTTTTTGGCCCGACCCGGGATTTGAACCCAGGACCTCATTTTCTGCTTGAACACGCTACCGCTAGACGAACGATTCTATACTTTTATACCAATTACCATAACACTTGTTCATTAAAGAGAACCCAAATTCCTCACAATATGATGATAGAATATGTTTAACGAATCAATTTTATAGGAGTGTGCTAAACTAGACCGAATGTGTTGTTCATACTGTTCCCTTCCTCAGAATCCTGGAGTTCTTCGGCATGAAGAAGGAAGAGGTCCCCTCTGCCCGCCTTATCGCCCTGGAGCAAGACATGGCCAAGTACAAGCCTACCAGCGACGAGCTCAACGCCAACACTGTTGAAGTAAGTTGACTTTATTTACTACACATAGGATATGTTTATTCATTTGTTTTGATTCATCACGGCAAACCAACCCCTAGATCTGGGTATTTTGTTGAGTATTTGTTTTTATATGTATATGCAGTAATTTTGTTGTTAATGTGGAACGTCGTTCAGTTTCATAGGCAAGTTAAGCTCTTTAAGTGACCTAAAGTAGACTGGATAGTTCCTGAAGCACATGAAGACGAAATTTGTTGTGTAGAACATGTTTAATACTTGTGCAATGGCGGTATAGATAAGCTTAGATAACGGCTCGTGGTGTGTTTCTACTTCTGTCAGCCTTCCATGACCCTTTTTTGCATTCGTATCGATGAAATGACCCCTCCGATATAAAATGGGAAGAGCAGCCCGCGTCTTCGCGTACTATTGTACAGCGACAGTTGCAGAAACTGTTAGTCAGGATTACGTTAGATCTAGTGTACTTCTGTATAATATGTAATAGCGCACTCGTAGACAATTCCACTCACCGGGCCGTAAGTGACCAGCACCACCGAAAAAGCACCTAGGCACGCGGTCAGTCCATAAATGGGTGACCGTAAACTGGTTTCATTTCTGAGCGTCTCCGTGCTTCGGAGGGCACGTTAAGCTGCCGGTCTCGGTTTTGCTTCTAAGAAGTGTTGTTAACCCATGTCAGAAACCTACTCAGAAACAACTCTGACACCACTCTCTCTGATATATTTTTCTTTCTTTATCGTATGGGCATACGATAAAGAAAGAAAAATATATACTAAAGCCGCTCTGCATCGGCTTTACTTATGAAATCTATCATTAGTCAAATACGTACTGGATATATACTGCTATATACGGTAGACATCGCTACTTCGTCTATAATGTCAATGACGTCATCCGAACCCAGTTATCATTCCTTCCGTCGCGACATCCATATTAAGCACAGCTCTTGATTATATTATCATAGTGAGCAGCTACTCTGTTATATGTATAATATAACAGTAACAGGTCACAATGAGATTAATTTTATTCGACGTTTACTGTTTCTATGTTACATGTCTTTTGCGGTTTTACCCGCGTTAAACTTATACAGTCTTATTTAAAAACGCTACTTAAATTTAAGCCGGCCGCTCAACCATGGTTTGTCAAATTTTTCATTTAAAAACACGATTTAACTTTGACCCGCGGTTAAGCCATGTCAAAATTTAAACCACGTCGGCCCCTGGTTTAAACCTTTCTCAAATATGGCGGATTTTATTTGCATCAGCTGACGTTTTGTTTGACGTTTGTTTGTGAATGGAGGTTTTATTGAAGTTACTAACCGTTTCAATTTTTAAATAAATACTGAATTCCGGTTGGAATCTTATCACAAACTTCAAAATCCACCGATGAAAATCAATAGTCCTTGAAAATGCACTGTTACGATCATAAATCTATCATTCCATGTCTACCATAGAGCAAAAATCATTAAGTTTTGATACATAATCCGATTTAGTCGATTAATTTTGGTCAAGCTCTATACCAGTCCCAGAAATGTTGACAGTGTAAAATAAAATGACGTTACTTAGCTGAGAAACCTTTAAGTAGGGTTTTTAAATAAAGAAATAGTTGAGCGGGGTTTAAGTGGTTGAGCAGGGTTTAGCTGAGACATGGTTAAGCGGCGGATCACGGAATTATTTTAAATAAGAGTGATAGTATTTGTGTTAATCCAGGGTGTCAGCTAACTCAATACCAAATTTAATTAATATCGCTCCAGCCGTTTAGACGCGAAGAATTAAAAAACATAGACACTCGCAAACTTTCACCTTTATTATATTAGTGTGCTGAGCAAAGTTTATGCAAGTTTTTAGCCACAGTTTATTAATACCGAACTAATAATAACTAAGAATATCCTTAAACCTGAAACTGATTACAATCATATTGCTATTACTAATTTCGCAATTATCAACCATGATACATAGTATAAAAACAAATAGAAGAAAATTACAATCAATATATTAAGAGGCCGCCCCGAGCAAACGACCTTTGAAGCACATTTTTTTAGCCTTTTTAAGGTTTTTGCTCCAAATATCCGTATAAAAAAAATTAATGTAATAAAATTATCTAAATATTTGTGGTAAATAATATACTAATGGAGTCGTATTTAGACACAAAATAATTAAAAAGTCATACAATTGGCATATCATTTTATGACTAAGAAATTTCTTCTACCCATGAAGAGCCACTTTTTTATGTAATAGGATGGCAAACGAGCAAGTGGGTCACCTGGTGGTAAGTGATCACCACCACCTATGGACACTGGCAACACCAGAGGATCCGCAAGTGCCGGCCTTTAAAAAAGGAATATACTCGCTTCTTGAAGGTTGTCATGTCATACCGGATCGGAAATACGTCCGCAGTTAATTCATTCCACAAAGTTGGAGTTTGCGGCAAAAGGTTTCTTGTGAAACGCACGGTGGTAGATGACCATTCAGCCTGTCAATAATCAGCTGTTGTGTCGCGTCCTCTACACGTTATAATAGAAGCTAATGTATTATAATATCCGTGAATACTTCCCAACATGTTCGGGAAGTAAATATCAGCCTGCACACAACGATTTGATAAAGATGTTGTTTTAACGGTTGTTATGTAATTCTATCTCCTTATCATTGTGATAACAATAGGCAATTACATATGTTTCTTTGTAGGATCCTGTATTCATTCTAGCAAAATATTTTGAAATAAATTATACCCAAATTAACCGTGTAGTTACGAACTAATTTTGAATAGTAAGTGTTTGAGTTGTAAGTAAAGCCGTGTCAAGCCTTTATCAGTAACACACCGTTTCGATAACATAATTTTGCCATGCTTAATAAGTTTAATGTGAGACTGATTAGTCTGGCTTAAGAATAAAAGAGTGTTTTTCGTGTAAGGAGGGTGATCACTTCTTCGATTTTTGTTGTAGATAAAGCTGGCGATTTTACCACACTAAACTTTTTATAATCTTATTACAATTCTCTAATATAACTCTTATAAAAAGAATAGGGTATAAATAGAACTGTAAAAACTGCTTATAAGACGTGCAATAATTATATGCACCGGGAGTCTCATCGGTCAATAAGTTTTAACGTCTAGCTTAATTTTACTACGTATTCCATTATGAAAAAAACTACAAAACTTCTCTATAATCGCAAGCACCAGTAAAAAGTTTCAGCATTTCCCATGTGGGCGTTGTCTTTTAAAAAACAAAAACAACAAAAAAGTCTGATTTAAACACGTGGACAGTGCACGGTGGACACATTTAAACTTGACAACCAGAGAATGGAAGTGGATCTTCATTGAACAGCTGACGTGGCTCCGACTGTGCCAATACCCTTTATGATATGGTCACGGTTTTTCATGTCGTCACGGTAAATGCATAACACATATATACTTGCAATGTTCTCTCAATCAATAGAAATTGTGAAGATATGACAATATGCCCTGCCAGAATGCAACGAGCACTGTAATTGTGTTATGATTATAAATAGATAGCTATACAAGACAAACATGTGTCTCTGCAGTTGGAGTATACAAAAAAACTTATCTTACAACGAGTTCGAGCTCGCGACGGGCATGCAGCGCTGTCATTGGTTACTGTCGGAAGGCGTGATGAGTTCTGCCAATCATATTGCGTCGTTCCCATTATGAGCTCTAATTTATTCATAGGTTTCGTTTCCTATACTCATACTAAGCCTGCTAATTATTATAAAGAAAAAGCGAGCCTATTGGCTCTTCTGGTGTTTGGGAGTGTCTATGAGCGGCGGTGATCACTTACCATCAGGTGAACAACTTGATCGTTCGCCTTGTTATTTATTATAAAAAAAATAGGTTACACTACGTGACATTTTTGTTTGAAATGAAAACACTCGTCTGCTTTACCACACGCTTCCCATGAGGTATATGTATAACGTGTATATACATATGTACATAGATATAACTCCGTGCGTTATAAGTATAAATTATATATTAATATACAAAGAGTATGTCTCTCTACATAAATATCAAGAATTAAAGTTTAAATTGGTTATTAACACTTCTTTACAAAGCTTCTCAAAAAATTCGACGATACAATTCACAAGTTACTTAGTTTTCTCTTCTATAGGGAATCCCCAAAGACTGCCCCGCACGACTAATGTTCTTCCATTCGTTCAGTTTAGGTTGAGTCCTTTGAGTATCAATACGTCATATAAACTTACCCTTTTTATTTCGTTAATGGTAAATGAGAGACGATCATATGTTATCTGCATAAGACGTATCTCTGAGTGTAAGTAACTGACGACATTACCTTGTTCAGGAATTCGTAGCGTCCTTCTTCGCGGGCACCCTGAAGCAGCATCTGTTGAGCGAGGAGCTGCCCGCCGACTGGGCCGCCAAGCCCGTCAAGGTGCTCGTCGCCACCAACTTCGATGACGTGGTCTTCGATGAATCCAAGAAGGTGCTCGTTGAGTTCTACGCCCCATGGTAAGTTCATCTTTCTATATTTTTCTTTTAAAATTTGACGGGCCTGTTGGCGTGATTAGCAAATGCTTGCTTTTTACGCCGGAGGTCGTGGGTTCGGTTCCCACACAGATATTTGTGTGCATGAACATGTCTGTTTGTCCTGAGTCTGGTTGTAACTATCTATATAAGTATGTATTTACAAACGAAAACTAGTATATCAGTTATTTGATTTCCATAGTACAAGATCTGCTTAGTTTGGGATATAATATCATAACTAATGTCCCAGGATATTATATTATATTTATACTTAATACATTTCAATAAGGTTCACGTCTGCTACATACTGCCTCGTTGGTTAAAAGAAGGGTGTGAACTGAACAAAATGAGGTCATGGGTTCCAAATTCTGGTCCAAATCCCGGGGGTTTCTGGCAAAGGAGACACCCATTAGTAGCCCTGACTCGGGAAGTAGACACTATACGCCTGTGTTTCGGAGAGCACAGAAAGCTGGAGGTTCTGCACTTGACCTCTCTCTGATCATGTCCGATAGCAGCCTTTATGTGTACAAAACACGCCCAAATGCTGAACTATTCCATGTATTTAACGTTTGTAAAAGCAACTTGCTAAACAGGGATACCTATTACTTATCATCATGATTCAGTGAATTTAAACACGTTGTCAAGGTTTTCTTTAGAATAAAAGAATAACTCATTCAAAATTATCCTTCAACTGTGAAGAATCGAATTGTGTCAGAAATGAGTTCTCTTGTCAAACAAATTACTTAGATTAGATAATCAAAATGGTTTGTGATATTGATTAATGTATGCGACAGGATTCATTTCTATGTATTGTATAATTTTATCAATAGTTGCGTTGTTTTTTAGGTCGGTAGAATATGTACCTAATGTCTATTACGCGATGAAATATGGCTGAAGTAAAAATGAACCTGAAATGGTGTAGCTTCTGTTTGGAACTTCAGTAAGCTTGCACTCCAAGCATCAATAGTGGAGTGAGATCGTGTAACGCTTGATCTCTCCCCAGCGGTTGCAATATAGATGTACTGTATTTTGAACTCTATTTCTTTGAAATTAAACGGCATTCACGGCAATCTATCTGATCCCAAACTAAGCAGAGCTATGGAAACCAGATAACCAGATTATACTACATATACTAATTTTATTTTATAAATACATACTTATATCTGTCCTGAGTGGGAATCGAACCCACGACCTCCGGCGTGAAAAGCAAGCATTTGCCAACCACGCCAACAAGCCCGTCAATATGTACCAAAATGTTATCATTTTGGTACATATGTATGTTCAGACCCGCAATGAATTAGTTTTTGTATTGGGATTTAGATACTTATGATACTTTACATACTTAGAATAGCTATAATCCAGTCTTTAATATTCTTGAAATTAACAGTGAACTGACGAACACCTAAAGCCGTAACGTTCCACCACATTAAGCTCATTAATATTCCGAGTGATTAATGCAGTAGGTACCTACTTTAGCAAAAAAGAAAAAACAGCTAGATTACAAATGCCACGTAATAATGCCGCGTGTTAGCCTCTGTTTGTTCAAGTGCGCCCCCTGCTGTGAACACTCCAACATTACATCATACTACAGAGTCAATTAAGACGCTTGTTCGCTTTCTAGGTCATGATCCAAGCTAAACGACATCTTCTCCCCTACTAATATTATTGAAACGAGCAAATTTTATGAAATCCAAAGCTTCAAAAATTGGTTATTTTTTGTAGTTTTCAATTATTAACTTAATTTACTACCAACAGACAGTTTTTTGTTTTTTTGCTGCAAACAGTCTGATTATATCAGATAATTGTATATCACGATAAAAAAGTTATTGATTTTGTTGTGACGGCAAATTAGTAGAAGAGTCCACTTATGTTTAGTTTATTAATGTTATGGGCGACATTTCTTTTTAACTTAATCAATATTTTGATGTGCAAATAGTAGATTTTGCTATGCGTATTCAGAGGCAAATGTTTAAGAGTTCTATAGTGGTCGACTATTACTTCTTTAAGCCTTTTACGCCACCGATTCCATACACGACAGTCAAACCAAACATTTTATCTACAATATAATGTACACTAATTCCAGGCTACAGTTAAAACTATTCACAATTTTTTCTAGAATATACCCTAATTCCGTACTTAATGGCATGGAAGTAATTTCGCCATTTTACGGTCGTAAATGATTCAAATGTTTGGAATTGATTGTCTAAATTCAAAGTTAAAATAGTTTGATTACACTTTAAAAAAGCATTCTTATCGAGGGTTTTGGCTGTGTTTCTCAGTACCCGTCACGTCATTGAATAGTAATCAGAAATGATTCATTCGCTTAGATTATAGGTGAATGTAGAACCACGAAACTACGAAACCAGATATATTGGCGACTATTTTGTGAACAGTAGGGGAAAAAATGAGGATACACAAAAGAAATATTGAGTAATAGTTTATGGGTATAGTTTAAACGGAGGTTGTGGATGGAATTCGCTCGACATAAAGTAATAAAATTCGAGGCGCCAATTTTATTTAATAAGGTTTGTGTAGGCTGTTTACACGTAGGCATAGGTAAAGATAGATAGTACGTGTACCAATGTCAAAACGTTGCGTCGAGCTGGCATCGCGTAATACAAATTTGTTCAAGTGTTTCATTAGGTCGTATTCACTGGGTCGCAATTAATCCGTTTTGTGTCATTCTTGTTTGCTGTTCGGTGACTCGGAAACAGTACTCTTATTATGCAAATATCGCGAGAGACGTTCTTGTGATTGTAAAACTACCGTTAGTATGTTAACGTTTGGAGATTTCGTCAGAGAGTATTAGGATTTAGTGTACACCTGTAGTGGATAGCTATAGTAGAAAACCTACTTAGAATAAATTGTCTATTATAGTGAGTGACGTTATAAAAAGAAATAATAACTTCAGAATCAAGTCATAAAATAATTATTTATCTTAACTTGCCTCTCATTCTACTGCTTCTACTAAATTATTAGTACCACTAAACTCCAACCGGTGATTTCCTTTAGCGGTAGCGCATTCCGTGTTTTTCCCGAAATCGAATCCTGGATGGTCCAGGATGCGATTTCGAGGATGGGCCAAAAACACTTGCGATTTTTCTGGCTAGAAAAGACGTCGGTATTACACTTTTATGCTTTGGCCCTTGTGTCTGAGCACTTCCCAGTCGCACTTCTGCTAGCCCGACTCATCAGATTATGAATCGAATAGGGAATTTACCTCCTTTTGCACACGCACTTTAACACTTAGTATTTATTAGTCCAGCGCAGATATGCGGTGAAAACGTATACATATTAGAGTGTTCTTAGACGTACCAATACCATTCTTCTTCGATGAAATATAGTAAAGTACGAGGCAGCCATAGCTGCTGGCTGGCTATAGATGTCTCTGACCAGCTGCAGCCCAACGTCAGTGGATACACCTTGACCTTGATGACGTCTTTATTACGTTGGCAGTAAAGGCGGACGTGGCACTAACTGTACAGTGAATTCTGTAAAATAAATCTAGTTCTATGTAGCCTTCTATGACCCTTCGCATTATTATTATGAATAAAATCCCTTCTGATCGTCAATCGGACGAGCGGCCCGCGTCATCGCGTAATTATATAGAACAGAAGTTACACAAAATGTCCCAAATAATCGACTTTCTCATAAATTATTATGTCTATATCAGTAATATCTAGATTCGAAGCCCATAGGGGATGTCCCTCAGGCGTGGGTTACTTACTTTGCTAACGGACTTCAACCTCCGCTCGCCTCTAATGCCCGGTGAAGCAGTGAAATGCCTCTGCTAACTGTAAACATAACGATAAATAATAAAAGTTCTAGGCAAATGTGACCAAATGTATAGGATAGCGGACTCTCATGATTATTATCGATCTGAAAATTAACGCATATATCTAGCATGTTAGATAAAATTCGCGCTGTACTAACTACTAAAGTCACCTATAAAGAAATTATACAAGTTCCATATCAACAAGAGCTTTGCTTGAAAGTGATATAAGCGCAACAACTGAAAAAACTTAAATCTAAGCGCTCATCAGCTGATGTTAAATATTTATTGTACTTTGTACACCATAGAAATACACGTTTCTTCGTAAATATTCCAATCACGAATCACATATTTCAAGCATCGATATAGCAACAGCTTTGAGCATATCAGCCAACCTATATACAGCTATATCGAATCAAAATCAATATGATTGCATTCCGATTTCAATTTGTTCCTTTCGATTAATACAAAAGGAACAAATTGTTTATTACAATAAGGCTTATAATTGTATTGGCCTACATTTTTTTATACAACTCGCCGCCGATAACAGGTTTCAAAGATTTTCGATATTAATCTAATCTGATTCAAAATTTAACTGCTAAAAGGTGTAAAATTTATGTATATTTACTTTTTGTGGTACGGTGAGCATCGTTAACACATTCGCTGCCGACCTGGCATACCTGGGTGCCCATAAACGCTGAATAGAAGGTTGGCAGATACTTGCCTTTCACGGCTGCAAGTCGTGGGTTCGATTCCCAAGCAGGACAGATATTTGTCTGCATGAAGATGTCTGTTTGTCCTGAGTCTGAGTGTAATCTACTATATAAAAATAAGTCGGGTTTTCCTTCCTGACGCTATAACTCCAGAACGCACGAACCGATTTCCACGGTTTTGCATTCGTTGGGAAGGTCTCGGGCTCCGTGAGGTTTATAGCAAAGAAAATTTATAAAATTTAACGCGGGTAACACCGCGGGACACAGCTAGTTTTATATAAGTATGTATTTACAAAAGATGGCCATGTGTGAATAATGTCCCAGGATATTTTACCTCCAATGCAGCGGCATTCCTACAAAGCTTGACGATTAGTTCGTATTCACCAGGTGCGGCCACTGCAAGCAGCTGGTGCCAATCTACGACAAACTGGGTGAGCACTTCGAGAAGGACGACGATGTAGTCATCGCCAAGATTGACGCCACCACCAACGAGCTCGAGCACACCAAGATCACCTCATTCCCCACCATCAAGCTTTACACTAAGGATAACCAGGTTTGTTATACTAGAATACTTGTTTTTACTTCCTTCCAAATGTTTTCTAGGTATTGCGTACGGTGAATTTAATATTTTTTCTGAAATAATTAGTCTTCCGTAGCATTTTGTGATTCCCGTACAAGACAGCAATTTGTGTGACCCATAGATAGTTGTATTTAGTCTGGGTTTGACCTGTTAGAAATACAACGCTTGAACTAGGATAATTAAGCTATAGGACTTCATTTTCTTAGTGCAGGCGCAGGGACGCTGGTCGCAGGGTGCTTTACAAACATATAATTAACGGACCCAAAGCGTAGCTGCACTCAGAACAACTACTGATGAGGCACAAAAATAATTGTGCTGTGTAGGAATTGAACCCGTTACAGGCAGTGGCGAGACGACCGTCTTAACCGCTCCGCCACACGTGCATTCAAAAAGTCTGTTTGCTTGACGTGACAATAATACAGAGATTATAAACATAATACAGGCGTTGTCTTTTGGAATAAAAATTTAGTAACTTTGAGATGTAATATTTAAGTACTGGTTGATACTAAAGAAAATATCACGAGATTATATACTTTCCTCAAAGATTATCATTAAATAAATTTGGAAGGTGTAAATTGTGTCCGTATAGTATGTTTGTAAAGTACCCCGCGACACCGGGATTAATTTTCTTAATGTGTCTGTTAATGTTGTCTTTTAAAAAAGAAAGAAAAAGGTGACAATATTGTTTTCTTTGTTGTCTTCTTCGGTAAATAAAGCAGCTGTTTGTTTTTTTGTGATGCAGGTAAAGGACTACAACGGTGAGAGAACGCTGGCCGCGCTCACCAAGTTCGTAGAAAGCGACGGAGAGGGCTCCGAGCCAGTGCCAAGTGTGGTGAGTCACATACCTCTATTTTTATATGTATTAGGTATTACTATCTCTACATCAAAGGCAACTGGAGTCAGTTGGGTTCGTATAATCTGTCTTTTTAACACTTTCGGTGCTCAGCACCCGACTAACGGGTTCATGGCGTGGCTGCGAACGTGTTAACAAAGACAAAAGCAAAGAAGATAAATAAAACACATACATATAGATAAATAGTTATTGAGCAATGTTCGTTTTTATTGCAAGTTTTGAATTTGCTAGAAAAGGAAATTAATTATGAGCGCATGAAGTGAATCGAAGTTTAAATCCTAGCTTCATACTTTCACTTGTTAGTTTGCGATTCCATAACGGTTCACCTCATAGCACTCAACATTTTGTATATATATTAATATATAAACGACACAAAGTTGAGCATACTTTCAATCGTTGAATAGAGGCAGAGGGTATTTATTTAAACCTATAGATATGAGGGGTTCAGAAGTACAAAATAAATCATTCAGTCCGGTAGAGCAGTTAAAGTCTCGCGACAGATTAATAAAATTCACTATATAATTATGAAACTCAGATTTCAAATAAATTAAATCTTAAATAGTCAAATTAATAAAAAATACAATCGTTTTAATAATACTCCAAAAATATGATGAAATAAATTTTACTTCTATACGTTTCGTGAGTCAAAGAAGTTAGTCATGCCAATTATCATTGAAACTACTGTATCAGTGTTCTAGCATGATAACTTAGTGGTTTTATGCAAACAAAAAAATGCATCAGAACCTCTACATTCCAGTTGCCATGTAGCTACAGAGGGTAGCGACAGATCACATTCTAGAAACTGCTAATGTATAGTGACGTGGCAGGTTCCACGTAAGTAAGATTTGTAGGTAGAAATATAATCACCGGGAAATTTGCAAGAATAATACGTGACCTTATTCTGAGATATCTATGTACACGTCTTAACCCTGAATGAGATATTCGGCTGTTCATCGCTTAGTGACGTGTTTCGGCCCACGTAGCTGTCAATATGTCACAAGCGCGTGTATACCGCGATAACCTATCTCTTGCTTATTATTAACAGTTTGTACAGTTGTCGCTATCGGCTGCCACATCATACTTTTATTTTACATATTTGAATAAGTATCATTTGCACATGTTCAATTTGTTATACCTACACGAATAATCATTATCTATTAAGTAGATTTAAAGTAATACACTAAGAATAATGATGAGTCATCTTTAGGTTAAATTATGTATGGAAAATAATAACTTTGATAATAGCGTATATATTCACAGATAATATATGATTAAGAAAAGGAAAGTTAGTCTTGGTTTTTTAGTTCCTTTCGCTAAATCTATATTGTAAAGGGAAACATTGAGATTTAAGCTTTACGTGTACGTAACAAATATACATTTTATAAAAACTAATACTGTTCGGAAACCTCAATGTTCTTCTTGTCACACTCTAATACAACTGTTCTACAAATGATCAATACAATTGTTCAATACCTACTTCACTTTATAATTGGGTTTGAGCGGAATCGATTGTGATTCAATTTTTGTTACGTCCTGCGTTTCAATGACATGGTACCCGAGTTATATCCGAAGTTCCTCTTTTGTTCATTTTTGTCTTTAATTTTGAATTGTTTTACTTAAAGTAACATGAATGTACAGATACAAGCACATCCAGCTATCCCAATCTATCAAATTTCTTTTATAGAGTTTCAACTTTATCACATTACGAGCGTAAGGTTCACTTTGATTTGGGGAAATTTGACAGATTGGGGTAGCTTGATGTGCTGGCGTCTGTACATGAAGTGACGCATCCATTTTCCATCCGTCCTACAATAATGGATATTCACTTTCGGTGTGAACGATTTTTTTTATTCTTGAGCACATTCACTCCATATTTGATATAATATCTCTTGCGGAGGCGGTCATAAAGTATGCCTACTGTTCTGCCTGTGTACCAATGCGAGAAAAGTAACAAAGAAGGGGAACAAAAACAAAAGAATATTGCAATTTTTGGAGAATTAAAAGAAATCGTTTTTATTTAATAAATAGCTATATGCAATTTAGTGTAATTATATAAAAATTGCTTCTCGCTTCGTCTGTCTTTGTTCGACGTTAAATTCTTGAAAACGAGTGGTGACACATTTATAGTGTGTAACAAAGAACATTTACTAAAGTGATCTGTCATTCGAGCCACGTCATCTTCCTTCTCCTTTACACATCTCTCCGAGATAGTATCGTAAACCTAACGGTTTTGACAAGTCAATGACCCACTAAACAAGTACGTACCAACTATAATAGGCCTTCTACCCCATTCAACGCTGTAATGACCATGATCAATATTGTTATTCTTATAATAGACATTTAATATAGGTAGCCTTCATGTAAGAATAAGATGATTAAACTTTTATGAATAGATGTTTGCAATTTCATTGTTATTATATTGCAAGAATTTAAATAAAGAGTTAAATTAACGACTAAGTAATTAAGAGACGACAACGTTTTATTTTACAGTTATTGTTCGGTTAGTTTCGTACCTAAAAATCTTTTAACTACTCTATAAACGGAATTAAAAAGAATAAAAATCTTATACCTTTAGAACCGTAGGTTAAAACAGACATAGGAAAAAATAACATAGTAAAATGACAAAATTTTATAATAAAGGTAAACCAAATGATTGGGATCCTAGCTAAAATGGCGACGAAGATTCCTAGCTCTCTACAGAATTCGCCTAATCCCCCAATTTTTCAGTTAAAGGTTCGTGCGTGTTTTCTGGGATTATTACATTGGTCTAACGCTTTGCGTTGCCATGCCATTCTAAACAGATGGGGCATCGAAAATCAAGTTCCTACACAATTTGCATTATATTATTGAGATATAAAAGATTGTGATGTTTTATCTACATTTCATCCTATTAATTAATATTAGTTCTCGTAGATGTAAGTTTCGAGACTCCAAAACCTCGCCATTAAAATTTATACTAATAGGATTTTGAACATTAATTGATGTTATGTAATGTGTTGTTACAGAGCGAGGAAGATGAAGAAGACGAGTTGCCCGCCAGAGACGAGTTATAAGCGGTCTATGGCCAATCCACTCTTATGAGACTTCCATAGCTAAGTACTGTATAGATTATAATTATTTACTTTTATACTTAAACTAACAAATTCGCATTTCGTTTGCTAGACTGTTGACTTATTCTCTAAATTGTGTTAAGGGTTGTACTTGAATGATTAAGTTTATGTGAACTGTTTGATATTGTATAACGAATACTCGTCTCGCGCCTTTTACTGAACTTCCATTATACATTATATGTCGGATCTCGTGCAAGTGCCCAATGAAATTAATTTATTTTCTAAAAGCATAATTTATTTACATAAACAGCAGCATAACTTAGTTTATGTGTAATAATAATGTATTTATAATTTCTGTATCATAATGGTGTATGTGTGAACATTCCCTTCGTCTAACAACACAACTGTTGTTAGACGAACATTGGGCTTATTTTTTTTATTTACTAATAGATTTTATTCATCACAACCATAATTACTGCGGATTTGATACCCGTGAGGTTATATTTTTTTATATAGCTTTTTATTGAAAACATGTCGCCGGGTAGAGTTCACTGCACTTGCAATGCAGCAAATTAAGTTATATTTTTTCGTAATATAATAAAACAAAGATATTGAAAATGTAATTTTCTACGTATAATTGGTAATTCTGTCTATAAATTAATGTAAATATTTATAATTGTATTTGCCAAATCTGCAATTGTGTATCTATTGTGGATACAGAAATTGATAAATAAACAAAACTAAAAATTATTGATGACTTTTATTTTACTTATTTCACACCCATGTATTTGATTTCAAGATATTAATGTCTTGGGACAAGTAACACACTAGAATCGAATACCAAACTAGGCAGAGAGTCGTTGGTCTAGCGGTAACATGTTCACACGCAGAAAACGAGGTCCTGGGTTCAAATCCCGGGCCGGGCCAAAAGTGATGAGTGAGGGACTTTATGTAAAAAGAAAAAAAATCTCAGCATCAGCCCGAGGTCTGGGAGTTGGCGGCATTATACCCCGTGCCTCTGAGAGCACGTAAAGCCGTCGGTCCTGTACCTGACCTGTTTGACCCACGACCTCTGGCTTAAAAGTCCGGGTCACTAACCAATAGACCAACATGCCTGTAATAATGTTATAAATGACTGAACAATGGAATGTGAACGTGATTAATTAAACGTTCTTAGGCAGCGTTTAATGAAAAATTACTTAGTATACTTTCCCGCGGGAAGCCGTTGGATGCGGGCAGCGCAGGACCGGCTATTGTGGAGATCCTTGGGGGAGGCCTTTGTCCAGCCGTGGATGCCTTTCGGCTGATATGATGAGGATACTTTCCCGTAAAACACTTTATTTTGAGTTTTTTGAGAATTTCCAATTGAGTGATCTTGTAAAACATGACCTAATACTGAAAAAGTATGAATAATTGTGTCATACTCTCCAGCAGTGCCACATTCATAAATAGCGGTCAAGTTTATCTCGAAACAATGTTCGTCGAACGTACATAGTGTACATGCATTGTATATTCCTGTACGCATACGGAATATAGGAATAATGTATGTTGAATGTGACTCTGCTGCAGAGCATACTCCCTGGCAGCGCCACCTAGAAAAGGTACTTAGAATAGATGTAAAGGAGTAGTTTTCATGAAATGGTTATTATGTACGTGTTAAAAATCCTTATCAATTTACTTGTTTTAGTTATGTTACCTGTTCTAAAATTTTCATACAAAACGCCTGATAATATTCATTAGCAAATGTTTTGAGAACAAAACTTTCGTAAACAAAATTATGATGATGATGTCTTCCCGGCCGAATTTCGGCCACGGCGGCCATTTTCAATGGAGATTAGGCAATTGCGCAGGACATATTATTGTGCACAAGTGTGTGCGCAAACACAGGGGCACTTTCTATTCCATCACTCTCATGATCCGATGGGACGACTAGTGACACGACCGGAAAGAGGTCAGGTACAGGACCGACAGCTTTACGCGCTCTCCGAGGCACCGCCAACTTTCAGACTTCGGGCTGATACTGTAAATTTATTTTTACGGAAAAATCCCAAAATCACTTTTTGGCCCGACCCGGGATTTGAACCCAAATTGAAACAAAATTATATTATTGTCTACAATAATATAGTATAGACCCTGTCGTTTTCACAAGTTTCGCTGACTAGGCGTCTCGCGAATACTTGGTAGTAACAAAACCAATTTTCCAACCTTACCCATGTATGTATTTTAGAGTATATTGTTGTTTTACATCGGGAGCTCGATGGCGACTTATTGAAAATTAAAAATAAATTATTAGTCGTATATGTCTAGGAATGGCCATTTTTATGCGGTCTTTTTTTTTATTCGTGCAAAAGGTATAATGCCGTCTTTTCTCGGCTGGAGGTTCTTCTTCATCATCTGTCATGTCTATCAGAGATCTCTACAACTGGTTTTGGAATAATATTTGTGATATTTTCTCGCTCATGCTTTGGCAAAGTATTATATATTATATTAAGTTTAGTTTCCAGCGGCATCATATGACTGGGTGCTCTACTTTTTCATATATTCCCTTCTGTTGTATGTAAAGATTGCTCCATGGCTATTTATGGCAGATATCCTTCCCCGACTTTGAACTTTTATTGTCAACAAGCAATGTTTGTTAATAATAACACGGCGATTAGAAACAATTATACGGTAATCACACCAGGTTACCATACTTTCAGTGGGCACTAAAAATATAGGTAGACTTCGTCGGTCATCTTCATTTTGCATCTCCTGGCACCTCACCATCGATAAACTCGTCTTCAAAGTCACTCTGTACGTCATATTCACTGACGTGATCTAGTGTCTCACTGTTACTTTCGTGCACATCATTATGGAGTATATCTTCCTCTTCAGCCATTATATTGCATCACCAGATTAGTATCACCAGTATTCTCGGCTTGTAATGGTGAAGATCGAAACATGTCATGCTAAAACATGCTAAATCGAAGCTGAGGCGTAGCTTATCTTTCTAGGGTTAAGCTGAATTTAAAATTCATTCCTTTGTTCACACTCAATAAAATCACTTGTCTACCTCATAATTTATTTTTAATTTTCAATATGTCACCATCAAGCTCCCAATGTAAAACAACAGAAGTTGGAAAATTGGTTTTGTTACTACAAAGTATTCGCGAAACGCCTAGTCAGCGAAACTTGTGAATACGACAGGGTCTATACTATATATCGGCGCAACAACATTCATTAACCAAAAATAAATGCGTCATAGGAGTAGTTTTAAGTCTTTGTTTAAATTACTCTTAAATAGTTAGTTAAACTTAATGAATTTAGTGTTAAAAATCAAGTTACGATTTATAAACCATCTTAACATTTGTACAATTGATGATTTCAATAGTTTAATTTACATTCGTTCATCGAACAAAGAAAATACGTAACATGTTTGTCGCCGCACATTTCGTATAAATACGGCCGACGTGTCGAGTACAAATCGGCGTTCGACAAGGTCTGGCACAACGGCTTATTATATAAGCTGTTTGAACTCAAAGTGCCTGACCGCCTCGTGCACATCCTACGAGACTTCCTTACGGAACGAACGTTTCGCTACCGCGTCGAGGGCACCCTTTCATCACCCCGCCCGATACGCGCAGGAGTTCCCCAAGGCTCAGTCCTAGCCCCACTCCTGTTCTCGCTGTACACTAGCGACATCCCCAAACCCAACAAGGCCCAGATAGCCCTCTTTGCCGACGACACTGCTCTCTACTGCTCTGGTAGAAGCACGTCCGCTATCCACCAAGAACTCCAATCCTCAGTCGACACCCTCGGCGAATGGTTCAGGAAATGGAGGAGCGAAGTTAATCCCACCAAGAGCGCGGCAGTGCTCTTCTCCACTCAAAAGGCCAAACCCATTCCACCTAGTCCTGTCCAAATGTTCGGCGAACCGATCCCCTGGGAGAGGAAAGCCAAATATTTGGGAGTGATCCTAGATCGGAAGTTGACCTTCAAGGACCATCTGAGACACGCTCGCAACCGTACCACATTTGCCCTTTACCGATTGCACAGCCTCCTGAATGCACGCAGTAAAATGTCCCTTGTCAACAAGGTGAGAATTTACAAGACGTGCATTCGACCGATTATGACGTACGCGAGCCCGGTGTTCGCGCACGCCAAAGATCATTTCATCCACTTCTTACAAGTAGTCCAAAATAGGTTTATGCGACGAGCCGCGGGCGCACCGTGGTTCGTCCGTAACAAAAGCCTCCATGCCTATCTCCAATTGCCTACCATCAAGCAATGGATGAAGCAAACGTCCAAACGATACTTTGACTCTGCCACTCACCATCCAAACCATTTGGTGGTCCAGGCGGCAAAGTACACCCCCTCCCGACTCTCAACTAAGCACCGTCGTCGAGACGAGATCACAGTTTACTTAGACCAAATCAAATCGATTAGAGACTCTCGCAACACTGCACAACCGATATTTCGTACTCGCCGGACGAGAGTACGACCGCGAACGCGTCGCGACCACCAGCGTCCTCCATGACCCTTAGTTTGCATTCGATCCGATGAAGAGTACAAATCGAGTCTCGATCTGACAGTCGATGCGCACGGAAACGTTCGTGCGGTCCTGCCTTTTCCCGACTACTTCCGACCACGTGCTCGTGTACGTTCGTCAGCCAAGATAAATCGATCGTCCGATTGGTTGAATCTCGGCAAACCTTCACACTATTAATTGGTGTAGTGGCGTCTTTTTCAAGACAGCGCTACCCCAATATAGTGTGTCTTCTTGCCCCTTCAGGGAAAATCCACTTTTCTAGTGGTACTTGGTGGAAACGTAACCGTGCCAACTAAGCCAAGTTAGTGTAGCCCAAAGCACTAGGCCTTGCTCCTTCAGAGCAACGCCAGTTAATTGGAAGCGGTTTGGAATCACTGGCCTTGGGGGCTACCCTAGTCAACTCCAAATCGAAATCCCACCTCCTTACCCTACCTATCCATTCTCTCTTGTTGTTTGGGTGCTGACGGCTTCGGCCCATATCACCCTCTGCATTAGAGCTGCTAGGAACCCTTTCGCACAATAAGACTGGCGAAAGAGATACAAGCTTAGGGCTCACCTCAGGTACACATACCGCCTCGTCTAAATCGGCGAGGAGGGTGATACACACACGAACACACCCTCGGGCCCGTCCAACCATAGGGACCAAACTCTGTTAGAGCGACTGCCGAGAAGTTTCTTGTTGGTTCTTCTTCTCGGAACGCTCCGGGAGCGAACCAACGTAAATTTCGTTAGCTGTTAGGCCACTAAGACCATCTCAAAATGGCCGCCTCCGTCACTGACGTCACTAAGGACCCCCGCTTCTTAGAAGCCATTATCAAACATCTGAAGTCCGACCCAGTGTCCTGGGCTAACTTGGTCGAGACCATTAAGGTCAAAACCATGTTAGAGGACCCCCCATCTCTCTCTTGCTCCGGCGTATCAGCGCAGGAGCAACTCACTCTTGCCATCCCCTCCTCCTCTGCCTCGTTCACTCCGACGGACAGGCAGACACCACTCCCCCGCAACCGCACCCCCTCTCCATCTCAGGAAGAGATGGATGTCGTTCAACTCGACAGCGACGACGAAGCCAACAACAAGTGGGTAACTGTCAAGCGCAATGGGAAAGCTGACAAGCGGACCCGTGCCGACAAATCGTCGTCGTCGTCATCTTCTGACAGCTCTTCGGGCTCCGACTCTGAGGCCTCATCTCAGGAAAAGAGCAAGAAGAGCGCCAAGTCAAAGAAACTCAGGACTGAGAGACCCTCTGGGTCAAACTCAGCTCCTTCCCCCCACACCCCCTCCGCCCCAGGCTCTCAGGCTAAGGCCAAACCCTCTGGCCTCACGGCCAAAATCATCAAGCCCCCTCCTATCATGCTACTCAATATTGATAAGTGGCAAGAAATGTCCACAGTATTGAAGTCCAAAGGGGTAGTTGCGCTAAGCACTACCTACCTACATACAAAATGAGCAGATGTACAAGATACAACTGCAGACCCCGTCAGAATACAGAATTACCACCGCCTTCTTCGATGCCCGTAAGGTACATTACTACACTTACGGCACCGCAGAGGACAAGTCCCTCCGAGTGGTAATTCGGCGCGTTTGCCGCCACCTCCCAGTCGATTTGATCAAGGAGGACCTAATCACCCAGGGGTACCCCGTGAGAGAGGTGCATCGCATGCGCCGATCAAACGGTGGCGAGCCCTTTGACATGGTGCTGGTCCACCTTGATAACTCCAAAGAAGGACAGAAGATCCTCACTGTCCTCAAAACAGTTTGCGGCGTCGGCGGCATTCACGTCGAGCCGCCGCGGCGAGGGACCGTACAGGGGCAGTGTCACAACTGCCAATTGTACGGGCACTCGTCAAAGAACTGTCACGTCGCCCCGAGGTGTGTTAAATGCCTGACCCCAGGCCACCACACCTCTGACTGCCCCAGACCAAAGGATCGTAGTGAATGCACCGAGCCACCTGGCTGCGTAAACTGCCAGTCCCTGGGACACCCTGCGAACTATCGCGGCTGTCCCAAGGCACCGGCGAGGAAACCCACCAAGAGGCCTCGCAGCAAGCGCAACGCTCGCAATCCTCAGGCGCAGACTAGCTCCACCAAGCCGCAAGCCCCGAGCAAGCCCTCCCCCGCTAATGTCCTTGGATGTCCAAAAGACATCCCTGCGACCAGCAAAACCCCACTTGCCCCTGCCAGACTACGTCCCCTCGACATCAGCCCCAGCCCCCAAAACCCGGGCGCCCCAAGCGAGTAGCAAAGGGCGCGCCTCAGGTTTTGCCGAGCGCATCATGACACAGGGCTGGGAGTTGCTCGACCAGTTTGAGGACCTCACCCAGAGGGCCGAAGCTGATCCGACCAACATCCAGTTGGCCATCGACGCGGCACGCGTATACCGCCGCTTTATTAAATCAATACAACCGTAATGGCTGTACACCCAATTATGAAGTCTCAAGTCACTAGCAGGTTAAAACCCAGATCTTTAAAGATCGGTTTTTTCAATGCTGACGGATTAGAAAGACAACCCGATGAAGTCGCAGAATTCCTCTGCGATCATCAACTTGATCTCTTCCTCGTCCAAGAGACCTTCCTCAAACCAAGCAAACAGAGGAGTCCCACAGTTGCCAACTATCGCATAGTTCGCAACAACAGGACTCGCTGCGCCAAAGGGGGCACGCTGATTTATTACAAAAAATCACTGCATTGTGTACCTTTGGACCCTCCCCAACTGGAGAACATCGAAGCCTCTGTCTGCCGAAGAGACATGACGGGCCATCAGCCAATCACCATAGTCTCAGCTTACCTTCCCCCACAAAAGGAAATGCTCCGCAATGATTTACAAGCTCTGTATGACTTGGATGGCTCTGTCATAGTGGCAGGCGATCTAAACTCCTAGAACGTGCAATGGAGCTGCTTTTCGAATAACCAAAACGGCGTCTCACTTGCACGGCTCTTGGATGTCATACCGTTCGACCCCATAGTACCCCTCGAACCGACCCACTTCCCCAGAGCTGACAACCAACGACCCGACATACTCGATATCGCACTCCTTAAGAATACAAATCTACGTTTGGCTTCTGTAGAAGTGCTACACGAGTTAGACTCTGACCATAGACAGGTCGTCCTTAGCCTTGTATCCCGCACAAGCCACCCTGGCGCGGACAGCAACCTCCCACCCAGATTTGTTACAGACTGGCAAAAACTTGAGACCAAACTCAAGTCAGCCACATTGGAACCCTTTCGATCCCGTCCCTCATAGAGACCCCTGAGCAAACGCTCGCAGCCATCGGCTCGCTCACGACTCACGTACAAATCCAAGTGAACGAATGTTCCCGGGAGATTCCAGCGCTTGACACGTTCAAACGGTGGAAGCTCCCGGACTTGCGTGAGTTAGTGACCGAGAAGAACGCGGCCATCAGAGCCTACGACTCCTATAACACCGTGGAGAACCGCACTCGAATGCGTGACCTACAGCGTACTGTACGGGAACGTATCACCGAAACGCGGGACTCCCAGTGGGATAGGACGTTAGACGAGATTCAACCCTCGCGGAGGGCCTTTTGGCAGCTCTGCAAGCGACTCAAGACAGACATAGACTGGACCATCCCCCCGCTGACGCGTCCGAATCAACGCCCTGCGTTCGATGACGACGAGAAAGCTGAATGTATAGCTGACAGTCTAGAGGCCCAATGTTCTCCCAGCAACCTACCAGTAGACCCGGATCACCTCAACGAGGTTGACTCTGAGGTAGATCGTAGGTTCGCCATCCCAC
The DNA here is from genome assembly GCA_951640165.1 of Pseudoips prasinana. Lineage (NCBI taxonomy): Eukaryota > Metazoa > Arthropoda > Insecta > Lepidoptera > Nolidae > Pseudoips > Pseudoips prasinana. The sequence continues at coordinate 24,462,241 of OX621246.1, forward strand.
TCCCTCCGACCCCAACTGCACCCTCCCGGGAGGATGCCGACGTCGAAGACGACGACGACTCCCTGAGGCCAGTAACCATCGACGAGGTCAAAACTCTGATCAGGAAACTCCACCCTCGCAAAGCCCCCGAATATGACGGACTCACCAATCGCGTTTTCAAGCATTTCCCAATGCTATTACTCAGCTTGTTGGTCGCGATTTTCAACGCGGCCTTCTCCAACAACATCTTTCCACACCAGTGGAAACAGGCGAACGTGATTGGTATCTCGAAACCGACCAAATCCAAAACCGACCAAGCTAATTATCGACCAATTAGACTCCTCTGCGCCATGGGGAAACTCTACGAGCGCATAATCTATGCCCGCCTGTTGTCGTTCACCCACGCCAACAATCTCCTCCCAGACGAGCAGTTTGGCTTTCGAGCCAGACACTCCAGCGTTCACCAGGTGCATCGCATCATCGAACACATCCTAGTGAAAGCTGCCCGATCCCGATCCCATACAGGAGCACTCTTCTTCGACGTGGCCAAAGCGTTCGACAAGGTCTGGCACAACGGCTTATTATATAAGCTGTTCGAACTCAAAGTGCCTGACCGTCTCGTGCACATCCTACGAGACTTCCTCACGGATCGAACGTTTCGCTACCGCGTCGAGGGAAATTACTCCTCCCTCCGACCGATTCGCGCAGGAGTTCCCCAAGGCTCAGTCCTTGCCCCGCTCCTGTTCTCGCTATACACTAGCGACAAACCCATAAAGGCTCATCTAGCCCTCTTCGCCGACGACACAGCTCTCTACTGCTCTAGTAGGAGCCCGTCCGCTATCCACCGAGAACTCCAATCCGCAGCCACTGCCCTCGGCAAATGGTTTAGTAAATGGAGGATCGAAGTAAACCCGTCCAAGAGTGCCGCCGTGCTCTTCTCCAGGGTTGAACCCAAGCCCACCGCAGATCCCGTCCGAATGTTTCGTGAACCGATCCCCTGGGAGAGGAAAGCCAGATATTTGGGAGTGATCCTAGATCAGAAGTTAAGCTTCAAGGACCATCTGAGACACGTTCGTAACCGTGCCTCTCATGCCCTTTATCGATTACACTGCCTTCTGAATGCACGCAGTAAAATGTCCCTTGAAAACAAGGTGAGAATTTACAAGACGTGCATTCGACTCATGATGACCTATGCGAGCCCGGTCTTCGCGCACGCTAAGGACCGTTTCATCCACCTCTTACAGGTAGTCCAAAACAAGTTTATGCGACGAGCCGCGGCCGCACCGTGGTTATTCCGTAACAAAAGCCTCCATGCCGATCTCCAATTGCCTACCATCAAGCATTGAATGAAGCAAACGTCCAAACGGTACTTTGACTCTGCCACTCACCATCCAAGTAATTTGGTGGTACAGCCGGCAAAGTACACCCTCTCCCGACTCTCAATTAAGCACCGTCGTCCGAAGAACGTCATAGACGACTCGGACGACGAGATCACCGTATATTTAGATCAAATCAAATCGATTAGAGACTCTCGCAACACTGCACAACCGATATTTCGTACTCGCTGGACGAGAGTACGACCGCGAACGCGTCGCGACCACCAGCGTCCTCCATGACCCTTAGTTTGCATTCGATCCGATGAACGCCCGCTCCGGACCTAAACCGGAAGCGAGGCCCGCGTTGCGCATTAACGTAGAGTGACAGTTGCACAAAATCCCTAAAAATCACGATCTCTTGCCCTCTCCCCGTCAGTATCCGCCCAGAGCCAAGGTTCGAACCCCACAGGGGGTGCCCTCCGGCGCGGGTACTTAGTTTGTAGTTTTGTATTTGCTAGGCGGTTAGAGACCTCGCTCACCCCTACTGTCCGGTGAAGCAGTAAAAGCAGAGAGGCTAACTGCACTCGTCAAGTTAAAAAAAAAAAAAAGTACAATTCACTTTCGCTCGAGCCGTCGGACCGTACGGATCACCTTGTATCGAAGATTGTTATGGAATAAAACTTCACGAAACATATTTCGGGTTTTACTATCGCCATGAGTAAACAACCTTCAGTGGATAACCAACGTGCAGATAATAGTGACGTCAGTCTTGCTGACGTCATCATGACTAAAGACAACGATACCCCTGTTTCTCCGTTATCAGAAGTGGGATTCAACCCAGAAGATGACCAGCGTGAAAACACCCTCGATGACGAAGATAGTGAATGGCGCTTACTTGGGGAGCAGCTAAATCGTAATTTTATGGAGCTGATAGAGGCAATGAGGTTGCCTTCTGCTAGCCAAAATATTAACCCGGATAAGGATAACGTGTACGGCTCGTGCATGAATTGCGGCCGCACATGTGTATTGTGGATCCGGACTTACAAAGGACTGCTTTCATGATGTCTTTGAGTCAGGCGGGTTTCGGCGTGGCTGTCACACGTTTTTGACTTGTTGACTTTCTCGGGGTGTACTTACGTACAGCATTTCGACCCTTCAGGATCTTACAATACAACACCACTTCTTTTTCCTTAATCTACGAGAAATCTACGAGAACTAAACCTACCCTCGCCTTCCTTACCTTATTTCCTTGTATTGCACAACTGTATGCCACTGTGTTAACAAGCTGCAGAGCAAATTTACGAGAACTAAAACCTACCCTCGTCTTCGTAACCTTATTTCCTTGTATTACACAACTGTATGCCACTGTGTTAACAAGCTGCAGAGCAAATTTACGAGAACTAAAACCTACCCTCGTCTTCGTAACCTTATTTCCTTGTATTACACAACTGTATGCCACTGTGTTAACAAGCTGCAGAGCACAATATAACACCACTCCTTTTTCCTTAATCTACGAGAACTTAATCTTTTTTTGCCTACAAAAATAACAAACAAAAAATAATGATAATAAGCCAACACATGTGTAATGTGACTTGGTTATTGCAATATCTCTATAACTATTAATGAGCAACTTAGTTGCTTACAGGTACCAAACTCAAAAGCAAAACTTTATTGTTTCAGATTTAAAAGGACAATGAGAACTGAGGCTGGTGCAGAGCGCGCACCGCCTTTCAGAATGGCCGTATCGGCGCAACAACATTAATTAACCAAAAATAAATGCGTCATAGGAGTAGTTTTAAGTCTTTGTTTAAATTACTCTTAAATAGTTAGTTAAACTTAATGAATTTAGTGTTAAAAATCAAGTTACGATTTTTAAACCATCTTAACATTTGTACAATTGATGATTTCAATAGTTTAATTTACATTCGTTCATCGAACAAAGAAAAAACGTAACATGTTTGTCGCCGCACATTTCGTATAAATACGGCCGACGTGTCGAGTACAAATCCCTCGATCTGACAGTCGACGCGCACGGACACGTTCGTGCGCTCTTGCCTTTTCCCGACTACTTCCGACCATACGTGCTCGTGTACGTTCGTCAGCCGAGATAAATCGATCGTTCGATTGGTTGAATCTCGGCAAACCTTCACACTATTAATTGGTGTAGTGGCGTCTTTCTCAAGACAGCGCTACCCCAATATAGTGTGTGTTTCTTAGTACTTCTTGCCCCTTCAGGGAAAATCCACTTTTCTAGTGGTACTTGGTGGAAACGTAACCGTGCCAACTAAAGCACTCGGCCTTGCTCCTTCAGAGCAACGCCAGTTAATTGGAAGCGGTTTGGAATCACTGGCCTTGGGGGCTACCCTAGTCAACTCCAAATCGAAATCCCACCTCCTTACCCTACCTATCCATTCTCTTTTTTTGTTTGGGTGCTGACGGCTTCGGCCCATATCACCCTCTGCATTAGAGCTGCTAGGAACCCTTTCGCACAATAAGACTGGCGAAAGGGATACAAGCTTAGGGCTCACCTCAGGTACACATACCTCCTCGTCTAACCCAGCGAGGAGGGTGATACACACACAAACACACCCTCGGGCCCGTCCAACCCGAGGCGATAGGTGTTAGGGACCAAACTCTGTTAGAGCGACTGCCGAGAAGTTTCTTGTTGGTTCTTCTTCTCGGAACGCTCCGGGAGCGAACCAACGTAAATTTCGTTAGCTGTTAGGCCACTAAGACCATCTCAAAATGGCCGCCTCCGTCGCTGACGTCACTAAGGACCCCCGTTTCTTAGAAGCCATTATCAAACATCTGAAGTCCGACCCAGTGTCCTGGGCTAACTTGGTCGAGACCATTAAGGTCAAAACCATGTTAGAGGACCACCATCTCTCCCTTGCTCCGGCGTATCAGCGCAGGAGCAACTCACTCTTACCATCCCCTCCTCCTCTGCCTCGTTCACTCCGACCGACAGGCAGACACCACTCCCCCGCAACCGCACCCCCTTTCCATCTCAGGAAGAGATGGATGTCGTTCAACTCGACAGCGATGACGAAGCCCACAACAAGTGGATAACTGTCAAGCGCAACGGGAAAGCTGACAAGCGGACCCGTGCCGACAAGTCGTCATCATCTTCGACTGACAGCTCTTCGGGCTCCGATTCTGAGGCTTCAACTCAGGAGAAGAGCAAAAAGAGCGCTAAGACGAAGAAGTTACGTACGGAGAGAGCCTCCGCCACTAACTCTGTCCCCTCTCTCCCCTCTACAGGCGCCCCCGCCTCTCAGGCTAAGGCCGAACCTTCTAGCTTCACGGCCAAGATCACAAAGCCCCCTCCCATCATGCTACTCAATATTGATAAGTGGCAAGAAATGTCCACAGTATTGAAGTCAAAAGGGGTAGTCGCGCTAAGCACTACCTACATACAAAAAGAGCAGATGTACAAGATACAACTGCAAACCCCCAATGAATACAGAATTACCACCTCTTTCTTCGATGCCCGTAAGGTAGATTACTACACTTACGGCACCGCAGAGGACAAGTCCCTCCGGGTGGTAATTCGGCGCGTTTGCCGGCACCTCCCAGTCGACCTGATCAAGGAGGACCTCGTCACCCAGGGGTTCCCCGTGAGAGAGGTGCATCGGATGCGCCGATCGAACGGTGGCGAGCCCTTCGACATGGTGCCGGTCCACCTTGACCACTCAAAAGAAGGACAGAAGATCCTCTGTCCTTAAAACAGTTTGCGGCGTCGGTGACATCCACGTCGAACCGCCGCGGCGAGGGACCGTACAGGGGCAGTGCCACAACTGCCAACTGTACGGGCACTCGTCCAAGAACTGCCATGTAGCCCCGAGGTGTGTCAAATGCCTGACCCCAGGACATCATACCTCCGAATGCCCCAGACCAAAGGATCGTAGCGAATGCTCCGAGCCACCCGGTTGTGTTAATTGCCAGTCCCTGGGTCACCCTGCGAACTATCGCGGCTGTCCTAAGGCACCGGCGAGGAGACCCGCCAGGAGGCCTCGCAGCAAGCGCAACGCTCGCAAGCCTCGGGCGCAGACTAGCTCCGCCAAGCCCCAAGCAAGCCCTCCCCCGCTAATGTCCTTGGATGTCCAATAGACATCCCTGCGACCAGCAAGACCACACTGGCCTCTGCCAGATTACGTCCCCTCGACCGCACCCAAGGCTGCGGGTGAGGCGGTCGCCCCTAAGGCTGTGCCAGTCCCAGCCAAAGAGGCGTCCAAACCCTCAACCAGCGCGGCCCCTCCCGCCCCAGTCCAATCGGGCTGGGCTTACAACCCCCTGACTAAGAAGTCTCAGGCACCAAAGGCCCCGGCCAAAGGAGCTCAGACTTCAAAGTCGCCAGCCCTAGCACCCAAAGCCCGGGCGCCCCCAGCGAACAGCAAGGGGCGCGCCTCCGGCTTTGCGGAGGCCCTCCGGCCATCAGAGCCTTCGACTCCTATAACACCTTAGAAAACCGCACTCGAATGCGTGACCTACAGCGCACTGTACGGGAACGCATGACCGAGACGCGGGATTCCCGGTGGGATAGGACGTTAGCCGAGATTCAACCCTCGCGGAAGGCCTTTTGGAATCTCTGCAAGCGACTCAAGACAGACACCAACTGGACCATCCCCCCGCTGACGCGTCCGAATCAACGCCCCGCGTTCGATGACGACGAAGAAGCCGAATGCATGGCCGACAATCTAGAGTCCCAATGCTCTCCCAGCAACCTACCAGTAGACCCAGATCACCTCAATGAGGTCGACTCTGAGGTAGAACGTAGGCTCGCCATCCCTCTCCCTCCGACCCCAACTGCCCCCTCCCGGGAGGATGCAGACGTCGATGACGACGACGATCCCCTGAGGTCAGTGACCATCGAAGAGGTTAAAACTCTGATCAGGAAACTCCATCCTCGCAAAGCCCCCGGATATGACGGACTCACCAATCGCGTTTTCAAGCAATTCCCATTGCTTCTACTTAGCCTGCTGGTCGCGATTTTAACCGCGGCCTTTTCTAATAACATCTTTCCACACCAGTGGAAACAGGCGAACGTGATTGGCATCCCGAAGCCGGGTAAATCCAAATCCGATCCGGCGAATTACCGCCCCATTAGCCTTCTCTGCGCCATGGGGAAACTCTATGAGCGCATCATCCACGCCCGTTTGTCGTCGTATATCCACGCAAACAATATTCTCCCAGATGAGCAGTTTGGCTTTCGAGCCAGACACTCCAGTGTCCATCAGGTGCATCGCATCGTTGAACACATCCTGATAAAAGCTGCCCGAACCCGTAGTCATACTGGAGCAATCTTCTTCGACGTGGCCAAAGCGTTCGACAAGGTCTGGCACAACGGCTTATTATATAATAATAATAATATTCCCCAAGGCTCAGTCCTTGCCCCGCTCCTGTTCTCGCTGTACACCAGCAACATCCCCAGACCCAAAAAGGCTCATCTAGCCCTCTTCGCCGACGACACGGCTCTCTACTACTCCAGTAGGAGCCCGTCAGCCATTCACCGAGAACTCCAATCCTCAGCCGATGCCCTCGGCAAATGGTTCAGGAAATGGAGGATCGAAGTCAACCCGACCAAGAGCTCAGCCGTGCTCTTCTCTAGGGTAAACCCCACGCCCACCACAGATCCCGTCCGAATGTTTGGTAAACCGATCCCCTGGGAGAGGAAAACCAAATACTTGGGAGTGATCCTCGATCAGAAGTTGAACTTCAAGGACCATCTGAGATACGCTCGTAACCGTGCCTCATTTGCCCTTTATCGACTGCACAGCTTCCTGAATGCACGCAGTAAAATGTCCCTTGAAAACAAGGTGAGAATTTACAAGACGTGCATTCGACCCATGATGACCTATGCGAGCCCGGTCTTCGCGCACGCTAAGGACCACCTTATCCACCTCCTCCAGGTAGTCCAGAACAAGTTCATGCGACGAGCCGTGGGCGCACCATGGTTCGTCCGTAACAAAAGCCTCCATGCCGATCTCCAATTGCCTACCATCAGGCATTGGATGAAGCAAACGTCCAAAAGGTATTTTGACTCTGCCACTCACCATCCAAGTAAATTGGTGGTACAGGCGGTCAATTACACTCCCCTCCGACTCTCAATTAAGCACCGTCGTCCGAAGCACGTCTTAGACGATCCGGACGACGAGACCACCGTTTACCTTGACCACATCAAATCGATTAGAGACTCTCGCAACACTGCACAACCGATATTTCGTACTCGCCAGACGAGAGTACGACCGCGAACGCGTCGCGACCACCAGCGCCCTCCATGACCCTTAGTTTGCATTCGATCCGATGAATGCCCGCTCCGGACCTAAACCGGTAGCGAGGCCCGCGTCGCGCATTAACGTAGAGCGACAGTTGCACAAAATCCCCTAAAATCATGATATCTCGCCCTCTCCACGTCAGTATCCGCCCAGAGCCGAGGTTCGAGCCCCACAGGGGGCGCCCTCCGGCGCGGGTACTTAGTTTGTAGTTTGAATTTTGCTAGGCGGTTAGAGCCCACGCTCACCCCTACTGTCCGGTGAAGCAGTAAAAGCAGAGAGGCTAACTGCACGCGTCAAGTTAAAAAAAAAAAAAAAGTACAATTCACTTTGGCTCGAGCCGTCGGACCGTACGGATCACCTTGTATCGAAGATTGTTATGGAATAAAACTTCACGAAACATATTTCGGGCTTTACTATCGCCATGAGTAAACAACCTTCAGTGGATAACCAACGTGCAGATAATAGTGACGTCAGTCTAGCTGACGTCATCATGACTAAAGACAACGATACCCCTGTTTCTCCGTTATATATATTGTAGGCAATAATATAATTTTGTTTCAGTTTGGGTTCAAATCCCGGGTCGGGCCAAAAAGTGATTTTGGGATTTTTCCGTAAAAATAAATTTACAGTATCAGCCCGAAGTCTGGAAGTTGGCGGTGCCTCGGAGAGCACGTAAAGCCGTCGGTCCTGTACCTGACCTCTTTCCGGTCGTGTCGCTAGTCGTCCCATCGGATCATGAGTGATGGAATAGAAAGTGGCCCTGTGTTTGCGCACACACTTGTGCACTATAACTATTATACTATTACTGGTTCAAGAGAAAATGAAAAGGACATGGAGTTCATAACGACCAAATAGTCTGTTATGACGGTTTGATGGGAAAAATGTAGAACAGCAAAGCACAACCAGTTATTTTACATACTTTGTACTACAGACTTATTGATTAGGTTTCATCCTACTTTGTTATTATGAGTGAAATGAAAAAAGTTTAAACATAAAAAAAGATTTTTTTTCGGTTACTTTAAAATTTCTGACCTTTTTGTGCGTAACGATTACTTATAATTAAAATTACGAACTTAGAATTCCTTAGTAAGAGCACTACACACACATTACCTTACTTTGCAGAAACTTGTCATTTAAAAACGTAATTTTATATTATTTAAATTATGTAGTGAAACCAGACACAAATTACCTACTCGTATAAAAACGTTTAAGGCTGATTTCAATCACGCGCGTGGCGCGCGCCGTAGGCCAGCGCGTTTCAACAGCGCGCGCTTGACACGCGGACCATTTTTTTTTTATTTTTTTTTTTATGTCATAGGTCGACAAACGAGCAAGTGGGTCACCTGATGGTAAGTGATCACCGCCGCCCATGGACACTCGCAACACCAGAGGAGTCGCGGGTGTGTTGCCGGCCTTTAAGAGTCAGGAAACGTGTTGCTGACCCTTCCCCCCACCCCGATGAGCTCTGGCGACCTTACTCACACTCAGAAACACAACATTAAATTATTAATGTTATTATTAAGGAATGTCTTCTGTAAGGTGGAGGTACTTCCCCAGTCGGGCTGCTCTTCGAGCGAATGAACGCTGTGGCCTACCTATCTGAAACGAGTTGTAGTATCGCGCGTTTCTCTGTAATGTACAGTTGTGTACAATCATCATCATGGACACAAACCGACTAAGAGCCGATTTCACCGTTAAAAATAAACGCGATCAATTGACGCCGAACTCGGTTCTGCTTCCTGTACGTTGGATTGTAAAAAAAGGTTTATCTTTTTAAGTATAACACTTACATTTTCCACGAGATGTGGTGTATACGCTTATGCGTAAGAGTTCAGATTAAGGTACATCGCATCTCGTAGAAAATGAAGTGCTATATTTGGCTATATATTGGAATGCCTAATTTTTTGTGTCTGTGTCTGTGGTACAAAATTTATAGAGGCACAATTATCTTATGACATGACATAAGATTGCTTAGTCTAGTTTCACTTTCCCTAAAATATTTTTGGCGTATTTATGCTTCCCGAATTCATCATTAGGTATAACCAGTCATAATCTCCAATGTTGACAAGTAGCTACAAATTATATTATTATACCCACAAAAGTATAACGCCTAATCATTTTAGTATAGCAAACTAACGTAACAAATTTGGCTCGTGCGTTGCGTTGTGTTCGCAGTTCTAGTCTAACCTAAACCTACTATGGCGATTCGTTTTCTGGTCGGGTCGAAATTTTAACCTTAACTAGTAGACCAGGGTCGATAATTTTTAAAACCAAAAAAAAATGGTAGGATGAAACCCATTAGAAAAGGAGGGGAATATTATAAAAATGAAAGGAAAAATAATTTACGGGCGATCTGAGTTCGGGAAGGGTATGGGGGTGAGTTTTTAAGGGTAAAAAACGGTTTTTCTCAATTTCCGGCAAAACTTAAAGTCCTATCGAAAAAAGTCAAATGGCAAAGTTGTAGGTAATAAAAAGATCTAAAACTTTTGTATTTACACTATTTTCACATAACCTAAAATTTATGTGAAAACATCAAAAAACCAAGCTTTTGGTTTTTTATTTTTATCTTTTACATAAATTTTTCTTTTTTAACGAAATTTGGTGAAAACTTACCTTCTTATGTCCCAAATACGCTGTAATTTATTTGATTAAAAATATTTATTTTTTCACCTTATTTTGAATTAATATCGAAAAACACCCTAATTTTCAATCGAAAAGTCACCCGTCAAAATATCAGATTTTTTCAAAAAGTTGGTATGTTTTCTGTTCTTCGAAATCTCTTCTTTCCGATGGTGAAAAAAAATAATTTTCTCAGAAAATGCAAAAAATTATATAATTTACAGCATAATCATATAATTTACAAAAATATATAAATTACAGCGTATTTGGGACATAAAAAGGTAAGTTTTTAGCAAATTTTGTTAAAAAAGAAAAATTTATATAAAAGATAAAAATAAAAAACCAAAAACTTGGTTTTTTGAAGTTTTCACATAAATTTTAGGTTATGTGAAAAAAGTGTAAATACAAAAGTTTTAGATCTTTTTATTACCTACAACTTTGCCATTTGACTTTTTTCGATAGGACTTTTAGTTTTGCCGGAAATCGAGAAAAACCGTATTTTACCCTTAAAAACTCACCCCCATCCCCTTCCCGACCTCAGATGGCCGGTAAATTATTTTTCCTTTCATTTTTATAATATTCCCCTCCTTTTCTAATGGGTTTCATCCTACTATTATTTTTTTTTCACTTTTTATTAATTTTAAACGCTTCTACCCTGGTCTATAGGCATTTTTGGTAAATTCGTAGCCTGTAGTGAGAAGAGGCTGGGTTACTTTGCCGTAATCATTCAAAAAATATTTAAACTTACAAGACAATATTAGGGTTTACATTACATCGGCGTAGTCTTTGTTATGCCAAAATTTATATATGTAATGCTCATACATTTATCACGTTGAACATTATTGGTTTTGCTATCTTAGGACACAAAATAAATAACTATCTAGTTAATAGCGTATCAAAACTAAAATCCGCCAGGAATAAAGCTAAGTTAGAAGTTTAACATCCCCATAAATCGACGTGGTTCCTTTACCGTCTTAGGAGTGGGAAAGTTCTTGATGGCTTCGAGCTTGGATGGAAGTGGTATGATGCTTTCAGATGTTATGCGTTAACCTAGAAATTGAACCTCAGATACGCCAAGCGTACAGCATATTAATAAGCATAGCATAATCTTTAAGTCTGGTAAATAGATGGTGCATATGTTGCTCATGGCTGGCCTGCTGGAAATCATCTACCTATGGGAATCCGAAAAGACTAAATGTTGTGGTAATGGCGATCTTGGCAACGTCATCAGGGTTGGTTTGAATCTGGTTTTACGTTTTTTCTAGGTATATATATCTATTATATTTATCTATTCTACTATCGTAGAAAATACTCTATATCCTGCAATGCTATGGGCAACATCGTGGATGTCATGGATTAGGACCTGTCTGGAATTGTACTAGCTTTCAACCTCCTGTAGTCACCACAGGGTCGTCAGGCAACGTTTTCCTATGAGACCGGTGCAACGGAGACGACCAGGGAGACTTAGAAAGACGCCAAAATTGCCACTTTGCAGCATGACGTCAAACTCAGCTTTGGCAATTATAAGTTTTTCGGGCGCTAATCGATGAGCAAATTGAGCTTCCATCCCTGCGAAAACTAACGGGCCGGTTTTTCGGCATAGAATGCCGGTATCCTCACGCCTATCCGAAATGCCTCGTGCGATTTATCACTGCCCGGCATTGGCTGTTCAGGGTCGCTCGCTGAGGTATAGAGTTCCTCATTCTGGGGCTCTACTGGCTAAGTCGCTGAACATCGATTTCTTAAATGGCGTTCAAATAAATAAAGCATAAAAATGACTTAATCACCCGTTAAATCTGCTTCCATGAGCACATGTGACGTCATAAATGGTCCGGAATCGATTGTCAACGTTGAAGCCGATTTAACGGTTGATTAAGCCAGTTTTAACCTTTATTTATTTGAACGCCATTTAAGTAATCGACATTCGGCGACTTAGCCGGTAGAGCCCCTGGCCCATCATCGTGTTCTCCGGGGTCACCAGTTTACTGGTATTATGAGCGAAAAATAATAACTCACGCGAACAGAGAAACTTGTATCTATTGTCTGTAAATCACAAGCACAGTTTATACGGTAGTATAGTCACATTCACAGCACAAGTTTCAGTTCAGTAGAAGGCGTAGATTGAGAGGCAAGTTAACATTGATAAATATTTTATCTTTTTTAAGTTGTTTTTTAATTCTATGATTTTCTTTGTAAAATGTCACTTTCTATGATAGTTTTAGTAAGTAGTATCTTATTATTATAGTGTAGCAGTCCACTACAAGATTAATGAATTAACATGATATTTTATTTTTTATATCTGTTCGTGGTTCAAAGCTTATAAGGGTTAGCAAAGACCGAAACCATGTCTGAACCACCACTATGCACATAGACAAGACTTATTTATTATTTTTCAAATAAAAACCATCTTAGATCTCATTTATTTTTACATTATTTTAAACGATCCTGAGCCACCAATTATATCGCCTAAATGATAAAGGGCGGACATCAAGTTTAATTCTAATGAGCATATATAGCGTTCAGTTTTTGCGCAGTGGTGTACCAGTTTGCGCAGTCCTGAATTGCGAGGTGAAAAAAAACACAAAAATATAGTAATTATTTTATTATCTTAAATACAACGATTACAACATAAAATAACTCTTTTAAATAATTAACATTAAGCTTGTTCTTTTAAATTATCACATTAATACCAAAAGAACATTTAATTGAGACGAGTATGGAATGGCTTGTGTTATGTTAGTGGATGGGTAGCACTTTGGTACGTAAGAGTTAAATGTAGGGTAACTTTTGATCCTCTAAGTATACAGATCTATTAAAAACATAACAACGGGGTAAATAAAAATATCAATGCGCTCGAGACTACAGTGTTTATAATTGATAATGTGCTTTAAACACGTTCCATATTGCTGTATATCGGCATAAAACCTTCGGTATTTTTCATTCAAAATTGATCCTTGTTATCATAACAATACTATTAAATTTCAAGTGGCCACTCAAAGACTCTTGCTTGATCTGATTTGAGGGTAGCAAGATGTTGCTTGATGTATTCACCTTGCCTATCAATATAATCTTGAAGTGTACAGCAAAATGAATCGTATACAGACCACATAAGGTTATAATTTACACATTGTGCAACTTATGGCTACGACTGTTTCAAATTTAGCTAGAAAAGTCCGCTTACTTAAATGCGGGAACTTAACAGAATTACTATAAATAGCTGTTCTAGAGAATCTACGAAGATCCTCACACATTTAGGGTCAGCGCAGACAGAGAGGAGCGCAGCGGAGAGGATTTTATTAAGGCACTAGAAAATCAACTTTAGAGCTATAGGAATAAAGTGCATATATGCTTGAACCTGACAAAATGCTCGCGCAGTCTCGCGCATTATAATGTTCAAGCATACATGCACTTTAAATAATTTTAACTTTAAAAATAATTTTAAAGTTGATTTTCTAGTGCCTTAATAAAATCCTCTCCGCTGCGCTCCTCTATGTGTTTCTATCTAGCGGGGCCCCCTTAGCTAGAGCGATGAAAGTGATGAGAGCGGTTAGCTTGTTCAATGTACCTACCAAATATAATGAAGTGGTCCAATGTACCTCCGTTGTATCCACGGAAATGACATCTGAAGTCGATTTCCATCCAGCGGGGCCCTCCGTCGATATCACGCCGAGATACCTAAAAATGGTGTCAGACGAAACTTGGCCCAATGTACCTTCCTATTCATGTATTTGTCCTTAAAAATGTTTGATGGCATACCAGAAATTAAGTATCAAAGTTTTGTCTAGCCAGCGGGGCCCTTTGTTATTTGAATTTACACGTGCGAAAAATGCAGACCATTCTTATGTTTTCCCAATGTACCTCACAGTTATTCACTATCTACCAAATATTTCGCTCCTCTCTGTCTGCGCTGACCCTTAGGCGATTGGCACACTGCCCCGCAAGATGCAGGGTAGTGCGTGAGTGCGAGTTCTAACGTTGCTTGTAAGTATCTCCGTTTGTATAGAAAACACGCACAGTCCAACACACAGAACTGCATCCACACGCGTACATGCAGATGCGTGTTCTGTGTGTTGGATCATGCCGGGCAGTGTGCCAATCGCCTTAAGTATGACAAGGTAAAGTTTTATAATTTCCAAACTATGTGTACAATGAATGCATGGACAGGCCAACAATTCATTAACGGAGTAATCTAAATTAATTTTCGTTACTAACAATAGTTAGTACAACCGTTTACATAAATAATATTTCGTTAAATTCATTTTTACCTTTCATATTTTAAATAATCAACAAAAATAAATCAAAATGCAGTACATACGTACTAAATTAATATACAAATACTTTAGTAATCACTAAACCTAATAAAACCCTGCAAGGAAAATAAAAACTTTCGCCTCGATATTAATGGAATTAATTAATTGAGCTGGGAAAACTATCGTGCTGGTGTTGCCATTAATTAAATCCACTACTATCATTTCAACAGAGTAGTAATATAAAAGTTTATATTCTTCTATCAGGGGTTTAAATAAAAAGTACCACATTATACATATATATATACAACGTATAACATATAAACCATGTAAAGTTTAATGTGCTCAACCTACTAACTCTACTCATGACCCTGAATAACTTATACAACATCAGTGAACAACTACCCGCATTATATTTTTAAATTCCCATACAATCGTGGTAATCCCACTTGATCTAATCAAAACAATAATGTTGTAATATACTTCATCAAACATAGAAGAGCACCTAGTTTTTCAAAATCATTGTTTTATAGCAAATAAGAGGCACTGCAAACACAAATAAAAAATTGTAGTAATCGTAGTATACGAGTTTTATAGTAAACCCTTCCAAAGTATGTGAAATCAATGATTATAATAGAATTTCCATCAGTTTATGGGGTACATGTATATTTATAACACTAGGAAAAATTTTTCAAATTCTAAATGTTGTCTGGAGTTACCTCAGTATAAAAATAGACAGTACGGAAGCAACCTACCTAATAACGGTCGAAACGGCACACTCACACAAACACGCGCATCGACAAGACCGCTAAGCGGTTGTCGCGGTGCTGTCAGTAGTGAGTCCCGCGTCAAAACGAGTGGTCGCGTATTTGTTTATCTCCGCAATCTTTTTGAAAATACACGTGCGTATTGCGTAGTATACGGCTGTTTGAACTTGGCTTCATCAAAACGGGAGCTTTCGTATTTTAACCGTCGGGCTGATTTTTATAAAACAAATATGTTTTAGTAAAAAATTATAACAGGTATCTATAACATTATTATTACTGTAGGGTTGTACCCTACAGCTTCAATAGAGCGTAGGTAATTATTTCATCAACTAGGCTTAGTTACCTTACTGTCCATATTTATACTCTGCTATTACTCAATTATTTGATACATGTTTTTTTGTGTAGGTATTTAAAGAAAAATCTTCTATCGCCGTAATGTATACCGCACCATAGAAGTGTATGAAAAATTCTTAACTAAAAGCAAGCATTTTTACAAGTTTTTCGGTTTCATGAGTTACATCGACCTACAACACACTCTATTGATGTTAAACATTGTATAAAATAATATTATATATATCACAATCTCGACCTTTTGACGATCACTCTCCGATGCTATAAATCGCAATAAACAATTACATAATCGAACAATTTAGAACGCCAGTGGTCTTGTATTAAATGCTCCCGTGGTCACGTGAATACTACATGTCACATGGTCTAATGTAACCTTACCCTAATGTAATACATAGTCAATGACGCGGCCGTAATATGTACTTATCATAATATAACGTGTAACAATAAAAGGTAGGCATCTTCAAGAAACTTAGATTACCCATTAAACTGATTCACAAAAAACATTACTTAAAAACTTGCAGCGGTAAGATTCCTTCAAATATTCAAGGTATAGCATAAATAGTGGACGTAACTCAAGGAAGAACTCATGCTGCAAATACAGATGCAAAATACACAAAAAGTATTAACCCCCCATATGAATTACTATCACATGAAGCATTTTGTATGGGGCCCAATAATATTGCTTTCATATTTGACATTTAATTAGTTCAGTTTCATGGGTAGTTAGTACCTTAAGTTAAGTTCAGTATTTATGTGACACCTTGTATATTCAGAAATTGATTTTAAATATTCCACACAGCGTTTTCATGGCAAAGCTACCACAATTTCACCAATCACGTTATTATGTTACACCCTCAAAACGAATAGGAATAGTACAGACGCCAGCACATCCAGCTACAATCTGTCAAATTTTATTTATAGAATTTCAACTTTATCAGAAAAGCATAAGGTTTACTTTCAATCGGGGAAATTTAACAGATTGGGGTAGCTTCATGTGCTGGCGTCTGTACAAGTCAACATCTTCACAGCTTTCCGTTCAAATTTTCAATTTACGATGGAATGGTCTGAAAGATATGTTAGTTCGGAACTTTAGACGTGAAATGTAGTAGAATGAATACAGCGGCACATTATGGCAGCGTGTTAAACTGACAGCTGTCAAAACATTAATAACTTTATTAATACCTATAAGATATGCTTCTGTTGTATTGACCTACCTTTTAATGTTACCGCTTTATCCTGTATGTACACCGCTTTAACTAAAATCATTTGCATATTGAAGTATTTTAAGTTGAAAAAATCGAATAATCGCAATACAATAATATAAACCTTAATAAGTTAGTAATCTCGATCCGAATATTAACAAATATATTTAGAAAAGATTTTTTTCGTTACACTTAAAATTAGCAAATACTTGAAATCGGTCTATCAGCTTAAAATATTTCAATCACACTATAAAAGCCAGGCACCAAACGGCATATCGAATACATTATATGATCGATTAGATACGCATCCAAATACATGTGGTAATTGATTCTATTCATAGAATAGACAAAATATTATGTGGACTAGCCACTAGTTTATATCATTAGTTATAATCTTTAAACAGGCTATGGACTATACGAGGCCACATTAATTTCAACCTTATCACTTTGCAATAAGGTCCAAAAACAATGAAAAAAACGTATAGCAAAGCCTGGTTAAGGGATAATATATCAATATACTATTTTGTTCAATGGCAAGAAAATCACACATATTATGTGTGATCAATGATATTGTATACAAGATTCATAGTAACCGACATTTAAGATATGGTCGCGCTCATATATACATACCGTCAAAATGCAACATGTTGATAAGTTGCTCTGATGAATAGTACAAAAGATAGGTTAGGCATGTAAATAGAAGAGATAGATATAATTTAGACAACTGCGCTTCTAATGTTACGCACGTCGCCCTGCTCAGCGCGGACTGAAGACAAAACGTCACATTTGGGACTTTTTTTGAGTCTTCACTTTGCGCGCGCTAGTAATATATCTGACTCTTTTTATAAAATTTGTAACGTAATTAACGCACACCCTCAAACACCTCAATTAGAATATTATTCAGTAATCATAATACATACACTGAATTTTTAATTTAACATGTATATGCATTATTATTTACTAAATTACTTTCTTGGAATAAAGTTTATTTTTCTTTATTTTGTATTGAATGATAAAATTTGTATGAATACAAATAAAACTGCGATTTATAAGTCTTATTACTTTGACTTACGGTTTATTTCCATTGGTTTTGACTCTACAGGGTTGATATGACAATAATTTCCGTACTTTTAATTATTTTGGAATAAAAATTACCTATATTAAAAATGATATAAATCGATTCATTAAGGATTCTGAACAAACTATTTTCAGGAAGTGCGTTAATTACGTTACATGTTGTATATAATATCATTGAGTGTGATTGATACGTTTGCTGGTAGCTGGAAAGTGTTGGATACGGTCAGTGCAAGACCGACAATTCTGGAGATTTTTGGGGGAGACCTATATCCAGCAGTGGACGTCTTTCGATATGATAATGAAAAGGTGTCAAAGACACGTGATTTGCCATTACAAATATAAGTTAAGTTAGGTATGTATGATTGAATGACACTTGTCTATCCGATCAATAGAATTAACTGCCACTTGGACAGCAGGTGTGGTCACCGCAGGGTATACAATTCGATGCAAAACAACACTAAGGTCTAACGGCTACGGCGGTAAGGTATAAAGGGTGGAAGGTGTAGCTAAACAGTGTATATATTAACTATAGAGGTTTTGTGTAAACAAATTATTACTCTACTTTGTAATAATTCTATTGTTATCCCATAAATAATTAGCATCGTATTTGAGTATGTGTAGGGGGTCGCGGCGGCGGTGTTAACCGCATACAATAGATATAATTGCAAAGAGAGTAGTATTTGAGTATATATGACCGACTCTTTAATTAGCAGCTTACATGACATGGAGGTAGGGGGAGTCACATCAGAGCGCGAACATGGAGTCGTGCTCGTCCTTGTTGATCTGTCGGTGGCGCGGCGTGTGCTGCGGCGCAGCGCTAGGGGCGGCCCCGGGTGCGACGCCGGGCACGGCGGGCAGAGCGTCCGCGGCCGCGGCTCGCTCCGCGAGGAACTTGTCGAAATCACTGCTGGTGACACTCTCTTGGCCATTGCTAGCTTCCGTTGCCGCCTATATACAAAACACAGATCTTTATAATTTTAAAAACTATGATTTAATAAATATTCAAGAATGAATAATTTAAAGCGCCATCTGTTGGAATTGTCCGATCTAAGTATTGGCATTCTAGCCGCTGTTTCGGTAACATGGCGTTAAAGCGCTTAAATGCGTTAAGAAATATTTAATGGATTGTATAAATTCGAAGTGTCAGTACCATGTTGCGGTGGCGGAGTGGTTAATGCACATGGGGCCGGATACCCCGTGGTCGTGGGTTCGATTCCCACCCGCACTTAAATTTATACAATTCATATTTAAAAGATGTCTGAAAAAAATCTTTATATACCTTCACCTACCAGCATGATCTTGTGCCATGTGACATAATGTGTAACGGGCGTTATAACCCTGCCTATATATGGTGCAGTGTTTAGTGCTGTACAAATACATGGCGTAAAAATAAAGTGGCGAAGAATAAACAACAAAATCGGTAAACGAAATGAACATAAAAGTGCAAAAAAAAGATTAAATAAAATAAAATAAAAAAATAATAAATAACACACCTTTTCCTGAGCTAACCAAGCGGCTATCTCGTCAATTTCTCTTTGATCCATGCCCGTTGGCTGTAGACATTTATAAAATAGTTAAAATCAAATATATACATATTGCGGTTTAAATAAAAATATACAGACATTCATGCAAAATAACACTGCCATTATTCTTGAGAACTGTTACGGGACTTATTAATGACAAATATATAAAAACTGAAAATAAGAGTAGTAACGGTTTATTATAATAATCGCCCCTCCCTCATCTTCATGCGGGCTCGACCGATATTTGTCCACCATGTTGTTCAGCTAAATACTACCACCGCAACGTAATTCGTATCGAATTACCAGACTGTTCTGTTGTTCTGGTACGTACCGACAAAGATACGTAATAATAGCTGTAAAAAGTCCACGGCTGGACAAAAGCCTCCCATAAAAATAATTTTAGGGGATATCCCCTAAAATTATTTTTATGGGAGGCTTTAGGCCTTATGACCACCTTACTATAATAATCGCCCCGCTTGACGGTTTGGCGATCGCAGTAAGGTGGTCATAGTACACAGAAGAAAGCTGCTGCCCATCCTCGGGTCGACATCATCGCCCCATAAGGGGTGGAATGTGGTGCTGATATTCTGATATAGGCCGCCGTCACCACACCGCACTAATAGTAACGGCTCACCAGCGGCTGTCCCTGCGTGGCGCGCAGCTGCGCGGCGGCGGCCAGCCCCCCCGACGTCTGCTCTTCCATGTTGTCTAGGTAAGTGCTGCCGCTGGAATACAGTTTTAATACCATTACTAATTTTCTTCTTATTCTACTTACTTATATTTTGAACTAATCCAATCTTGATTTGATCCAATAAATTTAGTAGAACTCGTTATAAGCGCGACATAGAATAAAAAGTATACAGTCAGGGATTCCGGATATGAACGATATCCCACATCGACATCCCACTATTTGTTTAATGCAATCCTTTATGGAGATTTCAATTGTATTAAGTTATAGAACCCGTTGTGCACAGTGTCCGCTTGCTCAAGTCTCGGTACTCGCTCGTACATATTATACACTCGTATACACCGTTACATTTTGATCGTTTTAATCGCGTGGAGGGGTGATAGGCTGCATGAAACACTATCGATATGTGTAGATAAAATTACTTTTTCTATCTACTTGAATCAATTACCGCTTTAGAGAAAACATGAGGACCGTTAGTAGGTACGGACTTTCATTCAAAGACTGATTTCACCAAATTGTGTAATCGCAGTCCACGTGGACTCGTACTAATAAACCAACGCTAGACCAAACTCCGCCCCCAAGCCCTATTTGCTTGGCAATGTCAAAGCCTCCCGCCGCACGCGCCCCGCACTCTCCCACGCACACCGCCCTCGTCGCCCCGCACTAAGAGCGCAGCACTTGTAAATAAATCAGTGTTTTTAAGACGTCACACGTAAATCATAGTTTCCGATCTTTGTCGCGCGATTCTAATGGTGTCCCATAATTATGAGTACTCCAACCTGGAGTTTGTTGCCATGGTGCAATATTACGCGATTTCGGGTTACGATGCGCAAGCAGCTCGTAGTCTCTACAGTGAAACCCATTTTTTTAAATCAACACGCCTGCGTGGTTATCGCTACCCATTCCAGATCACGGACAATTCCGCACACCTTCGCACGCCCAGGGTCGGAGTCGCCAATACGAGTCAATACTACATTTGGAAGCTCATGCAAACAGAAGGACTCCATTCGTAGTTAAGAAAAAAATCATGTAGGTTAGGTTTGTTAAAACAGTAATTATGTATTTACTCCATTTTCACCGTCACATACCCGTTAGCTTATGCACTGCTAAAGTCGGGTGCTGTCAGCCTCTTAAGGATAATGCGACACTGTAAAAAGGCAATACTCACCCAGTTTTAGAATTATCGTATGTAACATTCCGGGATTGTGCAAACATGTCGAACTCGTCCTTCGAGCTGCCGGGAGACTTGTCGGGCTGGGCGTCCTTTACGGCTGGAATTATTTAAATAATATACAATTACTCAATTTTTAACATATTTAGGTTTCAAGATCCTAATTGGTTGTTCAAAGTGGTTATTAGATCATGATAAACATAAAGAAAAATTTAAATATCAGCAAAAAAAAAAGTTTCTGATCATTAGCGAAATTACTGCATTGAAATTTCTATATTCATTTATTCCGTTTAAGTCGAGAAACATAATAATAATACGCTCCTGGCACTTTATTCACACACGTTCATCTGATCCCAAACTAAGCAGAGCTTGTACCAAACCTGATAAGTGATATACTTATTTTCTTTTGTAAATAAATACTTATATAATTGGCTATATAAGTTTACAACCAAACTCAGGGCAAACAGATATGTTTATGCATACAAATATCTGTCCTGGGTGGGAACCGAATTCAATAGATATTTTAATATAAAAACATTTCTTAGATTAACTAAATATTTTTGTGTTAACTTATAGTGACTCAAACCCAAACATTTATATAATTAGAAATGTTATAATATCCACAATTTGGCTTTACAGTTCTTTCAAACTTATTTGTAAACTAATTATTTGGAATAATTGGGGAGTTCATTATAGAATCTTAAGTGTATATCTTATCTTTAGTAACACAAGATGATGCATATATCTATAAATACTTGATATAAGTATATATCTTGGGTTACATACTACCAGTCTTCACAAAATAAGTATAGTACAAAATAAGATCATGTGTATCACTCTATTTGTAGAAGGAACCTTATTAATACAAAAATAAAGTAGATTTTTATATAAATAATAGATGTTTAGGCAACGCAACATGATTTTGTTTTTGTTTACATTAGTTATTTTCATTTACCTTAGTTCTTTTTAATAAGCCTGTGTATTATATATCATCGTTTTTTTGAGTATAAATAAATCTGTATTGCAAGAAAAAGGATGTCCACCGGATAAGCCCGCGGGACAGAGGTGATAACATCGTTATTATATAAGATCTCTTCTGACTTTCAGCGGTCACCCATCTATAGAATGACACCTTTCGATCGCTTACGATATGTAATTTTATAAAATAAAAATATACTTACTAAGTTTAGCAATGTCGGGTACATCGTCACTGAGATCAATCAAAGCGTCGTCATCTTTCTTTGCTGAAACAATAAAATGTCCTTACAAATGTTGTATTCCGCGTGTGATACAAAGAGAGACAAAGGATAGATTATTACTGCCCCTTGTACATAAATAAGAAGATTTTACAGACGGGTAATAAATGCAAGCCCGGGACAAAGGCTTGGTAGTCAATGTGCCTGATGGGTAAATGCAAAGATTTTACAGACCAGTATCAAATGCAAGCCCGAATCCGAGTGCGTCAAAGTTTAGAGTTAACGCTTAGGCGCATGGGGACCCTAGCTCATGCGCCTCAACGTAAATGTTAAGATTTTACAGATCAGTAATAAATGCAAGCCCGAAACCAAAAGCTTTGTTGTCAATGTGCCTGACGCGTGAATGTAAAGATCTTACAGACCAGTATCAAACAAAAACCGGTACCCGAAGACTAGGGTCTCCATGCGCCTCAGGCGTCAATGCTAAAATTTTACAAACCAGTAATAAATGCAAGCCCGAAAGCAAAGGCTTGGTTGTCAATGCGCCTGACGCGTAAATGCAAAGGTTTTACAGACCAGTATCAAATAAAAACTGGTACCCGAGGGCTAGGGTCTCCATGCACCTCAACGTAAATTCTAAGTTTTTACAGACAAGTAATAAATGTAAGCTAGAACCCGTAGAGTAGGTTGGCGATAATAATTATAATAAATAGCACTATTATTACGATTATAATAAATAGCACTATTATTACGTTAATAATAAATAGCACTATTATTACGATCATAATAAATAGCACTATTATTACGGTTATAATAAATAACACCATTATACCGTTATAATAAATAGCAATATTGTTGCGATTATAATAAATACTACTATTATTACGGTTATAATAAATAGTACTATTATTACAATTATAATAAATAGCACTATTATTACGGTTATAATAAATAGCACTATTATTACTGTTATAATAAATAGTACTATCATTACGATTATAATAAATAAAACTATTATTACGGTTATAATAAATACATAGATCTATTATTTTGGTTATATAAATAGCACTATTATTACGATTATAATAAATAGCACTATTGTTACGATTATAATAAATATCACTATTATGACGATTATAATAAATAGCACTATCATTACTATAATAATAAATAACACTATTATTACGGTTATATTAAATAGCACTATTATTACGGAAATAATAAATAGCATCATTATTACGGTTACAATAAATAGCACTATTACTACGATTATAACAAATTGCTCTATTTAATTTTAATTAATTGTCTGGTTTTACTTAACATCAAACATACTAACGAGAGGAGGGCAGGTTGGCGCTGGGCACGCCCATGGCGGCGCCCAGGATAGCGGAAGGCGTGGCCCCGCCCGTCGCTGCGTTCCTGTAATACATCGTTTTTGTACAATGGTAACCTAGTATTATTTTGGGCTATAAACCCTATATAATAATAATATATAGGGCAATGACACACAGATTATCCTAGCCCCAAACTAAGCAAAGCTTGTACTATGGGTACCAGGCGACGATATACATACTTATATAGATAGATAAATACTTATATACAGAGAAAACATCCATGACTCAGAAACAAATATCCGTGCTCATCACACAAATATTTGCACTTACCGGGATTCGAACCCAGGACCACCAGTTTCGTAGGCAGGAGCACTACCAACTAGGCTACGGTGACCGTCAAATATCATATCGGTATTAAGTAATACTTGTTATTGCTCCCGTTGACTGTATCTCACTTATTCAACTACTAATATTTCTTTCCATTTTTTCTATTTAATCAAAATAAAATAACTTTTATAACATATAATGCTGTGATCAGGCGTAAATTTTCTTTTCCAGCCAGAAAAAAATAAATAAGCATGTATTAGGTACTTATAAAATTATTGAGACATACGTACCTTAATGAAATGATGTCTTTGTCATTCAGATATAATGTTATATTTGATAGCGAATGAGACAAGCCAGCTTTCAAGGTGATCTAATTTTAATATTATTGCTTTATTTATGAACTTGTTATTTTCATGTAAAGGACATGTAAAGTCGACATATGTGTAAATTCAACTCTGCTAATGAGCCATTGGCAGAAACGGCTATCGGCACAGTAATAACAAAGTAAGATCCCACATGCTGACGGGAGACTGTCACCATGTGGGATGGCAAGGTGCAAATATTGTTGCATCAGGTGGTCATCTTATGACTGACATTACACATTATTATTTTTAATACGTGCACATTAAGGGCGATTTCTTTGCTTAGAATTTAGGTTAACAGTTCAGGTCTTATAAAAATATATAGACCAGGAAAGGTAAGGACTGTTTTTGATTTAAAGAAAGGTATGCAGCTGTCTGTAAATTTCAAACAAACATAGCTCTAAGGCATCGTTCCGGAGCTTTGAAAATCATTTCCGTTTCACTACAGTTACCTCAACATATGATACCGAATCTTAAAATTGAAGATTAGTAAAGAAGAGTAGTAGTAGTTATAAAATAAATTGTATAAATGTTTTAACATCCCGTGTACCTAAATATCTGTAATAAGTAACTAGAAATAATAACTGTATTACTAAACATGTTCTGACTATTTACAAGCGCTTTTTTGAAGTCTACGTGAATCAAAACCTTTTTTTTATTTTATTTAAGAAACTAGACCGTGATAAGTAACTAGAAAAGTGGGTTTCGCAGTGTCTGTTAAATTTTAAGGCGACGAGACTGTACCAGTATGCACAAATGTGTTAATCATAATAATAATAATATCTCGTGACAATGTCACACAGATCATTATATTAGCCCCAAACTAAGCAAAGCTTGTAACTATGGGTACCAGGAGACGATATACATACTTATATAGATAGATAAATACTTATATATATAGAAAATATCCATGACTCAGAAACAAATATTCGTGCTCATCACACAAATATTTGCACTTACCGGTATTCGAACCCAGGACCACCAGCTTCGTAGGCAGGAGCACTACCAACTAGGCTACGGTGACCGTCTAACAATGTTCAACAATGTCAATTAATGTATGTATATATGTCACCTGTTGTTAATGAACCGCGAATGTCGCAGCAGCAGGTTGTTGAGGCGGTCGTTGACGTGCAGCAGCTCGACGGTGAGTGGCGACTCGCCCGCCAAGCGACCGATCAGCTCGGCCACGCGCGTCTGCATCGCGCGCAGGGTGTCCGCCAACTCCTGCAAGTTTACATGGTAAAACTAATAATATCATTTTATTTAAGTGGTACGTAAAATAGAGATTCTAATCTTATCCATTACGGGCACGTCCTGCTCACAGTCCGGACTGTAGTCATTAAATAATACATAGTTGTTAAGCTGCCAGGCCAGTAGGGCTCTGACAAAGCTTTAATACGATAAAAATGTGCGCGTGCGGTTGTTACGCTTTTAGACCAAAATTTTAATAACAATCACGTTAAATAAAAAAATAAAACTATATGGTTGATGGTGACAAAAATCATCATCATGCCGTAGGGGCGTAGAGGTTGTCCCGAAGTAATATCTACCTGAGAACGGGTAGCATCGTCTGTCTGACTTCACCAACCCGCCTGTTAAACTTGGTAGTTATGGTATGGGGATATACCATAGTCGCCAAGTATAACAGGCGGGTTGAACCAACGATGGACACAGTAAACGTGTTCAGTGATGACGACACGTGGGAAGCGGTGGTGGCAGTTAAGGCAGTTGTTTATCTGCTATCTTTTCCAGGTTCCACTCCCGCACATTACTACACTCGCGAGCAACCAAATCGACTCAAGCCTAGACGGCGCACATATACATTGATTTTCCTAAAACGATAAATGGTAATTACAAAAGTGATATGTCATTCGAAAGCTGAAGAATTAGGCTTTCAATTAACATCAATACCTTAAAAAAAACTAAGCGCTGATTTATTGACACATTTTAATTGGCCGTCAGCGTAAATTACCTCTTTAGGAATCCACGACTTGCGCTACCTGCTCCCGCTATAAAACCCCCCACTTCCGGTTTATCTTATCAGTTGCTTGTTACAGGTTGACCGGTACACATCTCCGTAAATTGCATTCCTTGTTTTCGCTAACCCATGGATACCACACCAGAAGAAGCCGCTCAAGTTGTTGCCTTGTTGCAACAAGGGTTAAGTCAGCGAGCAATCGCTGCCCAGCTCCACTTGAGCCAGTCTTCTGTATCCCGAGTATACAGACGGTTCCAAGAGACTGGTGCCTTCAATCGGAGACCAAGAACGAGCCGCCACCGGTGCACTTCAGAGAGAGACGACCGCTTCATTGTCTCAACCTCGCTGCGCAATCGACACCTTACGGGCGTTGATGTGCAGCAAGAACTGAGACGTGTACGACAAGTGGCTGTCAGCGAGTGGACAGTGAGAAGACGCTTGAAGGAAGCCAACTTGACGCCAAAAAGACCTGCGACGGGCCCTAAGTTGACTGCAGGCCACCGACAAGCGCGCCTTCAATTTGCTCGAGAGCATCTCAATTGGAGCGTTGCGCAATGGCGATCGGTCCTGTTTACTGATGAGTGCAGAATGTGTCTGCATGGCAGTGACAGGAGAGGCCGAGTCTACAGGCGTCCGGGAGAACGATTTGCCCAATGTTGTTTCGCTGAAACAGTGGCATATGGCGGCGGTTCCTGCATGATGTGGGCTGGTATCTCTTTAGAGGGAAAAACCGAACTTGTTTTCGTGCCTGGGGGCGGCCGAGGAGGCGGGCTAACAGCTGATCGGTACATCACCGACATTCTACTGGATCATGTTGTGCCCTACGCAGGGTTTGTCGGTGAAGACTTCGTGTTAATGCACGACAATGCCCGCTGCCACACGGCACGAGTCACTCGACAGTTTCTGCAAGAGGTCGAATTACGCACGATGGACTGGCCTGCGCTCAGTCCTGACATGAATCCCATCGAGCACTTATGGGACGAGCTTAAAAGAAGAGTTCGGGCCAGAAATCCAGTCCCTTCAAGCGTAGACGAGCTAAAGACAGCATTATTAGAGGAGTGGGACGGCATTCCTCAAGAAAATGTCAAAAAATTGATAAGGTCCATGAAAAACAGACTGCGGGATGTAATTAGGGCTAGAGGGGGCAATACGAAATACTGATTTAAATAAAATAATTTTATTTTTAATTTTTTTTGTTTAATTTGTCAAATACGAGACACATACCCTTTTTCCTAAATTCCCGTTTTTCCTACTCTTGCATTCAGACATCATTTATTTCAAAAATGATGGATGGATTTCAATGATAATGATATCAAATTAAAGCTGACATCTTAAGCTTTCGAATGACATATCATTTTAATAATTTCCATTCATGATTTTAGTTGTATCAATGTATGTGTGCGCCGACAAGGCTTGAGTCGATTTGGTTGCTCGCGAGTGTAGTTGTATGGCACATATACATGCAAACATAGTTATTCTGAATCTGAAGAATGTATGTGTTTTTTGTTCGTAAATTGCATGTATGTTAATTACCCCACGAAACAGGGATTTATTTAGCATAACCCGCTGGCGCACAATGCTTGAACGCACTCGGTCTTTCTAATAATGCCTTTTCCTTCGTAAAGTTTTCTACCAGTGAAGTCCAAAAGCTGAATTAAACAACTTCGTTACTACGAATATATAGATAATCAAATAGAATAACGTTTGGTTATCGGCAAACAAATTATGTTTATTTTACCGGTAAATACAATTTCAAGCAAATCCTAATGCTATCCGATTTTCTTGATAGCGATTCCAAAATCGATAGCGATATCAAACGCTCACAAGCCTTGGATATACATAGTGTTGTGATTTGGCTGAGGCCCTCAAGAGGCGCAAATATAGTACACTTGATAGCGGTTACATATTTGTGCCTTTTGGGGTAGAAACATTAGGGCCGTGGGGACCAGCGGCCTAAATTATATATAAAGAATTAGCTGCATGCCTTGTTGAGGCGACACGTTCCCAGAATGCTGGCTTATATTTCGCCCAACAAATAGGTATTGCCATACAGCGTTGTAATGCTGCCAGTATTGTGGGAACATTACCGATACAAGAATATTTAGAATACCTTTAACTTAATGCTTAGTGTTGCGATAAAACTGATTTCCAAACGAATAATAACAAATGACATACGTCGAGCAGCTCGATGTCGGTGGCGTGGTGCGCGCTGTGCGGCTGCGCGGTGAGCTCGGTGAGCATGTCGTTCATGACCGTCATGTTGCCCTCCACCACGCCCAGGTCGGCGCGCAGCTTGTTGCTCTGGCTCTCCGACAACGTCACCTGCACACAAACAGCCCCGTCACTACACTTGCGTACAACTAGAGAAACAGTACCCCTTGAAGCCAAACACAAAAATTAATTACTATATTATAGAGCATAGCTCTTATGCCTTTTTAATCCTTAGAATAAACACTAAAACTGTATTGAATTAGTTTGTTTTTTTTGAAAACCTGTCAACAGTATTAATGTTTCAACATATTTAATAGGGAGAGGGTCGCTGATAGCCGCTGGATGCGGGTAGCGCAAGACCGGCGATTGTGTGGATCTTTGGGGGATGCCATTGTCCAGCAGTGGGCGTCTTTCGGCCTGTATGGTGATGACTGCCCTGCGATAAAATTAAGATGTAGCAGATTACAAGCCAGTAACTTATCCCATTTACTGTGACGCACCGAACCTTGAGATATGACCGACAAACAGCAGTGGGCAGCAGTGATAGCAATAGTAAATACTTTTACTGCTGTTGTTAAAACAGCAGCAAAGTGATGAAAGTCAGGTTACAGGAAATACTCCGTGGCTCAGGAGCTAAATGTGAGTCACTCAACAGTCCAAAGGATCAGAGATCGCTATCAAAGACATGTGCCGAACGGCGGGTTAATATTATTCTGGTGAGTCAAGCGTTAAGTAATCGCAAATTTTCTTATCGCCTTATCTTTATAACCGCAAGATCAACTTCGAAGACGTAAGATATGCTAAAATCAGTGTATGGACGGTCGCTTCGCGCTGTCAATATATGCAATCATCAGTTGGCCTGCGGCTCTAAATTTCTCAGTAAGCATTGCTTCCAGACTAAGCTTTGCACGAAATGGTGTGTCGCAGAGTCATGACTGGGATAGGGTACGTTTTTGGGATAGAGTATCTCTGAACGTGCTACGACAATGAGGAGAACGCTTTGCAAAGACATGTTTTGAAGGGATCACACTTTACGGTGGGGGATCTGCTACGATTTGAGCAGGAATAAAATTCTTTTGATCGTTAGAAACTCTGTAAATATTAGTCTTCATCGAAAACGGCACACTGAGTGGACACTGTTACAACAGAATGTATCGGTGTCATTCCATGCAGAAACCGCATTGGTCGCTGTTGGCAACTTCAATTTTAATGGAGGTCAACGCTTGCGCCCATCGGTTAGTTGATGAGGAAATGTTTAAGCTTGCGGTTGGAATTCGTTATTGACCAGCTCATTGTCCCGACCTAAATCTCATAGATATTGCCGGTAACTGGCTTCGCAGACCATCAGAGAGCTAAAGAATGTGATTAACGCGGAGTGGTACCATATTCCACAAGAACCCATACAGGATGTACTGTCAAGCGTGCCCAGACGAATGCAAGCTATGAATTCGGCAAGACGTGTCACATACTCCATACTAAACCTTTACCTCCTTATAATTAATTAAAGAAAAAATAGCCATAAAACGTGTTTCATTTAACTTATCGATCCGGTTCATTGCGAGGGAGTGTGTTTACGGCTACTGATCCCATTTTAATATTTATATTCGGTCGGAACGGAAGTTGGTGGGACGGTGCAACAGGACGCGGGTCGGGCGGGCCGCCCCCATTCTATGTCAGAATATTCGCTACGAGTAAAGTAGTAAAGTAAGTCCTTTCCCGGGGAGTACTCTGAATATTCTTACATATTGGAATGGGGGCGGACCAAGTCCTTGAGGCCATATCTTGGCGGATAGCTATAATGTACAAGTAATATGGCCGGACTTCCACGTCGACCAACGGCATGTTTTAATGCCGTGCGTAGGACCCGTACGGGGGGATGCAGGATTCCTGCAGGTGCAGCTGCAGTTGAAGCAAGGTAGGGCAGTAGGTATCCCTCATCGACATGTTATAATGAAACTGATTAAAACTATACCTTGCTCATTCATTTTCAAAGTTCTAAGCATAATACTACCTAAAATAGTAACAGTAATAGTAGTAGTAATATTGGTTCTTTGCTAAAGTGGCCCTTTATTTTGGCAAAAGAAATTGTTTAAATGTATATACGTTTAGGTTCGTCTAATTTACATACTTATCAATTTTATTTTCGGTGTTGGAGATGTCCCGTTAGACCACAATGTTTAAATTTTTGTCACAGCTAATTCGAACTTGTCTTGTACATCTAAATTATACACAACAATTACAGTAATATGTTTTACAGGTTTATAAATGGTAGCCATGTCGCTAGGACCGATGGAAGCAGAAGTTTCCAGGTAACCGTTGAATGGACCAGGACGAAAAAGTGGTAGGGTTTAATGACCGTGGGGCAGAAAGGTTCTCGAGTGGCGACCACGAACCAGAAGACACAGCGTGGGCAGGCCCCTTACAAGATGGACCGATGATCTTGCGAGTCGCTGGAAACCGCTGGATCCCAATAGCACATGATCGGCAATTGTGGAGATCTTTGTCCAGCAGTAGACGTTCTTTCGGTTGATATGATGATGAGTAGGGTTTTTGTTGGTATAGTAATTGAAAGGTTCTTCTTTATAAAATTATCGTAGCTTTGTGAGGTTACTTGGAATTTATACTCTTAATTCTTGTGGGATTTCCCTAACTTCATAACTAGTCATATGTTCTCTAAACAATACTTAACATACAACATGTACAAATCAAGTGCAAGCCATAAAAATAGATGTTGATAACTGCTCCTGAAGGCATGAGTCATAACCAGATAAAATACTACAATAGATGTAACATTGAACTGATAACGTTTTGTTTACAGAGCGATACAAAGATAGCTCGTGTAATCGATATCTGATAATGAGCAAAAAGAACAATGTACGGAGAGCTACTGCAAAATTTGTGGAATTCGGTGGAGAAGAACTGATATTTATATGTACTTATATCGACTGGTTCGTGGGTAGAGTATAAAACCGCTGTTAAAGAGGTCTTGGGATTAAATCTCGAGTGGGAACAAAAAACACCCAGTAATATTTCTCGTGCCAGAGATCACTGGCCTGTTGACCTGGTTGGCAAATGCTTGCTTTTCACGCCGGAGGTCGTGGTTTCGATTCCCACCCAGGACAAATATTTGTGTGCATGAACATGTCTGTTTGTCCTGAGTCTGGGTGTAATTATCTATATAAGTATGTATTTAAAAAACAAAAGTAGTATATTATGTAGTTTATCAGTTATCTGGTGTCCATAGTAAAAGCTCTGCTTAGTTTGGGATCAGATGGCCGTGTGTAAATAATGTCCCTGGATATTAGAATCTAGAAGTTGGCGGTCCTGATTGCTCCAGTCATGACGGGTAGCCGCCACCACACATAATAAAAGAGAGAGGATAGAGACAATATTTCGGTAATAATGTTTCTGATTGCATAGCTATAGTCATTTCAAATATTCTTCCAGTTAATCCAACTATCTAGTGCATCTTTAAATCAAACTAGCAAAGCAACGCTTATCCTTATCAGCTAATAACTGCGACATTATTGTTTACGACTGATTTGACAGCATAAAGCCTGTCACGATATGGAAGCATCAGCGATAAGACCATTTTTTTGTAAGACAGTAGGAATGCTTGTGCATGCCACCCGCAAAAATCGGTGGGTATGTCGGACTCGCACCGACTAAATCTAACCTGCCGTGGACTTCTTCTGGCGCTTGGTGGGGGAAGCCCCGGGAACGCGGTATGCTGCTCCGGTGATCCCCTTCTGCGCCATGTCGCAGATGGTCGAGACACTTACCCTGGGAGGGTTCTGGATTGCCCTCCGAGCAGATAAGACCTCAGATAAGTTGACTAATTCAATCAACTTTTCTTAGGTCTTCTAGAGTGGTCTTATCTGCTGATTATCAATAAAGAAGTAAAAAAGTTTATTTAATGTGGTGGTGTGTCGTTTTATTAAAAAATACTACGTTACCATAACACTGAATTAAATTAATACAATTTAAAAACAAATAATAAAATCTTATCTATTAATAATAAATGGAGCCTACAAATAAAAAACGGCGTTTAAGTCGTTGGGCTAGGTACCGAGCAAGCTGGCAATATTATCCCGTTGTATGGGGAGACTCACACGTTGACCTAGATATAAACAAGCTCTTTGGCCACCTGACGACTTGATAGGCGCACGGAGAAATGCTTAATGAGCCTCCGTGTTTCTTGGCGCCTTGTTTCCACCCCAAAAGGGAAGAAGCATGTGCATAACCTACAGATATATATTTTCTCCGCTTTCTTAATTATACAATAGTGAGGTACATATGTAAAACATACAATAGATGGAATGCAATGAATAATGTATGTGTTAGACTTGTAGGTATCGATTATATTGTTTGTGTAATTGTTAAAATTATGTTATTTGTGGTGATAGAATATCATTAATTATGTCATATCTATATCATTGTCTTCTTACAATATTTTTGATTAATAAATGATTCGCATGACCACTAAGGGTTGATATGTCGAGAACCTACATTATGTTCCTACCACATGTAACCAAATATTAAGCGAATAAAGCTTATCGTATCTTATCATACATTACCATACTATACGGAACTGACAGAGGTAGCATTAATAAACGTGTTAGAGAAAGCGATCTATCAATAAATATGACTTGGCAAAATATCTAAGTTTCACTTCATTTTAAACTTTATATAAAGTGATCGGATTGTAAATTTGATGTTCAAAAGATATAAATTTACGGTTTCGTCTATTGACCTAATAACATTTTGTCGCAAGTAAATTACGTAAAAGTAGTTTGTGTAATGACCACGATAAATATGATAAATAGATAATCGTATCTATTGCTGTCTGATCGATGAAAACATAAATTAAATCTTGTCCAAATTAATCAATACTCAATTTTGGGTTTGATACATGAAAATAAAAAAAATCTGCGCGTTAAGTTTAACGCATTCTAGCAATTGTGCTTGAACACGAGGAAAATTAAAATATATTTTATAACCTATAAGTCAATAAGAAAATGAAACTTCATTAAATGTATGGTTTTTTGATCTACGGACGCTTGTCATTGTGAAATAAAGAAAATATCAAAGTTAAACTTATGCGTGACTTGTGAACGGAGGTTGGTCTCCGGTTGGGTATGCAATTTTATTTAAATATGAACAGGGCTCATTACCAGAATACACTTTTAAAATCTATTTAATTTATTGGATGTAAATAAATTAATGGAAAAACCCGCCCTTATTGATTTTATTGCTAGGGGTCGGGACTGTTGGGTTGCCCGGGACTCCCCCATCAGGCGCCTAGAGAAGTCCACGGCAGGTAGGTTAAGTCGGTGCAAGTCCGACATACCCACCCGCAGACACTTTTTGCGGGAGGCATGCGAAGGCATTACCCCTGCCTTAACAAAAAAAAAGTGGTCTACCCAATTTTATAGCAGATATAATTTATAAAAACAATAAAAAAAACTGATAAGCACAAGACTTGTTTAATAATATCAGAGGTTTAGACTATACGATTTAAAAAAATTGGAAAAAGAATCTGTATTCAAAGAAAAAATAAGGAAAAATGGAATTGGAAAAGGAAATATGTAAGAATTCCGGTCCATGTAAAATTTGTGAAAAAGAAAATAGAGGAAACCGAAACCGTGAATCCTATTGTTGATTTGAAACAAAAACGGTGATAGACCAAGAAAAGTTTTCCTGAAAGAAGAAACACTATTAACACAAAGAATTAACACTACGATACACTAAGAAACACGATAAAAGATACTCTATCCTGAGTTCTGTTTCCCTGCCATCATAAGTTATTATGACGTTCTGTTCCGTAATTAAGGCATGAATGAACAACGAATACACAAACCAACTCATATTCACAATATTATAGTTCCTTATTACACGTTCCAAATCAACGCCAACGGAATAGAGGTTAATACGTCAGGCGGCATACATGCTAGGCATAATGTTTAAACATGTATCAGCCACATAAAGGCTTGATCGCAGCATAAGGGATAAATAATTAAACTTACCGTAGCAGGGATTTGTTCTTGCGTAACACGAATAGGCGAAGTTTGGGGCATAGCTTGTCGTTGCGGCGAGCCGACAACGGGCTCCGAACCATCAGGAACACTCTGCGTGGAAGGACTCGATTAAAATCACTAATACTATATCCTATTAGCGATTTCTATGTAAATATATTCAAAGAACTATCATACTCCAAAACTAATGTAGATCAGTTATTATGGAGACGTCGCCGCGTCGCTTTTGTTTCGAAAGTAATGAAAGTCGAGACGATAAAATAAAAATATTTCACCAGAATATTGCTTATAATATCTTAAATAAAATAGAAACCTTAGAATTATGTGTAAAACTATGTTCTGAACACAAGACCGCGTAGGGTTCAAGGAACCTAATCCTGTAGCCTTTCCTTCTTTTTTCCTCGACTGAATGGTTTTATTGTATGTATATTACGCGAATTCTCAAATGGGTTATATTAATTTAATTTATTAAGGAATATCGACATTTATACTAAGTTAAATAAAAAAACTTACTGAGAAAGATATTAGTAGACACACGTTTTGTTAACGGAAGGGACATGAATACGGATTATTTGTGAGGGCCAGTTTTCGGTGTACTTAGACCTTTTTAATATCGATATTTTATATATATATCATGTCAGCCAAACTACATCCACTGCTGGACAAAAGCCTCCCCAAAGAATGGGGAGATATGCCATAATCGCCACGCTTGGTAGACGGGTTGGCGATGGCAGTTTGATGGTCGTAGTTCACAGAAACAAAACGCTGCTGCCCGTTCTTTGGTAGGTATTCCCTCGGTCGATTTCTACGCCCCCCACGGGATGAGATGAGGTGATGATGTTCTATGCCGTCAACACACAGTAGTTTTCGGTGTACTTAGAACTTATTAACATATATATCTTATAGATACATTGTACAGATAAGGACGGACAATAAATGTTATCGTATAGCATTCAAGCAAAGTACAAGTAAATAAATCTAATCTTTGCGGAATACTATTGATTATAGTCACTCTTCAAGCTACTGGTATATACTAGTAGAATACAGATACTAGAATATTTGAGCACACAAGTGGTCGCTTTTACCACTCCTGAATTGGTTTTGGGAATGATAAATTAACAAAGATTCTAGTATTTCTGGATTATGACTGGCCTCTTGGACTAGTGGTTTGAGAGCCTAACTGCTAAGGTAAAGGTCGTGGGTTCCGCCCACCCAGGACTAATCTAAGTGTGATAACGATTGTTTCTTCTGTGTCTGTATTTAGAGATATACATAGTTGGCGCGGTTAGTAAATGCTTTGACGTCGCAGGTCGAGGGTTCGACTCCCACCCAGTTCATATATTTGTGTGATACGTCTGTTTGTCCTGAGTCTAGGTATAATTATCTATAGAAGTATGTATTTACAAAAGAAAAGTAGTATATTAATATGTAGTATATCAGAGCTCTGCTTAGTTTGGGATCAGATGGCCGTGTGTGAATAATGTCCCAGGATATTATTATTATTTATAAGTGGTCTGGTTGTCATAGTACAGGTTCTGCTTAGCTTGGGATCAGATGCCAGTGCAACTAACACACTGTCCCAAAATATTTAATAGTTTATTTATATCAACATAGTGCCGACATTACGAGGATGCGTTAGACTAAACTTACTTATTCTGGGGACAATGACACACAGATCTTCCTAGCCCCAAACTAAGCAAAGCTTGTACTATGGGTACCAGGCGACGATATACATACTTATATAGATAGATAAATACTTATATAGATAGATAAATACTTATATAGATAGAAAACATCCATGACTCAGAAACAAATATTCGTGCTCATCACACAAATATTTGCACTTACCGGGATTCGAACCCAGGACCACCAGCTTCGTAGGCAGGAGCACTACCAACTGATTATTAAATTTGTTAGGATTAGTTTAGAATAGTCGCTGTGTAATATATCCCGGATATTTTATTTATGTTATTTTTAAGACAACGCCCGCACTAGGGAAATTTCACCGTAAGTCACTGGACACTTTACGAACAAATAATTGACGGATACAAAGTAGGTACCTACATCCAGATTCGGAACAACTATTTATGGCCAACACAAATAAATAGGACATCTATTTGTGTCGGCGAGGGAATCGAACCTGGCATACGCAGTGTCTTTATAAAGATCAACCAGAGGGTTAACGTTATGTGAACAATAAGCTACTGTAAACGTTGCGCGTTATCGCCATGACCGGAATAATGGCTTAAGATAGTACATTCACCTTACCGATTATCAAGTCTCCAACATCACGTACAGATAAGCAAATAGAAACTCTTTAGAACGCTTATCGTGCTGTCAACCGATTATACCGGTGCTAATGTCATAGTAAAAAACCAGGTCATATTTATCCGAATAATTACTTTAATGATTACTTTAAAAATATATATAGAAGCTACTTTATTTGTGACAACTGATTCGAACAAAATTCATACGGGACCATCCATCCATCCATGACCAAAAGCAAGTTTTAAAGCGTATTTAAACTATTATGAATATAAGAAACACACATATGTACAACAGAATTAATAACCTCATTCTTTTTAATTCGGTTAAAAATAACAACTGATTAAATACCTTGTCCATTATAAATTAATCAGATGCAAAAATACATTGATTTGATTTGCTGTAATGACCCGCCTTTCAATCCCTTGCGAAATCATAATGTGTTGCGCATGCGCGCATTACAGACCCATCAGTTAAATAATCCCTAATAATACAACTACTTTTTTAATAGACTTCAAAGAGAAAGAGGTTATCATTTCGACTATATGTGCTATATATGCTCATCTCTTAGTTACTCTGATTATCGAATAAAAATGAATAATTTAAATCGGTTAAATCATTCATATTTTATGAGTAGGCAATACTTTCCAGATGTTTCCATATATATATATATATATATTTCGGTTATTTGTTTTTCAAACGGCATTTTTTTGAAGAAAAATAATATGTAATATTCAATACATACCCTCTGTGGTGTAAATATAGGCGCCATCGCGTCTAGATCAGTCATAGGGAACTCCACGCCCTTGGTCCGCAACTCATTGTATACTTGCACTACGCCCTAGAAACAATATTTATATGAAACAATGCTTACTATGTTATGTTTACTTGTTTATGGCTCTTAATCTAATATAAAGGTCAGTTGAGACGATCCAACTTTCACAAATCAAACACAGTTGGGATTAGAGAATCAGGAAATTTAAAGACCTCAATTTAAATATTTTGTAAAATATTTATGCTTGTAGTATATTTGTTAACCAATACATCAAATCTAATATTTTTAATCTATGATTCTTCACGTCAAAGAAACACTAATAAACTAATATAATAACTAACCCAACAACTGACGTCATATGTAAGTAAACAAACAGTGATAGGAGCCGTAACGTTAACTCGCATTTCACTGTTAACAGATCTACGGATTTGTTTTACTTTTTTTGTCCGCTAAGGACACTAAAACTAAATACCTTGCAAGATATCTGGTTGTTTATTTACACACTTATGACATCATGTCTATGCGCGGCAATTAAAATAAAGTAAAACCGATAGGTACATAATTTCAAGTGCAGAAAATACCTTTATATTTGTATTTTTTCTGTGTACCTACATATTATATCTATTATCGCTCATTCTAATGAATTTCTGAAAAGTTATCCGATCATCTATTAATTAAAATCCATGGCTTATATTTCTTAGACGAATTAGGCAAATAAGTCAGATAGAAAGGAACTATTAGTTGTAATATTCATAAAATGTAGATTTGAAATCAAACAAGGCCAATGTCCTGCATTGGCCTTGTTTGGTTTCAAATCTTTTGTAAACGTAACTTTTATCGTGTGTTATATAGGGTTGTCACAACTAAAAATAAATAATAATATAATTTTTTGTGAGCTATGCGTAAATTCAGTGTATTGTGTGTAGTGTGTAAAGCCGTTTTGGTTGAATGAGTAACAAACATTCAAACAGAAAATATATAGGTACATGTGTCAGAACATCCTGTTATTTCAAATACTTTATAAAATCCAGATTGTGGCGGAATATACCATTGGATATTGTAACGTATGTACTGGCTGTTTGGCATAATGACATGGGACCTTTGCCTGTACATGATTGACATGAATAAACGTCAGTGCGATAATGTCCGCTCGCCGTTTTATTTGTATTTCAAATACATAATAGATATATTGATCCGTTTGGGTTTCAACAACCTTCGTATGTATATACGGCCACATATTTAAGATTAGTACTACGTACAGACGCCAGCACATCAAGCTACCGCAATCTGTCAATTTCCCCAATGGAAACCTTATGCTTTTGTGATGAAGTTGAAAATCTATAAAAGAAATTTGACGGATTGGGGAAGCTGGATGTGCTGGCGTCTATACAATTATCTTTGTACAGATAAATACATTATTTGCTTTTTATACGACACATTAAAATTAAATTTAGCTGGCGCGTTTTATTTAATTTACCTGAAGTACTAACTCATTATGCGAAATCTCTGACTATTACAACATCGGTCGGTACCTCTTTTGGTCGTCAGAGTAATCCGATATACTTGCGTGGTCGCATCTAAAATTCTGAACGCCTGTTGCAGCAGCAACAGCGTCTCAAACTACTATAGTCAATATTAATCACAGTCGGTCGGTACCCTTTCGACAATTGCCACTTGTCACTAATATTTCCGTAACGATGTGGGGATGAACTCCGTCTATAGCGAGAGATGCTATAGTAGAAGAGGCAGTGGAAATCAAATCAAACAAAACCGAGCCTATTTTAGAGGACACAGAAGTTGCTGGGAGCCAAAAACCCAACCTGGTTTTCCCAAGAGAAGTACAGCGATACAGAATACATTCTAGCGTAATAGCATGATTTGCTAGCCCTAGGTGTAAGAGATACATACCACTAACTAGAAGGTGCATATGACGATGGGACAATTGGTTTAAAAAATCTATATAAAAAATCTATAATACAGCACGACTAAACTCAAATATTGAAGAGAAAAGGCATACCATAAAAATATTAATGGGGATTTGTTTTTATATATTGTTTCTAATTTTGTACTAAATAACCTATAGTTATTGTCACACAGTGCGTGCCGATGGCGAGGTGGAATTTCGTTAAACGTTGACCGATACATGTGGCCTTGAGCATTTTAATATTACCTTGTTTCCACATTATGATTAGCAATCATTGACATGTAAAACGTTATATCATTCTGTCTCCCTCTTTGCTCTGGAGGAAAATGAAACTAATTTTATGTTACTATTATAAGCACCTGACCATATGATTAGAACGTTCGATAAGCTATTTAACTCGATATTAAAATTATCATTTCGTCGCTAAATATTCGAGGTTCTTGACGTGAGAACTATTTATATGAATTAATTTGCCTATATATTGCAGGGATACTAAAACAATTTTAGGATTCCGTGCCAAATGGTAATGGTATGGTGGTAATGGTATGGTAACCCATTATGGAGCAACTCATTGATTCCGTCCAATCAGTGCCTCTAGCACGAGTTCCTGCAGTTTACTTACTCGATCACACGTACAGTTTCCTCCCATACATTGAGCCCCAGCGCCTCTCGCGGAAACTATTAAGAACTAAAACTCTGGTGCTCAATGTATGGGACGAAACTGTACGTGTCATCGGGTAAGTAAACTGCAGGAACTCGTGCTAGAGGCACAGAACGGTTTATCGGAACTGGTTTAATGAAACTTAGTAAGTATAGGGTTTAGAAATTGCTTCTCTGTCAACAGGAAATATTTCATTTTTCTTTCGAAAGGATACGTTGAAGTGTTTGTCTAAATTACTACGTTCAGGTATTATATGATTTTGGCATTTAGAGAGCTATATCTAAACTATCATATTTTATACAAGTCTAATGCAATCATGTAAACATAATGCGTTGCCTTAATTTGTTACCGCGATCGAGACGCGTGTCCACAATATATGAAAATGTGTAATGTACAAGTCGTGAAATATAAAAAATAATAATAACAATAATAGTGCAGTCATTGAAGCATTATTGCTCCGAATTTTTTTACTGTGAACCGAATTGCATACAATTTTGGATATAGGTTCATCTTACCCTTAACTTCAAAAGTGAAAATGATTTGAACTCCGCAACCACCCTGGGGGTGGTTGCCATCCCTTCTCGGGGGTGAATTTTGGTTTTTTCAAAATAACCACGGATATTGATAGAAGGTCTAATTTTAAGCAAAAATCATCTATAAAGTTTTCAAAAAATCCAATAATTTTTAAGTTATTGGCAATTGAAAATTCGCAATTTTTTCACGTTTTTCATCGGTTTTTTGCAAATATCTCCAAAAAAATACGTTTTATCGAAAATTTTATAAAGAACAAAATTTTGGCATGTAAAACAATGAATAATTTGGTTTTTTATAAAGTATTCTAAGTGCAATATTAAGCTAGATATTAAAAATCAAAGCCGTTTTTTATTTTGTCTGAAATTTAATCGATGTGGTCAATGCCATCTAGCGGCGAGCACATGCATTTTATGCATTCTAATACAAAAGAGTTTTGTAGTGCTTGAAATAAGCTTTAAAATGAGCACTATTAAAAGTCTTTTGCACTTAAAATAAGTGAGCTGTATTGCAAATAAGGGGAGCACCTAATGTTTTTTCTTTTAAATCAATGGGTTTCATAAGTGCCATTTCCACCAACATTAAAATTAATCGTATTCCGCCTAGAATTAACTTTATTATGAAGAGTTTGATAGATAGTATCAGTTTGGCTGCTTCAGGACAGATATTTTTCAAAAAAGTCACGATTAAAAAACAAAACATAATATCAAATTTTTTAAAAACCCACTTTGTTTTCATTATATCTCACAAATGACGACAGATGCGTATAAAAGTGTTCGAATAAAAAATTTAGGTATTTTTCTGAGAAACAATTTGATTTTTTTGTTTTTTCTGTCAAACAAAAATTGACGGAGATATGATTGTTTAAAGAGCGCGTGGCAGCGCAATCACAGCCTCTCTTAAGCCCTTTAACCCTTCACCGTTTTAGAAAAAGGCTTTTTACTATATATTGCAATAAAAGATGTTGTAGCTCTCTTAATTACCTTTACAATGGTTTTTTATAAATTGTGATAGCATGTAAATTGAAGGAGTTATGGACCAAAAACTTATCATATTTTATTCTACTTAGTAACTGAAAATTTCGGAGTGTGAATATTTGGAGCATTGTGAAAGTACGCAGTATAATAGAGACCTACAACTATTGTAATGTGTACAACTATTGTGTACCCGCACCACAAGAACAGCTGAAAATGATTTTTTGCAAGTGCAAAAAAGGATGTGGAGCGTCTT
Organism: Pseudoips prasinana; assembly: GCA_951640165.1. NCBI lineage: Eukaryota > Metazoa > Arthropoda > Insecta > Lepidoptera > Nolidae > Pseudoips > Pseudoips prasinana. The sequence goes on from OX621246.1 coordinate 24,504,285, forward strand.
GCGGATGCAGAAAAGTTAGTCTGTTTTGTAATAGTACCTGTGGAACGTGCAGTGGAGATAAAGCCAAAATAGCCCTCCAATTCAGCCAGAAGATGTTGAATGTGACAGCGACTCCGATATTGAGTCATGACTAATAATATTATATTTTAATAATAATAGTACAAATTTATATAATTTGTAAATATTTTATTCAATCAATGGCAATTTTTTACTCTAAATTAAATTATTTTTAAATGTGTAATCATATATATTTACTGTTTTCATTTAGGGGTAGTTTTAAGGGTAGAAAATCTTAAGAATATGATAATCATTTTCGAGAGTGTGGAATTATATTTGAATCGCTTTCATTTTATCAACAAAAAATTAACACGTTTTTATCAAGGGGTTAGTTTTCAAGGGTTGAAAGGGGGTTAAAAATTTGATAATTATTATAGAGAATATAAAATACCTATTACTTACTCTATACTTACATCTTTTTATGTAATACCAAAGTATTTTCTTGTGATTTTTTCAATTTAGGGGTTGTTTGCAAGGGTTGTAAGATTTTCAAGGGGTTGAAAATGATTTTAATATGAGGTATTATGTTAGAAAATACTTTACAATTTCACCACTTACTATTAGACATGTTTTCTAGCGATAAAATGGCTCAATGTCAATTTTTCCATTAAGGGGTTATTTACACCCCTTAAAAATAATAGGCGGAGTTCAGATCATTTTCACTTTTGAAGTTAAGGGTAAGATGAGCCTAATTCCAAAATTTCATGCAAATCGGTTCACAGTAAAAAAATTCGGAGGTAAGACCGTATTTTTCGCTTCAATGACTGCACTATAATGCTAGTTCGTCTATTAAATATCTTCAGAAGAACAAAAAAAAAATCTGCTGGAATAACCTTGATTAGAAAGCAGGTAGGCAGATATATATATGTATGTATTTGTCTTGTTAATTGTTTGTTGTGCACTATGTATACCCTGTCACACAATTCTCACTCTAACAAGGGTTTACTGGAATAAAACTGATATTGAGTTAACTAATATATATTATAGTTAAATAGTCCCCCTCTATAAAATAGCTTTAGGTTACATCATTTATAAATGTATTTTCTGTGTACAATAAAGAATAAAGATATCTAGAAACGTTACTTTTCTCATTGCGGCAAATCTTGTACGGAACCCCTAAAGAGCCGCTACTCAAACTTGACCGGTTTTAATATTAATAAAATCTTAAGCTTCGACAGCGTATAGAAGCAAAGAAGTACGTCCCAACAAAGTACGTAGATAACATGAAACTAAGGGCGGTTTTCGTAGCTCGTATGGAACTACGAAAACAGCCCTTTATGCTACCGTTGCCACCCTTACTGCCAACGTAATAAAGATGATGTCAACGTCTAATTGTATCCGCCGACATGAGCTGAAAGTGCTAATGAGGCACTTTTATTGTTGTATTCAGTTTTATGTTATTTACGTACTTTGTTGCCTCTGGATACAACAACAAAAGTGCCGCATTAGCACTTTCAGCTCATGTCAGTGGATACAATTAGACCTTGACAACATCTTTATTACGTTGGCAGTAAGGGTGGCAACAGTAGCACTAAGGGCGGTTTTATTATTTACCTGTCTTATGCCTACACATAAAATTGGATTTGGTATGTGTAATTTGCATATAGACGGTATAATGAGATTTGGTGTGATATTACGTAGTAGCAGCACGGTAGGTAGGTACTACTTCTATGAACACAATTATACTAATACAAACCGTTTACTCACACGATACGCTAACTGAAACTTATTGAGTTTAAGTATTACAAAAAGTTTTGAAGTTTTGTTCCTCCAACATCTACCCAAAAAGGTAAACACGTTTGCGCGGAAATAGTATAATCTGTCCATCTAATTCATTAATATATACCTTATAATATACTACATAATTATATGTAAAAAACTATACAATTCGCTATAACAATATTGTAATATGTTTGTGTTTTCAATATAGATAGCTAGTCAATGGAATTTAAACAATTTAAATAGGCAGACTATACTTTTTGCGTTGTAGCATGGTGCGGGTGACAGTTGCTTATTTGACGTTGACATCTATAAGTACCACATTACTAGGGATGTGCAATACATTTTTATTGCTAACGATACTCGCAGCATAAATCTAATAAGTTGTCTATGATATTATATATATGACTAGCGGCCCGGTACGTGCTTCGCTACGTATAAGGCATAGTAATAAAAAAATTGATCATTAAGTTCATTTATTCAAACAAAAAATATTTTAAATTGCTAAAAGATGTTGATTTTACACTTTTTCATGACGTTTTTTAAATTTTCTCTACTTACAAACCTTCCCTGGACTTCCACGAATAATTCAAGACCAAAATTAGCCAAATCGATAAAGGCGTTGTTGAGTTATAACATTACAACGAAAAGTGGCATTGATTTTTATATATATAGATATACAAAAATAACCGTTTTGGGTAGACAGGCCAGGCTTGAGCTTGAGCTTGTTGTTCGCCTCCGAGACTACTTTGAGAGAGAACAACAAAATAATGGGCCGTTATTGCCCTTGAATCGAGTCGTAGACCGAGTAGCCGAAGCTCTAGATATTGGCCGCAATACTGTATCGCGTATAACACGTGAGAAAATTGGCCAAGCTGGGATGTCTGAAAGTAAATTATCGACAACCAACAAAAAGCGGATCAAGGCGAAGCCAATCACAGATTTAGATGGTTTTACTAAGGATGCGATTAGAAATCATATTTATTTATTACAGAAAAATGGAGCTACCCACATTGCTCAAGCTTCTAAAAACATTAAAAGAAGTTGACTTATTCAAAGGAGGCATTACTTCGTTACGACAAGTAATTAAAGATATTGGCTTTGTTTACAAAAAAGTGAATAAAAGGAAGATTATTATGGAGAGGACTGACATTACCCTAGCCAGATGTACATTTTTAAGGAAGGCTAAAAACATTAGGATTGGCGCAAAGTTGTCTTTTTGGACGAAACGTGGCTAAACTCCAATCACACAGTGCGTAAAAGTTGGACCGACGATACGGCTCAATCGTGTACCAAAGTGCCGGAGGGCAAAGGCGAACGTCTTATTATTTGTCACGCCGGTGCAGCAAGTGGATTCGTCCCTAATTGTTTGCGGGCTTTTAAGTCCAAAAGACTACGGATTATCACGAGGAGATGAACTATGAAAAATTTAAAGATTGGTTCGTAGGTCTATAAAATAATTTAAAAGAACCTATGACCATAATAATGGACAACGCACCATTCGGTACAACTTAATAAACCCCGAATCAATCGAACCGCAAAAACGAGTTGGTGGAGTGGTTGACTGAAAATGGAGTTGCAGCGGACATAAAAATGCTAAAAGCGAAGCTTATTGCCTTAGTCCGGCGTCATAAGCCACCAACTCCTACCTATGCTCTGGACGAGATGGCAAAATAAAAAGGCCACCAGGTTCTTCAATTACTACCCTACCATTGCCAGTACAATGCTATTGAGGTGATTTGGGCCCAAATTCTGATACGAGTTCAGACTAATTAAATGCATTTTTTACCTTACCCTAATGTTCTGTTGTATAATTATAGGCAATATTGCATTTTAACAATAAAATTTACCTATGCACAAAATACGTTTTTTATTATACAAAAATATCGACTACCCATCGTAGCAGTCCATCCCAACACTAAATACGTCTATGACGTTACGTTATACGCATAACGCTTTGCTTATTTTTTTATTCAATTTGTAGAGATGACCATTCTGGTTGCATTTAATTCAATTTACTACAGTTATTAATGATTTAATATGTAACAAATGTGGTACAGCTGAGATACTAAGACATAATTTGTAAATCGCTGCGCCTTTCAAGAGTGAAACGAAATGTTACTGAAACCCGCACCATGCTATAACGCAAATAGTATAATCATCAACCTTCGGTAAATAATAATATTAAAATGTAAACAAAAGGAAAAACTTAATGCCATATTGACATAATGACACTAGGGTAACCACTGTCCATACGATAAGTAGTAAGTATACATACGCTTGTTATAATAGTACCATTTGATTATTGTGACAAATACTCATGTTTCTCAACAGCGTTCGGCCAATCTCCTTGCACGCATTCATAGACTCATGTGTTTTTCTGTGTGTTCATTGGTCAAAAGCTGTAGAGAGATACGAGCTTTGTTCGACACGATAGCTGCACAGACCAGATATTTACCTGTAAATCAGGTTGACTTTGGAAGGCATCCGCCCAACATTGGATGAGACTCAGGACTTTCTCTTGCACTACCGTTGGCGGATCATTCTTGGGTCCAATAAGTTTTACCTGTAGAATATAAAAATATTTTGTAAATAAATAAATACATTTTAAATTATAAACGTATGCACTGTTTGACGGGCCAGTTGGCGTGGTTCGATTCCCACCAGGACAGATATTTGTGTGCATGTGTCTGTTTGTCCTGAGTCTGGGTGTAATTTATCTATATACGTATGTATTTACAAAAGAAAAATAGTAGGTATATCAGTTATCTGGTGTCCATATAAAGCTCTGCTTAGTATGGGATCAGATAGCCGTGTGTAAATAATGTCTCAGGATATTATTATTATTATATCTGCTTTATAATAGCCTAGTAATCAAATTGCTTTAGTCATGTGTTTTTCTTTTCCATAGACCCACCTCTACCCTCAAATACGCAGACTTTTTAATTACGAGACTAAAGTAAAGTAAAAGCGGTTACTGAGGTTGACTTATATATAAATAAGACCTACATTTGAGAGCTCGTTAGTAAATAAAATACTCTTTGTTGACCACCAGTACATACAATTTAAAGAACGGTCTTATCGGCACTGCAATTACATCCAGACAACCAGGTATAGAGTGTAAATATTTCCCATAAACTGAAATAAGACGTAAATTATGTACACATACTTTAATACAAATTGCGTTTCGACTACTTATTAATTTATTCATTAAATAGGTCCTTCACAGCTGACACTTCATTAATTACAGAGCAAACAATACGCCAATTACAAAGAACTCAATATTACACAATGTTTGCGGAGCACTTACAACATAATTATTAAATTAGTGATTATAAATATAGTCTTGAATATAAATATTCTTATTTACTAAAAGCTTCTGCCTGCGTTTAAGTCCTTTACATAGCGAACTTTTTAACTATTACAATTTTAAATATTGCAATGCGAACATACAGATAACTACAGTTAAAATAGTTTTTTTTAAACCTTCATATTAATGAAGCACAAAGCTGTTCTACAATACAAATTGACACTTAAATTTTATTGACCTATTTGTCAAATTTCAATTAACGTATTCCTTCCTGTTTAACCCGGTACCTACAAATTTCAGCCGCAACTTTGTTTTCAATCGATTTAATCGGGATAAAAATTACGACTGTAATACGTGACACGATACATGCAAATCCAATCTTGCGCATATATAATATTAATAACATGTAACAAAAACTTGTCCTAAAGATACACTTAATGTTTAGCAATTTGTATAAGTAGCTTCATAAGTACATACTTATTCAATTCCTTGATATCATGAAATACTTATGATAGTACTTAAATAAAATTGACAAGAACTTGATACATGGGTACCCAAGTCTAGTACTACCGAAACTCAACCTTATTTATTAAACAGGGGGTAAAGGACAGCGTAATAACGGAGCTAAATTTTCTGGTATAGTTTTTCCTAATGTGGATTTTCAGGTACCGTAGAATGGGGTGGATAGAAACATTTCTGTCCTTCTACTTTGATTTACATGTTACTAGCTATGCCCCGCGGTTTTACCCGCGTTAAACTTTATAAATTATCACAGCTCCTCTCCCGTAGGTGATAGCGTGATAATATGTAGCCTATATGTTGACCCGACATCTTAGTAATATTCATGCAAAATTTGTAGTAAATCCCTGCAGTACTTTTTGAGTTTAGCGCGGACATACATACAGACAAAAACTATATTTTTGGCTTCGATATCGATTGTAGCTCACGCCCCAAGTATCCTTTTTAAAAAATATTTAATGTACAGTTTTGACTTTCCTACGATTTTATTATATGTATAGATAATTGACAGGACAAATGAAATAATTAATGAGAGTCAAATGAATTCATTCCAAAATCTACTGTAAGTTCCTACCTACAATAAGAATTAGTCACTAGTTAAGGAACAAAACACCCCAAAAGTGTACTACTTTGCCAGTTTGACTGCACGTGTGGCGCAGCGGCTAAGACAGTCGCCTCGCCGCTACGTGTCGCGGGTTCGAGTCCCGCGCCTGAGAACTATTTGTGTGACCCTAAAATAGTTGTTCAGAGTCTGGATGTAATTTTTGTCCGTCTATTATATGTTTGTAAAGTACCCCGCGACACAGGGATTAAATTCACTAGTCAGGGGGTTGTCTTTAAAAAAATTGTTTATTATTCTGTGGCTAAAATACAAATCAAATGACGAGTAGGTAGCATAAAACCATTTATTTGAATACTTGCGCGACCCGTTCGTAAAGTCATGTGGCCATTTAAGAAAAATAGTGCTGGACTGTGAATGAATTAAATGGAACATTTTTATTCGGTACGGAAATGGTTCTTCCACGTTCCACTAGCTGAACGTGGAAGAACCATTTCCGTACTATCCAGTACAAGGTAAGGTAAGACTGCTTCATACATCGACATTGGAAAACGTACTTGATATACTCTCCTATTTCTCAGAGAGGTAGTCTAACTATGAGTTTACTCTACATTTTTCCGTATATGTTATTTATAATTTATTCTTTTAATCCTACACAGTTCTACTACTCATAATGGTCTGGATTTTTGTTACGTGTTCTTTTCATGTATTGATTATTTCCTGTTATACATTTTCTACAACATAACCATTTTTTTGTGGAATAAGTATTTCAAATTGATAAATCTATATATATAAAAGGAGAAGCTGACTGACTGACTGACTGATATATCAACGCAGGGCCTAAACTACCTATAGTTTACCGGGGCACAGCTAGTCGTATCGCACCCTCGTGCCGGTAGTCACGTACGGTCGTCAGTCCTGTGCCCAACTTGGTAGTGTCAGCTTGCCCGTCCCTTCCAATTACGAGTGTCTCCCTCGCTCTCATAATTCCATTTTTCTATTATTTTATTTTTAAACAGACCACTTTAATTAGATGGGATTTTTTCTTTTATAATTATGGGCGTCAAACGAGCAAGTGGGTCACCTGATGGTAAGTGATCACCGCCGCCAATGGACACTCGCAACACCAGAGGTGTCGCGGGTGCGTTGCCGGTCTTTAAAGGCCAGCAAACAAGTGTTGCTGACCCTTCCCCCTACACCAATGAGCTCTGGCGACCTTACTCACAGTCGGAAACACAACATTAAAATTATTAATGTTATTATTAAGGAGTGTCTTCTGTAAAGTGGAGATACTTCCCCAGTCGGGCTGCTCTTTGAGCGAATGAACGCTATGCCATACCAGATTTAAGTGCATAAACACAGGGACTCTATACAGGGATTCGTATTTTAGTGCACACATTTGTGCACTAAAATACGAATTGTGCAGATGGCTAGTCTCCGTTGAAACTGATCGCCAGATCCGTAATTCGACTAGTAGTTATTTGAATGTTATTTTGTCCATTTACAGTCATGTTTACCTTTCAAATTTAACTAACAAGTTTTCATAAAAAATGCACATGTATAATTAGACATCGATTTAGAGTCAAACTTGTTATTTTGTACCAAACAAATATTTCGTTTCATTATGAAATAGGTCTATTCCGGTTTAGAAGTATTGACTCATGTTTGTTATTGCGACAAAAATATTGTCCACAACCTGTATTAATAGGTTAATGGTTTTTAACATTAAAATAATATTGATATTTAATTGTAAGATATACGGCGTAAAAAGTAGTTCTGGTACGCTTACGGTATCTACTTGCAACGGGATTATATCTGAACAAATAGATATCACAGGGCGCCAGATATTCTATTGATGAAACCAATTAAGATGCTGACAATATCTAAAGGTATTGTTTCTCGACAGAGCATAAAACACACAAAACGAGTAGAAAATACAGGATGGTTTTTAAATATCGTTAATTTCTGTCAAAATTTAAGTTAGGTATTACTAATCTGGCATAACAAGATCTATTATAATACCTTTCAAATGCATCTATGAACACCTCAGTCGGCGATGTTTCTAGTAACATAGTGGATGGATAACAGTTACCTACATCCATGGGATTGGTAGAAAGCGCTGGTTCGAGACCCGCCGCACAATTAAATTTATGATTTCTTATTTTTGAATTTATATTTGTGATTAGGACTGCGCATTACGCTATAAAACTAAAACTTGATGATTTTTTTTTAACAAGGTAACCGTATAGTGTTTCCCAAAATCTTGCCAAAAATAACCACTATGGACGGAGTTTCCTGCTTTATGGGTCGTCTCTGACCCATTTTCGCATATGGCGTTCAGTCTAAAGAAGACCGTGTAAACAAATGTCCAATATAAAAGAGTTTAGAGCTCCAAAAGATATTGGGCGATTTTTGGGAGTAGTTGTTTCGGTAAACCATATCAGATGTCGATCTTCAGTGTGTCGCACTAACGTGCATTAGGATATGGTGAGTCGCAGTACAGTTTTGTCGCATAAGCGTTAATCGCACATCCATTTGTCGAGCTCACGTAGTACACTCGGATATAAGTCTACTAACTATTACTGCCCCACGAGCAGTTCGGCTTTCACGACAGGTAGTATGTTCATAGGGTGCACCATATCTTCGAACACATCTTTGCCCTTTTACTCACATCTACTGAGTTTGTTTCTCTTATCTTTCTAGATAGCTTGCGCTATCGCCGGCTTACAAAACGTAAAACACAACTACTACTACTAGATAAAACAAAAACATTTTGGTCTTGTATGGTGCGACTTGGCCACATGAATTTAATCTGTATTTCCCAATCCCAAATACCTATCGCAATATTAATTCCCACTTGACACTGACAAAACCATTAGTGGATTAAGTAGATCACTATTAAATAAATAAGAATTGGAATTAAGTAATTCGATTTTGTTTATGTTTTTTAATGCAATCTATTTGATACCTACAATTGATTTTGCTTTGTCAAGAGGAAAATTAAGAGGAAAACAATGATAAATATGGCAGGAGCTCACTTTACTTCTGGCCATAAAATGAATGTACAACAAGTACTAATTAAATGAAACTCTATATAGATACAATAAATATAGCATTGAAGCTATACTTCCAACGCATATGAATAAAGTATCATATGTTGTTATGAATTACTAGTATCTTTTAGATACTGGCTTTAAACTATACAGAGCAAACAAAATAGTAACCAGTCATCGTATTACGCTTACTCTGCCTTGAATTATTGTGTTGTAATGAATGTGTATTTGAAGTGAAAAGCTTCTTTAGGCCTGTTGAAAACTTTTTGGGTGAACAAAAAATCATGGAACTGGCATCATTGTCACCGAATGCTTCCCATGAGCTATATGTACAGATGCCAGCACATCCGGCTACCCCAATCTATCAAATTTCTTTTCTAGATTTTCAACGTTATCACAAAAGCAAAAGGTTCACTTTCAATTGGGGAAATTTGACAGATTGGTATAGCATGATGTGCCTAGGTGTCTGTACATTTATTAAATTTATTATTATTGTGATTATTCTCGCACAGTTTCTTAACGACAAAATAGTCATCAGATATGTTTTAGGTAGCATTTATAGAATAATATCACTGTTCAATGACACTTAATATTTATTCAGATAAGGTGCAAACATTTCCTTTTAATATTGTTTTACTTTTTGCATCATCCATGAAATCTTTGACAAATTAGAATATAATACACTTGGCATTTATTCAAACATAAATATTAACAATCTTAAATAAAGTATTAATTTTTTTTGTAAATAATATCATTTTAGTAGCTTTCTCTGGTGTTGTTGATAATTAGTCTGGTTGAGGATTTATAAAGAAAAAATTATGTGGGTTGTGTGAACTTGTGCGGTTTCTAAAACCAACAATCTTGTGAGTGTGAGTGAAAGACTGACAATTGTGGAGATCTTTGAGAGCAGATCAGACTATATTCTTTATAACCTATCTAAGAAACTCAATGATTGCAGCTTATCATGGTCTGGTACTCTCTCCTTTGATACGGGTTAGTATTTTGGGATAACTGGGATAATTAACAGTAAGTATGTAACTAATTTAACAATCAATTCTTATTTATATTTCCTACAACTGAATGAATTTTTCCTAAATAGTTCAATATTTTTGACTTTTGTCATGAGTATAATATCTACACATACACTATACTACTATAACTATATAGACTTTTACACTTTTTTTTAAACAAAATTTTTGGATCATAAAATTAAAATTTCTATTTAACAATTGGAATTAAATATAAATATGTTCCACTTTAATGTGCACTGAATAGTTCAGTGAGTGAGAACCATAACGCTAAACATTCATTGAAATATTGGTTAGTTGTGTTTCAAACTTCCATATTAATTTTATTATTTCAAATATATCAGTTATTTTCAGACTAAAGAAAATAAAAAGGAAACTTGATGCTAAGTTTTTAATAGAGTTCAAAGAGTTATCAATGCAAATATATGTTTTTTGCATGGATGTTTTATGAACTAGTTTTGATAATTCTTTGTTCAATAGGGAATGCTTTCAATAAATAGCCCAATTTTTTACATAATGTTTACTGTTAGCCTTGGAGACTTTCACTGCTTCACCGGATTAATATATAGCTCATATAAATTTAATTTAACTTAATTCTTATAGAGAAACATTGATGTCAATTGTACATGAACCAGAATAAAAATATTATATGGGTTTATAATTTTACTTACCAACTCTGATATGAACTCCTTGTTGCATGCAAGCGTATGGAACGATTTGCCACAATTTTTAACACAGGTCTCGAGTACTGTAAGTGTGTACATAACAACTGTGTAGTTCTTGCCAGCACTCTGAGTCAACCTTTTCCTGATTGCCTTGATAGCATCTTTGGGCCCGTCTGCACTGCTGTTCACGATGTCACATATTTCCATATTAAGCCCCCAGTTCTCCGATGGTAGGGATCCATCTGTAGCTTGTTCTGTAATAAACATATAATAAGCATATCGTATCGCACAAGGGTCAAAGTAATTAACACTTATTTCACAAATAGCAACGCATAAAAAATTAGTATTTAGACAGCAACAGTAACACTGTAAATACCTCGAATAATATTACTCAATATTTGATCACCGTGACACCACAACAAAGGGAAATTGAGTTTTCTAGTACGCAACAGAAAGTACTTCTTCAGGTAAACTATATGATTATTATGGATATAGTAGGTAATTTTATGAAATTTGCATAGCACGCTTACCTATTTTTTGACCCACCGGCGTAGAAAAAGGATTTCCTACACCAAAGAACGACATCTTCGGAAATTAATAAAATATTTATCAAAATGATTTCACAAATTTCACTCGTCTGTCACAAAATTTGCAACACACATACCAGTGTTACCACTCTCGGATTTCAGTTCTCTCTAGGCTCACTATGCAAATCCCCGTGATATTAACCTTTCCCAATTCTTATTAGTCTAGATTTTAGAAATTATCAAATATATTGTTAAGTTATTATTAATGAACATTTTTCCTTAGGCACCCAAGAAAATTATGAATGGTAATATACAATAAAAATCTAAAAAATCCACTATTTCTGGGAAAGTACCCAAATACGAACAGTGGCTCACAGATTCATAATAATCAGAATGCAACTGTCAACCATGTAAACAGTGTTACTTTCAAGGTTCTAACTTGACTATAGATACGGAGAGTATTTAGTATAATTATTATTATAAAAACTATAAACTATAAAAGCGGGTATTACCCCGGTGGGCTATATCCCACGGATAGAAGTAACAATAAACAATTAAAAATAAAAAACATGAAAGCAATAAATAAGTTCAGGTTAAACATAAGCATTTATGCACTATTTTAAAAACGGGTAATTTAATAATTTTGTGTTGGATTTTGTGTTGTTTCTACAGTAAATATGCCCTACTTTTCGATTCACATTATTATGCCGTTTTTGATCTGACCAATAAATGCAAATTGTAATTAGTACCTATCTATAATATTACTTATTATATTTATCTAATATTAACAGTTGACAGTTGATACCTGAAGTACAACAGGTCGTATCTCTCAATGCTTAAAAAGAATGTAGGTACAGTGTAGGGAATCATTGTTGCAGAATAAGATAAAATTACTGTAGCTAATAATAACGAAGATTTTCATATAGGTCTTCTGTAAAAAGGAAAAGTATTTCAAACGACTCAACACGCTATAGTTTATATTTTATAAGCCTGCTTAAACCATTTACTTATACCATGAAAGCATTTCTTAATAAGCTAGGGGTGGAGATTAATTTTGAAATTCTTTACTGGTACGTCTCTTATAGTCATCGGTAATTCGATAGATAATTGAATTTTTTAAAGAAGAGTGCCGTTTTTAACTATACCCCGTAGCTGTCTGTCTGTTGAACATAAGCTAACCTTACAATTATTAAAAAAAGTCGAAGTTCTACGTGTTAGAGAAATCATTGGTTCTTTAGTAAGACAGAATAAAGACAAAACATTCCATTTGATATTATAACTATCGACCAGATAAGTTTGTTTTTTTTAGGAAAAACCTTTGGTTCTTTAGCATTGGGTTCTTTAGTAAATGTAGCGTAGGTGGTTGATTATATTTTTTAAGGAAAGAGTTTTGCAATATTGCTTTTGTAATTCCACATAGCGCTCTAGGGCTTCGACCATTTAGCTCTAGGGCGTTTCTATTGTATATAATATTTTTAAAGTATTGTCTTGCTTGCGCCTCCGAGAGTGAGCATCATTTACTTGCCTTTGTTACCAGATTGTTATTAATTATCTATGGATTGTTACGTAGCAACGCAGTAAACAATAATACTTGTTTTCTTTTTTAACAAGTCTTCTTGTGATGTGCTTGAAGTCTACTTCCTTATCTTTTTGAGGAAACTTAAGTGTCTATAATATATATTTAGCACCTAAACTTTCCAATTGTCTATAGGTAACGACGAAAATGGGTGAAAAGAAAACCCTAAATAGCCTTATTATCCACCCGGATGTTGAGCCAGGAGTAATCGATAATGCAATGCTCACACGATGTATTCTAGAGTATGGTGCGTTTTAGTCCAATCTCGTTTACCTACTTAGTTACCTTTCATTCCTCGCTAGTCAGTTGGTTAATCCTTCCCTCGTTATCATTGGGTCTTTAATCTTTCAGTTATCTATTTCATCTGATTTGGATACTATCCAACGGGCGTATGTATTGATGGTAGCGTATTCATCGATTTTTTTGTACTTTTTAGGTCCAACTGAGGAGGCCGGCAGATTATTCGCTGAAGAAGGCGTACATCTAGACGAAGCACCCACAGTGCGCCTCGAGTTTCAAAACATCTTAAGAATCGACCATCTATGGATGCTCAAATCTCTCACGAAGTTAACTTTAGCTCATAATCTTATCGAAAAAATAGAGAACTTAGATCAACTTACTAGTCTCAATGAATTAGACTTGTCCTTCAACAAGATAGAGAAAATTGAAAATTTAGATACTCTAGTTAACATTGAGGTGTTGACTTTGTTCCATAATAAAATCAGAAAGTTAGAAAATATGGAAAATCAAGAAAAGCTGCTCGTGTTCAGCATCGGAGATAACTTGATAGAAGATTTCAAAGAGGTTTGTAAATTTAATCGATTGTATAAAAATGTGCAATTATTAAATACCTATATATATAATAGAATAACAATAGGTATCTAGTACCTACATTTCTTTGTGCACGCGACCTCGTCCTCTTGTTATTGAACAAGTTTGGTAGATCGTGTACGCAGTGTCTATGTTCGCTTACCGTAATTTACAATAGTGTTTACAGTGTAGGTACTAGACAGTTATGTAGTACTCTTATAAGTTTAATAACAGTCAATTAAAGAACGAGCTATGTTTGAACTATGATTCGCATTGGTTAAATGACAAAATGTAGGTTTGTCCTGTCGGTAGACACATTTATTATCCCCATAATAATATTTTGGAAAATACCTCACATTTCAATATTTATTTTTAAGCGACCTTAGTCGAATTGATAAACACCTTTGTGTTTATCAATTCGACTAAGGTAGGTATATGTTTTTTGTATGTAGGTAGGTATTTAGTTTGGCGACAGCCAGTAGCCCAACTGCCCTCGGGGCTGCGGTGGCAGTTTGAGAAGTCTGATGCGCAATTTATAAACGCTGTAAAGAGAGCTGTGAACGACATGTTCTTTACTGCGTTTTAAATTGCGCGGCAGGTGTCCTCTACTGCCGCCACGTGTAAGCAGCTCCGGGAAGACAGCGATTTGTTAGTGGCGCAGTCGCTGTCGGACTAGCAGGAGTCGGCATTATGGAAGGGCAATCCAGAGTCCTCCCAGGTTATGTGTCCCGACCGGAAGAAATCCACGGCAGGTTAGGCGCAGTCGGTGCAAGTTCGAATACCCACCCACTTTTAGCGAGTGGCATGCGTAGGCATTCCCCCTGCCTTACAAAAAAAAGTAGTAGGTACCTATTTAGTTAGTTTTGTGACGTGTGTTCAAAATAAAATTATATGGATTTTAACAGCATTCGATATTTTATATTGGATGGTTGACCGCCATAGTGGTTTAATTTCTGAGCGTCTCCGTGCTTCGGAGGGCACGTTAAGCTGTCGGTCCCGGTTGTAGACATTAGACAACAGTTGTTAAGCCATGTCAGAGGTCTGCTGGGCGGCTTGAACAAGTCTGACACTAGGGTAAATTACTGGCCATACGACAAGTAAGCAAGTCAATAACTTTAAAATTTTGTTCGAATAGGCGGTTATAAAGTCGAAGGCGGTGGTATGTTAATTAAAGGTCACGAAAAATAAATTATTTTTTTCTACAGTAATTATTGAACATAGCATTCCCATGTTAAGCTTATATCTATATATTTATTAGGAGTTGACTGCCTCGCTGGTCTAGCGGTAGCGTGTTCACCCGCAGTGAAAGAGGTCTTGTGTTTAAATCCCGGGTCGGGCCAAAAGTGATTTTGGGACTTTTCTATAAAAATAAAATTTTCTCAGCATCAGCCCGAAGTCTGAGAGTTGGCGGTATTTTACTCCCGTGCATCGGATAGTACGTAAAGCCTTCGGTCCTGCACCTGACCTCTTTGCGGTCGTGTCGTTAGGAGTTCTATCGGATCATGAGAGTGATGGGATAGAAAGTGCTCCTGTGTTTGCGCACACACTTGAGCACTATAATATGTCCCGCGCAGATGGCTAATCTCTATTGAGACAGGCCGCCGTGGCCGAAATTCGGCTAGGAGGACATTAATTGTTTGTTTGGCTCTAGTTAGGGTATCTACGCAGATTCCGTCACTTACGATCAGTAAGCTTTAAAGGCAATCCGTGCTGCGATGACCCCATGGCGTACCAGTTCCTCAGGTCAGCGCTTAGCAGAGTCACATATCTCGACTACAAGATTATTACCGAAGAAGAGAGGGAAAGTGGAAGGGCTATATTCAGGTAACATATAAATTTATAAAATGTTTTTCACAAGTTACAGTGGGGAACTGATCACTTTCCGATATTTACTGTGCAAATTTAATTTTATCGTTAACGTATTTTATGCTACAGTAGAATGCTTGCCTACCTATTTTACATATTTTTAGATAATTGAAGTATCATGTCTGATATGTATTATAGTCCGATTTACAAAAAAACTTATTGCTATTGGCCAAAGCCTCTTTTGCCAAATGATTTATTAACTCAAACCTCAGAACTGAAATCCATACGAGACCAAGATGGAAATATAGTGAAAGGGGAAGAATGCGTGTTAAAACGTTGGAAGGAGTATTTTGAAAGTTTGTATGAAAGAGGTGTAACAGAGAGTGAACGTAGTTCACTAAGTATAGACAAGAACAAATGTAAAGATGACATTGGTATGGATGAGATTGTGAAAGCTATTAAGGGTATGAAATCAGGTAAGTCACCAGGGTATGACAGGATAACTTCCGAGATGCTGAAGGCTGGACATGGCGTCATAGCGAGTCAGCTGTGCAGCCTTTTCAATTTATGCTATACCACCGGCCAAGTGCCAAGTGATTAGTGCAAGGCTGTCATCGTACCTCTTTACAAAGGGAAAGGCTCACGGCAAGACTGTAATAACTATAGGGGCATTAGTCTGCTCAGCGTCGTTGGTAAGTTGTATGCAAAAGTATTGGTTGAAAGAGTTGTGAAAGAAACCGATGCGAAAATATGGGATGCACAGGCAGGTTTTCGGAAAGGAATGGGATGCACGGATCAGGTCTTTTCTCTGCGAAGCATAGTAGAGAAGTTTTTGGGCAAAAACCAAAAGGTTTACTGTGCCTTCGTAGACTTAGAAAAGGCCTACGATAGAGTGTTGAGGAGTGAACTATGGTCGGTACTGTCCATGTATGGGTTGAACGACAACCTTGTTCAAGCACTGAAATCTCTTTATAGGGATTCCAGAGCTTGCGTGAGGATTAACGGGTCATACACCGAGTGGTTTAGCATCCAAAAGGGTGTTAGACAGGGATGTGTAGCGTCACCGTGGTTGTTTAATCTATTCATGGATAGCTGTTTAAAAGATTTGAAAGAAAGTGAATGCGGTGTAAGGATGAATGAGTTACTCATCAAATGTCTGCTTTACGCTGATGATCAAGTTTTACTTGCATCATCGGTGGATGAGTTGCAGGTGATGGTAACAAGTATGCATGAATCTTTTGAAAGGAAAGGGATGAAAATGAATGTAGGTAAGACGAAAGTAATGGTATTTGAGAGGGATGAATACACGACAGCGTGTGATATTGTGATTGGAGGAGAGAAAGTCGAACAGGTGAATGAGTTTGTATATTTGGGAACTTTGTTTACGAGAGATGGGAAATATGAAAAAGATATTGTTAGAAGAGTAAATGCGGGGAACAGAGTGAATGGGACACTACACGCCTTTATGAGTAGCCGGCAAGTATCAAAGAAGGCTCGACTAGCCGTGCACGATGGAGTGTTAGTGCCAACTTTAATATATAGGGAAGTGAAAGTTGGGTATGGCAGAAAAAGAATGAAAGTAAAATAAATGCAGTGGAAATGAGAGCTCTGAGAAGTATGTGTGGTGTGACTTTGAGAGACAGAATTCGAAATACTGATGTAAGAGAGCGTTGTGGTGTGAAAGAGGATGTAGTCACAAAGATTGAAAAAGGCATGCTGAGATGGTTTGGCCATTTAGAAAGGATGAATGAAAGAAGATTGACAAAAGAAGTATACCTGGCCTGTGTGAATGGGACAACCGGAAGGGGAAGACCACGTCGAACATTCTCTGACCAAATTGGAGATGTTCTCAAGAAAGGGCAGGTCAGAAGTACCCTAAACCGGCGAGCATGTATGAAGAATATAATGACAGTAATCGAGGCAAAAGAAGTATGCAAAAATCGTGACAAATGGAAATCCGTTGTCTCTGCCTACCCCTCTGGGAAACAGGCGTGAGTCTATGTATGTATGTATGATTTATTTGCCATATTTTCATCACACCGAAAAAACATTTTATGGAATAATATTTGGTCACAAATGTAAAGCTTAGATGCATTTTCAACATTAGATTAAAAAGTTTGTTAAAAGTCTATAAGTTGTGATACAAATTTAGTGACCGGAACGAATCGCCGCAAAATCAACTTCGTGCAGTCTAATCTGCCATATCCCTAGAGTGTAATTAAAGCCCGTGTAGGCGCGGAGAGGGCTGCCCGTAAAAAAACAAAATATATATAATAATAATAGTTGAAAAGTTTTAGTTGAAATGAAATTCAGTCAATAATTTTTAGTTAGGTAGGTCCTCATACTTAAGAGAGAAAAAAGAAAAATTAAAAACTGACAAAGACACGCTGCTAAATGGCTATGTTCGTAGTTGGGATTACAGTAGTTAGTGTCGGATTAACACATAAGTAAAAAATGCATTAAGGGCCCCACGGATATTGTAGTACCCCCTGGGCTACCGCAATGTTAGTAATGGCAAAAAATCTAGAATATTGATTATCATAACTGATGAATTTTTGTGGACAAGCAGTTAAAATCGACTTCAAGGCCGCTTGTTTTCTTGCTTCTTTTTTATGGCATAGGGCGACAAACTAGCAAACGGGTCACCTGATGGTAAGTGATCACCGCCGCCCATGTACTCTCGCAACACCAGAGGAGTTACGGGTGCGTTGCCGACCTTTAAGAGTCAGCAAACAAGTCTTGCTGACCCTTCCCCCCGCTCCAATGAGCTCTAGCGACCTTACTCACACTCAGAAAGACAACATCAATGTTATTAATGATATTAATAAGAATGTCTTCTGTAAGGAGGAGGTACTTCTCCAGTCGGGCTGCTCTTTGAGCGAATGAACGCTGTGCCCTACCTACTTCTCTTAAATGCTTTTAGCGGCGTTGTTGACTTTGAGATATTGACAGTGATATTATAATAATATCTCTTCTCTAGTTTAAAAAATATATATTTAGTTATTAATTTTAAGCTTGTTATATTAGTTGTAGTTTCTATCTTTTGTCTCTTGTATTTAAATTTTATGTTGCATTGTGAACTGTCGATGGTGTATCATTTATAAATAAATAAATAAATAAAATAACTGATAGTATAGGCACTAATATGATTGAAAAATATGTAATTACATATTAATCTTTAACAAAATTTATTAATAAGAAGCATTCCTACTGAGTTTTCTGGCAGTGTTTCTCTGTAGATGCTGCAACATGCACTGCATGCTAGAGTAAAGAAATGGACAATTCCACATAAATGGTCATTTTAATGGACTAAATTTCTATTTAAATATGATCATGAACTATTTCACAGAGGTCTCCTTCGCAAAATGGACGAAGCTGATGAAAAAACAGAAGCCGACCGTCTAGCCAAAGAGCAATATGATGCACAAGTCGAGTTCTACGCGATGTCTTTTGTGGAGTACCTTAGCGGGCCAGAACTTCTGGAAACAATGTTTAGTAAAGACCCTGATGGGGCAATTTTACTCAGCTTCGGCGGTGAACTGCTTTCATTTTATGAACAGTAAGTTAAATGGCTGTTTATTTCTTAATAATTCTGATACGTTTAATATTCGTGGTGCTTTACAGCTAGCTCCTTAACATCATCATCATATAAGCCGAAAGACGCTCACTGCTGGATATATCAAGGCCTCGTCCAAAGATCTCCAAAACGGCATGTCTTGGGTTACCCGTATCTAGAGGTATTCCTGCGACCCATAATCATAATCATCATACCATCTTGTAGGAGGCTTTCCCAACCGGGCGTTAGTTTTATGAGCTAAGTGCCCTGTCCACTGCCACTCCAGCTTCGCAATTCTTCGTGCTATGTCGGTACTTTGGATCGAATGTGGATTTTAATATTTAGAATTTTAAACCTGTCTTATACAATTGTATTTTTTTCCTGACTAAACTCAACTTATCAGCTTAATTTATATCCTAAGGATAGACGAAAGTGTAATTTTACTTTTCTATCTCCTATTATAACTTTCTGGTTAAACTATTTGCGAGATCCCAGAAAGATAGGTTAGATTCCCCAGGACCTGCTCGAACAGCACAGGTCCTGGTACAGTCTTTCCATTGATCCTGGTTAACAGGAGTTACAGAGGCGGGCGTGTGGGAGGATGTTTAAATATTATTTTTCGGTTATAACTGCGACGCAAATAAAGTCCTTATGAATTATTTTAACGCATCTAAAAGTTCACTTATATACTACATGTAACTTAATTAACGCACATCCTTAAAATAGTTTGTTCAGAATCGTTTACAGAATCGATTTATATCATTTTTAATAGATATAGGTAATTTTTTACTCCAAAATAATTAAAACTACGGAAAGTATTGTCATATTAATCCAGTACAGTCAAAACGAATTGAAATGGACCGTAAGTCAAAGTAATAAGACTTTTAAAATCGCAATTTTATTTGTATTCATACAAATTCCATCATTCAATACAAAATAAAGGAAAATAAACTTTATTCCAAGAAACTAATTTAGTAAATAACAATGCCTATACATGTTAAATTAAAAATTCAGTGTATGTATTATGATTACAACATAGTATTCTAATTGGGTGTTTGAGGGTGTGCGTTAATTACGTTACATGTTGTATAAACCGACATGTACTGTGGTCGATGTAGATTAAGTAAAATCCATTTACAGATATAAAGAACAATATGTGGAGACAATGGCAACTTTGGTAGAATATGCCCAGGAAGCATACAATGAAAGGCAGCATGAAATTAAGCTTTTCAAAGACCTTGTCGATACTGCTTTGGAGGAAAGTGTTCAAAAGAGCAAGGAGTAAGTAAGTTTTTACTGACTACAAAGGGGTGGTTGGTTTTCAATTCATACCGTATTTTTTATCCGTATTTTCCGTAGCCAAATGGCAAAAAACGGAACACTTTTAGATTTGTCATGTCTGTCTGCCCGTCCGTCCGTATGTCAGAGCCACTTTTTTCCGAAACTATAAGGGCTGTACTGTTGAAACTTGGTGAGTAGATGTATTCTGTGAACCGCATTAAGATTTTCACACAAAAATAGAAAAAGAATAATAATTTTAGGGATTCCCCATACATAGAACTAAAACTCAATTTTTTTTTTCATTGTACCCATAGATGTGTATGGGTACGATGGATGGTCTATGGATACGTCTTCAAAAATAATATTGAGGTTCCTAATATCATTTTTTTCTAAACTGAATAGTTTACGCGAGAGACACTTCCAAAGTGGAAAAATGAGTGTCTCCCCCTGTAACTTCTAAAATAAGAGAATGATAAAACTAAAAATAAATATATGATGTACAGAAGCCAGCGCATCCAGCTACCCCAATCTATCAAATCTCTTTTATAGATTTTCAACTTTATCACATAAGCATAAGGTTCACTTTCAATTGGGGAAATTTGACAGATTGGGGTAGCTTGATGTGCTGGCGTCTGTACATTACTATGTAAACTAACAACGAAAATTGGTTTGAACGAGATCTAGTAGGTAGTTTTTTTTTAATGCGTCATAAATCGTAAACCGCAATTTACCTTTCATTTAATCAACGGAAATACTTGCTGCTGCGGAACCCTTCATGGGCGAGTCTGACTCGCACTTGGCCGGTTTTTTTATTTCCTGTAGGTATACTATGAGTAGTCACTTGAATGACAGTAGTAGGTAATACTAAACTAAATAGTTTAAATTACGTTTGTAACAACAACGAACAGCCTGTATGGTTTGAATTTTAATATGCTGTCCGATCTTAACAAGTGTTTATCTAAACTTATTGAATACTTTTTAATTTGTATTATGGTCGGTGTTTTGTTCGTTTTTATAAAGAGTTTTTAATTTCTGAACAATAATTTTAAAAAGTTCAAGGAGTTAGTAAATTTTTATTCTGTCTTTTATAAACAGCGTGTTAGCGGAATTTCAAGTGAAAAAACAGCCATATCTGGATCAAATTAATGTCTTAACGACGGCGTTTACGTCGAAGGAGTCGACTCATGAGGAACTGGAGCCAAAGCTAGTGGAACTGGCTGAGGAGTTCAATGAGCGACTGTACGAGCTGTGGAAGTCCTTGATGACGATTGAGATGCAGCTGTATGAGCAATGCGAGGTTTGATAAGTTCACTAGCACAGATAAGTATTTGAAAACTGTAGTTGTGGTATGTCATCATGTAGGAGATAGCTAAAGATCAAAGAAACTATATTTTCTTTCGATAGCTACTAGATTAACAATAAACATAGCGTGACGGCCTGGGTGTGTAAAGCATACAGAACGCATCATCAAAAGTTAATTTGAACAATTGTAATATAATAATATCCTGGCACATTATTTACACACGGCAATCTGATTCCAAACTAAGGAAAGCTATGGAAACCAGATAACTGATATTACATACTTTTTTTTGTAAATACATACAAGACTTATATTAATAGTTACACCCAGACTTAGGACAAACAGACATGTTCATGCACACAAATATTTGTCCTGGGTGGGAATCGAACCCATGACCACCGGCGTGAAAAGCAAGCATTTGCCAATCGCGCCAACAGGCATTTTAGTAAGCATAGTTAGAATATTATAATATCCTTGTATACCTTGTAGGACTCACGAATCCAGTTCGCGGTAAACATGACTGAGATGATAACAAAGCTTCTGGAAGCATCGCGAAACGCATTTGGCGCGTGGCGAGAGCACGAGAGTGTGTGGAACATGCGTGAGTTTGAGACTCTTTCGAAGTATCTTGGCAACAAGGTCATGCTGGGGGATGCGTCACCGGAGTTATATGAGGTAATGTTTTTTTTGTTATCCAACTCCTCTTATTTTTCGGCCGGCGAAAAACAGCCCTATTTATGTAATTCACTTTCCGTGACTTTCTTCGCGGGGTTATTGAACACTAACCTCATCATTTAAATAAGAGTAAGAAAGCTAAAACAGGATAATAGAGTCACGGACTATTACAGAAATTACGAATTAAGGTCCTATCATCATCATCTTGTCCCCACTAATATGCTAGTGGGTATGGTTTCCGCACTTAGTCCCGATGCATCGGGACTAAAAGTGAGGAAACCATTGTACGTGAGCCATGGTCGCCTTCTTTCCATCCAGCCCACCTCCCTCCAAAAGCATATCAGGTCTCCTAAAATTCTTAGGGCATCCGTAGGAGTTCCTGGTGATCCCAGGGTTTTCTTCCGGATTTTTGTGATGCCTGTGTACTCGAGTAGCACGTGCGCGAACGTTTCCTCAGCGTCCATGCACGCTCTGCACAGAGGGCTGTCAGTTATGCCGATAGTGTGGAAGTGTTTATTTAGTGAGCAGTGTCCGGTGATGGTCCCCACCACGACGCGCACGCCTCGTTAGCTTACCATACCAATTAAGGAAGGACCTATAATTTAATTCAACGAGACACCTAAGTTAATGTAAATGTTCTGTAGATACCTACATGAATGAATTTGCCTAAACAAAGGCTTTTTGACTAATTTTGAAAAACGACAAATTTCTATACAACCAAGACCTTTTTTAGAAACAATTCGGCATATTCAAGAGGTCTACACGCAATTTGTAATGCGTGATGCGTCCACAGACAAACGGACAAAAAAATCCAAAAATACTGGAAATGGGTTCTGTTGGTTATCTTTCAACACCGTGACTATTTTTTTTCACCCTGTGTGGAAGTAAAATGTTTTAAAAATTCCGCCCACGTGTGAATCGGAGTCACATTGCGACCATTCCGTACTTTAGATACCTCCTTCTCCTTAGCACAAAAATCGCATCGCATAACTTAGGTACCTACCTTGTTTTGAATATGCTTTGGATTTTGTTTTTTCTATAATTGGCATATTAAATAGGTAAGGTTATAGATTAAAGTGATCGAAACTACGGAAATGCTTGATATCAATATAAATGAGAAAAGGTAATCAAATATCAGGTCAGTGATCGTCACCATATTAACGTAGCATTTGTGCTAAATTTGGCTCACTAGTAAGATTGAACCAAATAATGTATATTTTGTATATACCTATTAGTATAATAAGCTATAGTTTAGACATTACATTATTGTGTTTCTGGCCATAATGTTAATAAAATGTTTAAAAGAATATGATACGTAATGTTTTACTCACCTACTTACTTATCGCATGGGCAGTGTTTAC
Source organism: Pseudoips prasinana (assembly GCA_951640165.1). Lineage (NCBI taxonomy): Eukaryota > Metazoa > Arthropoda > Insecta > Lepidoptera > Nolidae > Pseudoips > Pseudoips prasinana. The sequence goes on from OX621246.1 coordinate 24,528,087, forward strand.
CCTGGTGTGAGTTGTTCTAGCCGCCCAGTAGCCCTCCGACATGGCTCATAGCTAGATGCTCTCACCCACCGGTCCAAAAGCGATCGGCGAGGTTAAGTAACTAGGCTCGCGGTCAGTCCATAGATGGGTGACCGCCAAAGTGGTTGTAATTACTGAGCGTCTCCGCGCTTCGGAGGGCGCGTTAAGCTGTCGTTCCCGGTTGTAGTCATTAGACAACAGTCGTTAAGCCATGTCAGTGGCCTACTAGGCGGTTTGAACGACTCTGACACTAGGGTAACCACTGCCCATACGATAAGTAAGTAAGTATGGCTTAACGACTGTTGCCTAATAGCTACAACCGGGGCCGACAGCTTAACAAATAACATTCCCTCCGAAGCACGGAGACGCTCAGAAATTTTACCATTTTGACGGTCACCCATCTATAGACTGAGTTAGTTATACCTATGCGATTCTAGTTGTTTATCCTCGCCAATCATTTACGGACCGGTGAGAGCATGTGGCTATGATTTTTTAATATTATGGCCAGAAACACAAAAATGTAATGGCTAAACTATACCTTCAAACGCCAGGTGATGATGGATCGCGACCTGATGATGAACCTCGTGGCAGCGTCGTCGGACAATCACTTGCGCTTCATCGACGCAAGAGAAGACTTGCTCATGTCACGCGCTAATGCTTGGAGAGATGAACTTGTCGCTGGAACTAATGAGTGAGTCCATTGTCACTGTCATTACAGTATTTTCCATTTTTATAGCAACATTACGGCATTGAAAACTGACCAGCCACTCATAATAGACAGGAACATCTTAGACGATCTGAATGGCGATATCATCACTAACCCCTACCTACTAGGTATATAGCAAAATATCTCGTAGAACATTCTCCGATCAAATCGGAGACGTTCTCAAGAAAGGTCAGGTCAGTCAGAAGTACCCTAAATCGGTGAACATGTATGAAGAATACCTAATGTCAGTAAACAAAGCGAAAGAGGTGTGCAAGGATCGTGACAAATGGAAGTCCGTTGTCTCTGCCTAGCCCTCTGGGAAACAGGCGTGACTCGGCGTGAGTCTATGTATGTATATAGCAGAAGTATTAGACACTGTTCGTATACACATCCTAGGTACTCGCCGACAGAGTGCATGGCCACGAAAACGCCACGCTCACCACCTCCATGGCCTTTAGAGTTGCTGCGCACTACGTCTGATAGTCCGATCCGTATTCGTGAAAACGCGGTCCTAAGTAGTCGTAGAACTATTTGTAGTACGAAACCGCTCTTAGTTTGCATTCGCATCGATGCAATCCCCTTCTGTTTTTCAGAGGAAAGTGTGGCTGCATATCCACTTATTTTGTGTTCACTCGCTGTGATGCAGCTCCACTTTAGTAACTGCAACCTGGGCCGAGGTTCTAACTGGCGCATGGCGTGGGTTTCTTAGCTTATAGTTTCCTAGACGACTTTTGCTTACGTCTCGAGATTGTCAAGGACTTACTTACGCATGAATATCGTTTTATCTTCCACAGCAACGAGATAAAGCGCAATAGGGACAGAATTCTGGAGATAAACTACTTTATAGACAACGAGAGGGAGGAATGGACTGATTTGCAGATGGCGATTACAGATGCGCCCGACCCGGAGGCCGCCAAAATGCTCAGCGATCAGTATTGAGATATACTTGCAATTAAATTAAATTTAATACACATTTATAGTATTAATGATTTCATTGTTAAAAATTAAATAAGCGATAAAGAGATGTGTCTAATTGATATGAGCATTGCTTAAGAGTACCTACATAATATCCCTATGTTGTCGTTCGAATCGCTATGTACTACTATTCTAACGATTCAGGACTGCATTAGCCTAATTATTTAGAAGAGCCCTGGGGCTACATGATCTTCGACGTAGTATGAATTTATCGTTTATTTATTTATAGCTTCTGCCTCTAATTGTGTACATTCGGTTTTTAGGATTCCGTAGCCAAATGACAAAAAAAGGAACCCTTATAGATTCGTCATGTCATTGTATGTCTCTCTGTCCGTCCGTCCGTATGTCACAGCTACTTTTTTTCGGAAACTATAAGAGCTGTACTGTTGAAAATTGGTAAGTAGATGTATTCTGTGAAACGCATTAAGATTTTCATACAAAATTAGAAAAATAACAATAATTTTGGGGGGTCCCCATACATAGAACTGAAACGCAATTTTTTTTTATCGTACCCATACATGTGGGGAGTCTATGGATAGGTCTTCAAAAATAATATTGAGGTTTCTTATATAATTTTTTTCTTGTGGTAATATGAGTGTCCCCCCCCCCCTGTAACTTCAACAATAAGAGAATGATAAAACTAAAAAAAATATATTTAATATTACCATGCAAACTAACAACGAAAATTGGTTTGAACGAGATCTAGCAAGTAGTTTTTTTTAATACGTCATAAACCGCAATTTGCTTTCATTTAATCAACTGAAATACTTGCTGCTACGGAACCCTTCATGTGCAAGTCCGACTCGCACTTGGACGGTTTTTTTATTACAGAGATTCTGTCTTTTTAATTAAAATTACATACACAAATAAATAGAATTTTAATGTCTAGATTTCATTAGTAAGCTTAAAACGTATTTAGAGAATAGTGATATGTCTAACATCACTGCCTCCATTTCCATTTCAGTTATTTACTTTGATTAGTAGATTCTCTGAGACCCCAAGAACTACTGAACCGAGAATATAGTTCTTTCAAACGGGACAGTCTGTCCCGTGCCTGTGATAATACTAGTTAATCAATTAGGTAGGTACTTAACACACTTTACTAAACATACTGTAATTAATTTTACAGAAGCATATTTATCAAGCCTAATCCTGAATCTTCCGGAAGAGAAGATTATATCAGCACTCGTTTGATTCTTTAATAGGGCGCTTCTGAAACTTTTTTAAATATGTACTACTGTCGAATAAGGTTATCCTATGGGAACTAAATTTTATAGTTATCTCTTAAATTTTCAATACAAAGGTACCTTTTTATTTAATTAATAACAAAATAATAACATATCTAATGCTATAAAAGACGACCACACCAGAAGGAGTTACTTAACCTTACCTATATCTTATATTACGCTACAGCCATCTGAGGAAAACAGTTTTCAATGAGTTTAAAAACCAATAATAATAATATAAAATCAATTTATTTTTCCAACAGAAACAAGATTCATATTCTACGTATTCCTAACCTAAAGACGATGTAGTTAGGTCAAGAACACTTCTTGGTATACCTACCAAGAAGTGTTCTTGACCTAATTGTTCATCACTTAACTTATTTTAAACCATTTACTTTTGCTACCTGGTTGTAAGATAATCTTCTAATAGTATCGGAGGTTATCCTCTTATGCCTATACTATCCATAATATAATATAATAGGAAATGAATTAAAAGCTTTTACCAAAGGAATATTGCTAAACATTTGTTTCTCGTCTATGACATAAATTATAGCATTCTTCCCTTCTAAATCCAAAGTGAATTAAAGAATGCATGTAAATTGATTCTCAATCACTTATGTGTAATTCTTAAGTTAATAACCTTCTTCAGAATCATGAACAACTACCGCCCCATTTTTATAGTGCCCAGAATGGGCACTATAAGGATTGGGCGGTAGTTGTTTACCCAATCTATCTCCACATTTATCATTAAACTTAAAGGTCTAAGGAAATGTGCCTGCTGAGAGAGCGATATGTTAGGACTGGAGTGACCGTGAAACATGATACTGGAAATCTGATCATTACCAGTAACGCACCTACCGACGAGTGAAAACAATCAAGATCGGGACACATTAGAATCTTTTCTTTGGAAGCATAGGTAACAATGGAACTATATTGGCATAAGAAAAGTTAATTTGTTCAGTGACTACCAATGTTACCAAATTGCTGTTAAGATGTAGTAGATTTTACAATCATGAATTTACTCCTCGCGGTCTTCTTTTCCTTCAATGTTTGGATATAATCCTTAATTTTTTGTTGCATTTCAGAGGAAGCCATAGTGTTTCCAAAATCTTTGGCATATTGCTTCTTATTAGCTACAAGGTCTGTTAAAAAGGACTCTCTTATAGCTAGTTTCGTGCTAGCATTAACAGTTGTTGGTATATTATCGTACTTTTTTATGAATTTCTTACATTTTGCAATCGCATCTATGTTATCTGTAGCTTTTTCATCAATGAGGCCGATCTGAAAAAGTAAATTAACAAACTATTATAAATTAACTATTAGAAGAATTATCCATCAAAATTCGTTCTTAACCAACAAAAAGTAATGTACCTAAGTAGTTAATGAGAAATTAATTAGTCCACACCTTTAGAGCCTTTTCAACAGGAAACATAGCTGAACTAGTAATGGCATACTCCGTTTGTCTAATACATATAGTTCTTATCATGAGGTCAATAATCCATTTGGCTGGCTGAATGCCTATAATGGTATCGTTTAGTCCTATGGTGGCCGCTCCCTGTACCATTACGCGATAATCACAAGCCATGGTTAAGATACACGCCGCAGCTCCAGTGTATCCCTGAGATGAAATATTAATTAGACGACTTAATTAAACTTTTACAGTGTTTGTAAATATATCAAGATATTTATCATACAACTTATCAAATTAAATATTTTAAAATATAACGGTCTGAGTAAACAGATTTAAGATTGGTAGGAAGATTATAGTGTTAGGGTGAAGATTGCAACTTAACCTCAATACTCATGATTCCCTAATCATGAGTATTGATATATATTATTAGAGATAGAGATTATAACGGAGGCCGTCTTAAAGGAGGCGGAGGCGGATGCATAGGTGACGAATCGCCGCCGTAGATTCGGAGGTTAACGGAGGCGGATGAGAAGGTGAAAGTGGATGAGATTGAAAAAAAAAGTGAATTATGAGTAGGTAATTAATATTGATATTACTTTTTATGACTGTGACTTAAATAAATAATAACAATCACTATTTTATTTTATTTATTTATTTTAATAGGTCATAATAACAATCACTATGTACTAAAACAAAGCAAAACGCGGCCGTATAGGTGAGTCGTCGATGAGTGTCGCTGCGCGTTATGATTATTCTATGATTATGACGTAAATAAAGAGTTAGAAGAAAAGTAAGATCCGTTAACGGATGCGGAACTTCCGCAGTAACGGAGGTGGAGACGAAGTTCCGTTACAACCCTACTCAAACCTCAATGTTTTATTTGCCTTCCACAATGTCAATTAGGTGTTATAATTGTATCTACATGGCATCATTGTGGACCCTGTGTACATTTGCAATTCAACCAATGTAGACACCTTTTTTTTTTTTTTTTTTTTTTAACTTCGGAAAATCCTTACGGATCCTTGCCGCTGGGCAAGCAACAGGGTATGTCGGGCTCCCAGTAGATTACCAGTGTACCGACTAAAACCCCACGGTGTTTCCACAACTACCTTTAGTCTAGGTCACGGGCTTCGCGCAAGCATGCACCGCAGCCTTAACAGGTTTTGACCCATCTGCATGGGCCCCGTCGAACAGAGGGATCAGTCCCTCTTCCAAGCACGAGACGCGCGAAAAACACGAGCGCCACCTTCTCGGGCCTGTTCTGATCAGGCGGCAGACTGCCCTAAGTCTGTCACCCGCAGGTCATACCTCAAGGTGGATGCAGATCCACCACGAATGCTCTCCGACGCCTTCGAGGTCTCCTGGCGCGGGCTGGTCGGAGCTACTAAGCTCTCGCTCCCGTTCCGCCACCTCCTTTGCGACCATCACCTCCTCGCAGAAGGAAGCAACGGCAACCCAACTGGTCTCGCTATCGACCATGGACAATACCATGTCCGGTAGCGAGAGGACCCTCGCACCAAGTGCGGTGACCAAGGCACGACGTTGGACTGCCCATGCTGGGCATTCCAGTAAAGTGTGAAGCGCCGTATCTTCGACGTCACCGCAATGGTGACACTCAGACGTCTGCTCACGGCCTATGAGACGCAGAAACCACCCAAAGCATCCATGTCCTGAGAGGATCTGCGTCAACCGATATGTAAGAGTACCGTGGTGCCTCTCCAGCCACGCTTCCAGTATGGGAACCAATGTAGACACCTAACCCAACCTGATTAAGACATTAGGTTGGGTTCGGTTTCAACGTTGCTTGGCATAGCAAATGTAGAAACCTACGCAACTTAAACCCTAGTCGTTCTTATTTAACGTTCTCACATTGATAGCTGCTGTTGTAATAAGTTTTCCGCCGTATAATTTTGTCACAGTATCAATAATAATTTCGCAGTATATCTCCAATTTCTTTGAGTCTGTATTATGTAGCTCCGTTAAATCTGCGCCCGAAGAGAAAACCTTTGGATTTGCCTGGAAATACATATATAAAAAGAAAAAGTTACTAAAGTACTTTGTGTTCAACCTCAATAAATAATTCTTGGATCTAACTCGAATTATGAAAGAATAATTATGCAACATGTTTCTGCAAATAAATATTTCAAATTCTTTCATTAGTCAACTAATGCTTGCAAAATGTTTGCTATAATTGTATGTTTGTGTGGTTAAATCAAATTCTAAAATACTCGAATGGTTCCGAATTTGGATACTGCGAATAATGCAATGAAATGAAAAGTTGTCAAGGTTGATGATCTCCGAACATAAAACATTATGAGCTGTAATCACAGATCCAGCTGTAATTGCGGGTTTCTGATTATGACTGTTGTGAATAAAATTTATGATAAAGTGAATGAATAATGTATGAATAAAAACTGTACTCACCGAAGTAAAAACCATGCCCTTACATTCATTTCTTGTTACCTCATCAACCATATCATGAATTGAACTTATTAGATCAAGATTTATAGCGTTCACTGGCGGCCTTTGTATCTGCACTGTAGCAATACCTTCATTGTCCACCGTAAATTCAAGTAAACGAGATTTGGAAGATATTGGTCGTAATATTGTGCATGCCCTTGCCATGCTACACGCATGCTACACGCATTAAGTATTTACAAAAGTCAGTACATCCCAGTAGATAATAGTTCAGAAAAAGCCAAGGAATCCATGACACTATTTTATTATTTGATAAGGTTACATTTTGATAAGATAATTTTATTATATTATAGTGAGATTGGCCCACGATAATCACATAGCAGGGCCCTTTGTAGGATTCACCTTGAATACTCTCATATCCTTAAGGCGTCGCCGAAAGGCTCTGGTTCGCATTCGGATTGGTGCCGGAGTAATCGAATCTCAGTTGTGTCAGGATTTTCTCTCGGGGGTGAGGATGTCGCAAATGTATAGCGCGAAAAGAATCGAATAAAAGACCGAACATTGGGGAACTCCTGCTTACGTCAGGCGGGAAGCGGAGAAATCTTTTGTAGCTGAGTAATATACGTTGCGACTGTACACAAAAAGAAATATAAAGGAGACGGATACGTTTTCATACAATATTGGGCCCGGATCTAAAAAGATAAAAGTGCTGTCAATTAATGGGTCTATAAATTATCAGCCAATCACAAAAATATCGGTTTATTCCCATAATCCCCCGCATGTCTGCCCCGGAATGGGGGATATTGGGAATTTTTGTGTCAACATCCCCCGAATTTGGAATCGGGGGAAGTTGGGAAGTACTGTTCCCATATTCCCCCGAATGTGTGCCCCCGAATGGGGGAAAATGGGAATACTTGTGTCATCTTCCCCCGAACTTGAAATCGGAGGAAGATAGGAAGTAAAAGTTGCATTTGTCCCCGAAATATTTTTAACATTTTTTTTTGTGCCACCCGACCCAAGTATTGTTTGAATGAAATAAACATGGTATTTTTACAGGAATTAATAAAACAAGATTTTGATTACCAACTTTTTATAAAACAAATAGTACCGATTTTTTTTTCGTTTAACAATCAGTAATATAAAAATATACAACAAATGCTCTAATATCTATCAGCTAAATAAGATAAATCAACTTATTTACAATAATATACGAAAGCGAATTTAACGTTTTACAAAGTCAGCCGCCATTTTGATTTATCTCTAAATGGCGGGGGAGGCTAAATTTAAAATATAATATAAAAACCAATCATGGCCGGTCGGGGACACTTAAATGTCGCTATGTCTTGCACCGTATCTCAAGTTTAACTCCATAAGCATGGTACATGGCTTGTTACATTTGAAAATAATATATTATTTTACTTTTTGTTTCAAAATTTGTCAATAAATAATAAAATAAATAAAAAAGGTTTTTATTCACGTAGACTTTAAAAAAGCGCTTGTAAATAGTCAGAACATGTTTGTAGTAATATAGTTGTATACATTAGATATTATTTCTAGTAACATAGATATTTAGGTACATCTTGTATGAAAACATTTATAAAATTTATTTTATTACAGAAATGATATTTAGCTAGCTCGTATCAAGTTATTGCCAAGAGATTATGTTTAATTATCTAGTTTAAGTCTAATATTTTTACTACATATTGTCAATGGTTCTGTCTATATTAAAGATATTATTATTATGACGGACCTTGTGTTAATAACGACGGTCGCGCTTTAATGCTACCACCGGATCCAATGCGCCCCAACTGAGAAGACCCAGCGAAACAAACTCAGTGGGTTCATCTACTACCGGTTTCAACACGACCCAGTTGAGACGGTCCGGCGAAACATACTCAAGCGGGCATGAACACGGGATTTGGTCCAATTAGAGTAATTATTTAGTAGGCAAACACAATATATGCTCGATCGGTTGTCTGAATGCTTATTATTTTAGATTATATTTAGGTATACAAAAGAAAAACTTCGAAACAATAACATTATTCATTTTGAGACAGAGTCAATAATTTTAAATTAAGTATATGATAGCAATCATTTACAGATAGTTCACGTTACACAGCAGATCAGTCATGTCTATATGGCTACAAGATCTCCAGCGAGCAATGTGCAGGTAGGAAGTGAGAGCCAGACGTCTTTGTCATCGATGTACTCTTTAGTGGTGTAATAACCCCTAGCCATAAGTACACGTTTAATATGTGTTTTAAAACTTGTGTCAGGCAGATCAGTAATTTGAGTAGGAAGCTTGTTATAAAACCTAATACAATTTCCTAAAAATGATTTATTAGTTTTGCTTACTCTAAAACCTGGCATGGCTAGTTTGTTTTTATTCCTAGTATTTATATTATGCAGTTCACTTTTCTTTTTATAATTATGAATATTTTTTCTAACAAACATTATATTCTGATATATATATATTCCGATGGCACAGTAAGTATATTTATTTCTTTAAACAAATTTCGCAAAGAATCGCGACTGCCTAAACCATAAATGGCTCTGACTGCTCTTTCCTGCAATACAAAAATAGTACCTATGTCAGCCGCCGAACCCCACAGCAGAATGCCATACGACATAATGCTATGAAAGTACGCGAAATACACTAATCTAGCAGTTTGTTCATCTGACAACTGCCCCATTTTCCAGACAGCATAGGAAGCCGAACTTAATTTACCTGCTAACTTTTCAATCTGAGGACCCCATTGCAATTTTGAATCAAGTGTCAATCCTAAAAATACGGTCGATGGGACTAAATCTAATATTTTCGCATTAAGTGCAACTGTTGGTACAATTTGAGTCACATTCGGCAATGAGAACCTGATGCATTTAGTTTTCCTTGCATTTAACAAGAGATTATTTGCCGAAAACCATTCTGATATAAAGCTGAGTGTTTTATTATGCTCAATAAGATCTTTATCCTTTCTATTTACTTTAAATATGAGCGACGTATCATCAGCGAACAAAACTATGTCTGATACTTTCTCTACCAGATAAGGGAGATCATTTATATAAACTAGAAATAAAAATGGGCCCAATATAGATCCCTGGGGCACCCCCATTTTCACAGGATGACGTGCCGAAGTGACACCGCCTATCGAAACCATCTGTTGTCGCCCCGATAAATAGGACATCACAAGATCAAGAGATGTGCCAGATATTCCATAGTACTTCAGTTTAACAACGAGCGTACGATGATCAACGCAATCGAAAGCCTTAGAGAGATCACAGAAAACTCCCAGCGCATCCTGTGATCCCTCCCAAGCCTCCAATATTTACCTAATTAATGTGCAACCTGCATCCTGAGTAGAGCGGCCCCTTGTAAACCCGAACTGCTTGTTATGCAATATCTCATTCACGTTAAAGTGCGACAACATTTGGCTGAGCATCAGCTTTTCAAATATTTTACTTAAAGCTGGCAGTATTGAGATAGGCCTATAATTCGTGGCATTTTTTGAACAACCTGCCTTGAAAATGGGTATTATCTTACTTATTTTCATGAAATCGGGAAAGACACCATCACTTATACAGCCATTGAACATGGCTGCAAGGATTGTAGCAATGTTTAGTATGATTGATTCAATTGCTTTAACAGACAGTCCCCACAAATCTTCTGTGCCTTTCCTTTTAATACTCTTAAAAGCTTTTATAATATCATCACTTGTTACGGATTTAAAACTAAAGTTAGGTACAGTTTGTTTTACGCTTTGATTTAAAAAGAGTTCAGCCACATCTGGTGATGATGCGAGACACTTAGTTATATCCACGGGTATATTTGCAAAAAAAGCAGCTAAAAAATTGGCAATGGTAAGCTTGTCTGAAGCCAGTTCATCACCAATATTCAATACTAATGTTTGATCTCTTGATCTACTTTTACCAGTTTCAGTATTAATTATTTGCCAAGCTGATTTTATTTTATTATCAGATTTTTTAATTTTATTTCTTATATATAAAGATTTAGCTTGAATGCAAACCTTTTTAAAAATTTTTGAATAATTTCTAACATAATTATTAAAATTGACATCAGGGTTATAGGACCTTCTGTCATACAACTCATATAAAAAATCTCTACTCAGTCTAATGCCTTGAGTTGCCCAAGAACTAAATTTTATCTTATTACTGTGTACTTAGGTGTTTCTTTATAAGTAAATTAACACATTTATTTTAATGACAAGCAACATACCTAACCCGTGTAATAGCAAACTTATAAAATACATTGTATGTACTTACATTTCAGTAAATGACATCAATGACACACAGTAAATCGACAATGTCGTAAAAACACAAAATTCACTACCTCACTCAACTAAAAAAAACAGGTAACTGTTGGTTGAATCCTATCCCCACCCCGTCGCGGCACGACACAGGATGTCTCACTCTGGTCTCACTATCTTTCTCGCACATGTTATGGAAAACAACGCACCATCTAGCTAAAATATTAGAAATTTTCAATGGCTTTCTTTCACCACAAGAACGAAGGATATAGCTTTTCCAAAAAAAATCCACGAAAAATAAAATAGAGTGTAACCCGAAATATTAATTGGCCTATCTTGGTCATGTACAGTTTAGAGTTTCGTTCTGGTCCTAACTTTGAACGTGGCCGTTTAGAGGGCAGGAGACCGCCAACAATCTAAGTCAATGGGCCATAAATCTTTCTTGTATATCTATCCCACTAGCACTCGTTACGCTTACGGAGCGCTAAATTATTGAAACGAAATTTTTTTACCAGATCATTTACTGACAAAATGTACTTTCATCTAAACTACAGTTGAAATTTGTAATATAAAATGATTATTATTCATTTGGATTGTTATAAATAAAAATCATGTTAATTTCATCAAAGAATACTTGGGTGGGGTGGCACAAAAAAAAATTGTTAAAAATATTTCGGGGACAAATGCAACTTTTACTTCCTATCTTCCCCCGATTTCAAGTTCGGGGGAAGATGACACAAGCATTCCCATTTTCCCCCATTCGGGGGCACACATTCGGGGGAAGATGGGAACAGTACTTCCCAACTTCCCCCGATTCCAAATTCGGGGGATGTTGACACAAAAATTCCCATTATCCCCCATTCGGGGGCAGACATGCGGGGGATAATGGGAATAAACCAAAAAATCCATGGATTTTTTCAATCTATGAGCAGAGTTATAAAAGATTTAGTACTTAATAGAGAGGTTATGTACCAACCTATTGTAACAGCTGATTTTTAAGGGCGATTGCTATTTAATAGTTATCCGTGTCCAGTATGTTAGCAAACGTACACGTTAAGCAATATCAGAAGTCCGTAGAGAAAATGCAGTTAAACAATAAAAAATACTCAAATCACACACGCACTAAACGATTCGAGAAACGAGGGACCAATCATAGATTAGGATTCAAAATCTGTCACCAGTTACTGTCAGCATAGATTAAAAATATAGTTGCTAATAACTAATAAGTCGTTTTGAACGATAACCGATATTATGATTTCTATTTATTTTGTTGATATTTTATTTTTTACTGTTGACATTATGTCAATGTATTTAATTATTATTATGATTAAATCGGTTATCTGGTGTCTGGTGCAAGAGTTTTTATTACATTGTTTGAACTCATTACCGTTAATCGATTATAGTAATCAACAACCAATATAATTCTTGAATTTAATTTATTTTGAGATTTCTTGTTTTCCAGATTGTAAATTGGGTAATTTTTTTAACAGTTTGAAATTTAAAAATTTAACTCTTTTTTTAAACCATATCTCAACTTATTACAGTCAGACCCAGAAATCCCCGTCTCCTTTGATACAGCAAACAATTTTATTTAGTATGTACACACGGCTACATATCAAGCTATACATTTCTAGTGTAAACTGATCTCGCGTTGTATAGGATTTCCATACAATGCGGGATCAGCTTATACTGGATATATATAGCTTGATGTGTAGCCGTGTGTACCTACCCATTATTGCGCTTTTAATATAAACCGCGATTAAATAACATGACATTAAGTTCCAGACATCTTTAAACTGACTTATATAAAAAAATTTGGTATAGGGATCCAAATTCTATAAAAAGTTATGGATTGTCTCCTAAGAACATTTTCATGTAGCTGCAACGGATAAGGTACTTCTCCTTACTGCCCCGCTGAAAGCTTCCACCCTGTATATATAGATAAGACAAATTTTTTTCGCAGGCATTAGACCACGTTATATATTAGGTCTTTACCTATGAAATTGCCGTTCTGCAGTACTGGCCATTTCAAATCAAAATAATTTTTGTTTGGCTAAGAATTCTAATTTCAAATTAATTTTATTTTAAAAACATGGATTCTTTTTTCCAAAAGTAGTCATTTCTTTATTGATTAGTGTTACATTTTCATCGCATTTCAATCTTTTTCGTCATCATGGATACGTTAAAAATTCGAGTAATTATGGAATATGAGTACCGTCGTGGCAGCAACGCGGCACAAGCGGCACGCAACATCAACGACGTTTACGGAGCTAACACTACAAACCAACGCACCACCTGTTATTGGTTTGCTCGCTTCCGTTCTGGAAATTTCGACCTGAAAAATGAACCTCGCGGTCGTCCAAAGACTTTGGCCGACAATGACGAATTAAAGGCGGTTGTGGAAGCTGATGATACACAATCTACGGCTGAATTAGCAGCAGCTTTCGACGTTAGCGTCAAAACAATATTGGTCCATTTGCGTCAAATTGGCAAGGTAAAAAAGCTTGACAAATGGGTGCCCCACGAACTCAATGATCGCCAGCGCGAAGTACGCGTCGAGACGTGCCTTGCACTGCTCAACAGACACACAAATGAAGGAATTTTGAACCGCATTGTTACCTGCGATGAAAAATGGATTCTGTTTGATAACCGCAAGCGCTCAGCAAGTTGGTTGGATCCTGGTTCAGCACCTAAACAATGCCCTAAACGAAAACTTACCCCTAGAAAAGTGATGGTCACTGTTTGGTGGTCTAGCGCCGGTGTGATTCATCACAGCTTCTTACCAAACGGGGTGAGCATTACTGCAGATGTGTACTGTGAAGAACTGAGCACAATGATGGAGAAGCCGGCGCATCTCCAACCAGCATTGGTCAATCGCTCGTCTCCGCTGCTCCTGCACGACAACGCGCGACCTCATACTGCACAGCAGACGGTCTCCAAGTTGCAAGAACTGGGGTTGGAAGCTCTCCGTCATCCGCCCTACTCACCAGACCTTGCGCCTACAGACTACTACTTTTTCCAGAATTTGGATAACTTCTTGGCGGGAAAAAAATTCAATACCCGAGAGGCAGTACAAAATGCCTTTGAAGAATTTGTTGCCTCCCGTCCAGCTGATTTCTTTAAGAAGGGCATCAATAAACTGCCACTGCGATGGCAAAGATGCATTGATTGCATGGGTGATTACTTCGATTAATACAAATAAAAAAATTCATGAAAAAAATTCGTTTAAATTTTTTCATACAAAACGGCAATTTCATAGGTAAAGACCTATTATACAACGCGTAACGAACTAAGTAATTTAAATAAATTTAGACTTCATAGTGAGTGCGACAGCTGAATGAACTGATGGAAATGATGGTAAGTATTTGCAAATCTCATCTGGGCCGTGTTGAAACCGGTAGTAGAGACACCCGCTGAGTTTGTTTCCCTGGGTCTTCAGATGTGGCGCATTGGATCCGGTGGTAGCATTAAATCGCGACCGTCGTTATAAACACATGGTCCGCCATAATAATATTTAATTCGTACCTTAATATAGACAGACACATTCAGACAATATGTAGTAAAAATAAAGCAAAATATTAGGTCTTTACCTATGAAATTGCCGTTCTGCAGTACTGGCCATTTCAAATCAAAATAATTATTGTTTGGCTAAGAATTCTAATTTCAAATTAATTTTATTTTAAAAACATGGATTCTTTTTTCCAAAAGTAGTCATTTCTTTATTGATTAGTGTTACATTTTCATCGCATTTCAATCTTTTTCGTCATCATGGATACGTTAAAAATTCGAGTAATTATGGAATATGAGTACCGTCGTGGCAGCAACGCGGCACAAGCGGCACGCAACATCAACGACGTTTACGGAGCTAACACTACAAACCAACGCACCACCTGTTATTGGTTTGCTCGCTTCCGTTCTGGAAATTTCGACCTGAAAAATGAACCTCGCGGTCGTCCGAAGACTTTGGTCGACAATGACGAATTAAAGGCGGTTGTGGAAGCTGATGATACACAATCTACGGCTGAATTAGCAGCAGCTTTCGACGTTAGCGTCAAAACAATATTGGTCCATTTGCGTCAAATTGGCAAGGTAAAAAAGCTTGACAAATGGGTGCCCCACGAACTCAATGATCGCCAGCGCGAAGTACGCGTCGAGACGTGCCTTGCACTGCTCAACAGACACACAAATGAAGGAATTTTGAACCGCATTGTTACCTGCGATGAAAAATGGATTCTGTTTGATAACCGCAAGCGCTCAGCAAGTTGGTTGGATCCTGGTTCAGCACCTAAACAATGCCCTAAACGAAAACTTACCCCTAGAAAAGTGATGGTCACTGTTTGGTGGTCTAGCGCCGGTGTGATTCATCACAGCTTCTTACCAAACGGGGTGAGCATTACTGCAGATGTGTACTGTGAAGAACTGAGCACAATGATGGAGAAGCTGGCGCATCTCCAACCAGCATTGGTCAATCGCTCGTCTCCGCTGCTCCTGCACGACAACGCGCGACCTCATACTGCACAGCAGACGGTCTCCAAGTTGCAAGAACTGGGGTTGGAAGCTCTCCGTCATCCGCCCTACTCACCAGACCTTGCGCCTACAGACTACTACTTTTTCCAGAATTTGGATAACTTCTTGGCGGGAAAAAAATTCAATACCCGAGAGGCAGTACAAAATGCCTTTGAAGAATTTGTTGCCTCCCGTCCAGCTGATTTCTTTAAGAAGGGCATCAATAAACTGCCACTGCGATGGCAAAGATGCATTGATTGCATGGGTGATTACTTCGATTAATACAAATAAAAAAATTCATGAAAAAAATTCGTTTAAATTTTTTCATACAAAACGGCAATTTCATAGGTAAAGACCTATTATAACCTTTTTCAGGATGATGAGAACATCCGAGTTCCCACATTTTTATGGTATGGTATGGTTTTTAAATTTTGAGGAGATTATGTGTTAATAAAAAACAGCTTTTATGACGTATAATTATAATATTTATTATATAATATTCTGTATAGTTTATTTCATATTTTATTTTATACCACGGTAACCACCAGTTAATGCTATTTACATTAGTTTTTACTACTTCTTATTTACCAGTCTGCAGTTATTCGTAAACATACATTGTTTTGTACACACCGCTACAAATCAAGCTATACATTTCCAATATCAGCTGACCTCTCATTGTAAAGAAATCCTATACAAGGCGAGATGAGCTTATACTGGAAATGTACCTAAGACATTATACAAGATGTAACATAAATAGTGGACATAACTGAAGAACCTAAACAAAGCGTAACAAGTCCTATATACAAACGACGAGTCGCGCGGGGCAAACTGGTTATTGCACCAGCAAATATTTTTTACGGCGAACGAACTACGGCCTACCTGATTCCACGGCTAATTAATGAATTACCTACCTCCGTTGTCGACAATATTAATATGAACAATGTAAAGATTAGATTAAAACAATATTTTAAGTCACTGTAGGTATTAAAATGTATACGAACCTAATCTGTATGTAGCTTATTAAGTGTATTTTCTTTATTAGTTTAGTAAATTGTAAAGCATAGTGTTCTCGTAAAATTAGGTATTTGTTTGTACTTATTATATAGATTGATATTAGGTTGACCCATATTGGGAAGTGTCACGTTCAAACCCAAGAGGTTTAAGTGACACTATAGGTATTTAAATATTCTGAATTGTAATAAGTTTTTTTTATTGTAAATTTAAAAAAAACATTCCCAGGTGCCAAGAGAAGTCCACGGCCTAACCTAACCTAGGTTTAGTCAGTGCGAGTGTGACATACCCACCCGCAGACACTTTATACACGTGGCATGCGTAGACATTCCCCATGCCTAATAAAATGCTCAAAAAAGAATATTATATCCCTCTAAAAGCTATGAAAATAATCGCCGCCCCGTTTTAAATGCGTCACATAGCGAAGCGGCGATATTCTTTTATTGTATTTCACAAATTAGTTTTGATTAATTCGTTCAGTTACGATACACCATGTATACGTCCTATAACAAACTCAGTAATCTGTAATACATATAATAAACAAAATTCTTTACAGTAATTCCGTGAGAACAACGACAATATTACACGGATCCAAAAACTATGTTAAACATTATATGTGGCTGACAACTTGCCGTGTGGCTGACCGCATACGATTTCGCAACCCCATCTGATCCCATGGGGGGCGTAGAAGTCATCCCGAAGGGGAATATCTACCAGAGAACGGGCAGCAGCGTCTCTGTGTACTATGAGCATCATACTAAGATCGTCTTCTGTCAAGCATGGCGTTTATGGTATATCCCTCGAAATGATGAACACAACTCCATTGTGGAAAGCTTTTGGAGAGGCCTATAAAAATTAAAATATTTTGTGACATGTTTACAGTTTGAGTATTGTAATTTCACTATCATAATATCAGCCGAAAGACGTCCACTGCTGGACAAAGGCCTCCCAAAGATCTCCACAATTGGCGGTCCCGCGGTACCCGCACCCAGCCAGCCATAATGCTTAGTGTTCGTATACTATGAGAAAGCCTTCCACTCTATCGAGACCTATGTCTAGAAGTTGGTGTTTGTATAAAAATGCCACTTTGCTCTATTGTATTTCATACTGTTATTCTTAAACCGTCATTGGACACCTTAATCGGTCATTGCGTATGTTTATAATTCATTGTTTTTAACTCTTATAACAACATCACCATATCAGCCGAAATACGCCCACACCTGGACAGGGCCTAACCCAAAGATCTCCACAATTGCCCGTCTTGCATTACCTGCATCCAGCGGCATCCAGATCGTTGGTCCATCTTGTAAGGGCCTGCCCACGTTGCATCCTCGAGAACCTTTCTTCCCCAGCGGCCGTCGGTTCTACGAGCTATGTGCCCTGCCCACTGCCACTTCAGCTTGGCAATTCTTCGGGCTATGTTGGTCTTCTGCATTTTTGATTCGATCTAGCAGGGAATCTCCAAGCATAGCCCTCTCAATTAATCCTTGAGTGACCTTGACGCGTCTGATAAGGCCCATAGTGAGCAACCACATCTCTGTTCCATAAGTCATCACTGGCAACACACTGGTCGACTTTCGACTTGAGCCACTGCGGTATTTGGGCCGACATGTTACGTAGCTTCCCGAACGTTGCCTAGCCGAGTGGGATTCTACGATTGACCTCCTTCTCGAAGTTGGACCTACCTAGTTGGATGGTCTGTCCTAGGTAAATATAGTTCTCTACAACTTCGAGTGCAGTCTCCAATCTTAACTTAGGTGGATACAACATCGATGTTCGACATGATTTTCGTCTTATTCATGTTCATTTTAAGACCACTTGTTGAGAGACTGCTGAGGTCATCGAGCATTATACCAAGGTCTCAGCCATGACTTCTATATCGTCGGCAAATCGAAGGTGGGTGATGTACTCGCCAATGACATTGATGCCAAAGTCGTTCCAAAAGCAACAGAATATTATAACAACATAATAAGGTATAATATTAACATGGGCTGTTAATATTATACCATTGTACCACAACATAACACCAACTAACTACAACTTTTAATGTTGTTTATTTCCTTGTGATTCTTAACTTTATGATCCGATATTAACATAAATATAAATAATATATCAAATAAAAATAAATCACAAACACAACAAATTCCAATATCTTAAACCATGTCAGGTTACACGTTGTATAAAATGATCTTAAATTTTTTGACAAAAACATTTATAAAGCATCTTCTACACGGTTGCAAACCAACGTCCCAACAGAGCTCACCATCCATCTAGACTGCAGTTGTGCAGTCTAGAAGGTCACCCTGGCGGTTGCCATCCATCTAGACTGCACAACTGCAGTCTAGATGGATGGCAACCACAACTGCAGATGAGACCTCTGTTGGGACGTTGGTTTGCAACAGTGTAGAAGATGCTTAAATAACTTATAATCTATGATAGTAAGTTTTATTTGGCTGCCTTCGCTTTCATCATTTGTATGTACATTTCTAGACCCTGTTGTATTTTAGGGTTCTGTAAGAAGGCAAGGAATTCTTTAAGGTCGGTTTGGCGATTCTTCTGCATCCACTGGAGGGGAACTTCTCTGAACTTCTGCTTCGTGATGGCTCTCGCCATCGGCGGGATTTTGTCAAATTTCTTTATGAATTGTTTGCATTTGGCAACTGCGTCAGCTTTATCTGATGCCGCCGTGTCGACGAGTCCAACCTGAAAAAATATACAGGTTATATGTCTCTCTACAGCATCATATTTTTCAAATGATAAAACCAATTTTAATGGGAGGTTAAACGAATTTGCTTTTAGTTATGCCTCATTATAATGAGTTTAGCAGTTAAAAAGTTACAGCTGAATACAGCTTTTTGATGGAGTCAAGTATGTTTATTGTGGTTAGTCTAGTAACTTATTTAACTAATATATTCCCGAGCTTATATGCTTACACAATTTTTTTAAATATTCAAAGTTTGACCAATTTTGTATGATTTTGAAGAATCTGCCAACTGAAATATGGATAATCCTAACCCAGACTCAGGAAAAACCGACATGTTTATGCACACAAATATCTGTCCTGGGTGGGAATCGAACCCACGACCTGTGGCGTAAAAAGTAAGCATTTACCAATCAAGCTAACAGGCCCGTCAAAATATCTAGAAACAATATTTATATTTGTAAATATTTGGGGAAAAAGTCTTTTCGCATTATAGTATGTATGAACTTGTCATAAAAACTCTTTGACTATACTATTTGTATCTGGCTGGTTTTGGTATCATTGAAAGTTTAAATTTTAAAGAACATTATTCCAGATTAAAATTAGGAAAATGTGTGATATTCATTTGTTTTTCGTAATGTCAAGATGAGAGAATCTAATGAAGAAATTCGAGATATTTTAGAATTTTAATACAAAAAAGGTAAAAATGCAACGCCAGCCGCCAAAAAAAAATTGCGATATTCATGGACCTAGTGCAGTATCTGTGAGAGTAGCACAAATTTGGTTTAAGCGTTTTCAATCCGGAAATTTTGATGTCAAAAATGCACGTCGCTCTGGTCGCCCTATTACGGATAAAATGGAAGCCATTTTTGAAAAAGTGGATCAAGATCGGCGTATCAGTTGTTACGACCTAGCTGAAGAACTGGTAATTGACCACAAAACAGTTTTGGCGCATTTCGAAAAAACTGGATACAGAAAAAAGCTCGATATTTGGGTACCTCACGAGCTCACTGAAAGAAACCTAATTAACCGTGTACTCATTTGTCATTCTTTATTACGATGTAATGAAACCGAACCATTATTGAGGAAGTTGTTAACTGGTGATGAAAAATGGATCACGTACGGCAAGAACGTGCGAAAAAGGTCGTTGTCAAAGGCCGGTCAGGCTTCAGAAATTGTGGCGAAACCCGGGTTAACTGGCAACAAGGTGATGCTGTGTGTGTGGTGGGATTGGAAGGGTATTATTCATTATGAGCTGTTACCACCAGGCAGGACCATCGATTCTGAACTCTACTGCAAACAACTGATGAGATTAAAGCAAGAAGTTGAGTGAAAGCGGCCGGAATTAATCAACAAAAGGGGTTTGGTTTTTCATCATGATAACGCTAGACATCACACATATTCAGCCACTCAGCAAAAATTAAGAGAGTTTGGCTGGGAGGTGTTAATGCATCCGCCGTATAGTCCTGACCTTGCACTTTCAGATTTCCACCTGTTTCAGACTCTTCAGAATTCTTTAGGCAGTGTCAAGTTAACATCACAAGAGGACTGCCAAAACCACTTGGTATTTTGATCAGAAGTCCCAAATATTTTATAGCAATGGGATCCTACGAGATGGCATAAAGTTATCGAACAAAATGGTACCTACCTACATACTTTAGTTAAATGTTAATAAACGATATTAATAAATGTTTTGAATTTTCTTTCCCCAACCTATTATCTGCTGCACGTGTGGTGCAGCGGCTAAGACAGTCCCCTTGCCGCTTCGTGTCGCGGGTTCGAGTCCCGCGTTGGAGAACTATTTGTGTGACCTCTAAATAAATAATAAAATACCCATAATAAAATAGTTGTTCTGAGTCTGGATGTAATTTGTTATTCTATTATATTATTGTAAAGTACCCCGCGACACAGGGATTAGATTCTCTAGTGCGGGCGTTATCTTTTAAAATAAAGAAAAAAGAAAAGAAGAATCTACCTTTAACGCCTCTTCAACGGAGAACATTCTAGCAGTGGTGAGTGCGAACTCCGCCTCCCTGTCAGAGATGGTGTTGCGGAAGGTGTACATAAACCAGTTGGGCGCCACTATCCCGAGAGCTGTCTCGTTCAGGCCGATGGTGTACTTGCCGCTCACCATCGCGCGGTACTCGCACGACGTGGCTAGGAGACACCCGCCGGCTGGAGCGTGGCCCTGGATATTAAAAAAAAGATGATAATAAGCCAATCCATACAAATTTAAAGTGTAAATCCAAACTAAAAAAAAACGGCTAAGGCGAGTCGGAATGGCCCACGAAGGGTTCCGTAACATTATATAAGTTATATATTTATTTTATACTGAATTCATACCTTAATATAGACAGAACCATTCGACAGTATGTGGTAAAATGTAAATTTCAAAATTAAACCTAAACATAATCTCCTTGACAATAACTTAATAAAAGCTAGCTAAATATCACTACTATTATAAAATAAATTGTATAAATGTTTTAACAATCCGTGTACCTAAATATATATAATAAGTAACTAGAAATAATAACTGTATTACTACAAACATGTACTGACTATTTACAAGCGCTTTTTTAAAGTCTACGTGAATAAAACCTATTTTATTTATTCTATTTTTTTGTATTTGTTGTTATAGCAACAGAAAAACGTCATCTGTGAAAATTTACGATTACGTGCTCACGGTTCATGAGATACAGCCTGGTGACAGACAGACAATAAGACAGCGGAGACTTAGTAATAGGCTCCCATTTTACCCTTTGGGTACGGAACCCTAAAAGTTGAGAAATCATGAAGAAGAAGTTGACATTCTTACACTAGGAATCTAGACTGTAAAGAATGCATAGAATAATAGTACAGACGCTAGCATATCAAGCTACCCCAATATGTCAAATTTCCCCAATTCAAATTGAACCTTATGCTTGTGTGATAAAGTTGAAAATCTATAAAAGAAAAACACAAATTTACACGGAGGTATATTAGATGTTTAAATATCAAATTGCCGTTTTAACATAGTGATAACTTTGAATTAAAATAACAACTAAACGTGTATGGTACAGTATGGTGTGACTTTCCAAAGTTATATCACACGATAATACAATACAATACTCTTTTTTGTGCACCAAATGAATTACGAAAATAGAACTAAAATAGTAGCATAATAATGTACAAAGGGCGCTAGCTGCGATCTCTTACAGACAACCTTAGGATGGACGGATATGTATGAAATGAAAACGGGTAAAAGGTGTAACAAGTTCAGTAAAAGGAGAAAGATTAAAAGAAACAGAAAAGGTAGGTATCAAATACTAAGTAGGAGTAGACCTACACTTTGTAGGTAAATATATAATTATCTAAAATACTATGTACTTATACATAATTTATATCTAATGCATGTAATATATACCAGCGAAGTAAAGCAAACAAAGCCAATGGATGGCACTTACATATTCCGTTTTAGAAACAGAACTCGTAACGCGAATTTTGTAGAGCGCCCACCGTACAGATTGGCAGAGGTGCAAGAATTATGACATTTATGGTTACCCAGTTTTGGTTTGCTAAGGGTATAAATTGTTGCTATTAGCGATAGGGATGCCAAAATTTATTTGTTTCCATTGTTTTTATTTCCTATTGTTTTTGCAATAAAGTGTATTTACTTTGTTTAGAATTTAATTAAACACTACCGTATACGCGCAAGATGGTAATTGTATGCAGAAAAAGTTGGTCGTTCGTCTTCCTATGAGTTTAATGGATTATTTATTGCATTAATCTATTGTATCTAGGCAATTATAAATAATTGACTTGACACAATAGACAAATGGTTTGATTCTATATATAACGACATTAATAGCTCATAATACCTTACTTGAATGGTTTTTAAAACATGGCGTCATGTATTACTTATGTAACTTCAAATATGTTATGGAGTGTGGTGTTGCCACCCCTCCGGGTTTCCCCTATTGTTTGTACAGACGCCAGCACATCAGGCTACCCCAATCTGTCAAATTTCCCCAATTGAAAGGAAAACTTATAATTATGTGATAAAGTTGTAAATCTATAAAAGAAATTAGACAGATTGGGGTAGCTGGATGTGCTGGATCTCCATGATCTGATTGTGATTTGACCTAGTTTAGAGGGTGTCTGGAGAGAGTTTCACTTGTGGTTCGGGTTTAAAATTTTTAAAGTCTAGGGCCACATCGCGCGCCTCGGTGTGGACACTGGCACTGGCAGTGAGTCGTAGGACGATTATGACCGTAGACATGTCCGGATTCTGGACTCCAAAATTCGGGGCTTTCACGCGTCTTGTCCTGGTTGCACAAATTTTAGTGATGGCAACCCTAGTGCAATGTGTGGTGTGATTTGATTTACATTCGGTCCTGGACAGCATGAAAGTTAGATTTGATGATATCAATAGTACTAATGTTTTAGTTTAGTTCGATAGTAATATAAAAATATATTACAAGACGCTCAATGAATAGTGAGGAAACGATTCGGGCTGTTAAACTTGAAAAGGTAAATATTAGCGGAAAAGCTGGATTATGTGTAAGATACCAAAATTATAGTAACTTAATTAATTGTATCATGTTTTTTTAAAAGTACGAGTCGATCGTCTTAAGTTACTACTTTTAAACCAATAATTGAAATTAAGTAGTCAATTTCTAGAGATTCTTTCATAAGAGTTTTTAATTTTTTATGAATACTTTGTCATAGAAATAACAATTTAAATTGATTAATAAATTTTTCGAGATTCTTTTGTTTTCAGCATTTTTATAGACGGCATTGTCGTTATTTTCTAAGATAAACATTTCTTGAATCTTTAATTAAGTTATTGAGATAAAGTCAAATTTAACATATTATTTTTGAACAGGTGAACCAATTGGGTTGTTATTAGCCCATTAAAAATTGTATGCGTGAAAAGGAACAGAATTATATTTCATAGTATTATTTTGTGACAATTTCGAAGTAAATAGATGCTTCAATGTGTATTATCTACTACAATAAATGTTACTTAAATCAACATACATTGATTGCAGCAGCACTGACAAAGCTGGATCCGAAGAGTTTAATCCAGAGATCTTGAAGACTAGTCCAGAATTCCTCAGCCCTTTTCATATCAGGTTTGTACATCTCCATGATGTCCAAACCTGCTGAGAACACTGTAGGAGATGACTGTAAATAAAAACAAAACATTATACACAATTATAATAATTAATCATGGTCATATATTTTAATTTAATCAGTTTTTGAATCTTCACTTTTTCCCTGTATGACGTGGGAGCTACTTCGAAACAATGGCAAAAAAAAGCAGTAGGTAAGAATCCTTTTTTGGAGTATCCTGAGAATCTCAACATCTTATTACAATTATTTAAATGCATTGATTAAACCTACTTATTTCCAAGCGATTTTATGATTAACATAGATGGAAACTTTGTAATATATATCTTGCTACACAATTGGTTAGGATTTTGTTAAACTAGTTGTCCCCGCGAACTTTGTACCGACAATTTTTTGCCGTCAATACTGTCTAAAGTTTAAGATTTTAATAATAATTTAAATGCATTGTAATGTACAGACGCCAGCACATCCAGCT
Organism: Pseudoips prasinana; assembly: GCA_951640165.1. NCBI lineage: Eukaryota > Metazoa > Arthropoda > Insecta > Lepidoptera > Nolidae > Pseudoips > Pseudoips prasinana. The sequence continues at coordinate 24,552,911 of OX621246.1, forward strand.
ACTCCAATCTGTCAAATTTCTTTTATAGATTTTCACCTTTATCACATAAGCATAAGGTTCACTTTTAATTGGGGAAATATGACAGATTGGGGTAGCTTGATGTGCTGGCACAGACGCCAGCGCATCAAGTGAAAGTGAACCTTATGCTTATGTGATGGATAAAGTTGAAAATATATAAAAGATTTTACAGATATATAAGATTTTAAGAGAGGTAGGGCATAGCGTTCATTCGCTCAAAAAGCAGCCCAATTGGGGAAGTACCTCCACCTTACAGTAGACATTCCTTAATAATTACATTAATAATTTTAATGTTGTGTTTCCGAGTGTGAGTAAGGTCGCCCGAGCTCATTGGGGTAGGGGGAAGGGTCAGCAACACTGGTTTGCAGACTTTTAAAGGCCGGCAACGCACCCGCGACTCCTTTGGTGTTGCGAGTGTCTATGGGCGGCGGTGATCACTTACCATCAGGTGACCCACTTGCTAATTTGTCGCCCGCTGATGTAAAAAAAAATAAAAAAGATTGGGGTAGCTGGATATGCTGGCGTCTGTACAACATTTTTCGGTTTTCCTTCCGGCTCGAAGGACCGGTGGTTTCGTTGGAGATAAATGAAATGATTTGGACTGTATATTACAAGTATACCTATTAAATATTCCAGAAACGTTACATAAAAGAAATAATAAGATGTAGGTATGGTCACCGAACGTGTCTACGATTGCCGGTGGTCCTTCGACGAAAAATCCATTGAAGAAAACAAGTATATCGCCGCACTTATAGAAGCGTTGAAGAACGTGTACGGACTTTCACCTCCAAGTGTCATTGCGCAACCAATGAACAACGATAGTCCAAGAAACAAATAGCCAAAAAAAACAACGTCCCTCAGTCTACTGTCTCTTTTCTCTTGTCAATAAGCAAACACGAACGAAAGATTTATCCATTTGATGCAGTCGTTTCTTTCGAAGTTATGAGTATACAAACATTTCGGTGATTAATTTTTATTTATCATCATCATCAAAGACGTCCAGCACTGGACGTCTTTCAGCTGATATGATATCAGCTGAAAGACGTCCAGTGCTGGACAAAGGCCTCCCCCAAGGATCTCCACAATAGCCGGTCCTGCGCTGACCGCATCCAACGGCTTCCCGCGACCTTTACAAAATCGTCAGTCCACCTTATATGGGGCTTGCCCACGCTGCGTCTTCCGGTTCGTGGTCGCCACTCGAGAACCTTTCTGCCCCATCGGCCGTCGGTTCTACGATTTATTAATATGTAAGTAGATTTGTTAACAGTTTTTCGATGTCAACAATAACATTTTTAAACAGCAGTATGGCAGCACCTTTAGTGGCTTGATATATTATAAGCAACATTTTATTACAATCTATTAGGGGAACAGCGGGGGTTTCCGTACACCTAAGGTTGATGACTAATCATATAAAAACTAAAACCATTATTGGTTATTTCTACGTATTATTAAATTGGAAATATGGTTAGGTAATCATATTTGGAAAATGAAACAAATCAGTTAACTACACGTGTTTTATTTTCCTTTTTTTATAAAATATTGATAGTACGGAATCATCCCCAAACGCCGGATGATTCCGTACAGTCTATACGGAATCATCCAAAGGCCGTTGTAGAAACCGCAAACATAGCCTTCTGGTGCGTCTTTATCGCTTCATAGTGCATAAACTCAGTACCCACACAGTATGCAGCGATACCAGAACTGAATTCGCCACAGATGATGCAAAGCTCGTTCGTAACTCCCGTCTCTCCTTCTGTATAAAAGCCATAATCGTCCTCATCACTTCCGCCGAACATCAAACACTCGTCTTCAGAACTGAAGCTGTTTAGAATTTTAATCCGATGTGATGGTTTTCCTCTTGTTTTGTGGTTCACTTGTTTAGAAGCTATATTTAGGTAATACCGTACATAAGACTGACCCGAGCTCACCATTTTGAATTTGTTGTTAATAAAAATAAAAACAATACAGGATATTGATAAAATATTACAGTTCATATAACCGTTGGACAATATTGTCCAAGTTAGGATATATATTCCTAACAATTAACAATTAAAAAATGTTACTTACAGTGTAAAGCACCAAGAACACTCCTTATAATTAATTGGCGCAAAAACGTGACGCATGACTTTCCTACAAATCCAGGTGGTAGAATAGCGTGTGGCGATCGCGGTACGAATAGATACATGTTAACTACGAATTAGACAGGATAGACATATTCTCATCGTTTCTTTTTCGAAATATCCAATGTACGGTATTACGGTATTATCCAATCTGTATACAAAAATTGTACGATTACGCAAAAAATTTATACAAATAAGAGACAACAGTGCAAGTGGATTAGCAAAAGATTGATGGAAATGTGTAACAGACAAAAGGAATTGTTAGATATTTATCTTAAAAATACTAATAACGCCAAAAATGAACTTATATACAAAAAGTATAGAAATAGGACTAATAGATTAATAAATAAAGCTAGAAATAATGATATAAAAAAAGAGATATGTGATGTTTTTAAAAATAAGAAAAAAATGTGGGGCATAATTAATAGATTGACGGGTAGATTGGTAAAGGCTATAGACGAAATTCTTTTGAATACTTTCAAAATGAAAGCTGACAGATTATCTCAAAAGTTTGCTAATGATTTTGATTCTAATGTGAAAAACATATTATGTACATGTAACGTACCATTGCTGGATGAAAAATCATATATAAACACCCCAGAAAGTACACTTAAAATAAATAAAATAAACAATCAAACAGTTTTTAATATCTTAAGACATATCGATGAAAAAAAAAGCCCGGGATGTGATAATATTCGAGCCAAAGATATTAAACATATAGCTAATGACATTACTCCAGTTTTAACTCATCTTATTAACGCTTGCATCACCACATCAACCTACTCGGATGCACTAAAAGTCGGTTTAGTAAGGCCAATTCATAAAAAGGGTAGTTATTTAGATACCAACAACTACCGGCCTATCACAATACTATCTTGCTTAGATAAAATTGTAGAAAAATACTATGGACGGACTATATGTGACTTTTTAGTTAGTAACAGCGTCATACATAAAAAACAGTTTGGATTTCAAAGAGAAAAAAGTACTTCGCAATTATTGTTACAATTTACTGATGAGATAAACGATTACTTAAATAACAAAAACAATGTAATAGTAGTAATGATAGACTTCAGCAAAGCATTTGACACCTTAAATTACGAAACCTTGTTTAAGAAGCTCCAGCAGAATGGCATTCAGGGCCCGGTGCTGGAATGGTTTAAAAACTACCATACTAACAGATACAATATGGTTAGCATAAACAGTGAGCACAGTCACCGAATACCAACCCTATACGGTACGGCACAAGGCTCAATTTTGGGTCCAACTGAATACTTATTATATGTGAACGATATGAGCAATATATTTCAGCACTGCTCCGTCTACCAGTTTGCTGACGACACGTGTCTTATCGCTGCTAATAAATATGTAGGAATTGCACAAAATATGTTACAAACAGACTTTAACCAGTTATGCAAATGGCCACATGATGTTGGGTTATCTATAAACTACCAAAAAACAAAAGTAATGCATATACACTCGCCTTATTTAAAGTATAATAGTCAACCACCAAAAGTCATTGCCCATGAACATAACTGTATGCACTTACCAAATAACGTAACATGTGCTTGTGAACCACTGGAAATTGCACATTGTCACACCTACCTAGGCTTAAAAATAGATAATAAATTTAACTGGGCTAATCATATAGATTATATTTGTAGTAAGCTCAGATCACGATCATCAGATGCGGTGTGGTGACGGCGACAAATATCAGAATCAGAATATCATCACCCCATCTCATCCCGTGGGGGGCGTAGAAGTCGACCCGAGGGAATATCTACCTGAGGAAGGGCAGCAGCTTCCTTCTGATTACTATGACTATCTTACTGCGATCGCCAACCCGCCTGCCAAGCGTGGCGATTATGGCATATCCCTCAAGACGATTCTTGAGGGAGGCTTGTCCAGCAGTGGACTTATTTAGCTGTAATGATGAAGCTCAGATCAATACTAGCTAAACCAACAATTTTAAAACACAAATTACCATATAATACACTAAGACTTCTATATCTCGCCCTGGCAGATTCGATAATCAGTTATGGAATTTCCAGTTATGGTAGAACTTACAAAACCTACCTAGATAACATATATAGGTTACAGTTAAGACTATTAAAAACTATAATTCCTTTAAGAATCAAATATAACTATAAAAACAACTATGACAACCTTTTTAAATACTGTAAAGTTTTATCAATTTACGACAAAGTAAAGGTGTCAATTGTATCTGAATACAAAGAAAAAATGGAATTACTTAAATATAATAGACCTAGTAACCTACGTCAGCTGCCTAATTTACCTACATATAAAATTCCTAAGTATAACAATGTATACGGAAAGAGACACTGGAGGTGTATCCTTCCCTCTATTATAAACAACTTACCAAAATACATAATAGATAAAATTATAAAATGCAAAAACGCGAAGAAAACGCATTCATTAGTAAAATATTATTACTTAGTACAAAGTGGGAACGACACACCTTCAGATGTTCAAAGCTCGAACGTTTCTATTCGCTAGCTACGCCTTGGCCAATTGAGACGCAAGTGTAACTGAATAGGCGCACATAATCTTTTTATTGTTATAGATTAAGCGCCTTTTTATTATAACAAAAATTTTGTATAATTTAATTTAAAATAAACAGTTCCAAATTTTTTTTTTTTTTTTTTTACCCGCTGTACGGGATGATCCGCCGTTCCCCTATTGATACTTAATATTCAAATTCACTTATTGTATTTTTGCTGTTAGATGTATTATGTTGTCTCATAGATAAACGTCAATTTATTTCGTAAACAAATAACAGTAGGTATAAGTAACTTATTGAGAAGATCAAATCACAGCTGAGGTCAGCCTGATGAAAACTTAAATAATATAAATAACTAGCTGTGCCGAGCTGTTTTACCCGCATTAAACTATAAATTACAGCCTATGTGTTATTCGGATAAATAAGTAAACATTAGAAGGATAGGATAAATTTAAACAATATGTATTCTTATAGCTAGCTTGTGCAAAGCAAAATAGTTAAAATATTATACGAAAATAAATCATCATCATATCAGCCGAAAGATGTCCACTATTGGACAAAGGCCTCCGTCAAAGCGTCTGCACAATTGTTTTATGTAAATAAAGACTTCCCTTTGGCTACTGGGACACCTCTTATTGAGGTGCCTCAATGGGTGAGTGCATTTAATGAAGAATCAAAGTCCAAGTTCATCAGCTATTAGGTACATGGTTGAACCTGGGAATAGGAATAATAAAAATATACACATATTTATGTTGGCCGTGTTACATAAGACCTTTTTCTATTCAATTTATTTGTTTGATCATATCGTCATTGGCGAATTTCTCCTAGGTATAGATACACAAACTAAAAAGTCGGTCTACATCTAACATACAATTTAGTATAATTAAAGATAATGCTTAAATAAATCATTACACAAACATTACATTTGACAGATAGGTATGTGATTTCATCCTTTCTGTACTCTGTAATTATTTCTTGAATTATAAAATCTGAAATTAAATGTCTAATAATACAATTTATGTTAATTATGTCTAACCACATAATTAACATAAATTTAAATATAATGAATATAATTTATTTAGGTAGGTACCTATATGAATCAGAAGGCAATTGACTAAGGAGTAATATTCAATTAATTCCATAGATAATACTTCAATTTATGTACATAAGTAACAGGGTCAATCAACTTTTAAGTGTACATCAATGATAAATTTTATTCTTTTAACTTTATTTTTCAATTCTTGTTTTTTAACATATTTGCTTTAGACAATTATTTATATTTTAAGAATTCACATAGAGCAGAACGATATATTAAATAAAATAGTAAATTTGACTCCGAAATCAACATGGCTCTAGTAAGATAGTCCCTTGGACAACTTAAATTAATAGGCTTCTGAACCATTTAAAATTCAGTCAAATTGTAAACCGTCACTTTATTCTCACTTAATATAGGATGGATTTCAATTTATCTTCCATAAATAAATGACGCGACTTTTAATTTATAAGTTATTCCCAATAATATTGTCTCCTGGACAACGACGAACTTTAAATGTAACGAAATTTTCATTTAACTTGTTAAATAATAATTAATCCGTGATATTTAACAGTTTATGAATTCACTTTTATTTGTTACATTCATATACGATAATTTTGTAAACCTTACCGTTTTTTTTAAGTAATTATGACGATAATGTTTCTTTAGGAGACAGGGACAAAATGGTTGTCCAGTGGACATATACGGTTGTCCAGTGGACATATACGGTTGTCCGTAGGACATACTCAATCAATCAATCAATCAAACTCGGAAGTCTAAAGGAAATAATAGGATTCAAATCTCCTGTATTTATTCTTTTTATGTAAAAAAATAACAACAATATGACAATAATTATCAGTTTTATTATATTTTTTACGAAAAAATCAACATTACAATAAACTAATCAATAATGAACAGATCTACATATAAACGTGAAAACTCTTACTAATGAACTTAAAACATTAACAGCCTCTTTAATCAACTTAAATACTGTTTTGACTTGTACTTTGCTGTCTCAATAAATGACTAATACATCTGTGTATCACATAAGGGTTCAGCGAGATACAAAACTTAAAATATAATCTACAAAACAAAATGTCTTAACCATAGCAGAGATCCATAGGTATCACAGGTAGCAGTGATCCTCTAAACTACATAAACTATTTTCTAAAAACATTAATATCACATGAAAACTTATAATAATCAGTGCTTCTTTTGTGTTCAATTTCCGGGGTTGGAAGTTTTTCAATTATATCTATGAATGCTACATAGGATTTATCTTTCTCATTTAATACAAATATTTTTCCATTTTTCACACATTTTAGGAATGTAACTCTGATTTCACCGTCTTCATCGATATCGGTTTCGGCAATGCACGGATATGTATCGTATGATTTACCTTTGGTGCTGTAAACTTTGACTAGCAAAAAGTCACCTACACCAGGCAATAAATTGTTTTGTCCTGATGTGGATGGCTGTGGTTCCTCTGTAATGTCATTTTCAATGTCAGAGCTATCAGACGATCCGTATACACTCTTGTATATGCTCTTGCGTAAACCTTCGTGTAGTTCAGCTAATGTAATGGCGTCTTTATTCGAGGACAGCAAATTACTCAAAGGTACGTCGTCAACATCGCTGAATGTGTCGTTGCAAATATTTACCAGTGGTGCTAAAATGGGACTCAATGGCATATCTGGAGGTGCGTCTTCGTCAGGGTCAACAGGTGTTGGAGTGTTCCTTGCAGCTGGTATCGGCGAGTATAGCTTAGGACGCAAGCATTCGCATAATCCTCTAGAACAGAAGCAACTCAAATGTCTGGACATTAGTTGGCCGTGGTTCTTTGAAAATATTTGGTGCACTTCTTTTGTTGGTACAAAAGAAGCAAAGGCAAAAGATTCTTTGGTATGTCCTTCTGAATCGCGTCGATCTCTTCTTTTGTTATATAAAATAATTGAATTTTACTCGACTCTTTGAGAACTTGATAAAATTGAAGAGCATCAGTGACGTCCGTTCCTGTTGCCACTTTGTTATCAGCTGCTCTTTTTAAGTATCCCCCAATTCCGTCTGCAGAGCCTTTGCCATGCCCGGCTTCAAAGAATGACCAGCTAAAAGCTTTGAAGCCGTAACTAAATGTTTTCGTGCAGGCCAAATAAAAATTGGTTTTTTGACGATATTGCGAAAATGGGCCATCAGAGAAATAATGAATAGTGTCAATTCCAGGGTAATTTTCAATAATCCTTATCATAATGGGGTGCAAATGGGCCCATATTGCAGCTGGTTGATGAATATTACATGAAGAAATAGTACAAAACGATAAAGCTTCATATTTTTTATCTTTATCATATATATAAACCACAACTGTGTGAAGAGTGACTTGATTACGAGAGCCACCAAATTGATGCGCCTCAATTTCTTCGGTACATTTACAATTATAATTTTCGCTGAAATCAACTAATATTACAGCTTCGTTTGCTCTGATCTCATCAACACATTGGCGGAAGTTTTTAAATTGAGTTTTCATGTTAAAAATATGTTTCTTTATAGTCTTCAATTCTTCTTGAAAGTTCTTCACCATGTTTTCTATAGTATCTTCTTTAAGTCTCTTCACATTCTTTACAGCTTTCCATTGCTTTTCGTTTTTCAGATAGGTTTCTTGTTCCCTCACCCATTCAAACCACTGTATTTTGCCTTGAACACTGTCACTATTTATCTTGAATTTCTTATCCCGGCACTGATTACAAGTACCAAACATGCACTCTTTTTTATTGCTGTCACAGGATGTCTCCGATATCAGTGTGCTTAGATCAAAAGCACTAATAATTCTTCTTTGTTTCAGAACCTTTATCTTAGCTGATGCATTAGTATGTACTTTACAAAGGCACATATCTCTTCCATCAACTGTTGGTGTAACTACGTAGAAAGGGCGATTTTTTGTAAAATAGAAGTATGAGCATTTAGCACCAGGATTCTCAGATTTGAAGGCTTTGAACAAGTTTTTCATTGAGTCCAATAGGAACCGTTTTTGCACCTTTTCTTTGCCTTTAGTGATGGTTTCTTTTTTGCCGGCAGTATTTCTAGATACATCATCTCTTAAGAAAAAGCTATTAATTTTTTTTGTCAGCTCTGTATCTGAATTAGGCGTGTTAATACTTGTTCTGAGTCTTCCTTGTAAGCCCAAACAGTCTTTTACTATTTGATGCTTTTGCGGACCAAGTTTCGCGAAAATGTTTTTCAGCATATTTTTACCTTTTCTGGCTTTAATTTTCCTGAAATTATCTTTGATAGCGTTTGTTAATATGCCGTACTTTTGTTTCTGTTCAATATTTTTGTCCTGTTTTTCTTTTAATTTAGTTAATTCTTTTTCTCTCCGATGGGCTCTCTTTTTATATTTTTCAAACTTTTTCTTCCACTTCTTGCTTTCAGATTGCAATTTTACATTTTCTCTATATAATTTAGATCTGTCTCGTCGAACTTTTTTTCTACCTTTAATCTTAGCATCTTGCGAAGACACGGCAGGACTAAGAAGTGGTGTCGTCGGTTGAAGTTGATCTCTGGGATTTATTTCCTGCAGAATGGACGGAGAGGTAATGGTAATGGTGGGGTATTTCCAATTATATTCCTAACAGCTTTTTGGCGATTTCTCTGTGACTGTTTTCGCAGCTTCCATATAGTTCTGCAGTTTTCTTTATCTTCTGGTGGCATACTTGAAATTAGTTTTTTATTCCTATGGTAGCTTTCCCTTTTTTTTCTCTTTCGCTCAGCTAATTTCTCCGGGTCTGCTTTAAGATTTTCTCTATAGCGTCTTGATTTTTCTTTTTCCGTCAAACCCATTATCTAAAAATAATAACAAAATAAATTTAGAATAGAGAAGTATTAAAATGTGTTAAGTAAGCTAACACACGTCAAGAAGTACAAAGTTGAAATTGGTCAAAATACCAATCTAATTTATATTAAACAATAATAAATGCTCTAGCCCTTGTAAGAGGCTCTTCAGTGACTAATTATTGAAAGGAAAAGTATTGCTTTATGCTGATTCTATCATTATTGTCCTATGGACAACCAAAATGTCCCACGGACAACGGTTTTGGTTGTCCAAGTGACTGGTTGTCCGAGTGACATTTATCAGTCTTTGCGCTCCCTGGTAATACATAATGATATTTTGAATTACGTCTTACGCGCAGTGATAAATGTAGATTAAATGGAATATATTTCACTTTAATTTACTACGATATATCAAATACTTACGTTTTTGTGCTGGTTGTCCGGTAGACACACAAAAAAGCCACCCACTTGTTCAAAGCACACTCAGCCGACTGACGCCGCGGCAAAGATGAAATCAAAATGGCTGCTGGATGAGTGTTGTTAGCAAATGAATCGACTTGTTTTCAAGGCACTGATCACGACATCTATGTTTTCGTTTCGGAACTTTTTTGCGGTTGTCCGGTGGAAGTCAGGATAATAAAATATAATAGGGACCAAAATAACATGCAAAAAACTCGTTAAAATTAGAAAGCAAACAATAATCTATATGCTAGCATCATAGTAGACATTATAATAAATAATTATGTACAAGCGTAATTAATTGTCATTAGCATTTTTTGTATAAAGTAATGTTTCATTGTAGATACTAATATACTGGGGGACAAAAAATAAAACACTTAATCAGATGTTTTGTCTCCTGGACAACCATTAAAATTTAATTATAAGAGTGACTTATTTAAAATAATTTATTCGTGTGTTTGCTCAATAATAAGATGAATGCTACATATGCCAAAAAAACACTTAATTTTCTTTAGAACTGCGATTATTGGTCAGGGACAAAGCATTGTACTTACAGGACAAGTAAAAGTTGATTGACCCAACACACAACAATAGAGTACTTATAAACAGATTTTTTAATTATTGAGCTTATAATTTTAAAACCTTATTATGAATAAATACCTTTAAATGCTAACATTCAATCTGTCGTTAGCATCATTAAACCACAATGTTTAACAACACATAGGTACTTAGTATGGGTCCTCAATGTCCTAATATCTACAACAATTTACCTAAAAAATATCAGAAAAGCAACTAAAAATGAAGAATGTTCTGCTACATACAGCACTTGTACCTAATTTACTTTTATATGACACTAGCTGGTCGACTGGCAGATGTTGTCCTGTCTTAACGATGATATTTAATTCGAATTGGTATAATTAAGAAAAAAAAGTGTATATATTATTCTAATGCTTTATGAATTATGATACACAATATTCTTATTTTTTTCCTTGCGCTATAAATAGTTATGTTGGTAGGTACTCCAACACGGGAACAGGCGACATATATCTGGCCATGTGTAAAACATGGATTTTCAAGATTGGTGCCACAAACACTTAGTGACTCCCCTTGAGATTTATTTATCGACATAGCGAATGCTAGCCATTGTACTTGCTTTTCAAAATTGTGGGTTCGATGACGTTGTTCATTAATATCTTCACCGCAAGTCGGGTGCCATTACAAATATTAGGCGTAATGGCTCTGAACTAACCGTGATAACTACTGAGGTTTTCTTACATCCTTTTTGTGGAAATAATAAATTAATTATACTATATGTATTTTCTATCATCAGATGATGTAAAAAAATAATATCGATTAAAACAAATGCTTCAATCGAAGTGATTTTATTCACTTCGATTGAAGCATTTGTTTTAAACGATATTATTTTTTTACATCCTCTTTGATGATATTTCAGCACGCATTCTGTCAATTCTATGTCAAATGCTATAATGTTACATAAAAAAGATTATATTGTCCAAAGCTCTAAGGTTAGATTAGAAATAATATTATATGGTTGTTATAATATTCTTAAATTTTCTAATTTTCCGCACAATTTTATGAATTTCTTCTTCAATAAGTACCTTCTCCTGACAATAACAAACACAACAAAAAAAAAGAATAGTGAAATCGGTCCAGCCGTTCACGCGTGATGGCGTGGCCAAGGGAGATAGGGATATAATTTATATTTATATATATATATTTATATATGTATAAGGTAGGGTCGCCTAAGATCGGATGTGACCTAAGACCGGAAGCAAAGAATTTACCGCAAATGAAGCGACATTTTTCACAGATGGCAACATAGTCAGCTCCGCCATTTTATTCTGCACCTCCCTTCATACTTCGGTCGGCGTTGCGATGAGTAAGACGTGTGTGCTGGTGATTCAAAATAATTCTGTGAATTTTTGAGAAATTTTTGCGATCCGATCTTTCCTCCAAAATTTTGTCGAGAAATTATGGTAAGTATTCATCATTTTTTTGCTTTTTAAGTAGAATTTCTCGCGGAATTAGCAAATGTTCTCGAGATCTGTATACTTTGTTTAAGCCTAGGACGTATGTAGGTCTAGATCCGGACTTTCCTCCCGTTGCCTAACATCGGACTAAAAACATACGATTATAGGTTTCATAATAAAATACAGTGGTTCTCAAATATTCATACTCAAACCCCAATAATATATTACTAAAGTAAAAACTGCCTGATTGCTATTTGTCAAAGGCCTGACAGGATGTCCTTATGTCACTAATGCCTAGTGTCTGTTTATCTACATGTAATAAAATAATACAGGTGTGTTAGTACTAGAGTAAAAAGTATAATTATGATTTGGTATAATTTCAAGCATTTATTTTTATTAAATTTTATTTTTTATATATTTTACTTACAGATTAAGTAATCATGCCTACAAAATACCAAAGACATTCGCTTCGAGCGACCACCAATACCGAAAAGGACTTAGAGGAAGCTGTGGAAATGGTAAAAAATAAAGAATGATCTAATTATGCTGCGTCAAAAATATATTGGAACGAAGTTCCTTATCGCGCGTTGTGAAAGGGGGCTAGACGGAAAAAAATCGCACGAAAAGTTGTCACGACACTTTTTGCAGCTGTGCGGCGTGCGCATGTTTCTCTGTCTGTCTCTCTCTCTCTCTCTCTTATAGAAAGCAAGCCAGATATTTTCATTTCTATTTCGCATTGAACAGTGTGGTGTCGCGACGATTATTTTTGTTGAGTGTATTCAGGTTTTTCGTACATAATAAATAATAAGAAATAACTTCGTTCCATCCGGGTGTCCCTTGACACCTCTCAAGTTTTTTCTTTTTTGTTGTGGTTTTAATACTTTTAATTTCATTACTATGTATAAAAACGATATTTAAGATTTTTGTTAAAAGATGTTAAACAGCTGTGATAAAAGATAATTGTGATCTTTGTAGTAGTAGTAGTTTATAAAAATTGTTTTTAGATGTTTTAATTTTTTTTAAGTTTTGTTGTCCTAGCCCAAAGGCTAAAAATTAAAAAAAAAAAATAACAATAGATTGAAGTGCTTCTTAATTAGGGTATTAAATGATACTTAAAAGTTGATAGTATTAAGATTTTATCCATGACTGTCTATGCCTTACTATACTTAAAATACTAATAAAAAACTGAAGTTAAAGAGACTATATTAAGTTAAGAGTAATATAAAATTGATTTAGTTAACTACACGTATTTTTATTTACTTATCACTTTAGTGAGAAGATATATATTTACTACTTAAATATTTCAGAGATATTATCAGTAATACCTATGGCTTCAGTACACATCCGATCTTACCTAATTAACCCAAAATATCCTTCCTGCAGAGTTAATAAAGTTTGACAAGCTCAGTCACGCTTAAATTAGCCGGAGGAGGGAAGACCGGACTAAAAAAATAAAAATATTAAATAAGTATGTGTTCAGGGTACACCATGCAGAATTTCAAAACCATTTTTTATTATGTTATGGTTAACTAAAGACCGGATATTTGTTTTTTATGCACTCTAACGCCGTAGCTACAGAGTTGAAATTAGACAGTAGTCCGAACTTCGGCTTCGTTGACCTTTTTTGAAGGACAGTCAGAAAAAATATACTGTCACTTTGACGCCGTGTCTTACATAGACTATTGCGTTTATGAAAACAAAAAAAAACATGTGAATAGATAATGTTTTATTGTTGATAATTCACACTCAAGTCCATTCAGAAAATAACGACACAAAAAGAGAAAAAATATTTTTTGTAACATGCTCCTAACTTACAGAAAAAGCGTCCTACCTTATATATATATATATATATATATATATATATATATATATATATATATATATATGGTAATGTGGTCCTGTTTTCAATTGAGCCAGTAAATTGCTTGAACATTTTTCCTCTGTCTAAACTGACCCTTAATCTATCTATCTATATATATATAGAGATAGATAGATTAAGGGTCAGTTTACAAACATGACAGAGGAAAAATGTTCAAGCAATTTACTGGCTCAATTGAAAATAGGACCACATTACCATCAGGTAAAGTAGAAAGTTGTATGAATATCAACATATTAGGCTCTCATATGTTGAATATGTTGTTATTCGTACAATTTTCTACTTTAGGCTTGTTAATATGCTCCTATTTTCAATAGAGCCAGTAAAATTTGGTGTGAAGTTAGCTGACACCCTGGATTAACACATAGGCATATTCAAGTTTAACATGGGTAAAACCACGGGGAACGACTAGTTACAATTATATTTTGTATTACAAAAAAAAACTTGTGTGTACTTATGAACACGCGTTAGAAGTTATACTTCTTAATATACAACTTGAACATAGTTATCAACATAGTTATCAATTTCATACCACCTAGAACTAACGTCATGCTGTTATTTTTACGATGCGCGCGCATTGTGAAAATTCACTCTCATACCACCTAGAACTAACTTCATGCTGTTAAATTTTTTGGTGTCAGTGTGCGCGCGCATCGTAAAAATTCACTCTCATCATTTTTCTCCATCGCGCCAAAAGAAGTATAACTTAAATAATATTATAATTATTGTTAATTTTACTGTCTTACACTGTATACCATGCATATACTCTGTAAGGTAGGAGGCAGAGATTGTGTAATTATATGATTACTCAAGTTTTGTAATACATTTAATGTTATTTATGTAATTTCATATTATATTATATTCTTTTTTCAACTTTATTATTACTTTGCACACTTTTAACAGTAAATAAGTAGATGGCTGAAATATATCCACCTATCCGTAGAATAAAGTTACTGTTGTATAATTGTTACTATAGAGGAGAGTGATTTGAAATTTTACATAAGTTTCTATCAATTTGATTATTTATAGAAAAATAATCTACGGATAGGTTTATAAAATAAAATATGATATTATTAACAACTATTTATGTAATTTGCAAATAAAGGAATTTGATTAGAACATTTCAATGAACTCCTTTAGTGCTTATCTGCCATAAAAGGATGTCCAAAATTATTTGTATAAAAAATTATGATATGAAAATTATGATAGACAAAAAAACAGGTCAACTTACCGATGTCAAGATCATAGCTCTGCATTTATTCTTGCCAACATCATCCATTGCTTTGCTCAGGCTCTGTATCAATTCTAGATTCAAACTGTTAACAGGTGGCCGCTGCATGGTTACTGTTGCAATGCCCTCATTGTCTACTGCTACATCTACTAGGGGCCCAGAGGACATGGCCCTAAAGCTTCCTACACTTCTTCGAACATTGCTTACAATCTGTCTTAGTGGAAACATCCTGAAAGTATAAATTCAATCAACACCAATCATCAGTACAATAGAACCCTTATTTGTTTAGTTAAAAAATTTGATTTATTTAATTAGATCATAGATAGAAATGTTAAGGCAATTCAATCTATGATTTACAGGTAGGATTAGGACATCACATGAAATTGGAATAAATGGAATAGTTTTTATTCCATTACCTATCATAGACATTATTAAAAAATAATTGTGATAATTAATAAAATCAAAAATTACTAATTGTGCCGGTTATTGCAATCAATTATGAGTTTACCAATTTTTTTATGCAATCGATCCAAATTCAAGTTCAGAATATGAAACACAATGTTGTTACCAGTGGTGTAGTCTGGAATAGTCTAAGGAAAAGTTTTAAGCACCCATGTCAATGACCTATATTTTTAAAAAAATAATGATGCGCATCGATGTAGAGAAGGGTTTTTCAAAAGCAAGTTAAAATTACAGCCGTATCCATATGAAAGTTCATATAAAATAAATAATTAAATAAATAAAAGTAGCCAGTGGGCAATTCTTGCACAGCTGCTCTAATGTCTAGCAGCTGAACAGATATCTAAATTACGTGCGTACCTTTACTACGTGTGAAAATGGCACTGACTGAACAGTTAATGTGAAACTGAAAATCTGCAATATATAGACCGTTGATCGAACCTTGGACTTTTGTACATATGTGAGTATCTAACACAACTGCACTGCTTGAATGTTCATAATACTCTCCAAAGAGTATAACAAACTGACAAACTGGAAACTACGTTTAATACTCTCTGTCATAGATTGGCATAGATTCAGCTAGGTACTAGAAGAGTGAAACTGCTACCGAAGAGAATGAAACAAAACTACGACGCCTATATTAAGAAAACGTGATAACGTTACTTACGCGATTGTTTGTCGTCTCAAATTAAATAAACATCTGGTGCAATTTTACCAAATTTTTTAAAACTATTTTGGAACGAAGTTCCGTATCGCGCGTTATTGGAAGCCGTGCGGCGGCGTGCGCATGTTTCTCTGTCTGTCTCTCTCTCTTATAGAAAGCATGCCAGATATTTTCGTTTCGTCTTTCTATTTCGCATTGAACAATGTGCTGTCGCGACGATAATTTTTGTTGAGTGTATACAGGTTTTTTGTACATAATAAATAATAAAAAATAGCTTCGTTCCATCCGGGTGTCCCTTGACACCTCTCAAGTTTTTTTTATATCTGCAAAAAAAATCTGGAAATACAGTATTAGACGTCCTCAAACGCAGTTGAGAGCGATTGCATTAGCCATAATATGATCATTCCCATCCTTGATGAAGTCCTTCCCGTTCTTCGAGCATTTAGCTGTCAATGGAGACGTTAACGCCAGGTGAACCCCTCTGCCGGCCATACACGTTATATAAAACTGTTTCACTCGAAACTCAACCATTTGGTGTCGTTAGGTGTCGCGAAGTAGGGCTCCGTAAAAATGGTGAATTGTGCGGTATTTTCGTGTATAAGGCAATCAGCGACATCAAACTTACGGTAATAAAATAAAATAAATTAATCAACAAAGACACACACGAATGAAAATTACAACATAAAATACAAAAAACTTGAACATGAATAAGATAGTAAAATTAAACAAGAAGAAGCTGCTACTTATATTTCTCCTGCACGCTCTGCCAGAGGGTCACCATCTCAGCATAGGCTAGGTGAGGGCACCTAGCGCTGGTTTCCAGTTGGCAACTGTGTCGGTAACACTCGGACGGAGGTAAAGCCATTTCTAGATCAAGGACAGTCTTTAAAATAATTACTGGGAGTAGGCATTATTAATAAAGAAATTCTATTCTATAATCCTTATTTAATTGAAATAACTGTCTTAAGTAATTCTTATTAAATTTATCCATATTATTATTTTATTTTTATTTTATATTATATTACTTATTTAATATAAGTAATTTAATATAAAATAAAAATAAAATAATAACATGGATAAATTTAATAAGGATTACTTAAGACAGTTATTTCAATTAAATAAATTACTTATATTAAATAAGTAATATAATATAAAATAATAATATGGATAAATTTAATAAGAATTACTTAAGACAGTTATTTCAATTAAATAAGGATTATAGAATAGATATGTTTACATTTACGTTTTCAAATTTAATTTGATAAGATAGGAGGAATATCTTTAGGTTATGTCTAAAACTATGTATGTTACGTAGATTTCTGATGGGCGGTGGAATATTACTCCAGCATTTTGAGGCTGCATATCTAATGCTACCGCGAAAAGATGCATTCTTATGTGATGAAGTGGCTTATTGCTGCGCACATATCCTGCCTCAATTTTTGAGTGCAGGTACGATGGACTCACATTTTTGATCAAACCAAAGCGTAGACAGGCTAGATGTGATTTTCGTCGCGACTCCATTTTTGTGTTTGTTCAGATGTGGAGTAACGTGTGTCTTCGGTGAGACATCAAAACAAAAGCGAGCACATGCGTTTTGAACCCTTTGTAACAGTTTCATAGTTCTTGCTAAAAGCCTGGGTCCATAAACAGTGTCTTTAGTTAGTTGTATTCTTAGTTATTATAATACGGTATTTCCTATCCTTGTGAATAAGTGTTATTTTTGTCAATTGTGTTTGTAATGTTTCATAATATTGATTCAAATGAACTACCAATTGCGACAGATTAGTGACAATTCTACGACGCTATTGTCTTGGTAGAAGGCGTAGTGTGGGGACAAACTGGACGAAATTTTTGATTGAATGAATGATGGAATGAGCGTAGCATGGTTTTAAAATGCCAGGTTAGTAGTTAGTACATATTGGATTTTTACTTTGGAACTAATTAGAAGCTCAAACTGTTTACGATAATTTTTCTTCCTAAATTTATCTTATTTTCGAATATTTCAACAAAAAACTTCATTAAATTTTAACAGGTTTCCGAAGGATCCAAAGCTGAATGACCTATGGAGAAAATTTTGTGGTCAAAATTCAAACTGGAATGCAACAAGAACCAATGTGATTTATGCAGAAAATTTTACACCGGATTAACTACATTTTACTACATTTAGCGCATTGTAAGCTACCTTATTGTGATTTAAATATCGATACTTAGTTTATTTCTCCTCGAAGTGATTATAAAATTGTAATCTTTGAGAAATAAAGAATTTCGAACCGTTAACTGTAATTTTGTCAGTACATACTTGAATAATTATTTTTAAAATTAGAATAGCTGTTACAAACTATATTCAGTTCTTTTATTATTTTTCTGTCTGTTACAGAAGATATATTTTCGATCTAGATAAAATTAGGTATAAGTAATAAATAAATTAATATTAATAATTTTACTAAATAACATGACTAAATTAGATTTTGACACGACTAAATTAGAGTGTTTTACAATAAGGTAAATCCTCTCGTGAAAGCTAAGATGATACTCGTTCATCTATCGTTCGGGTTTACCGGTTCTTAGCGAATGCTCATCACCATAGATTATCTTAGTGAGTGTAAACAATGCGTTACTATGGTCTATTTTATACATGTGCGCAAATTTGAAGTTGGTGTGGGATTGCTATCGTGTGCGTTTACATGAATAAGATTTTGGCTAGCGCGTGTGCCATGCGTGTTTACCTTGTCCCCCGTAAACATTGGCAGAATATAATGTTTGGAAAATTAAAACGATGACGTCTCCATTGACAGCTAAATGCTCGACGTTCCCGTTATATGCCACTTGTTAAATTTTTCCATCTCCAACAGCACTTTTCCATCTGCGTGGAAGGATACACAAGTTATCCCTTTACCTAAAATATCCAATCCTTCAACCTTCTCCGAATATCACCCCATTTCTATTCTTCCATTCTTATCCAAAATACTTGAGCGGTTGGTTGCTAATCAACTTAGCTCATTCCTGTGCAGCAATTCTCTCCTTAATCCTCTACAATCTGGTTTCCATCCAGGTCATAGTACGGCTACTGCTTTGGTAAAAATTACACACGATATAAGGCTAGACATGACTAAGGGTAAATACACAGTTATGTCTCTGCTTAATTTTAGTAATGCCTTCAATAAAATGGATTCTTCGGTCTCTTAACATATCTCCAACAGCAATTCATTGGTTTCGTAATTACCTGTATGACTGGTGACAATGTATCAGTATTACGGATTTTAATTTTTCAGACATCTTTAGAGTGAATTCTGTCTCATCATGGTGCAATACGGCGGTTGGTGTGCCTCAAAGTGGCGATCTTTCTCCACTACTTTTCGCATTTTTATCAATACAATTTCCAATAAAATTAATTCCTTTTACCACCTTTATGCACCGATCCAACCGTTAGTTGGCGCCGGGCCTTACCTGTCATCGTTAACTGCTGAAACAGTACTATCTTTAATATTATCTATATTTTATTTTCGTTATTTAGAATATGATGTCGGACAAATTGAATTATATGTGTATGTACAATATATAGAATATAATTGTTAATATAGCTATAGTATGTATTAACGTTAATTTATTTTATTTATTTTGGTAGAATATATCAAAATGTTTTTTAGTTTATAAGTTCGTTTAAAAGATATAGTTACATATTTCCATTGGGTCACTGTTGCTGCCCTTTTCTTGGCTTCAATTGATATTCCATACCTAGTTTGCCTGGAAGACCTCGCTGTAGCAATAAGGCCGCCCATTGTATTTTTAAATCAATTTTTATGTACAATAAAGGGTATTTTACTTTACTTATATAATAGCAGAGTGATGTATGAGAACACAGGTTTGTACTTAAAGCACCCTACACAGACGTGAGCATATACATCATATATAATATGTCGTATACTTTGTGCCATAATTTGATGTACGATGGCAAAGCTCAGCTTATGTTGGTAATTGTAAAAATATTTAACATATTGCAGTGCCATTTACACACATACAGAAATGTATGTTGCAATCGTCAGTTCCCTTGATAGTCTATGATGTTGCATGACAAGCACTGCCTCTGTAGTATATTCTAGTCATATCATCTCCTGCATAGGTAAGTTATTATACTCTTTGATTCAAGTCTAGCCTCCGAGCAATATTCCTCCGAGAGTCTAGCACTGCGTTATAATGTCAGTTGCGTACAAATAGTGCTTAAAACTGTTTTAGCCGTCAATGTCAGGATTCAATTGATATTTTACAAACTAAAATAGTAATTTACTATTTTCATTTCAGTATGTAGCCAAGTTAAAACTTAAATCTATGTTTGTTATTTCTATGCGTGAAAGAAAAATGTCGTTGGAACAAACTGCTTGTGACGGTAAGCATCGAATATATCGTGAACTTTAGTTACTTTTTTTATTATTATATTCACTGATTTTGATAGCTGTTTTCTTTGTCATATTTCCTACAGTAGTAGAATAAGTAAACTAGAACGTTTTTGTTTTATATATTTTACTAGTTGGCCGCATCGGCTTCATCCTGGTTCAACTATTGTGTAAATACATCCATAGAACTTATCCAGTAGCTTCGTCTGCTTGAATTTATTTCTTCCTTAGTATAAAAAAATATTATTATTATAAAGGTAAATTTTCGAAGGTTACAATTCATATATTTGTTAAACTGACGAACTTTCTACCCCTAGTTGACCCTCATAGGACTAACATTTTTTGGTTACCAATTTTTGAAGGGTAGCCCCAGTGGCTTAGGTTTGGGTCAGGACAAGGAATTTAATATGTCTAGATAAAGCAAATTACTTGATTATCTCGTAGATTTGGGTGTTGGTTACTCTTTACTATATTCTTGCTTAATCAACATGATAAAGAACACATACAAGAAGTAAATGAATGTAATTTTTCAGACAAGGATCCTCATGTAATCAAATATTGCAGATCATCTTAATAACAAATTGGTGGGCCAATCTAGTATAAATGATAATTGATAACATTAGGACAGGAATGTCTCTCTGGTGCGGGTTTGTGATTATATATGCTAGAGGGCTAGGCCCAGTTTCACCTCTATTATGCGGTGCGAAAAAAAAGATGTCTTAGATGCCAATGTAGCCAGTTGTAGTTGGCTACCAACTAACTTGGTTCTGTCATGTTTATGGTTCAATTCACACACAGGACACCTCTTTCTGTGACCCATAAATTGTTGGATCATACTTGTGAGTCTAGGTGTAATGTGTGATGCTGAATTGTGTTTCTAAAGAAAATAACACTTTTGTCATGCAGGAATTTTTTGTCAAGTATGAGAGTCATATATACATGTTATATACATATATATGTTGTTACACTTTTGGCAGGTCAATAAGTAACTGTATTTTGCAGATCTGAAGGCGTTTGAACGACGTCTTACTGAAGTAATAGGATGTCTTCAACCAGCTACAATGAGATGGAGAAGTAAATTTTTTATTTCATTTTATGTGTTTTGTTAATACAATACTTCTATCCTTTTTATGAATTTCGATTTAAAACAACTAGGTCACCTACCTACAGAGTATAGATACATACAGTAATAAATTTTCAGAGAGTGTTGCATCATATTTAGCAAACTATCATGGAAATTTTTAAATATTTCACTTAAATTTTTACAAACATATGAAATTCACATTGTCCATTCCTTGTATATTTCTAATTTAATTGCTTGCTGGAAGCAAGCGTGTTGAAGAGATTACCTGAGACACTCCTTGGCCAGTCCCAAATCTGAGTTGGTCAATGACTCATAAAAATTTATTATTTGTGTATCTATTAGTACGGCTAACAGCCCACCTGATGTGAAGTAGTTACCATAGCCCAATGAAACTTGTATCCACCAACGCTCCCTAATGAGTGTTGGCAACTTTATTGAATCCCAGGGCCACAATATGAACATAACAAATGTTATTACCTGCATATTCTGTAAGGTGGAGGTTGTTTGCCAATTAAGACCTGCTTTATTGAAATGTAGTTTCAGCATGGACCATTATCGAGATCACCGCAGTCACATCAGTAAAATCCATGTCAATATGTCGCGTAGACCAAAAAGAAATGATTTGCTTTTATTTGTTATCGCAATCGAGACCCACGTCCGCAACAGATGATAATATCTATAATCGTGATTACAAATTAAGTTATTGTTTTCCAGTTTTACTGACAGTGGTGTCAGTATGTACAGCCATTGCAGCCTACCACTGGCTGATGGACCCGCTCACTCCAGTTGTGTCCCTAACACAATCGCTTTGGAACCACCCATTCTTTGCATTTACCTCTACTTTTCTAGGTGAGTAAGTGCAAATATTTTTTAAAATTAAAACTTATTAGATGCACAATGTCATATCCTCTTAGATAAAATTAAGACGTTGTATGTATTACGTCGCAATTTATTTCTTATTCAATTTATTTATTTATTTATATTATTCAATTTATTTCTTATTCTTTGCCTTTACCTCTAGTTTACTAGATGAGTAAGTGCAAATACTTTTTAAATTAAATTTTATGAAATGCACAATGTCATATCCTTTTAGATAAAATTAAGACGATGTAGGTATTACGTCGGCGATTTATTTTTTAAACGGTTGTTTATTGCAACCATTTTTATAATACGAATTGTTTGAACCTTTGGACCGCCATGTATGTCACAGATATTTATTTATATTAATAATATTGGACGTTATTCACAGACGGCCATCAAACTCCAAATCAAGCAGAGCTAGTACAATGGAAACCAGATAACTGATGTACTACTTTTCTTTTGTAAATACATAATCTACTATATAAAGATAAGTCGGGTTTTCCTTTCTGACGCTATAACTCCAGAACGCACGAACCGATTTCCACGGTTTTGCATTCGTTGGAAAGGTCTCGGGCTCCGTAAGGTTTATAGCAAAGAAAATTTAACGCGGGTAACACCACGGGGCACAGCTAGTTATATATAGATAATTACACCCAGACTCAAGAAAAACAGACATGTTCATGCACACAAATATTTGTCCCGGGCGGCTACCGGCTAAGTCGCAGAACATCGTT
This sequence comes from Pseudoips prasinana, assembly GCA_951640165.1. Lineage (NCBI taxonomy): Eukaryota > Metazoa > Arthropoda > Insecta > Lepidoptera > Nolidae > Pseudoips > Pseudoips prasinana. The sequence continues at coordinate 24,576,172 of OX621246.1, forward strand.
TTCGGGAATAGCGTTCAAATAAATAAAGTTAAAAATGCCTTAATCAATCGTTAAATCGGCTTCAACGTTGACAATCGATTCCGGACCATTTATGACGTCACATGTAGACATGGAAGCCGATTTAACGTATGAAGTTTTTAAGAATTTAATTCATTTTTAACTTTTATTTATTTGAACGCCATTCACAAAAACGATTTTCGGCGACTTAGCCGGTAGAGCCCCTGGGTGGGAATCGAACCCACGACCTACGGCGTGAAAGGCAAGTATCTCGCAAACCACGCCAACCAGCCCGTTTATTTCTTAACCGTCAATAATTGTTGATTCCAGTGTTGCTGTTCATGATGGGGGTGCACAGGAAGGTGGTAGCCCCGAGCATCATCACCGCACGGACGCGCTCCGTGCTCAACGACTTCAACATGTCCTGTGACGACACCGGGAAACTGATCCTCAAACCTCGGCCAGCCAACACCTAGCACATTATTGTAAATATTTTTTAAGTTAAGAATAAAACTGTTACTTTGTTATTCTTACTTATTTTTTTGGACCGAAATTCCTTAACGCGGCAACCGAAGAAGTTGGCGGGTAAAAATCCTCACGTAATAAAAAGCTTTATCCCTCTCCATGTGCCTTTCTCTCTACTTTTCTCTTTCTATTATATTCGAATCTCTGTGCATGTGAGTAGGTATCTTATATTTTTTTAAATAAAGTTTTGAACTGATGTTTTTGTGAAAAGACAACGTCCATACTAGTGGAATGAATCCCCGTGGCGCGGGGTAGTACACAAACATATAATTGACTTACACAGGACACCCAGACTCAGAACTGTTAACAGTTAACCCGGGACACGTAGTGACGAAGCGACTGCCTTAACCACTACGCCACACATGCAGTCAAACTAGTTCACACAGTTATATCAATCAATATTTACTAAATTAATATCTAAAATTGTTGGGTTTGATGTCTTAGTTTATTTGTATTGAAAAAAAAAAACATTAACAAATTATACAGACAGAGAAAGTCACATAGTGTGGGCATAACACTTCCTTGCTTGACGAAATTTTCCAAATATAAATCTAAAGTGTAGAGAACTTCGTTCCTGATTGGGGACCCCTGAATCACACACATTTTCTTCGAATAAAACAACATACTACAAGAATCTATCCAAGTTTATTAATTACTTATAACTTTGGTGTGTTTATTATATACAATAAATAAATGATAACTAAAGAAATAGGTCTATCATACAAAACCACCTTAAACAATAACAAATCTTGCTGTTCAAATATTACAACCAGTATCGATACATAACTAATACATATCTGCATTATATTTTTATTAAATCATTTTTTATACTATAAGAATTCCCTAAAGATTTGACTAAAGTCTTAACAAATGCCAGAGATATAATAAATTCTGAGGAAACAATGCTAGTAAATAATGTTACAGATAACGTAAAAAATATGACTATTTATTCTGCTTCATATCTTTCTACTAATGAACATACATAACGGCCTTAAAGCCCTTTCTATGTTACCTCCTACTTATTACATACAAGCCATCAATACTTTTAGTTTTGCCCACAAGCACTACTTCCCAATGTACGCTTAAACTCAACATGGAGCGATTGGAATTAATAACCAATGGAATCATTTTAGTAAAAAACTTATCGAATATAAAAAAATATGGTACAAAAATTTGTCTAACTTGGGCAGTGACGTTTATGTTACGATATAATATTTATTTTTTCATCTTTTGACCGTCAAAGTCATTTATAGATGACGAACCAAGCTTCGGGAAGACAGCGATTATTTTCGTGGCGCATTCCTGAGCTCTCGTACGTGTCCCGACCATCTGGGACATGGCGCAAAAGGATGGCACTGGAGCAGCATACCCGCGTTCCCGATGCTTCATCCATCAGGCGCCAGAAGTCCACGGCAAGTTAGGTTTAGTCGGTGCGAGTCCGCATACCCACCCGCACACTTTTATTCGACGGCGCGCTTAAAAAGTGGTGTGCATAGGCTCTAAGTATCATGTCGCGTATTGTAACTTGTCCCGTTTATCAGTATAAAGTAAAATCTACGTCAAAATATGACTGGGCTAAGAAATAGGATCCTCTTCCTGGCTGTTCTTCTCAACAGTAATTGAACTGATTTTCGAATAATGTTTCATGATCGGAATGAATTTATTGATTTCTTGTAGATGTTTTCCGTTTTAATAAACCATCGCTACCCTTATTTTCATATTTTATGTAGGTATTTACCACTAATAAGTCTGCTGTGTGGTGGCGGCGGTCAATGCGAGAATATCATCACCCTATCTCATCCCGTGGGGGGCGTAGAAGTCGACCCGAGGGAATATCTACCAGAGGACGGGCAGCAACGTCTCTCCGTGTACTATAACTATCATACTGCGATCGCCAACCCGTCTGCCAAGCGTGGCGATTATGGCATATTCCCCGTAGATGATTCTCGGGGGAGGCTTTTGTCCAGCAGTGCACTTTTTACAGCTGTTATGATGAAGTACCGTAGCAGTTCTCAACAATAATAATAATAATATCTAGGGACAATGTCACTCACATCATCCTAGCCCCAAACTAAGCAAAGCTTGTACTATGGGTACCAGGCGACGATATACATACTTATATAGATAGATAAATACTTATATATATATAGAAAAAACATCCATGACTCAGAAACAAATATTCATGCTCATCACACAAATATTTGCACTTACCGGGATTAGAACCCAGGACCACCAGCTTCGTAGGCAGGAGCACTACCAACTAGGCTACGGTGACTGAATAATGGCAATCCTATGTGCCCAGCATGGCACGTTGTCATCTATAGAAGACTGTGGCAGTCAAAACGTTAACTTAATTATTACACATTTCAATTCAAACCATCAATTCCTCAATAAATGCAATTCGGAGTGCGGACATCTGACTCTAGCAAGCAACAGTCGCAATAATTATTCCAAGACAAAGTTCAACAAGGATACTATAATAATATATAACTATAATTAAGTGTTGTGCAGACTGTGCATGTAATGTAACTAACATCCCTAAGTTACTCCATTAATACTAAGATCTATACACGACAGAAGACGTTTGTGCTGAGTGTTAACGACAGTTACATCAATACATAATCATAGAAACAGTGACAATGTTAACATAATTATATTATAGAACAAAAGGACGTGTGCCGGCGGACAATCGAACGATACATCTATTTTTAGATATCGTAATGGTGTAACAAGACCTCCCGCAATGTGAGCTATACAATCTCGTCAATGTATGCAATATAGAATTTAGTTATAAGATCGCTTTGTTTTCATATATTCATCACACTAATATTATAAAGAGGAAAGTTTGTAAGTATGTGAGTGTTGTATAAGACGCATAAATCATATCTATCACGACTATCCTACGACACACAATTTTATAATATGCATTTTTATTTTGTAAATCCTCGTCCGGTAAAACCAAAACGTATCCATTATTACAGTACGATATCCCAGAGCAAATTAAAACAATACCGTTTAAAGCTGATTGATTCATTAAGACTTAAATTCGAAATATAATAAAATCAAAGCTTAATGATTTGAGTGTATCAGCGGCTTTAAATATAATTAAAAAATATAGAAATATAGACCCGCATTTAGAGACATCTCAATTCGGAGAACACTAGGGGCGCCAAACGCAAAAGCGGATAGCAAAAATGATTTCTTTTGGTTTTATTTAGTATTTCGCGTATACGTTCGCAGAGCAACATACTTTACTAAAACTAAGAACGAACAATTATGCGTTCTGGCCAAGCAGTTTTGTTGGTTTTACAGTTCTTAGTATGCTAATATATCCTTTTTAAACAATATAAAGTGAAGTAATGACATTTAAAAAATTGGTCAGCATTCTCGTAAGCGTATAACGATATAAACTTAAATGTAGAGAATGCCAGTCTACTTCATACTTAAACAATTAATTCATCATTTCGATTTACTTATTGCCTCCTGTACTGTTTGTTGACGGCGGCTAATATCAGAATATCATCACCACATTTCATCCCAAGGGCCCCCTTGAATAGAAATCGACCCGAAGTAATATTTACCAGAGTATGGGCAGCAGCTTCTTTCTGAGTATTATGATCATTAAACTGCGATCGCCAACCCGTCTGCCAAGCGTGGCAATTATTTCTATTTCCCCCCGGATAATTCTTGGGGAGGCTTTTGTCCAGCATGTTTATGACTGCCTCCTAAAGTGTATAAGCACGGCTCTAAACATGAGAAACGTTTCTAAATACAGGTCGTAGTATATATATTGTATTTGAACGTTCGACATCCACTCCTCAGCTAAACATACCAAATGGCTTACGACGAGTTTGCTGAAACCGTAGCGTACGAACTGGTATGATTTCCTAACGGAAATATAACTTAGTGATTGGTTGCTGTCTTGAACAATTTATTCCCAACGAATGCTCCGTTAAATTGATTTGAATGAAGCGTTTTGATTGGCGAATGGATGACAGTATCAAACTTACAACCAATCGGATCGCTGAATTATGGTACAGTGTTAGAATTCAATCGTACGGCTTCATGTTCGCTAACTCGTATTAAACCTACAGGTTGTAAATACTTATAAACTTGTAAATAAACATGCTTAATTATTATCCTTACATTTGAATTTATACATCAATAGTGAAACATACTATATCATACCTATAAATTCAATTTAAAATTATTATGTTAGATAACATCAAGGCAGTGGTACATGCATAAATTCAACATTGTTAACACGACATACTTAACATTTTATAATAATTTTAGTAAAGGCATTAAAATTATTCGTATTTATGCTCCTATGCCTCTTATTTTATTCAATAAGGCATGTTTTTTCAAGTTTCACACACATCTGTTTTCTTAATTTAATATTTTTGAAATAAGTTTATGGTAATGCAATGAACATCTATTTCAGTCTTTAAAAATAAATGACGAGTAAATTTTCTTTAATTAAGTAGTTATACATGTTCAAGACAAATCTTTGGAACCGAATACTTGTACACTGAGCCCCATTAGGGGCATAAAATTGTGCATTAATCATAAGTATAAATTTAAACATAATAAACACAGTAACATAAATAGTGTAGGGTACTTTATTATCCTGCTTTTATTTTTATTAAGGGGAATTAAACCTTGGTCGTTATTCTAAAGATTTTAGGTTGAAATTGATGTAGTCTCGTATAGTCTACCGCCTGTTTAAGGGTTAAAGATAAAAAATGCATTATTTTTATATAAACCAAAATTAAAATTGCTGTTTCAATGTTGGTGATTATGTATTTACACGACTAAACGAATTTAAACGACTTTTTTTGAATTCCGAATAAAAGGATAAAATCGAACTAATAAAATTGCCCGAACCGACTGAACTGTACAAAAGAAATGCGTTGACATTTAATTTAGATTATTTAGAATCGGGTCCTTTAGGCCAAACACCCTAGCTTTAATATCTCCCCATTTCTGGCGAACGTAAATTAAGCATTAGGTTAGAACATGATGTTAGACAGTTGTTTTACAAAGTAATACCTACATTTAAATCAATTTGGTGTGGTAAAATACAAAATTGGCACTAATTAATGTAATTAACGAATTTCAACTATAATTTTTACCGTAAAACAATCAAATAACCAGATTTGAAACGAAAACTCCAGAAGTAACCCAATAAATTCCACTATAATCATTTTATGAACCCTTAAAATTTTACCTTAAATTGTTTTTGATTGCTTCGTATGTTTGAGAAAATCAATCGTTACAGCGTATGATTGTCATATCACTTACTTTAGATCTCAGGTTAAGATGGCAATTTCTTTTTATATTTTGATAGCTAGCTGTTACATGTTACACTGGAAGTCGTTCAAGAGGGAAAGATGAAGAATAGTTCAGGTTCTTCGATAGAATTTAAGTATCCCACACTATTATGTTCCACCTTGTATAAGACAACCCAACACTGGGATTAATAATTCAATGAGTAAGTAAATTAATAATATCCTTTCTATTTAAATCAATTAGTATTACATAACGATATGACTTAGACACTAATTCACCTCGAGAGCCTCGAATTCGCAAACACCTTCATATCCCAGGATTCTATATTATTGAGTCCTCTTGTATACAAACATTTATAAATGAAACTAGCTTTAGTACTTCATTAAGTTAACATTAAAACAAAAATCTGATGCTTTAAAGGATATATCACTTCGTTTATCTAAACAATAACAATTCGTACACTCGAATAAATTGCACAATAAACCATGTGGTAACCAAGTCATATGATCCAAGGCAGTTTCATATAGTAGAATACGATGTAAATAATACTTCTTTCTCATTACATTAGGGGTGTCTAACAATCCTATGATAGGTTTACAAAAGTTAGCTTACGTCTTGCGACTGCTTCAAGTTCTGTTGTGACGAAGATCCAATGAAACCTTGCACGAGTGTGGGCGTGTAGGGATAGCTCACTACTTCTTTAATCTATGCTTCACAAGCATCAATAGTAACGTAGGAAAAATATAATTTAGATATACACCACTCTTCTCTTATATATATTGTCCCGAAATTCACTCGCAAATCAACACTGAGTCTAATATATAATTAGTAACAATAATATACAGAGGGATTAGAAAGAGATTTTAGTATAAATTTCGTTAAACCGCCAGTCATAAAATATACTTAGACGACACTTAAATTCTCTCATCCATATTACGAAGGGTAATTGTGTATGTACATAATTACATTATGTGGTAGTCCAGTGTAAAAATATAGCGTTCACTTCGTAAGTTTATATTGTACCCTTATCCTAAGCACACGTGGTCCATGAGTATTCGCTTTGGAACGACGTACGGTTGATTCGATGAGAGATGGGTGTGCTACGATGGAGGTATCGCTAAGGAGCAAAATAAACGCGTGCCGACGAGAAATCCCCACAGGTAGTTATTGTCGCATCATTCCCCACAGCAACATGCAAGGCTCGAGTGCTGTCCTCACGCCGCCAACAGCGTCCTGATGTTCTTGGGTGTCGACTGATGATTCAGGTGCTTCGTGGTGTACCTGAGGGCGTTGAGCAGCGGCTCCGCCTTCGTCGGCGGCTGCTGCTGCAGGAACTTGACGCACCCTTTCACGTCCACCGAAGAGGAGCGGCAGAACGCACCTGATGGATGCACCCAGTCGTACAAGATGATCAGTCCGACCATAACGCGAAGGACTAGAAGAGACGTCTCCTCGCGGCTAAACTGTGCGACCAGTTTTCTGGAAGACATGAAAAATATATGTTAATGATCGAATTTCAATATATTTATGGACGAGAAACGGTCGTAATCAATCCCGTCCCCAATACATGTAAATTACTCCAATCTAGAAACCCGGTTAGTTTGGAATATGCTAATGAACTGTGTCCTATTTTACGGTATAAGCTTCCGAATTTAACGGTATCCAGGGGCTTTGAATTATTGTGTGCATGAGTAAGTAAGTAAATAAATAAGTTTGTTGAATGTTTGTTTTGGGTCACATGTGTAGTATTTACAAAATCATGCGATTGAAATTTACGACGTAATAAAAGTATGTACGAGTGGTGTCTGTAGATTCGGGTCGCTTCGCCCACGCCTGGTCCCGTAAGGCGCACGCACTGCGTGCACTGGCAAAGGGACAATATAACTGGATTCCCTACGGCTTTCCTTTCATTGCATGTTTGTACTTTTAGTGTTCACTGTTAGACCTAGTAGTGTGCGGGAAGGCCGTTGATACGTTATACGAAATTACGATTGTTGATAAAATTTTGGTAATGGTACGTTGACGTAGCATTGTACACAATTTTGGAACAAATTGCTCTAGACTGCAACTGCAGGATATTTAGTCGCCTCGGGTGGCGACTATATTTATACTGGCCATCTGAGGCGACTAAATATCTTGCAGTTGCAGTCCAGAGCAATTTGTTCTAAACTTTGTACCCCACTCTGGCAATTAAAGCGTGCTTTGTGTTTGGGAATCGCGTGCTAGTAAACTGCCCCACGATACAAGGATTCATTTCCATTCAAAGGAGCATTGTATTTTACTTAAAAAATAAATTCATACATAATTACTTAACGCGAACACTTATACACGTGGAAATATTACTATACTACTATTTAGATAATTTGAAGAAATCATATCTGAGCGTCTCCGTGCTTCGGAGGGCACGTTAAGCTGTCGGTCCCGGTTGTAGTCATTAGACAACAGTCGTTAAGCCGTGTCAGAGGTCTACTGAGTGGCTTGAACAACTCTGACACTAGGGTAACCACTGCCCATACGATAAATAAGTAAGTACCGCAAAAGTGATTTAATTTGTGAGCGTCTTCGTGCTTGTCTTAAGCTGTCGGCTTCGTCTGTAGTCTTACGACAGTATGCCATGTCATAGACTCATCAGGCCGCTTGAACGACGCTGTAACTAGGGAATTAATAAAAGTTAATATAATTCAAATTTATGTATTTCCAGATTAACGGCTTTAGATAGGAAATATATAACGCATCGCCACTGCCGCGTGCTATACACGCAGTCTGGTACACCCACCAGAAACTGTACTTCACTGAATGCAACTTGTACCTATATTTGTAAGCGACGGAAGTGCCACCGTCTGCGTCTGCCAATATTTAAAGAAGCACAGCTATTGTGTCACACGAAAGACGCGTTCCATTATCCAGAAATGTATAAACTGCCATAGAGTTTTCATAGATATACTTTTATAATATCTTATTTGTTGTAAAGGGGTAGGAAGATTAGCTGTCTGTCAGGAATATGATCATGACAGGCAGATAATCTAAATTCTGTTACAATCATTTTGTCACAACTCCAACATTTAAGTATGAAGCTATCATAAAAATATTAGGAATGGAAAATCGTTTAAAACATCCCAAATTAATTAGGGCTTGTACTATGGAAACCAGATAACTGATATAGGCTGATTTGGGCTCAGTCTGACTATTATGTATGTAACACAATTGTCAAACTAAACCTTCGTTAGCATGAACGCAGTAGAAGCGATTGAGTTCCACTCATGGCTGAGACTTGAAGAGAATTTATATGGGATAAACAATCCTGCTAATAACTCAACAGATTTGATGAAAATTGGCTCACAGACAGTTATCACCTGTATTAACAAATAAGATACTTTTTATTACAGAAAAATTTGGTTTCTGCAGGATTATCAAAAATATCTCTCGGGGCCCAATTCCAAACTTAAAGCACCCGAACTCGCGGTTGAAAGCATGTAGATGTTTGGATATTAGTTACGCAATCACGCAAAAAACGTTTAATGGATTTATATGAAATTGCGAATGGAGCTAGGTTATAGCCCAAGTAAGGCGCTCACAGCCTAATGCCTTCACCGGTATAGGTGATCGGCGAGTTGAAGCACCTAGGCAAGCGCTCAGTATACCTATTGATGGGTGACCTTCAAGGTTCAGTCAGCAAACCAAGTCAGAGGCCAAGTAGGTGGCTTGAACTGACACTAGGGTCAATAATCACTGCCCATGAGATTAAGATAGTGAGTAAGTAATACCCCAAATGAACACATAGGCTTCAAAGAATAGCAGAATTGCGGGTTACACCGCGCGGCGCAACAGGTTAAATATAAATGCTATCAGTTATAACTAGTAAACTATTAAAAGCATTACATACAGTTACAGTTTTCCTTATAATTTTACCATATATCCTGTTATTCATACTTTAAACGTAACCTATAGTGCTGACTTTAGACGGGAATGTATATAGTCATCGTGGATCTTGCAAACCAAATAAAATATCGAACAACCGTCTATGTACCCTCCGATTTATTAAAAGCCTTTCCAATGAACACTTTCTCCTCAAATTGGGATTCAAAATAATAAACTTAATAATAATTTGATAGCAGATTTTATTTTACATGCTTTTGTTTGTAGTTTTGAAATTTAGTCATCATCATCATCATATCAGCTAAAGACGGTGTCGGACCAAGGCCTCCCACAAAGCTACCGGGTACCAGGTCATCGGTCCATCTTGTAGGGGGCCTGCCAACGCTGCTTCTTCTGGCTTGTGGTCGCCACTCGAGAACCTTTCTCATTCTACGAGCCACGTGCCCTGCCCACTTCAGCATGGCAATTCTTCGGGCTATATCGGTTACTTTAGTTCACCTCAATTTTAGTATTTTCCAATAATTTATTATGATAGCGCGAAAACTTTGCAACATCATTCTTTTTAGGATGGGAAGAGTGTCTGTCAGCGGATCGAATTTCATGGTCCGTAACAGGTACCTATACGGTAAAAAGTTTCTAGTATGTAATTCTATTACCGCTATACGACCAAATGATAAAACTTTAAGTTAAAATATAAATGGTATCTCGGTCGGTACTGAACTTCGTGCACGAATCCGACTGGCACATGACCGGTAATTTTATGTGCGGACATCAAACAGCGAACACAACTATTAGAGTTCCGTAAGCTACTCCTTTGTCCTGTAAAATAACTTGTAAAAAGCTTTATAAAGAACTAGCAGTGCCCCGCGGTTTTCGCCGCGTTAATCTCTATAAATTATAGCCTATGTGTTAATCCAGGGTGTCAGCTAACTCCATACCAAATTTTATTAAAATCGCTACAGCCATTTAGACGAGAAAAAGTAACAAACATATAATATTAGTGTGATTATCTATTCCAATAAATTGGAGACTTCGTAAACACAAAATGTAATCATTTGATTTTAAAGAACAGTTCTGATATTTTATTCTTTGCTTTAAAAGTTAACCAACCTTTTCCATATATAACCTCAACTAATCAAAGACCTGAATATAACACATCATTGCCGAATTTTTTATAATTTATGAGATTTAATTAAGTACCCTAAACCGGCGAGCATGTATGAAGAATATAATGACAGTAATCGAGGCAAAAGACGTGTGCAAAGATCGTGACAAATGGAAATCCGTTGTCTCTGCCTACCCCTCTGGGAAACAGGCGTGAGTCTGTGTATGTATGTTAATTAAGTAGGTAGCGCCAATCTTCAAGGCATCCCCGAAACTGAGGAAGTGTGCAAAATCCTTGAATATCTATAATTCACGCCGAACTCAATAAATTACGTATCTACGTTTTTTCGTCTTGTTATTTACATTGGAACCTTCGGCCACAAATTGATTGCCATAAAAAGTTTGGCGACGGGAACTGTCGGCTGCTATATATTTGTAATTCACGTCAGGTAAACATTGTCACTTTCAATGAAGTGACTGGTAGGTACAGCTGGTACACACGGCAACGTAACAAGCTATACATTTCCAGTCTTATTTAAAAACGCTACTTAAATTTAAGCCGGCCGCTTAACCACGGTTTAACTATTTATTCATTTAAAAACACGATTTAACTTTGACCCGCGGTTAAGCCATGTCAAAATTTAAACCACGTCGGCCCCTGGTTTAAACCTTTCTCAAATATGGCGGATTTTATTTGTATCAGCTGACGTTTTGTTTGACGTTTGTTTGTGAATGGAGGTTTTATTAAAGTTACTAACCATTTTAATTTTTAAATAAATACTGAATCAAAAAACAAAATCAATATTTAGTGTTAATTCCGCTAATTGTCAGTTTAATCATGCTGGGATGCAATTTGCACCGCCCTCCCGCCCGCAAAAATGTGCACATGCAAAGAAGGACAATATAAAAAGCAAATTACATGCGCCAGTACGATACCCAACACGTGTTTCGGTCCTCCACGGACCATTCTCAAGGGCTGCTAACTCGTCGAGTGCTCGAAGGAGACTAAAAGTCAACGAGGCGAGCGCTCTTTTATATACTACCAGCCGCATGGACAATTATTTCTAACTACCCCCAAATATTCGTAGTAAAGGAGATGAAACTAAATTTGTTTGGTCATTCAACAATGCAAAACTATTACTGCTATGTTTTAATATTTCTAATTGTTCCAACACACATAACCGGAAACTTTTATCACAATTATGTAAAATATTATACGTATTATTGTCACCCAAGGAATGGCCAGTTTCAATTAAATGTTTGGCGTAATGAGATTTATCAGGATGGCCATTCCTATAAGCAGCTACATGCTCTTTATACCGTATTTCAAAATTTCGGCCTGTCTGACCTATAGTTAGTCTTAGTCTGCGATGATTGTGACGCGGTATATATAGGTCAGACAGGCCGAAATTTTGAAATACGGTATAAAGAGCATGTAGCTGCTTATAGGAATGGCCATCCTGATAAATCTCATTACGCCAAACATTTAATTGAAACTGGCCATTCCTTGGGTGACAATAATACGTATAATATTTTACATAATTGTGATAAAAGTTTCCGGTTATGTGTGTTGGAACAATTAGAAATATTAAAACATAGCAGTAATAGTTTTGCATTGTTGAATGACCAAACAAATTTAGTTTCATCTCCTTTACTACGAATATTTGGGGGTAGTTAGAAATAATTGTCCATGCGGCTGGTAGTATATAAAAGAGCGCTCGCCTCGTTGACTTTTAGTCTCCTTCGAGCACTCGACGAGTTAGCAGCCCTTGAGAATGGTCCGTGGAGGACCGAAACACGTGTTGGGTATCGTACTGGCGCATGTAATTTGCTTTTTATATTGTCCTTCTTTGCATGTGCACATTTTTGCGGGCGGGAGGGCGGTGCAAATTGCATCCCAGCATGATTAAACTGACAATTAGCGGAATTAACACTAAATATTGATTTTGTTTTTTGATTGTTATGGATTTCCGCAAAGTAACGCCTGATTCCATTACTTAAATACTGAATGCCAGTTGGATTCTTATCACAAACTTCAAAATCCACCGAAGACAATCAATAGTCCTTGAAAATGCACTGTTACGATCATAAATCTATCATTCCATGCCTACCATAGAGCAAAAATCATAAAGTTTTGATACAAAATCCGATTTAGTCGATTAATTTTGGTCAAGCTCTATACCAGTCCTAGAAATGTTGACAGTGTAAAATAATATGACGTTACTTAGCTGAGAAACCTTTAAGTAGGGTTTTTAAATAAAGAAATAGTTGAGCGGGGTTTAAGTGGTTGAGCAGGGTTTAGCTGAGACATGGTTAAGCGGCGGATCACGGAATTATTTTAAATAAGAGTGTTCCAGTATAAGCTGACCTCTCATTGTATGGAAATCCTATACAACGCGAGATCAGTTTACAGTGGAAATGTATACTTAGCTTGATATGTAGCCGTGTGTACCTACCGAAATGAGGAGCTAAACGGCGGTCACGCGTTGATGTGTACTGCCGATAGATACTGAGTCGTCATACCTTTGTATAAATCGTTTTTATATTTATGGATAATTAAACTTTGACTGCACGTGTGGCGCAGCGGTTAAGACAGTCGCCTCGCCACTCCGTGTCCCGGGTTCGATTCCCATGCAGGACAACTATTTGTGTGACCCATAAAGTTGTACTGAGTCTGGAGGTACTTTGTGCCCGTCAATCACATGCGGGCATTGTCATAAAAAACAATTATCTGTTCAAAACTGTTTTGTGTGGTTAGTTGACTGCCTCGTTGGCCTAGGAGTAGCGTGTTCAACCGCAGATAATGAGGTCTTAGGTTCAAATCCCGGGTCAGGCCAAAAATTGATATTGGGTTTTTTTTTGTTAAGAGAGTTCTCAGTATCAGCCTAGAGTCTGAAAGTTGACGGTGTTACCACCCCGTGAGAGTACGTAAAGCCGTCAGTTCTGACATTTTTCAACGACAATTAGCACACGTACCATTGAATCATTAGAGAGAGGGAACAGAGATTTCGCTTGTGTTTACACATACGCTTGTATTTTGTAATACCCACTCACGTAGCTGGCTAGTCTCCAATGAGAATGGTCGCCATAGCCGAGGATATTAGTTGCTGTAGAGGATATTTTCTGTGGAGGATATTAGTTATTACTGTTAATATTTTTAGATACTGATTAGTCTTAGTAACATATTCAACTTTTCTCCCAGCTCACAATGTCGAAGCCTTACGTGAAAGGTCCGTCTTCCAATTAGTCGTATATATTGAAGAATTAAAAGGGAGATAAATTTCCTTAGGGATGTTATTCCGTAATGGATGCAGTGTGGAGCGCAGGCGCACATTCACGAAGTACATCAGTTATCACAAAAAATTTATGAAAAACACATCGCAGCATTGTTCTTCATTTGTTATCCTTAAGTGGTGGTGGTCTCCCTGCTGTTGCCACGCGGGATTGTCATATTACAGGATTCCAACAAAGCATTTCTTCTTAGTTTTTTAGTTGATTATGTGAGGAGATTTAGTAAGTATTAAAATGAGGTATTTTCAATTATAAACATGTGGGTATCTGGTCAACATTACGCCTGCGCCCACTATTTTCAGACTTATCTGTTGTTAGTAGGTAGGTAGGTAGGTAGTCTGACGATATAGGAAGATTAACTCAGGTCATTGCCGTTAGTACCAATTTATTAATTTTAAAAGTAATTTTCACTATGGACTCCTGCTGGCTAACATAGCGACGAAGACCCATGTCTGTGTACGGCTCGGCGTTCAACCAATCCCCATGCTAGCAGTCATATACCAACGAAAATTACTTTATAAATACCAAATAATTTACGGGGGCGGAAGATTTCTGCAAAAGTTTTAAATCTACTAAGACTTAGCTTTTAATCAGCATGATCGATACACATATCCTTTCCACACTTAAAATGGATTTTCATATCTCTACCGATTTCTTTAAACCTCTCTAACGACAAATGTCGACATAGGTCTGTGATGGGACTTAAGTTCGCTTCGACTCTGAATTCGTACTAATTGGCAATTAAAAAGGCAAGTAGGTACGGAAGCGGTCACTTGTCCTATCAGCATCACATTGGTCGTAACAGTGGTGCACCTTAATAAATCAAGTACAAGGACCGTTTTCCAATAGTAATGTTTTTACTGAAGTGACGAAGCACTAGTGTTGGGTGTGCCATTCGATGCGGTCGAGAATACGAGGGACAACAAATGTCATAGTATTGATAACGAAGTGCAAGAGGAAACCGTTATCTCTGGGTTAATTAAACTCATTTCGAGCCGCAGATTGTTTATAGTAAACATAGTTTGTTTATAGTATGTTGTAATTAATGCATTAAAATGTTGCCAGCAGTCTTACTTGAAAGCATACTTACGCCGTAAAAAGGTAATGTCTTCGTTTATAAAAATATAAATCTCATGATATAGTTTAATTACATAATTATATAGAACGAACAGAGAAGAACGTGCTACGCTAACATATGACGTCACATTTCGTACTAGCAATCGTTTTGCGCGAAAGGGACAGAGACATCGTCGATATTTAGGTTTAGACTTATAAAGTTTATTTTTTAATTATTTTTTGCTTTATATTTGTTTGTTGTCAATATTTTATTTAGTTTGTTGTCTTTAATAAATTCAATATAATGTTTGCGCCACGCTTCAGTCGGAATCGTTTAGTAATGACTTGTCCAATTGTCCAATCTGCCTACAGTTACATGTTGATGTTTTATCTAACTGACGACTAAATTACAAAAGTGTGAATGTATCATTCGTTATGTACTGGCAGATGGTTCTGTGTGTGAAGTTGAGATGTGTGATACCAATATACTCACTCATACAAAAAAACGAATTTCGAAAGAAAAAGAATAACCATATTCACACAATTGAAACATTTTAAAATCAAAGCTATGATTTTCCGCGCTTTTAGTTAGTAAACTTTGAGTTGAAGTATTTATTTATTTTATTACTGAGGTGATGACAATTAAAGAATCATAATAATCCTATTTAATAGATGCGATTTGTGTCTGTTAACTACAATTTAAAAAAAAAATAAATTGATAATGACTGGATCATTGATCAAACAGTGATTGTTAAAACGCACTCACTGTCAATCATCTATTTATTGAGGAAGTTTACATTATATCCACGTTGATATTTAGGAAACAATGCAATTAATGTTCACAAATTATCAGGCCAAACTTGGCGAGGTTGACGTTTTAATGGCCTCGTTGTCACGTCGGTTCATAGACAAACAACTCCCGACTGCGACAAAATAACAAAGGCTAACAAAATGCGTAGGAGGTCGTTATGGTTCCCATCCGTTATTGATGGAGGTGTTTAAAAGAAATTGTGAAACAATTATGACACTTTAGGCGCCAGCAAATGATATCAACATATCCACAATGAATATAATAATAATAATATCTTTATTTGCATAAAAAGTGATTGTAGTTACAATTAATAGTTTCACATGGCAGTTCTTACAACTACATTTTTATACAATCCTGTGGGGGTAGTTCTGTTATCCTTGATAGGTTAATTAGTAACCTGTAGTAAGGAACAACAGTCCGCTTCCCTTTGGTATGAACATTGTGTGTGTGTGTGTGTGTGTGTGTGTGTGTGTGTGTGTGTGTGTGTGTGTGTGTGTGTGTGTGTTATATTGTGCTGCTAGATAAATATTATAAATATATAAAGCGTGTGATAATAATCGTATTAAGAAATAGATGTGGGCAGATTTTGATTTATGTATAATATGTAACACATGTATTTACTAATTAAAAGTAATCACTGTAGGAATTCTTCCGTTTCGTCGTAGGATTTTTGTCGGAGAAATGATTTGATTAAATATTTACAAGTAAAGTGAGAGGAACCGTATATTGGGTATGCTAAGTTCATTTTATTATATAGGTGTGGGCCCAAGTAATAGGAGAAACGCTTGGTGAAGGATGTATTCGGTTTCGGAATAAGACAAATTCTGTCTTTTCGACGTTTTGTTATTTTTTTGTATGGAGTATTTTTGTGTTGCAGAAGGATGGTATGAAATATAAATAGTTGACGTATATTCAGGACATCACATGAGCTAGGCCTAGCATTTAGGCCTATAATGTTCTCAACGAATACGCTGTATTCGTTGAGAACATTATAGGCCTAAATGTTGCTACTTTTAGTATGGCTCTGTGTGCCACTTCGAGTGGCATAAGGATTGTCTTCGCTGCACCACCCCAGCATGAAATACAGTAGGTGACAATAGACAAACATATAGCGTAATATACACTACGTATAATTGCTTGATTAGCAATATGGCGCAAAGTTTTAAATATATAAATTAGTTTACGTACCCTGCCTACGAGAGTATTTATATGTAATTTATAATTTAAACATCTGTCTAAGGTCACCCCTAAATATTTAATACTGCCAACTGATGATATAGATGGACAAGTGCATGATGTTTGAGATGATGTATTACAGGAGTGTAGTTTCAGTGTGAGTGGAGTTCGTGGTTGTGATATTGAGCTAATAGAAAAGGTAATGTATTTCGTTTTTTCAGTGTTAAGTGTTAGTGTGTGGGAAATAAGCCAGTTCGATGCAAGTTCCATCCCATATTGAGCCCTGCGTTCCAGTTCTGACCACGTATCACCAACAAATGTTAATGCTGTGTCATCTGCATAACATACAGTCTTTGAATGTGGGATTTTCGTTTGGCAAAGGTCATTTATAAATACTAAAAATAACGTAGGACCCAATATGCTGCCTTGTGGCACACCATATTGAATAGGTAGCTCCTGACTAGTGTAATTATCGATTTTGACTATTTGGGAACGATTTGTGAGATAATTTCGAAATAGTTCTAATTGTTCTCCTCTAATACCCATTTGTTCAAGTTTGACAAGGAGAGTGTTTACGGGAACCGTGTCGAACGCTTTTGCGAGGTCTAAAAATACTGTTAGAACTTTTTTATGCTCATTGAGGCTACGAACGACAAAATTTGTCAGCTCGTGAACAGCATCACAGGTGGATTTTTTCTGTCGGAATCCAAATTGATGAGAAGAGATAAAATTATTATGGTCTAAATAGTTGATCAGTCTTTTATTGATAAGACGTTCGAGTATTTTAGACAACGCAGTTAGGACTGCAATAGGACGGTAATTGTTCGGAAGGCTCCCGTCACCCCCCTTGAAAATAGGATGTATTATCGCCTTTTTAAAAGCATCTAGAAAGACAGCAGTGTCGAAACAAAGATTGAATATGTGGCTTAAGATGGGTGCCAGGTATGGAGAATATCTCTTCAGGATAATTGGTGATATACCATCCCAACCGGTAGAAGCGTTGGAACGTAATGAGTGTATAATCGAATTTACTTCGGCCGGGTTAGTGTGTTCTAACACAAAAGTTGAGCATGGTGAGGGCTTGTGTGTGAATTGTGGGGTAGTGGTCGGAAGTGAAGACTGTTGGATTTTTAAATTCTCCGAAAGATTTTTCCCAATATTGACGAAGAAAGAATTAATATCGTTACAAGACTGTGTATGTGAGGTTGAACTCTCAAGTAGAAGTGCTGAAGAATTTTCTTATTTTTGTTGTATTAGTTATTTGCTTTAAAGTGTCCCATAATTACTTTGGGTTATGACTAACTTTATTAATTTGTTCCGCATCATAAAGTCTCTTTGTTTTTTTCAGGATTCGTGTACAGAAATTTCTATAGCGCTTGTAGCTAATAAGTATTGTTCCGTTTCTTAGAGATTGCTTAACCTTTTTATGGAGTGCATCCCTATGTTTTATGCATCTGACTAAGCCGGGCGTAATCCACGGTTTGAGTAGTCTCTTCTTAGATGGCACCATTTTGAGCACTGTATGCTTTGCGATGGCTGACCTCAGTAATTTTACTAGGTGTTTTGTTAGGAGATTTGGGTTCGTTATAGAAAACAGAGAATTAAAATCTATTTGGGATATTGATTTATCAAGTCCGTCGTAGTCAATTTTAGTGGTAGTTCGAGGGCCACTTTTCTGAATACTTTGGTTGCTCATACAGAGCAGAGTCGAGTAGTGATCTGTAACTGTCGATTCAAATATAAATGAAAGTGTCCGAGACTTTGTTCTTAAGATAGTATGATCTAGACAGTTGTTACCTCGAGTAGGCTCCGTATGAGCTGGTAGGAAACCGTGAAAAGCTAAGCAATTTAGGTATTCGTGTGCACGTGCGTCAAGAGTACTAGGCTTAATATCTATGTTGAGATCACCGGTTATTATAACTGTTTTGAAATTAGTAAGTGATGGCAATAGATTATTGAGACCTATTAAAAAGTTGTTGATATTATCAGTAGATGGTGATCGGTAGATACATACTACAGCTATGTTAGAGTTAATTTTTACTAATATACCTGAAGCAGTTTGATTAAGGTCAAGTTCTTCACAAACAGCTAACAGTTCCGATTTTATATATATAACTACACCATCACTTTGATTGATGTGTTTTGTGGTCTTGAAAACAGAGTAATTATGATATATAATTATTATATATAATATGCCGCTTCATACAAAGTACGATTAAGAGGATTGCAGTAATATTGTGGATTTTAGGTTTCCATAAAAAAATGGGAAAAACGACGGCGACGAATATCCTGTAGAGGTCGTAGAAGTCGAATATTTACCACAGAACGAGTGGTAGTCTCTCTCTAAGTGCTATGACCATAATACTGTAATCATTGGGGGATGATTTTTGTCAGCAGTGCGTCTTTCGGCTGACAAGATAATGTTTTTTATATCCTGGGACACTATTAACACACCGCCATCTGATCCGAAAATAAGCACAGCTTGTAAAGACGCTAGCACATCAAGCTACCCCAATCTGTCAAATTTCCCCAATTGAAAGTGAACCTTATACTTATGTGAAGTTGAAAATCTATAAAATAAATTTGACGGATGTTCTGGCGTCTGTACTATGGAAACCAGATATATAATACGTATTATACTACTTTTCTTTTGTAAATACATACTTAAATAGATAATTACACAGACTCAAACCGTATATTTGGCTACTCTCTATCTCTCAGCTACTACTAATTACTAAATACAGCTATATAGCGATTTGAAAAAGGGAAACTAGTAGAGTAATGAAATCGTGAAACTAATTTCGGTGCACTGTTAAATCGAACGTCTCGAAAATAAACTCATGAAAGTATAAAGCAATTTAGAGAATTGCTTGTTACTTGGAAAGATGCAGTCGCATTCCCGATCTTCACCCTAAACAGACAAGGGGAAGGGAATTAAATTAGTTTGCCGGTATTATCTGCCAAATCAGTAGTTCTTGGAGGAGATAACAATGTATTTTCTTTTGTTATTAGTTCCGATGTCTGACCGGTGAAAACTGTCCGAACGGGCCTTTGAGCCTCAGAGGTCGTGGGCTCAATTTTCACACCGAACTTCTTAGTATAATAATTGCTGTTATAAAAATCATAGAACCGACTTCATCTTTATGACAACATAATTTGTCAGTAATAATAACATACTTAAAATATGTAATACCGTTCTGTATAAAACCTTGTATAAATCCATCAAAACTACTGATACTTCGTTTAACCAACATCAATACAGCAAGTGTTGTATAAAGTACGCATATTGCTTTATGATTGAAGTACATTAAGTGCTTTGATAATGCATAGGTGATAAGTTTGTGGTGAATGTTTCCGGGTCTGGAACACGAGTTCGCACTAGAGATTATTGCGTTTGGAGTGGATCTGCTTAAGAGGAATGGTTCTGCTGCTTGTCTCGGTCTCCAGGCTTATGTGTCAAATATAAATTAAAACTTGAGTTTACAAAATCGAGATTTCACATTTTACTTTTTCTTCCCCAAACTAAACCGGTTTAATTTTGTTTAATAATAATCGAACATCGGAATTTCATATGGACATATTTGTTGAAAACATTGATTTTTTCAGCAATTTTAATTTGCTTTTTATTGACTGCTACTTCTACTAATAGGTTTACCCACAATCAATTTTACAAACAATTTTTTTAGATAGTCAGAAGTCCAATAGAATCTTACACCTAGTCTAACCATCTTGCTTACTGGTTCCCGATAGATAATAATAATAATAATAATAATGGTTTATTCATTTCAACAAAGTCTTACTTAACAACTAGTGTTTGAAGCATCCTTGTAAGCAAAAATAAGCTTGTGTTAGGACACTCCGCTCTTCCTTATTGTATACACATAGACTTTATATTGTTTTTACGCATTAAAAACCAACTTAAGAAAGGATTTAGATAGGTTTTAGGGTTAGGTGTGGCCATTCATTCTGACAGCTAGCCGTATATTGGTCTAGGCAGATCGTAAAGATATTTAGGTGCGATTTATCAATAACTAAGAAGTTAGACTAGACTGGCAGAGTCGTTTATCTTTCATGAACGTGACGAGCACGTTACAAAAATGCAGGCAGAAGAATCCTGAGTGGCGGGGTACTTTACAAACATATAATTGACAGACACAAAACACACCTAGACTGCGTGTGTGTCCGTCCACACTGTGCGGGAATCGAATGGGCGAGGCGACTGTTAAACCGATGCGCCACAAGTGCAATCAAACCAAGTAAAAAAATGTATCAGGATTTCTTCTTTTTAACATACTAAATAATAAAAATATGCATTTTTCTGTGCAAAAGCTCTGAAACATTTTAAAAGGTCTGTTTCATTAAAATACTTAAATTATACTAAAAGCAATAAATAACTAAACTAAAAGCGAAGTTCAGCTTTCATTTTTAATAATGTTACACTCAATGCCTTCCAAGATTTAAATAACTTATTATAGATGAATGGGGCCATCACGAAACACTTCTGCGCATGAGTGATGCGTTTGCGGCCTGCAGACATAATATACTGTCATCGCGCCTATTCCGTGGAATTACGTCTCGGTGTCTATTTGAATTATATGACATGTATACTATTTATACATTATATTAATAGTAGTCTGTATTTATGTTTATATAGACTTAAGTAAGAATTCTCACATGTAGTCACATGCAGAGATAATTCTCTGCATCGCCAAAGCTCGACTATTAAAAAATCCGCCGAAGTCCGCCTCTGTACAATATTTGCCGAGTTTTTTTTTAAATAAATGAATAGAAGACAAAAGAGGACACTGAGGCCGCACGCATCTTGATACGAGACTAGTGACAGATGTTTTATATATCTATTTATACGTAGTGACGGTGGCAGCAAGAGTATCGGTGTCGGACACTTGATCTGCCGCCTCGGTCTTATTGTTGCAAGGATAACTCGGTGGCGAGTGTGGTGACGTATATCTTGCTTTGTTAAGTAGCTACTGTTCTCAGGGACCAACTATTAGATAGGTACTTGGCTAAGGTAGTAGATTGCACAACGCACACAACACCAATTTCATCACTCATATACTTCAATATTTTGTATAAAAAAATAAAGAGTTATCGTTCTAAAAATGTATTAATCACCTTGTGAGTATAAGAATATATTCAATATTACTAGTACTAGTATTATTAAATATTCAATACCAGGCTGACCCGTGCCCACCTCGTTGGGCGGTGAACATTTTTTACTTGTGATGAAATTATGAGTGTGATTCGGGTAGTACTGAGTGCTATGATTTAAAAATCCGTTTCATAAAAACGACACGATCCATACCTATGTCGTATTATCTCCTTAACCATTCCTCTAAATTATATGCAGTAAGAGGGAAAAGTCTTGTTTTAAATGCTTGAGACGATATTCTTATTTTATCAAACACTTAGGACAACAAATGTTCTTCTTTTGATAAAAATACACAATAATCTTTAATGTGAGCAATAAACATGACGTCACCATTTAAATATTGTTTTTTTAATATAAAACACTTTTAGTGACATAAATGCAAGAGTTAGAATGTCAGAAGAGTGTTTTGCTGTCCTTAACTTTTGAGTACGCATTATCAAGCTCTACATATTTTAGTGCTAAATCATATACATATATATATATATATATCTCACCGTTAAGGCAACTATCGTAAGTAATGTTTTCGTTTGTTTTTTCTCCGAAAACCTTTGCAAATCCGACTATCACGGAAAAGTCGTTACATTTTTCTGGTTAATATATACTTAGCATATGACACATAAAAATAACGTGGGTTTCTATTGGTAAAATATTTTTTCTAATAGACGAGTCATCACTTTGATGTTTTGTTGTGACTACTAATATGGGGAAAACAGAGTTTCCTATTTCTTTTGGTGTGTAAAAAACAAACAGAGGCATACATATGAAACGTCCTCCTTTTGCCTCCTCCAAAAATCAACCCACTTTAATTTGCAGTCAGTAGTTAATTACTGGCATGTTGTTCCAGTGATTAGTTAACCTGACTGCTAAACCAGAACAGTGGGTTTGATCCTTACCCAAGACAAATCTGTGTGTGAAGAACAATATTGTTTGTTCAGGGGCTCTAATAAATAAAGGTTTAAAATGACTTAATCAATCGTTAAATCGGCTTCAACGTTGACAATCGATTCTGGACCATTTATGGCGTCACATGTGCTCATGGAAGCCGATTTAACGATTGATTAAGTAATTTTTAACGTTTATTTGAACGCCATTTACGAAAACGGTGTTCGGTGACTTAGCCGGTAGAGCCCCTGTTTCTGAGTGTAATTTATCTATAATGTGTATTTATTTAGAAATATATAAGTATGTTTATAAGTTGGTTACCATAGCACAGGATCAGACGGCAGTGTGTTGCTTGTTAACGATAAAAAACTAGGCTTCATTATTTGTGGAAAGTTATAATATCTACAAAAAACTAAAATAGGTTTATCTATATATAAAAACGAAACGGGGTGGTATATTATTTTATTTTTTATTTTATTTATTTGGTTCGCCAACGACTTAAACATTAACATGAATCTTTAAAAATAGCACAATACTTAAGATCTAAATGTCTAGTTACTAATAGGTAAACACTACATTCAAAATTTAATGAGCTACTTTTCCAATTTTATTTTTTATGTGTAACTAAAACCCTAATAACTATTGATAGTTTTCCGAAATAATCCTAATGAGACGTGGTGGATATCAACCCTGTCACTGCATTCGTTATATAATTTTGTCATTCGGCAGAGAGGTGAGTTTGAGCCAAGTAATGTTCTACGTTGTATATTCGTGGTAGATATTACTATAATGTTTAGTTAATATAGGTAGGTTTCGTCTTAAAATCCAAGGAGAAAAATTAGGAATACGCTTTAATATGAAAATGTCACCTACGAATAATTCAAAATATAAATATATTTTACCTAACAAAGCGAAGTTTAAAATGAGTCTCTGTATTTCCCATTTTAATGAATAATGTTTTTTTTGGTGTCGAATGGTAATCGTAGTTCAATTGTGGTAAGTACTGTTTTTTTTATAAAAAGTTAAATACCTCTTTCAATTCCATATATAGGTATATGGATATCGTTGAAAGCCAGCCTTTCAAATTTAATCTACTGTATATCCGATAAAGTTGGAACTCTTACTCCAATGTTGGGTTGCTCCATCCAATATAGATATATAGATACTAGAAGTTATTCACAATTTTACAGGTGGATCGTAGAAATCTTAGACTTTATTATTAGGTAGGCACACGATACGAGTTTCAAGATCCGGTTGAAACACGAGTAATCTGAGATTCGCTTTGGCTAGGTAGGTTTACGGCGTTGGTCTAGTTTTGAAATGAGTTCAGTATTACGCTTTTGAACATCTCGCCGTATATCATGCTGGAAGCTGGCATATTGTAAACTTTCCGCGTTTTATTGACACCATTTTGCTACTGCTTTTGTAACTTTATGATGATAAGGTATACAGTTTTGAAACCTTTTAATGTAACTAGGCATGTACAGGAAGTCCTTTTTAGTATGTTTTGATAAAAAAATTAGGATAAATATACAAATAAAATACAAATGTTACAGTAACTTCATTTTATTTTAACTATTTTAAATTTGGGATTAGACTGTGTTTTTATGCTCCTTACTTTTAATAATATATTCATATTCATTCAAATTTTGTCGATTTTATTGCTCCGTAAAAAGAAAAGAAAACCCTTATTAGAACACTTCGTTTTCTGTCTATCCATTTTCCCAAAAAATTCAAAAATTCAAAATTCAAAAGTCGTTTATTCCGTTAAAATATTACATTTGTGTGGAATCGTCAATTTTTTTTACCCTACCGTGCAGTGCATGACGTGGCAGCTACTGAGAAACACTGCCAGAAAACTCAGTAGGAATCCTTTTTTAAAATATATATTTCTTAAATAAATTTACATTGTATTTAAATGTGTTAATTTAGAGCGACTCAATCCCAAGCTGTTTTGTCACTTAAATAATCAGAAGTTTTGTAATAAGCCCTGCTACACAATTTGGCTTTTATAATTCTTTTAAACTTATTCATAGACATTTCTCGGATATCACTGGGAAGTTTGTTATAGAATCTTATACATTGCCCCATAAAAGAGTTACTTACTTTGTGGAGACGGGTGGTATGTAACACAAAGTTATGCTTATATCGAGTATTTATATTATGAGTATCACTCCTTTTACAGAAGGAGTCTTTATATTTATGCATATAAATTAGATTCTCATATATATACTGACATGCTACAGTCAGAATGTTAATCTCTTTAAACTTCTCTCTCAAAGATTCTCGCGGACCAAGTTTATATATTGCTCTTACAGCTCTTTTTTGCAATACAAATATGGTGTTAATGTCCGCAGCGCTACCCCAGAGAAGAATTCCATAGGACATTATACTATGAAAATAACTGAAATAAACCATTCTAGCTGTATCCACATCAGTAAGCCGTCTTATAGTTTTAACAGCATATGCAGCAGAACTTAATTTGCCTGATAGTTTTTCTATTTGTGGGCCCCATTGTAGTTTTGAATCAATTGTGATACCCAAAAACACAGTTGACTCAACAGGGGTCAATCCAGCTCCATTAAGCTGTACATTGGTAGCCACCTGTTTCACATTAGGTGTGGAGAATTTTATGACTTTAGTTTTCTTGTCATTTAGCAAAAGATTATTAGCATTAAACCAATGAACAACTTTAGAGATTGCGTCATTTACTTCGTCAAAATTGCGTAATTGTCGATTTATTTTAAACGTCAATGAAGTATCATCCGCAAACAAAACAATCTCATGTTTATCCCTTACATAGTAGGGTAAGTCATTTATATAGATTAAAAATAAGTAAAGTAAAATACGTGGAGGTATCCAGGACAAATCTTTGTGTCATGAGCGCGATTGTTTGTTTTGTGTCTGGGTATAATTTGTCTGTATGTATTTAGGAATATGTGTATATATAGATATACATACGTATATATCTTTATCAGTTGTCTGGTTGCCATAATTCTGTTTAGTTTGGGATGAGATGGATTGAAAATTTTAATATTACGAATGTATAGACTATAGACACCGGAGCCTTCAAGTATCCTGATTGCAAACTGAGTCTTAAAATTTCCCTCGCGCGTGTCTCCAGGGACTGGGCCATACCTTAAATCCACTATATAACATCTTAAGGAACTTAAACGTAGGAAAATACTTAGTCTAACGAGAAAAGTAGCTACTTACGGATTTTCCAACATTCGAAGGCAAACTTTGGCCATAGTGCTAAGTGTTTCTGTTGTATTCTCCAAGTCTTGCTGGTTATCGTTGACAAACTGGCTGGTGGCTTCGGAGAGTACTTTGAGCATGGGCGTGGCTTGTGCGTAGAACAGGGACATTCGGTTGGCGACCTCGGCGGTTATGTGCGGCTCCTCTCCCGGGGGAAGCTCCGCATTGATGAGGCCCCCTCGTGATACACTCCGCCTGTAGTAGCTAAAGTCGTTTTGTATCGCTGGCGTTTTCATCTGGATGGGACAAAAGGATTATGTTATGAGTAAGTCACGAATCGATTATTTAGAACTATTAATCTCACTGAATTATTCATTAAAGTTTTGTTTAATAAGATTTCTCGCTTAACCAGTTTTAGATCCTTAAAAGCTTTCTATTTAATCAATGACTGCACGAGGGAAATGAATCCTTGTGTCACGGGGTTCTTCACAAACATATAATTGACGGACACAAAGTAAAACTTCAAACGATTCAAAACATCTACTTATGGGTCACACAAACTATATATATATATGTATTTTTTCTTGTGAGCGAATCAAATCCTGGACATTGGTTTTTTTATATCTTATTTATGTACACACTAAAAGTACAAAAGAAAGAAAGAATAAAATACAAGAGAAGACATTTCACAAAGCTACTACTTATTTCTAAAGAAATCTCTTCCAGTAGACCTGCAAGAGGAGATTTCGCAAGAGAGGAAGATATGAGTGTGTAGGATGATATACATACATGCGAAAAAAAATATTAAAGAGGAGTAAGGAATTGTGTTTCATAGACGTTACGAAACTGGTATTAATGCATCTTTCACAATGCTAAATAACCACGGTTCTCTTGAACCAAATACTTCTATTGTGGTTATAGTTACAAGGTTGCTAGGTAATCCAATTAGCCACATAAATCGCCGCCGAGATGAAACCCTCGCTTCCCAGAGTTTATTAATGTTTGCAATAGGCAGTTAACGTTGGTTACGGAGGAAGCCTAACATTCAATTAAACGATCATTTCTTATTATTTTACTTCGTTCTAAGTAAATAGTGTTCAGAAATGTTATAAGAACACTATATAAAGTGGTAAAAAAATACAAAAAAAATATTAAAATGTACGCAGTGCCTACTGGCCAGTGACGAATTTACGAACAAAGAAAAACAAATTCTTTAGTATTTTCCTTGGTCTAATAACGTTTCTGTCATCCAATTTGGACAGTGAACACTAATTAGCACTATAAATTCAATAAGTATATGGAATCGGGTTCAACAAGAGGTTCTAGAGATACAGGATAGTCGTTTTCTGGGGGTGATAAATCGAGCTAATTCGGACTCATGTAAATAAATCCGATTTATTGAATTCAAATTACTGCTTTAACCTTTTTATCGCTACAGTTTAAACCATTTTAGTTTGACATATATATGTAATAAAATTGTTTAAACTTACTCTATTTCTCCGCTGTTTGCTAACACATTTT
The DNA here is from genome assembly GCA_951640165.1 of Pseudoips prasinana. Lineage (NCBI taxonomy): Eukaryota > Metazoa > Arthropoda > Insecta > Lepidoptera > Nolidae > Pseudoips > Pseudoips prasinana. The sequence continues at coordinate 24,604,071 of OX621246.1, forward strand.
CGATAATTGGTTGCGTGCACATTTTGGGTAACTATCTATACCTACGTGACAGTGGCGTTCAAAAGGTTAAACAACACAAAACCGATTTGCAAGTTTCCTTTATAACAAACGATAAAAAAGCTTTTACTACCGAATAAAGAAATGAATTCTAGACAATCTGTTAAGAAACAACGGAGAAAGAGCGAACATATATAAAAAGACACTCAGCCGAATTGGAATCACCTCCTTTTAAAGTCAATAAAAAATATCGTAAATTATAGATTACAGGATTTAACAGTTCATTAAACTCCTCACTAACATATCTGTAGCGGTATCCAAATAATCGAATATCAATTAATTAGCACTATAAATCGAGTGTAATCAAACGTGATATCGATATTGGTTAATAAATTGACCGTTCGCTACTAGAATAGTAGTTTAGTTATGTTAGGTTAGAACTGACACCATACAACGCAAGAGTCAAGCGAGCGAAGCGAGCGTGATGCGGAAACGAACGGCGAGTGCCAGAAACAAATCAATCGTTTATCGCTAAATAATACATTCGATTGAATGTTAGATTTATTTACCATTCGCTATTATGTACGTTAGAGTATATAGACATTCGATTTATGGTAGTCGATCAATTGATATTCGATTATTTTCCATTCGGTTTGGCATACACTCGTGTCGTGGAGACTTATTCTTTTAAGTCTACCACTTCAAAGAATAAGTGTAATGTTGATGTTATTCCAATTATGTTAAGCTAGACAAGTGTAATTCACACTAGAATAAACACTCGCGCTTCGTAAGTTACAAACCAAATGGAAGTAGTTCGGTAGTCCCAAGTAGGTACCAACTCTTGAAATTAGCCCTTATATTAAGAGATACATAGGACAATCATTTTACGTTCATCTCCTTTTAGATAAAACCCAACAATAACAATTATAATCAAAGGAACACGTATATACAATATATCCAATTAAATTGCATCAAGTGTTTTTCTTTTATTACAACTGTTTATCTTTATTAAAACATCATTTACTTATAATCATTTACTAAGAAATAATATGTCATTATGTTTATTGATGTTTTGGGAGTTTAAGTAAAAAAAATTTAAAAGCTATGGCGCCTTAAATTAATTATCTAATATACATGAAATTAACTTTAAATAAAATCTTTTGTAATTTAAAAATAAAATGGTAAAATTACTTGCAGTCATATTTTTACTATGAAGAAATCCAGACTATACGTAAAACGTTTATGCTGGATTAATACGTATTCATATAATTATGTTTATCTACAAAAATATATGTCCAGTAAATACCTATGAGCGTATACAATATTTTACCTACCTACCTACTTGATCTCGTACTATAATTATAACTTTAACACTGCAACAGATTTACCATTCATATATCAAAGTAAACAGCTTCAAATACTTATTCAAAATGGTGTTAATTCGCCATGTAAAATCTAATCGGGCTTACTAAAGGGTAGCTAAGCTAATCGATCGATTTTCCGAAGGTGATTGCCTGCCAATTAATTATGCACGACCCTTAACCCTTATGGTTCTTAAATAAAGAATTTCTAAACGCAAGGGCTTTGGAAGACTTTAAAATAATATTCTATACTTAAGTTAGTTCACTGCATAGATCGTAAATCCAATTACATAGCCGAATAATGTTTTAGATAAAAACATGTTCAGTGATACCAATACTTCAAAGTAGCGTTGAAATAATAAGTATACTCGACTATACATACATAATATATACTTTGCTTAACTAGCGACCCGCCCCTGGTGTATGAAAACCCACTCGTACACCTCTCCGGTCTCACCAATCCGGTCAACTTATGTATAAATGGTTTCATATTTCAGCATGTTCGTGCTTCGGAGGGCACGTTAAGCTGTCAGTCTTGACTATAGTATTAGACCACTATGTCACTAGGGTAGTCACTGCTAATACAAAGGAATAAATACATAGTTTAATCTTGCTTTAGTGACTATACTAGCATACCCTAGGCTATTCAGAACAGCAAGTGATTAATTACGCACACAGCTAACCGCCCACTTTTTGATTATCTCTATTGTACACATATGCCAGACAATGGAATTATTTCGAAGTGGGTAGTATTATACGCTCGGTCTTTGGCTTTAGTGAACAGAATATAAACACAAATTCATATTCTTAGGTAATGTTAAATCTAAGATTGTCAATTGTTCGTTCTTGTGACGGTGGAAACTCAAGAGTTATCAACGTTTTTTGTAGGGTAATTTATGATTGATACTCATCGCCTCATGATGGCAGCCGAATTACTTCCACTGCTGAACAAAGGCCTCCCCAAATAAATTCCACAATGGAGTTGTGTCCAGCATTTCGAGGAATATGCCATAATCACCACGCTTGGCAGACTGGTTGGCGATTGCAGTATGATAGTCATTGTACACAGAGAGACGCTGCTGCCCGTCCACTGATAGATATTATATCGGGACGACATCTACGCCCCTCACGGGAACAGATGGGGTGGCGATGTTCTATGCTCGTACCATACCACTCATCGCCTAGGGTAGAATAATAATATAATATCTAGGAAGGGATCATCCTAGCCCCAAACTAAGCAAAGCTTGTACTATGGGTACCAGGCGACGATATACATACTTATATAAATAGATAAATACCTAAATACATAGAAAACATCCATGACTCAGAAACAAATATTCGTGCTCATCACACAAATATTTGCATTTACCGGGATTCGAACCCAGGACCACCAGCTTCGTTGGCAGGAGCACTACCAACTAGGCTACGGTGACCGTCAAAGAAGAATAACTGGTTATGTCATAACCTAAAAAATAAAATCCCACGGGGGCCCTCCTAAATAGTAGACGATCGTTTACTCCATTGGAACATCTAGGGACTCTCTCTGTCATATACATACATATAGATAGTGCAACGCTTTGCGTCTAATTTTACAAAACATCTCGTCAGTAACCACCCTGAAACCAGGTTCGAACCCAAAATTTTAGTTAGTTTGTAGTCTTATTCGTTAGAAGGTCTTAACTTCCGCTCACTTCTAAAGTCTGGAGAAAAATTAAAAGTATCCTAGTCTAACTTAAAAATTTAAAAGTAATCTTTCTGTAGAACTTTTAAGAACCTCACAGTGGCAATCAGAGGATTTTGCTTCATCAAAAGATATTGTACATTTTTAAAAATAATTAGATAAGGTGTTTATTTATTATACAAATATTCCTCATTAAAACCTCGCAAATACTTTAGCCTTTATTGAAAACACATTGAACATAGATATCGAACGAATATATTGTTATTTCCTTATACGTTCGTTATTATATAATATTGGTCTAGTGAGTACATTATGAAGGACAAAGTGAGTAGACGAACTAGAGTAGGCGCTCATAACCAGTTGTCCTCATCAATCTCAACGGAGTCTGGCCAGCGTTTGTAAATAAATGCAGCGGGTTTATTTTATTAAAAAATCTTAATACCCTGAGATTTCATAAGATGAGCAAAATCCAGCGGCAATTATGAGAAGAGGCACAAGATCCCAAAATCTCAGGACAAATCCTGAGATATGGTAATTGGGGGAGGCCTTTGTTCAGCAGCAGCAGTGGACGTCTTTCGGTTGATACGATGAGAGCCTCAAGTCATTGCCACTAGGCTAACATGGCAATGTAGCTATGCTCTAGTGATCACGAAATGCTATGTATTCGACGGGCCTGTTGGAATGGTTGGCAAATGGTTGCTTTTCACGCCGGAGGTCATGGGTTCGATTCCCACCCAGGACAGATATTTGTGTACATCAACATGCCTGTTTTTCCTGGGTCTGGGTGTTATTATCTATATAAGTATATATTTACAAAAAGAAAAGTAGTAGGTATATGCAGTATATCAGTTATCTGATTGACATAGTACAAACGCTGCTTAGTTTGGGATCAGATAGATGGTCGTGTGTAAATAATGTCCCAAAATAAAAAAAATATATATATTTTCTTCTTTAGCGATACAATATATAGCTGAAAACCAATCTATGATCTTAAAGAAATATGATAAACGAAATAGGTACTCACAAAAAATATCGATGACCTTTTAAATAGATATCGATATAAATTGAAGTAAAATATTCAACAGTAAAGTTTTTATAAATTTTATGTAAGTAGATTTATCAAATTATACAAAGAAAATGAAATTAAGTGAATAAATTCGATGCATGAATCACCGTGGGCGAGGTCAAACCAAGCCTCACTTTCTACTACAATGCCTTCGCAAATCGGTCCATTCAAGTCCATTCCCTTATTGCGATGATGACTAATCTTTTATTGTGTGTAATAATGATGAATAAGATAACATCAACAATAGTTCTTAATAAAACAAAAAATGTTATTTGACATGTAACATTTGGTTGTCTATTGTTTGCCTGAAAAATATAAGCAATAATGCTCATATGCCCGAATTGTTTGTTTACCTTAAAAGTTATGTACAGACGCCATCACATCAAGCTCCCGCAATCTGTCAAATTTCCCCAATTTAAAGTGAACCTTATGCTTTTGTGATAAAGTTGAAAATCTATAAAAGAAATTTGACAGATTAGGGTAGCTGGCCGTGCTGGCGTCTGTACATACTCTTGTTTGCCTATACATTAGATTCTATAATGATACGAGTGCCATCTGTATTGTTATCAATTTTATTAATTTCAATACTATTATTTAACAGAATATTTCAACGCCATACTAAATTACTTTCGAATATGTCCTAAAAAGCGATTGCCTTTCTGGCACTTCGCCGGCCGCTGCCGCTGCATTATGGACTCTGTCGGGCACAGCAAATTTATAAACATATATATCGGTAAATTATTAAGGAACTAATTGAGTCTTCCATTCCATATGGCCACTTTACATTTATATATTTATACATTACACTAGCATATTATTATTTAACTATCATGTCATTCAATAAAGAAAGACATTTTGCTTATTTACAGTAACAAGTTATATTTGTGTGTATCTTCATCCATTCAATTGTTTTATTTAGTATTGAGGTAAGATCATTGTTTATATTAGTAGTGCTTTGGCAGGAGGTAAGCAAAGATATATCATCTGCAAACAATACACAAGTTTCTTCCATGATCTTAGGGAGGTCATTTATGTAAATTATAAATGATGTTAAGGTATATTAAAATTACGGCTTACAATGATGATAACAAATGATGATGTTATTAAAATTGACAATATAGGAAACGAAGTTTTTAGCACGTGACTAATATAGTAAACAATGAGTTTATTAAATACATATGAAATTATGAGAATACAATATAATATATCTGTTGACTATTATGCTCGGAGTTTCCCTGCGGGATCGAATCAAATATGTCGAAATCCGCAGGCGAACCAAAGTCACCGACATAGCCCGAAGAAGTGCAAAACTGAAGTGGCAGTGGGCGCGGCACATAGCTCGTAGAACCGACGGCCGTTGGGGCAGAAAGGTTCTTGAGTGGCGACCACGAACCGGAAGACGCAGCGTGGGCAGGCCCCCTAAAAGATGGACCGATGATCTTGTGCGGGTCGCTGGAAACTGCTGGATGCGAATAGCGCAAGACCGGCAATTGTAGAGATCTTTGGGGGAGGCCTTTGTCCAGCAGTGGACGTCTTTCGGGAGATATGATGATATCTGTTGAACAGTATAGCAGATGAAATTATGGCAACTGAAGTTCTGGCAAGTGGGTGTAGCCCATAACACTTGATATTATCTGCACGTGTGGTGCTGTGGTTAAGGTCATCCGCTACTAACTCGGTGCCCTCGTGTTTTAGAGTTCTATCCCCGCAGAAGACAACTATTTCTGAGTCAGTTCCGATTCCGTTAATTGCATGTTTGTAAAGTTCCCCGCGATACGAAGTTTTATTTCTCTAGTACGGGCGTTGTCTTTTAAAACTAAACAATGTTCGATATCAGGTTATTTTACCTACCAAGTTTGTAAACACAAATGCACCCCAACTTATAGTAAGGGATTACCATAGTATATAACTATTTGCTGACCCTTCCTTGTAACTTCACTCACGCACAGGATGACAACAATCATATAATAATGTTATGACATATAGCATATTTTTATTATTACTCAGTAGAGTTGCACGTAGATAGGTATGCTATAATATTTGATGGTCAAAGCGATTGCTTCTGGGGTTCCTGAGTAGATCTGCTCATTAATAGTTGCTTCTTGAGTATACATTACCTAAAACTAATGTGGAAGTGCGAAGTGTGTTACGCAAATACCCAATATCCAATAGGAACAAATCTAAGTCACATATTCAAACAAACATATATTGCGGGCGTTGATAAAAAAAAATATGGCCGACGAACACCACTCTGTGGTACCTATCGTCCAAAACTGGTAGACCTATAAACATGAAGACCTTATTTAGTTTATTTTATATACGAAGTACTTATGTGAGATTAGTGCTCATTTATTCTATCGTCAATAGTGGTGTCGTGATCCACGTGTAATTGTACTTTTTTTTACCGTACAAGATATAGTCTTCAGAATATAAATACTCACGTACATTGGCAAGAACTGACAAACAAACCAACCAACAGAGACATTCAGAATTGTAATAATACCTATAGTATCAAGACGGGTCCAGACTTCAGCACGAAGCAACCTCGTTCTCGCTTTTGCAAATTATTTATATTATTATTTTGGATTTTTTTTTTTAGACGACATCGCCCGCACTCTGTAATTTTATCCCTGTGTCACGGGGTACTCTCCAAACATATATTTGCCGGACACAAAGTACATCCAGACTCAGTACAACTATTTACGGGTCACACAAATAGCCATCCTAGCGGATTATAAGTGTCCCTCACATTGCACTCAAGAGTGCACCTGTGTCTACTCACACCTCTTATTAATATGCTTTAAGCAATTAGTGATTAAATAAAATTCCTGGTACCTTACATCTATACATATAATAAATCTGTAGAAAAATCATTTTTGTACATGAAAAGAAAATCCAAAAAAAATAGCCAGGGTATTAAAGGACAACCAATAGAACCCATTTCCAGCATTTTTAGAATTTTTGTCTGTTTGTCTGTTTATATGTTCGGGTATCACGTAAAATATACGAAAGCAATGTAGATAACTTTTATACACAACGATTGAGCGTAACCTGAGGTAACATTTTGTTTTTGTTTTATTGCAATCGGTTCAGTCTATCAAAAGATATTAGATTTTAAAGTAATCATGGAGAAAAATAACACACATTTCGGTACTTCAAGATGAACTAATGTTTATAGTTGAACTAAACTGTCCGATAGATGTCATTGTGCATATTATGACATGTCTTTTCTGAATGAACTAGGTTGATAGTTGATTTATGTTTCGATAGATGTCGTTGTGCATTTCTTTTGACTCGCGGTGTTAAGATTTGCCCGTGTTTGCTGATTGCATGAGTTACGTAGGGTTTTGAATGTTCTGAATTGTTTCGAAATAAGGTCTTGGTTGCCTAGAAGTATGTCGTTGTCCAAAATTGGTTATTAAAAAAAGCTGTTTTCTTTGGGCAAATTAAATTATGTAGAAGGTGGGATTTGTTATAATTTCATTTTAAATTATTGATAGTTGATTTTTATTTCGATACATGTCGTTGTGCTTGATAGTTGATTTTTATTTCGATAGATGTCGTTGTGCATTGCTTTTGACCCGCGGTGTTAAGATTTGCCCGTGTTTGCTAATTGCATGAGTTACGTAGGGCTTAGAATGTTCCGAATTGTTTCGAAATAAGGTCTTGCTTGGCTAGAAGTATGTCGTTGTCCAAAATTGGTTATTAAAATATTCTGTTTTCTTTGGGCAAATTGAATTATGTACATGGTTGGATTTGTTATAATTTAATTTTAAATTATAATGTCAATCGATCGAAAGTTTGTGCTGTCGATTCGTTTGTAACGCGAATGTACAGACGATTTGAATTTTATTGAGCCTGTCCGATTGAATGTAGTAAATTAACCAGGTCTCTCATAATTTTCTCAGCACAAATCTATATACCTACCTATGTAAAAGAGGAAACTGACTGACTGACATATCAATGAACAGACTGAACGGCTGGGGTTAGAGACTTGAAATTTTCCCGGTAGGTACTTTTTATGACGTATGCATTCACTAAGGAAGGGGTTTTTGGATATACTAACCCTAAGGGGGTAAAACAGAGAATGAAAGATTATATGAAAATCCGTAATTTTTTGAAGTTAAAGGCATTGAAACTAATATTTAGTAGTTCAGCCAAAAATAAAAATAAATAATTTAGAATTTTTGGAAATTCCTCCCCAAGGGCGTAAAATAGGGGATATAAGTTTGTATGAAAAGTGTTTTTTATGTGAAAAGCATGAAAATTGGTATTTGGCCTTTCCGTTAAAAATAAAAAATATGTATTTCAGGATTTTAGGAATTTCCACTCCTAAGGGCGCATAATAGGGGATGTATGTTGCGTGTGGGTATACCTATAATGGTTGTGAGGCTTCAAGTCAAAACTTTGCATCGTGTTATAGAGTCTACTATTATGCCTGGATCCGCCCAGGGAGAAACAGTGTTCGTGTCACGTATTCCGTTAGTGCCAAATGATCTCCCTTTTCAGTTTAAAATACTGTAGTTCCCTATAAAAGTGTGTGTCGCGATAACCATCAACAAATCGCAAAGTCAAACTCTCAAGTTAGCTGGAATTGACTTGAGGAAGGCGGGCAGGTTCACGTGGCGAGCTCACGTGTGAGTTCATCCCACAGTCTGATCCATGTAGAGCGAGGACCTACGTCTTTTGCTGAGCGCCGTAAAGTGGATGATATTGAACATCCCACATACCAGGCCGCTTGCCGAGCACGCCATTTATTAGTTGGAGGTCAGCATTGGGATGACGCTCTAGCGGAAGCATGCGTGAGCGATAGTCCACATCGCTTGCGACATTTGTTTGCCATCTTATTGACCTTTTGTGCGTTATCGGACGCTAAATAGTTATGGCAAAAGTACCATGACAAGTTTGCTGAAGATTTTATGAGACATGTACAACTAAATACTGATGGACAAATTACTGACAGGGTACGTGAAAATTGTCACAACAGGTCCTTATTGGCTATTCAAATGATAGTTATAAGTATAGGAGGGAACCCGATCAGTCAGAGGCTGCGAAAAGGCACAGGAGTTTATTATTGTTAAAAATAGGCGATGGCACATACCCCGTACAAGAAGATGGAAAAGTTATTTTGATTGGTAATCTCTGTTCTTACGTTACACCACAGCAAGAGCTAATTTCTTCTGTGTACGGAGATGGGTGCGCCAAAGCTCACCTAAAATTTCAACTCCGATAATTGGAAATCCGAAAATGTTCTTCCTAACATTTTTCATCATAACATCAAAACTCCTAATTACTTTGTCTCTAATGTTAATAATTCCGAAGCATTCAACTTCATAATGTCAGTAGCAATAAACATCTATTATACTTTTATTTGTTTTCCTATATTTTCTCAACATAACCATCGTTTATACTATTATTCAAAGTCATATCTTTTTTGTTTAGCCACGGTACTATTTATAGTCATTAGTTTAAGTTTAGTTGGAACTGCGACTATAACGCAAGAGCCGAGCGAGCAAAACCAGAGTCCCGCTCCAATCATTGAGCAAGTTCCAGAAACGAATCGGTCCTATTCATAATTATTGGGTTAGGTTAGGTTAGAACGGTGACCCCGCAACGCACGAGCCGAGCGAGCGAAGCGAGCGTGCCGCGGTAGCGGCCGGCGAAGTGCCAGAACCGAATTGGTCCTATAGTTATTGCATGTACGTTTAATTTTAATCCTCCGCGGTGTAATTATTATGGTGAGTATGTTTAGGGATTAAATCGTTATGATAAAAAACAGTAGGAGTTTAAATATATTTACATTAATGATATTATTGATTACAATTTTCGAAAACATGAGTGTTATGAACATCGCCGGTAGCACTACAAATAGTATGAATGAAAACTTTAGGATGAAAAATTTTAACAAGAGTGATAATTCGGATTACAAATCGTTAGGAAGAACAATTTCGGGTAAAGAACTTTAGGTGAGCCAATATGGACCCTACGGAGATACCACAAACATGGGAAATCAAGCCGGTTCTTGGCTATGTCAGCGAGCTATTTTGACTCCCCACAATGACCAAGCTGCGGCTATTAATTTCAAAATATTGAGTCATGCGTCCGGTAATAGTAGAGAATATAGCTCAATAAATACATTTATGGAAGAAGATAACGCAGTGCGTGGCGTTATCTTCTAGAATTTTTGGTACCCGGTAGAATTTTTGGATTCCCTCAGCACACCCGGACTTTCAGCCCACAAAATAGTTTTAAAAATTGGTGTACCAATAATTCTCCTCAGAAATTTATGTCCTCGCAAACTTTGTAATGGCACTCGGCTCAAAGTCACAAATCTGCAACATTATCGAAGCTGAAATATTAACAGGTTGCGGCGCCGGTGATATTATTTTTATTCCAAGGATACCTATAATTCCTAAAAACTTTCCTTTCTCTTTCAAACGAGTGCAATTCCCAGTCAGTCTCTGTTATGCCATGACGATTAGTAAAGCTCAGGTCCAGACATTATCCGTTGCGGGGGTGGACCTAAGTATTGGATGCTTTTCCCATGGTCAACTATACGTAGCTCTTTCACGCGTAAACAACCCCAATAACGTTTTTGTGTACGCTCCAGATGGTTTCACAGGTAAAATAAAGAAGCACTAAATTAAATTAAAAAAATGTTTTCGGTATCCTCCCACAGCGCTTTACACAAAAAAAATACATTTTTAAGTTCCGACATCCACGCGAACGAAGTCGCGGGCACAGCTAGTTTCTAATATATCTGTTGTCTGTAAAGGTACAACAATGGGTATATTCAAAAAGAAAATAAAAGCTCCTGGAAGGAACGTATCTGAAACTCATCGCGCGGACAAATAAGTCTCCTTTTAATGGGACTGTCTCGTCCTGAAAAGACACAAAGCCCCGCGATATGGAAATAAAAAACTGACCGCTACGCGCTGCTACCGATTCCTACAGCGAACAAAAGATCCTAGATAAGGCATTCAACAATTTCCAAGGACATTTTATTTATTAAATCGTGCTAGAGAGCTTCTACTTTAGTAAAGGTGGGTGAAGACAGTCCAGTTTGTTTATTACAGTACAATTTACTACATTTAAAAAATATGTAAGAATTGTCTATACAACATGTAACTTAATTAACGCACATCCTGAAAATAGTTTGTTCAGAATCGTTTACTGAATCGATTTATATCATTTTTACTATAGGTAATTTTTTATTAGAACTACGGAAATTATTGTCATATTAACCCTGTACAGTCAAAACAAATTGAAATGGACCGTAAGTCAAAGTAATAGGACTTTTAACATCACAGGTTTATTTGTATTCATACAAATTCCATCATTGAATACAAAATAAAGAAAAGTAAACTTTATTCTAAGAAATTAATTTAGTAAATAACAATGCATATACATGTCAAATTAAAAATTCAGTGTATGTATTATGATTACAACATAATATTCTAATTGGGGTGTTTGAGGGTGTGCGTTAATTACGTTACATGTTGTACATTGTGCATTAAGCTTGTTGATCCTAAATTACGATTCGACATTAAAATTCATAGAATATATCAAAAAGTCATCTCTAAGAAATGATCTCGAAAATATATTGAATTCTTTCTTTCTTTTTTAAAAGACAACGCCCGCATTAGCTAATCTAATCGCTGTGTCGCGGGGTACTTTACAAACATATAATACTAAAAGAATTATTTATAGGTCACACATAAAAAAAATAATTTGGAACTGTTTATTTTAAATTAAATTAAACAATATTTTTATTTTAATATAAAGGCGCTTAATCTAACAATAAAATGATTATGTGCGCCTATTCAGTTACACTTACGTCTCAATTGGCCAAGGCGTAGCTAGCGCATAGAAACGTTCGAGCTTTGAATATCTGAAGGTGCGTCGTTCCCACATTTATATACAAGTATCTGTCTAAAATATATTAGTGGAGTACGTGGTTTAGGGCATTTACTCTACAGCCTGTCTAAGAAACGCCAGGATAAAAATGAACAGAACGAGAGCCGAATAGTCCTATTTCCTAGAGAGGGAGACAATTAATAATTGAGAATAAGATTTATTTATTTATCTTTATGTTTTCTATAGATATATGGTATATTAGGTTTATGATATTTTATTTTAGCGGTCTATCTACGACGCTTTAGATTGCGGTTTATGATTTAAAATGTAGAAATAGAAAACTACTTACTAGATCTCGTTCAAACCAATTTTCAATATAAATTTGCATGGTAATGTACAACATATTTTTTTGAAGTTATACTTCTTTTGGTGCGATGGAGAAAAATGATGAGAGTGATTTTTACGATGCGCGCGCACACCGACACCAAAAAATTTAACAGCATGAAGTTAGTTCTAGGTGGTATGACAGTGAATTTTTACGATGCGCGCGCATCGTAAAAATAACAGCATGAAGTTAGTTCTAGGTGGTATAAAAATTGATAACTATGTTCAAGTTGTATATTAAGTAGTATAACTTCTAACGCGTGTAAAAAACAAAAAAAAAAACTTGTGTGTACTTATACACAGAAGTTTTTTTTTTGTTTTATCATCCTCTTATTTTAGACGTTACAGTGGAGGGGGGTGGGGAGGGGGGAGATACATTTTACCACTTTGGAAGTGTCTCTCGTGCAAATGGGGAACCCCCTAAATTTATTGTTATTTTATTATTATTTATTATTTTTGTGTGAAAATCTTAATGCGGTTCACAGAATACATCTATTTACCATGTTTCAACAGTATAGTTCTTAAAGTTTCGGAAAAAGTGGCTGTGACATACGGACGGACAGAGAGACAGACAGACATACATGACGAATCCATAAGGGTTCCGTTTTTTGTCATTTGGCTTCGGAATCCTAAAAACGATACATGTTGTAACCCTAATACAATTATTCATCCATCTGCCAACCCTATCTAAGATCACTATACATTTACTACGTCATAATCTGCAGATCAAACTGCGCCAGACTTCTAAAAACTTTTGACTTTCATACGAAAATAGGCAATTCATATTGTTGGATCGTGGCAATAAATAGTTCTAAATCTTGGGAGTTTAAAATGACAAATCTGTTGATAGACGGATAATGCAGCCAATGAACTTGGGGCGACGACTTCGCAAGGTTAGGGTCAAAGAGCTTCAACAATTGAACTGACTTACCATTTAAGATATAATCCAAGCTTTGCATTTGAATTGTTAGGGAATTTCAACTTGATTTACGAACCGTTTTTATTACATTATATTTATCTACAGTAGGTGTATTGAAGATTATTATTTTGAGTGAATACTTGTTTAGGCGCGTTGAGCACTTTTTGGTAAACAAAAATCATGGAACTGGCGTCATGGTCAGGTCACTCTTAGCATGGGCCATTTGTTTAATTATTATATTGTAGATTATTTAGATATGAAGTGTAAAAATAGTTTTCACTTCTATCGGCAGTCTTCAAAGACTGCCCCACATGATTTTTTAGGGTTCCGTACCCAAAGGGTAAAACGGGACCTTATTACTAAGACTTCGCTGGCTGTCTGTCTGTTCGTCTGTCACCAGGCTGTATCTCATGAACCGTGGTAGTTAGACAGTTGAAATTTTCACAGATATTTCTGTTGCCGCTATAACAACAAATACAAAAAAAAATTAAATAAATATTTAAGGGGGCTCGCATACAACAAACATGAATTTATAGATAATGGTACGAAACCCTTCGTGCGCGAGCCCGACTCGCACTTGGCCCTTTTTTATTAAAAATTTAATTTGTCGGTTTATCGCCTCTTGAGGCTGTAGACTATAGCCTCAAGAGGTCACTGTTCCACTGGGCAATAACGGGGGCTCAAGCTGTCAATAAGATTCAAACTTAGCAACCCAAGCCAATTAGCACCCCCTTTGTGCTTCGAACCTATGCGCAGGGCGGTTACTGACCTGGAGATGCATGAGAGGTCCAGTTTGAAGGACATTTTGTGTAACTGGTGCTAAAAAAATTATTAGTCCGTCTGTCCGGTCTGTTTTATCGCATATATTTTCTGAAATCCTTAAATAAATAACAAGTTACTAATCTATTAATTTGAAATTTAGGTCTACTATATTAAAATTAAAGAATTGAATGCAAAGCGGTTGGCTAGCGCAGAAGGCTCCTAACCAGTAGCTTAATTTTAGCGACTAATACCTGACTGCACCCTTTTGGGGTTTGGGCCACAGAACAGGGGGCCGCTGAAGCAAAGACGAAATTCTAAATGAGGGTGTAATCACATGCACGGGTTCACCGATCAGGCATTAAGGGGCAAAGCGATCCTCGCCGCTGAGGAACCTACCCTAGCTAACCTGTCATAGTATCGCAATACCTTTGTCTGTATGTGTGGTGCATGGCGAGGCAGTGCGTATAGCTAGTTGCTCTCACCCGCTATTAACGATAGGCGCGCGGTAAATCCATAGATGGGTGACTGACTGTAGTTTGATCTCAGAGAGTCTCCATGCTACCGAAGGCACTTTAAGCTTTTGGTTTTGGTAGTTCACAATAGACAACAGTTGCGGAGCAATTTCAGAAGACTACTACATACATTTCTACTGCACACAAATAAATAATACCAAAATAAAACAAGTTTGCGGTGAAGTAAGGTTCAATGTAAAAGGTTGCGGGGTCAAAAGGCATTATTTGGCGTAATGTACAGACGCCAGCACACCCAGCTACACCTAAATGTCAAATTTCTTTTATAGATTTTAAAATTTTAGCACAAAAGCATAAGATTCACTTTCAAATGGGGTAGCTTGATGTGCTGGTGTCTGTACTACCGCATCCTGCTATATAATCTACCCGCATACTATATAGTCGCATCCTACTTAATATATAATATTCTGGGACATTATTTACACGCGGCCGTCTGATCCCAAAGTAAGCAGAGCTTGCTTGTACTATCGAAACCAGATAACTGATATACTATATATACTACTTTTCTTTTGTAAATGCCTACTTATTGGTAGTTACACCCAGACTCAGGACAAACACATAATATATTCCATCTTGTATTAACTGTAAACCTACAAAGTCTCTTGACATTTGATTGTAAACTCAAGTATCAGATCGCAGGCAATCTAAAAACATGAGGTACGATAACTTTCACATTGCTGTAACAAACATAAATATTGTTCACTTCTTCTCAAATAAAATCTGAAGCATTCAATGATAACGGTGCTCTTAAGAGGCCTATTACAGTCCACTAGCGCCGCCAATCGAAAAAATGTCATAACTCGTAAATAGAATCAAAAATACAAAATATGTTCTATTATTACTGTGGAAAAGGCAATAACGTAATTGTATAACACCTTATCAACACTTGAAATATAGCTGTTTAGCTAAATCGGGCATTCAAAACATAAACGGCCGTTTTTGTTACAAATGCACGATTTAGCTAAACAGCTATATTTCAAGTGTTGACAATGTGTTATAAAATTACGTTATTGCCTTTTCTACAGTAATAATAGACCACATTTTGTATTTTTGATTCTATTTACGAGTTATGACATTTTTTCGATTGGCGGCGCTAGTGGACTGTAATAGGCCTCTTAAGAGCATTGGATACGCTGAATGTGTGCAAAACACATTATTCTTTTCGTAACAAAATCAACAATTATTAAAAGTATACATATAGAAAAGTTATTCAATAGATTTGATGATGAAACACAGCTTTGATTGATTTTACACTAGGATTGTGCGATGAGTCTAAATTATCCCAAAATGTGATTTTTACGTATTTGGGATGAACATAGACGTATACTGTAAGGGTAAAAAGGAGACATTTAAAGATTTGTATAATTATAGTTTGTAGAAAATAATGAATGTATACTATGATTCTCGAATCAGCCCATGCCGCAATGTAGTTTTCTAAAATTAGTACATAATAACTCACCCCCGTTTTTTTTACTTCCAAACATTTATAACATTGACGGGCCCGTTGGCGTCATTGTTAGATGCTTGCCTTTCACGCCGCACGTCGTGGGTTTGATTACTACCCAGGACAGATATTTGTGTGCATAACATGTCTGTTTGACCTGGGTCTGGATGTAATTATCTATATAAGTATATATTTACAATAGAAAAGTAGTATATGTAGTAAATCAGTTATCTGGTTTCCATAGTACGGACTCTGCTTAGTTTGTGATCAGATGGCCGTGGGTGAATAATGTCCCAGTATATTATTATTATTATACACTAGGATTGTGCGATGAGTCAAAATTTTCCCAAAAGGTGTTTTTTACCTATTTGGGGTAAAAATCACCTTTTTGAGAGAGATTTGTATAATTATCTATAGTTTGTAGAAAATAATGAATTTATAATACAAATCTCGAACCCGCGCAAGCCTTAATGTAGGTTTATAAAATTAGTACATAATGACTCATCCCCTTTTTCCAGAACTCCACAGATTTATAATATTTAATTATTTTGTACCATGCCGGGACTCTAATTTCCATTTCCTTACCATATAGTTTTGAAATGAAATGAAATAATTTTTACTGTGGTACATAGGTGTGATATATGTTACAGAATGAGTTGTGCCTGTGCATATTTCTATTTAAATCTAATCTATGTATGGAACAAAATTACGAAACAAAGATAAATCTATGCCTAACCAGTCTTCATAAACCCGAAGGATTACGGATACAACGTATAAGCTTTAAATACATATTCACTATGACGAAACTCGATGTTACTTGCTCAGTAAACTGTATAACTTTGTTTCGTACAGCTGGTTACATCAGAATTTATGTTTGTTTTGCTTCAGTACAAAAGTGTACTCAATTCTTATACAGAGCACAAAGCTTCCAAAATCCCTTTTACGTTATGTTTTTATATTTATAGAGCGTTTATGATAAAGTTTGGGAAACATAGATAACATGTTGGTTAGTCGGCTGAGAATGGACACCGCCATGAACAAGCAACAATACTCATAAAGATTTGAATAACTCCATAAAACAATTTATTTTGTCCAAGAACTCGAGGGTTCATCATACGGAATGATTCTTATGAATTTTGTTCATTTGATTTATATATATATATAGCACATTTTTAAGAAAATCTAGACGCAATACGTTAAAGCGGGTGTTGTCAGTTCAACAATTATAACTTTTCTATAAACTATGCGGGTGAGATTGGCGTGATATATGTATAATAATATGTATATTATCACGACAATCTCGCCCGCACAAGCTAACGGCTCGCCTCAAAATAAATTCAACTGAAAACTATCTACACCTTAAAAACAGTGAGCTTGACTGCTATACCAGAGGTCGTGGGTTCGATCCCAATCCAGCACAAATCTTTGATGGGCACGATCATTTGTTCTGATTTTGATTGTAATTTATCTATAACTAGCTGTGCCCCGCGGTTTTACCCGCGTTAAGCTTTATAAATTATAGCCCATGTGTTAATCTAAGGGTGTCAGCTAACTCCATACCAAATTTTGTTCAAATCGCTCCAACCGTTTAGACGTGAAGAAGTAACAAACCTAATCGTAAAATGCAGATCAAATTAAATTGTTATGTCTGGTAATTTTTACTCCCTTTTTTTAAAATCTCATTCCCTATATTTTTAACATGATGTACTCAGTAGGATTGGCAGAAAATCTGCAGAAAGACCTAATCCGTTGTCAGCGCTATAACGTTCATTGTGGTGGTCTAATATGTTACTTCATTTTCAACCTTATTGCATTGAGAAAAATATTGTCCGCGTTCAGCGTCTTAACGATTGTATTGAAGCGATTAGCATGATTTTATTATAGCAGGTGGCAACAATAACAAAATCATGCTAATCGCTTTTGGTCTCGCAAGTGGTCTGGTTATGTACAGCACAAGCGGGAGACACAACTTATACGGCTGTTTATAGGTGTAAGAACAAATACAATGCATATGACACAGTCATATACGATTGATATTGAATGCACGTACAGACGCCAGCACATCAAGCTACCCAAATCTGTCAAATTTCCCCAATTGAAAGTGAACCTTATGCTTTTGTGATAAAGTTGAAAATCTATAAAAGAAATTGCTGGATGTGCTGGCGTCTGTACTTCACTGCCTGGAATATATGCTATGTTTGGTTGGAACCAATGCTGAGTCAGCCGAAAGTTTACAATGAAAAAGGAATCAGCTCTCATTGGTCGGGTAGTGGCCGCAGACATATCTAGACTTGGTAGACCAGGTTTTCAGATATCAATTTAGGTAAAATTAGATTCTGACATCAACTTGACTAGCTTTCTTTATTTAAATTATTAAGTTTAATTTAATTATTTCTTATTTTTTATTTTTAAATTAATAAGTTCGTAGAATAAATTGAAGAATTAAAACATAATCAGCACGTTGTCAAATGTCTATCCTCATTTAAATAGTCCAGCCATTTAGTAGAGTTAATCCTGAATAGGGTTTAAAAAACATTTATTGCCGTCCACTGGAGGGTAGTTATGTGGATTCGAGTACCTACGATATATCGGATTGTGTATTTTAACACAATCCGATATATCGTAGGTACTCGCCGGCCGAGAGTACTACCGCGACCACCATCTCCCTCCCCTGACCCTTAGATACCATTCTTATCGATGAAATGGCCGCTCCGATCTTCAATCGGAAGAGTGGCCAACACACCAGTGTGGCCACAGCAGCACTAATAGTCCCTAAAATCCGACCCGCTCATTCCCATGTCAGTAACCGCCTTGACCCAACGTTCGAACATTAAAGAGGGTACCCACCCTCCAGCGCGGGTTTCTTACTTGGTAGTCTTATTTGCTAGACGTCTTAGGTACCTCCTCGTCGGGTCTCAACTTAAGTTAAAATATAAACGAGTGTGCTTTAGACCGTACGACTGAAGTAAAACTTAGATATACGAAACGTAACTAGCTATGAGTGAAAGAAAAAATCTGTGCTCGCACGACTCTTTCTTATCCCTACAGTAATATACAAAACGTAATTCTTTCTTTTTCACTAATTTATACCTCTCAACTTCCATTCGTTTCACCTGATCCCACTAGTCGTAACGCTCTCGTCACGCATTTATCAGCGCAGGAGTAAGCTGATAAATGCGTGACGTCAAGCGTTTTACTCAAGAAGTTTTACCATTAACATTAACCCATGTTTACAGAGACTATAGTAGTCAACCTTGACTACATTTTAGTCCTGTAACTGAAGCACAAATCGTTGTTATGAAAGTAAACATAGTAACAGTAGGCAAGTGGTTACTTACTTTGTGTTCGTCGAATTTGAGCACGAACTCTAGTATTTCTGCGAACTGTTTGACAAGAGCCTGTTGTTGTTCGAGATGCTGAGTGGGACTCATGGCCCCGCCCACCAGTGACCCGAGGAGTCGAGGCACCACCTGGCAACAATTAAATAAAACATTAGTTAAAGGAAAATCAATAAAAATATAAGATAAATTTATGGCCATGTAATTGTGTGACTGATGGCAGTGTGTCTGAGGTTCCAAGATATTTATTTATTTTATTTATACATTGATTGTTGGTCTTTAACTTATCCGGTAAAAATCTCTGACCTCAACTGCATAAAGAACACAAATCGTATTAAGCCTGTGAGACTTTACTAAGAGTTTTCAATAAATGAAAAATGTCACGTAGTACGTACACACGGCTACACATCAAGCTATACATTTCCAGTATAAGCTGATCTCACGTTGTATAGGATTTCCATACAATAATAGGTCAGCTTATATTGGAAATGTATAGCTTGATATGTAGCCGTCTGTACGAACGAGTTAGAGCGCTTGACGGGCATGCAGCGCTGTGGTTCATTTCTACTAGTAATAAGTTTTGCCAATCACGATACTTCGTTTCCAAC
Source organism: Pseudoips prasinana (assembly GCA_951640165.1). Taxonomy (NCBI): domain Eukaryota; kingdom Metazoa; phylum Arthropoda; class Insecta; order Lepidoptera; family Nolidae; genus Pseudoips; species Pseudoips prasinana. Next base: position 24,624,018 of record OX621246.1, read on the forward strand.
GAGTGTTCAATTTCGTTTACATTTGTTGTTGGTTGTTTCGTTTTCTGTAGACTCGTACTAAACCTACTGTAATTGTGTTTAAGATCGAACAGTTCGAGCAGAACAACAAACACATACACAGACTATGGCGTCATTGGGTATAATATTATAGGCATTTATTCAAATGTACCACATATAAAAAAATAAATAAAAATATTTATATTTTCAGTTACCCTTTCACTGCTTCGCCACACAATATATCTTATCGTGTCGTGTGTTAAAATACTCGTTAAGAAAATGATTATATTCTAAAAATACTTAAACATCAGAAACTCTCAATCACAACTAGAAAAGAGCTGTTCTTTTAAATAAAAGGGTTTTTCATGAAACACTGCTAAGAATCATCCTGATATAGCTTTCAGATTCAAAGAAAACGAATTAAAGTAAGTCCTCCATCCATAATACGTAACAGAGACATACGAGTTTACGTAAGTATTTTGTTTCTGGAAAACTCAAACTTTTGATAATATTCTCGGTAAAAAAGTATTCGGGAGTATAAATCGATCTAGCTATATCTCATCCCATGCCTGGTACACTGCGATTTCAACAAGCGAAACTTGTTTGCCCAGGTAGGCCATATGTAAGAAAATTGAAGCATCAAGGACCTCCAGTCAATTCACTTGTGCCTGTGTTTATGAGTCCTAGGCCTAGTATTTAGTGACCCAGTCAAGGTCGTGAGTTCGATACCCATCCAGGAGCACTATTATTTGTTCTGAGTCTGGGTGTCCAGTATCTTAGATGTTTTAAAAAGGACACACACAAGCAGCAATAAATCAAACACTTTAGCCTAAATCCATTAATCTACTTATGTTTCATATGGACACCAGAACGAGTGGAACGATTTGGACATAATTTCTGACAATTGTTTTGCTGGTGTGTACAGTGTTTAATGATTTCCCATTTTAGCGCTTAGATTTACACGTTGTTTTGCTAATGTTGCCATAAAAACTAAAATTAGATAGTTCGGAGGCGTTATGAATATGATATGATCTTTTACATGCATCTGTGATCGGCCATGTTTCGAGAAACAAAGGCGATGTATAACACCCACATCCTATGTACGAGTATATCCATCAAATTGATTTGATCTGCTGCCGGTGTGTATCTCGTCTATCTAGGCCATGTAAGAAAATTCAAGCATCAAGGACCTACAGTCAATTCACTTGTGCTTGTGTTTATGAGTCCTAGGCCTAGTATTTAGTGACTCAATCAAGGTCGTGAGTTCGATCCCCAGTCCGGGTATCTTAGATGTTTGTTACTTAATGGGTCATACCTTAAGGACACCCAGAAGCAGCAATAAATCAAACATTTTAGCCTTAATCCATAAATCTATTTATGTTTCCTATGGACACCAGAACGAGTGGAGCGATTTGGATATAATTTCTGACAATTGATCTGCTGGTGTGTACAGTGTTTAATGATTTCCCATTTTAGCGCTTAGCTTTACACTTTGTTTTGCTAATGATGCCATAAAAACTAAAATTAGATAGTTCGGAGGCGTTATGAATATGATATGATCTTTTACATGCATCTGTGATCGGCCATGTTTCGAGAAACAAAGGCGATGTATAACACCCACATCCTATAACCATCAAATTGATTTGATCTGCCGGTGTGTGTCTTGCGTAGTTTAACGGCGGCAGAGGGCTTATTCTGGATTAGTGGGTGCTGGTCCGAGACCCGTCAGATGATTAAATCATTTCATTTCATTAATAATATCTTGGGACAATCAGATGGCCGTGTGTGAATTATCCCAAACTAAGCAGAGCTGGTACTATGGAAAGCAGATAACTGATAAACTTCATCTACTAATTTTCTTTTGTAAATACATACTTATAGAGACAATTACACCCAGACTGACATTCATTGAATGTTATCCTCATATTAGCCCACGGATTGATCTTGTAAAGTATAGAAGCTATCGGATCAACATTTAAATCAAGATATTTTTCAGGGTTTTTGTTCTTAATTTATATGGAATTGTAACGCATGGTAGGTACAGTTAGTTTACAATTATGTACATTATGTATTTATCCTAAATGGGTACTAGGTTGAAGGAATAAAAAATGTCATTGGTTGGTTTCAGTATCAGAATAAGATCAACTTTTACGCTGAAATCGAAAGGTCAAAATATGAAAAGTTTTTTGTACACCGAATCATTGTCCGCAGTTTTGCTTGCTTATTTGGAATGAGCTGTTTTCGCTGCTGATGCCCTAAAATGGAACACTGCGAAGCTAACAAAGAGCACTTCGTGGGTACGGGCATGGACACAGAATAAATAATAGGCAGTAAACTTTACTGTATGAGGAAGCATTGCCGTATAAATTCCGTAGTACAGTCGCAAGATAATAAATACAATATTTACGAAGTATCTTGTAACGTAAACAAGTAAGAATAAAGTTACAAACATTTTCTGTAATATCCCTGTTTTTGTACTCGATTCTCGTAAGGCGGAATTATCCCCTTGGGTGCCACTCCGTACAGTTCCTTTCCACTCACGAAGATATTTGGAAAATTTCTTACGACTAATGAAACATTTAGCGCAGTTTGTTACTAAAATATTCAATATTTTTTATAGATACTTTATAGTGCCTTTTCTACTTCAGTTTTCTCCATCACGGGCCGTCTGCTATGAACACGACGCGTTTATATTCAGCTTTTCTTAAAATATTTGATCGAGATCTAATAAATTATGGTCACAACATATTAGGTGGCAACAAGAATAGGGAACGAATACACGTAAATATTGTCAAAAACTCCAAATTTTATTTTATTATTTTTATTTAAAGTCAAAATCAAAAAAAAAAATTGCCGTAAAGAAATTACATTTATGTCATCGTTATTTGTGTAATCGTAATTTTTTTTACCCAACCGTGCAGTGCATGACGTGGCAGCTACTGAGAAACACTGACAGAAAACTCAGTTGGACTCCTTTTTAAAAATAAAATATACATAAGATTAATTACAATCACGTGTGTCAACTCAGAAATTTTGTAATATGCCCTACTACACGATTTGGCTTTAATCATTCTTTTAAAGTTATTCGTAGACAATTCTCTAATACCATTGGGAAGTTCGTTATAGAATCTTATACATACATTGCCCCATAAAAGAGATACTTATTTTGTGGAGACGGTTAGTATGCAATATGAGATTATTCTTGTATCTAGTATTTACCTCGGTTTGTATTCACTATATAGGTACCGGACGGTATTGATAGGAAGCAAAAAAATATATAATTTCTTAATAACATTTTCACTGCCTTGTAGGTTTAGGGGTAGCGTCTTTAACACCAGATAATGAGGTTTTACGGACCAGTAGGCAAAAGAAAGAAAGGGGAGAGACCCCGGAACAGATGGGAGGACGAGATTAAACGCATAGCGGGTCCCAGCTGGATGCATTCCGCAAAATCCAGAGAAGACTGGATCACATTGGAGGTGGCCTTTACCTGCAGAGGGGTTCTTGCAGAGTGCATTTACCATATAAGATAGTTAGTAATTTTTAATTTTGTTTAATTCTGTAAGAAATAAAAGGCTTTTTTATTTATTTTATTTATGAGGTTTTAGTTTCAAATAGCAGGTCGGAGAAAAAAGTAATATTGGGATATTTTTTAGTATCAGCCCGAAGTCTTGAAGTTAGAGTTGGTACATCGAGCCTCGGAGCCTAACTCACTCTCATGATCCGATCGGACTGCTAGCCGGCACGACAGACATAAGGGAATAGAACGTGCACGTGCGTTTGAGCACATATATAAATCCCGCGCAGATGGGTAGTCTCCTTGGAGACTGGCTGCCATGGCCGACATTCCATTAAGACCATTTAAAAATATCTAAGATGAATTTAGTCACCTGCATGTTTTATTAGGTCATGCTTTTTCATTGTGGGGGTCCTTGGAGGAGGCCTTTGACCAGCAGTGGACGTTTTTGATGTTGGTGCACTTAAAAAATGAAGATCAAACTTACAAATAGCACACTTTACACTTAGGTTAATAGGTATGGTCCAAAAAATAAACAATGGGTTTAATATAACTTTTAGTTAAAATAGGGTATTTAAGTTTATCAATTTTAATATATTTCGATCATTTCAACAGGTCCACAAGAGGTGTACGTACAATTTTACACTTACACTGGCGGAATTCCGGCGAGTGTCATTACATGTTTTGTCTTCTACGGAATTTTGTTGTCGCATTGGGTTTAGCATGCAAAGCAACAATGGTAAGTTTTTTTTTATTATAGGTATTTTATAGAAGCTTATTTAATTCTAACTCTTGTTTAAATATTAGAATAGAATATATTTATTTGCATTAAACATGGTCACGATATTACAGGTCTTAAAATTAAAATATGTTCAACATGTTTAACCAGGGACTGGTATACATTAATTAAAACATTAAATAACAATTCATTACATTTACATACATCAAATAAAATCACATTTATATTTATTTATTATTTGGGGGAGGCCTTTGTCCAGCAGTGGACGTCTTTCGGCTGATATGATGATGATGATAATGATGATTTATTATTAAAATATTAAATTATATTTATTATCATACTTTCAAATAATTAGTACGAAATACGACCGTCTTAAAACGTAAGTTAGAATGTTTACTAATTTTTTCCTCTGTTAGTGAAATTGATAGCAGTCACCGCCATTTAACCCTTCAACGTCTCATCATCATGGCAAATTCATCAGAGGTCATCGGGATGGGAGGGAGTATTCATAACAAATCATTTGCTTCAGTAAACGTGGGACTTATGCTTCTTTGCCAACTTCGTAAAATAAAAATATCTTACTCCACATAGGCGGTTGCGCTGAGGTCGCCGATCCTTTACGAACGGTGGAGGGTACCAGGCAATAAGCGCCCCCGGAAGGATGTGCTTTGTATTGAGTTGTTTAGACTGCTTCGCTTATTGGCACGGGAACTATAGATTATTTTATCATTGCCCTCTGTTCCTGTTTCCTAGTCGACCCACTAGCTTATCTGCATTTCACATGATGGAGGCACGTTTCACTATCATGTGCGGTATGATTGCTCAAGTAGGTATTTCATTGGAGAGCTCAAGATAAGAATTAATTAATTTTTAGTTAGCAAGTTACACATTCATATATTTAATAAATTTTAAATCACCAACTCACTTTTCAAACCACTTTCGATCGCGCATCGCTACGCTATCTAACATCAGAAAATATACATACTTTATATACCTACTAAAGTATGTAAAGAAGAAATTTAACTATAAAAAATTTCAAACTCCTACAATGCTGCGTAAGTATACTAAAAATGTATAAGTAAGTATACTAAAAAAGTATATTTCTTTTACTGCAAATTATACAAAATAGTTTGTATTGAGATGATTGTTCAAAACTTACCTTGAGTTAAGAAAAAACTGTTAGAAATGTTCTGTCTTGATCGTTTAAATAAGAGCGAATGACACTAAATATTTTCCAAGTTTTTCAAAATAGGCTCTACAAGTAAACTGCAAATAAATTTATCAATTATCTGGTTGCCTTCGACGTAAACGGCAGGGTCTTATAGGCATTGTGCACGACTTCAGTGTCAGGCTTCTTGCCCAATGCGTCTTTTTCAAAACGACCCAGAATCTGTTAACATGAATATACACACAGCGAATGCAGTTTGATTACGATAGTTAAGATATTGTTTAATCAATATTATATGTCTTATTAAAACTACAAACGAACTACATTTTTCCTTAAACATATATTTTAATTAAGTGACCTAGTTATTTCTTTCAATTATTTATTTATTCGCTAAAATATAAGTTCGTGTGTACGTATACCCAATGCTGAATAATGCTGACGATTATACCTTTTACATCATTAAACTATTTAAATGCTATTACAGCTCTCTAATAAGGCTGTACAGAACATACATATAACTGTCAAACTACTAAAACTGCATACAATACATATTAAATGCGCGTAACAATTATGCGCACCGGGCGCATAATAATTGGTCGACAGCTTCTAACGTGTCGCTTATTGTCCCTTCGTTTTTCGCACTAAGACTAGGTATATCAAAATGAAATAAAAAATGTTATTATTTTTTATTTATTTGTTTAGTTTATACATAATACGCGGGTAAATAATAACGCGGGTGAAACCGCGGGGCATAGCTAGGCCCCGCGGTTTTACCTGCGTTAAATTTTATAAATTATCACAGCTCCTTCCCCGTAGGTGATAGCGTGATAAATGATAATATATAGCCTATATGTTGACCCGACCTCTTAGTAATATTCATGCAACATTTGAAGTAAATCCATGCAGTACTTTTTGAGTTTAGCCCGGACATGTTATTAACATACAGACAAACAGACAAAAATTCTAAAAAATATATTTTTGTCTTCGATATCGCCTGTAAATCACGCCCCAAATAACCTTTAAAAAAATATTCAATGTACAGTTTTGACTTTCCTACGATTTTATTATATGTATAGATGTCCCACAAAACCGTGTTTACGGTTTGACTATAGGATCGAGTCTTCGTACAGCAATTATTTTATCTTTATAACATACCTAATATATTACAGAATGCATTAAAGTAAATCTATGATAGTGTTATTTTTAACTTAAATAGTAATTGTTTGGTTGGTGTTGCATAGAATCGGGAGTAAGTATGTCTGTCTTACGAGACTAACAAACGGAGTAGGTTATCCCTTAAGCTTATATTTAAATATAAATATAATCTATGGCCCATCTAACAGCTTGCCCAGCCTGCCCTGCCACATGTTCATGGCAGGATCTAAGAAATGCCACAAGCAGGGCAATCTGTGTGGTCACGTTCTGGGCCACAAAAATTTAACGAGTTCGCCATCAAAACGATAAAAAGTAGACGAAGAATATAAATACAAATAATAAATTGATTGTATCTAAAACTTTAAATTTCGATAATTAAATAAGCTATAAAAATATATAAGCTCGACAATAACTAAATCATAAATTACATGTTATATCTAAATGTTTTCCTATAATCCGTTTTCTTAAATATCTATATGTACTTTGAAATAATAATGTATACTTAATTATACTACAATACAAATATGTTCTGATTACAAGCGCTTTTTTAAAGTCGTGAATAAATATCATTTTTATTTATTTTTTATTAAAAAATATCTAATTGGCAACCTTTTTATTAGTATTGACTGCATTTTTATATTGTGATTACAAGTACAAGTATACATAAATATGCAATACTGAATATAATTTATTTTACTATGACGAGCTCTTCACGGTTTGATAACGTCTCGGTAAGTGTAACGTACGGTCTGATAATAAGAATAAATACTTTCTATGATGCACAAGCAAAATGATGTGTCAGGTCAAGACCAACACACTGAATAATTTGAACTGTAATTAAACTTGAAACGAGGGCGAGGACTGGGGGTCGGAGGTGGATCACGCCATGAATGACAAGTGGTAATTAACTAATTAAAAAGTCTAGGACTATGCCGTAATACCTACGGTAGTCCTAATAATATAAATCAACGCAAAGTAGGCATAAGAAAAAAGTGTATTATGAAAATGGGAGGTAGAGTTTCCCCGAGGGTGACTAGCCTTCGGTCACGCGACTCACCCATAATTCCTGGATTTATTTTCGTGATAAAGTCATACGCGTGTTATTATAACACAAGGTGTGACCTCAACCTTCTAACATGAGTTAGTTATAGCTTACAGCCAGGGTTACCAGACAGTAGTTTTATCATAACATGTCGGGATTTTAAGGCATTGTCAAAATTCTAGTTCTGGTGAGAGAACACAGACCGTTCGAATAATTCCCCAGACAACTCGTAAAGGACACCACAAAAATGTCACCCGTCGTCGGCTCTGTAAGATGTATAAAACTAATTTATGCAAAATGATCTTTTTATGACGTCAGTGCATTGAAAAACGGAAATCCTAATCATGTTCTAAAAGGGTGTGCCCATAAAAATAACTTGAAAGTGTTTACTTGCCATATTCGCATAATATTAATTGGTGATTCACACAGATTAAGCCTAAGTGAGTCACGCTCCAAAGATGGCGGATTTTTGGTCACCCACAGACGGGACAATTCTGGGATTCGTTGAAGATGACCTAATACCGTAAATGGATGATATTCTAAAAATATAAAATGCGGAGTGAGTGTTGCAAGGCGTGCTGATTTATCAGATAGTTTACTGAATTCAAGGTCTGTGTTTACTGTATTTAAATATTCCCATATACCTAAACTCAACATTTTTGCATTTGCAATCACACTAATATTATAAAGGCGAAAGTTGAGAGTGTGTAGTAATGTGTATGTTTGTTATTTCTTAACGTCTAAACGGCTGGAGCGATTTTAATAAAATTTGGTATGGAGTTAGCTGACACCTTGGATTAACACATAGGATATAAAGTTTTACGCGGGAAAAGCCGCGGGGCACAGCTAGTAATGCTATTAAACTAAAATAAAATATATACCAATACATTAGTACGTGCTCCACATGGTTTCATTTAAGGGCTAGAGTACGGCGCGTAATTATTGTACACACTTCTTAAAATGTGCTTTGGTCTTCTTGTGAGATGAATACCTCACAATATCCAGAATATGTTCGCGTGATGCCGCTGGATGCGCGCAACGCAAGACCTTTTTTGTTGTTGTGGTTGTGGAGATCTTTTGGCGAGGCCTTCGTCTTTTAGCTGATATGATGATGATTAAGATCCAGAATAAGTTTCCATTCACATTTTATTTGTAATGACCACAAAATAAATAGGCAATCATTTCGGTCTGTACAAATAATAAAAATACGAATACAATATATTCTGCAATGTTTGGAATTCAACCTTAAAAAACGCCAACTCCCTTTTTTTCGGGAAGCGCTTACAATAATGGTAATATAAAACAAGTTCTGTCACTGATCTGATGTCAGCAGAGAACAGTCTCTGATTCCAGGTAATATAAAACAACTTGCTGTAAAAAAATTCAATCAAGAACTGAGAATGTGGCTCATAAATAAAAAAAATTACTCTATTGATGAACTATTATCAACAAAAAATAATTAATAAACGCTTCTGACAGAAAATTATGTATTGTGACATTAAAAGATATTGATATTGACATGTATAAAATTATTAAATATTTTGTTTTGTAGTACTTAGAATAATGTTGAATTTAAAAGTGATTATTGAATGTACCTAATTTGTAACTATGTAAACCAAGGTCACGTCATGACTATGACTAAGTGTTAAGGGTATTTTTATTGTTACCATAACATCTGTATGTACCACACTTTCTGACAATAAATATTTCTATTCTATTCTAATGTCATATTTTACAATAACGAAATGCGTGAGCAAGACAGCTGTTAGCTGAAGACTGGGCCTTAAATTGAGGTGAGTCATGGAAGATAGCACATGTTTTTGTCAGCCACGGGCCACAAACGAAATAATTCTGGGATTCTTTGAAGATGATCTAATACCATAAATATAAAATACGCAGTAAGTGCTACCAGATCTACTGAGTAATCATGAGATCTAGATCTACCCAATCATCTAGAGACATACATCTAATCTATTTAGGTAACGGTGAAACGGGGTGAATAGAGATTGGAGAGACAATGACGGCACGTCACAGAGGGTAAGAAAGTTGCATCACCAGTTCGTGTCCCGGGTTTAATTTCCGAGGAAGACAACTATTGTGTTACACATATGTGTCCGTCAATTATAATATAATGATTTTAAACTAACCTGAGACACAAAGATTTATTTCCTTAGTGCGAGCGTTGTCTTTAAAAATACATAAACAACTATATCCATAATAAACATCATCATAACAGCTGTAAGAAGTCCACTGCTGGAGAAAAGCCTCCCCAATAATCATCATCTGGGGGGGGGGGGGAAATGCCATAATCGCCACGCTTGCCAGACAGGTTGGTGATCGCAGTAAGATCGCAGGGCGGTACAGACAAGTGGTCTTTCATACCGTCAAGGTTAGTACTGCAAATGGTAACAGACAGCTAAATTGCCCACTGGCACAACTGTGAAGATAACTGATAAGATAAACTCGGCGTTAAGATAAATTTCATTATTGATTGATTACGACAGTATATTAAAATTATAGAACCGTCCAAATCCTTCGACTAGAATCAGAAGAAAGTTTGAGCACGGAGTAACAGATTATAAAATATAATCACAACACACACACAACAAACAAATCACACCCAGACTCAGAATAACCATTTATGGGTTACACAAATAGGTGTCATGGGATCGAACCCGCGAGGAGACTACCTTTACCAACACTCATACAGTAAAAAGTTAAAGTTATTAAATTTAAAAAATCCAGCTTTGCACTTCCGGATCAGGTTACTTTGATATACGGAGCTCTAAACACCACATAAAATTTAAACCGACATTAAAAGAGGGGGTCATGAATTCCACTTTTTTTGTATGTTGTTTTTGAAGCGAATTTTACAATTCCTTCATTTCAATAAGAAATGCTTTCCGTATGGCATGCAATAATTTTATTGAATTGGTTGTCGAACTAAAAAGTGGAAGTCTATTCTATGTATTTTAAAATAATTATACATATATATATATACACTCTACAAACAAAATAGAATGCTTTTCTTTTAGTCTTCAAGGTTTAAAATTTAATAAAGAGGCCGAAAACATAAAGAGACCTTCCTATATACAAAATGCTTTTAGAAATGAAAATTAAATGAAGGCGTACATTCGGAGCCATTCAATAGATACACTTTCAGTAGTAAAACTGCCTTTACTGCCCACGTAATAAAGACGCCATTAAGGATAAAATGTTTCCTCTAATGCGTGGTTTAGACTATACTGGTAATAGGGTGAATTGAAGCATTCAGCACGGTTGGTTGAATATGGAATGCTAATTCACTGTTTTTACAAGGAAATGACAGTTCAAATTGATTGCCGCCATTATGATGAGTAAAAGACGAGCCTTATATATGAAAAGAAAATCTGGTCAGTTAAAATGAAAGTTAATGTTTACGATAAATCAAAAGACTTTTTATGCAACATACCTACAGTTTTGTAGATTTTAGACATTTTTAAGGGGATATATATAGACTGAAGAGTCAATATCTACTAACTGTGTTAAGAAAACACGCGAAATTGTAAAATACTTTCTCTCATTTACGGCGAAGAGTCAATCTTTATTAAGGGTATTGGATAGGCTGAATTTGTGCAGAACACGTAATTCTTTTTGTGCCAAAATCGGCAACTTTACTTAATATGTAAAGATTTTTACTTTAAGAAAACGAATGGAATGGGCTGTTTGCTATAAAGCCACCTACTACATAGATCACATATCAATTTGTAGCCTATTTCATTTGTTTAAGAAAAACATCCAAAATACTCACAAGTCTTACAAATCTATTTTGTACACTTTGTTAAAAAAAAAAAAATCAAAAACACATTTTCCTTTTTGTACCAGAATCAGCAGTCAAGTGTCTTAACTGCGTTAAATAAAACACGCAAAATTTTACTTTAAAGTACTTTATATTTTCAAGTGGGGACGTCGACGTTGTCGACGGTGAACAGTAAATATTGGCAGTGAATAATAAATAAAAAAAGAAATAAAGGATTATACCTAGATTCTGCGGAAAAAATCTCCAAATACATACAAATATTGTTACGAATTAGTTGAAATAATTAAGTCAAAAGTTTTCGTATTGTTACATAATGTATTGCTAATTTTCAGTAATCTCACAACGCACGTTCATAAAGTAATTATTACTAATTATGTTTGTATATCGTCCCGCTCAAATCCTACACGGGAACATGTGCCTTGCACCCCTTTTAAAATAAAAGAAGTTTCTAACCTATTCCAGGGTTGTCGCTCTGTGGATATACACAGATGGATTCGAATGTGGATTTTTCAATTAGAAAGCTAGTTTACACATGTAGATATAATATGCTTCCTATAAATTCTTGCTGCCGTTCAAAAGTAACGGCTTTTTACGTCGTTTGGACTCAGGTAATTTGGGTGATTATCAGCTTTACTTTGTCTTTGTTTTTTCCAAATGCACAAAGCAGAAAGGAGAATGCTCAAGTGACTATGAAATTTTGTACCGGTATTAAAGTCATTGTGACAGATTGAAACATAACTTGATTGAAGTTCAATTTTATATCTTCAATCTGTTTCTCTCTCTCCGCATATTGCGGTAATTAGTTCAAGAACCTAGCTTCAAATTAGGTATACAATATTATACTTAAAATTTTACTGTAATCAATAAAATAAAATCTGTATATCAATAACACGGGTAATAAATACTATCTAATGCAGACTATCTAAAATTCACAGATTTGTTGTGGAAAAACCAAACACGTGAAAAAAATACGATAAGCAATACAACGGCCTCAGAAGGCAACAGCTTTGTTATTTGACATAGGACGATGTTGCCACCATTGCGGTATACAATACAAAACAATCGATAACATTTATTGTCTTCTGGTAATTTTTCTATATTTTCTTCTACACTTTTATCATTTAATTGTTAATCAGAAGAGAATAGAATAACACCAATATTTTGGCGTTGCCTGTTAGCGTGGTTGGCAAATGCTTGCTTTTCCCGCGGAGGTCGTGGGTTCGATTCCCACCCAGGACAGATATGTGTGTGCATGAACATGGCTGTTTGTCCTGAGTCTGGGTGTAACTATCTATATAAGTATTTACAATAGAAAAGTAGTGTATGTAGTATATCAGTTATCTGGTTTCCATAGTACAAGCTCTGCTTAGTTTGGGATCAGATAGCCGTGTGTAAATAATGTCCCAGGATATTATTATTATTAGTATATTTTAAAGTTTTATTAAATAAATGAGAATAAATGTTGATATAAGTATTAGTTTTATATACGGATTTTATGACCCGTTCTATGTTACGTCACCTTTCTATTAGTTCAAAGTGCTTGACCACTCGTGAGGTATAGAAAGTGATGATTAAGATTATTTATAAGTACCAAAAATGAGAGAAATGTAGCCGAAAGACATTATAAAAATATAGTGATTGAGATGCAAAGCCCCCGTTTGTTAAATAATTGCGTTAACTAGAGCCATCTTATGAATAAATTAACAGTACAAATAATGAACATAACGAACATATAAAAAGAGAACGTACTAACGCACTGCAATTGGTAATAAAATTCTGTAAATTGCTTCTTATATCTAACACGTTAAGGCACACTCACTGTTCCCATAGACACGCTTACTTCACAATTAATTGGTCGTGCGTGATCAGCAGTGGAGGGCTTAATTAAATTAACACCAGTTGCCGACCAATTGCGAGATTTGAGCAATAAATTTAGCCAGATGCTAACCCGAGTTACGCAAACCCGGGCGACATTTCATAATATTATTAATAGATTCCTATATTAAGTAGGTATATTGTTGTTTACTGGAGTAGCACTTCAACACCCCATTCACCTACTAACCTTTTGACAAATGATGTTATTGTTTTAAACAGTTGGCTTCTCAAACAACGTGACAATGACATCTTGCGAATTCTCAAAAATGGGAAATCATAAATTTAATCGTCCAGCGGGTCTCGAACCTGCACCATCTACCAATCCGGGGTAGGCACTCTGCGTTAAGCTACAACGATACACGCTGGCAGATCAAATTTAGGCTTTCCTTGCTAACACCCTTCCGGAGAATGTAGATATTATCTATCGGCTTTGTTTTCTAGAAACATGGCCGACTGATATGTTCACAGTTAATGCTATAAAATTCAAATTTAATAATCTTGCGAATTGCTTTACAATTGTATTTTATACAAACCATAGATAGTAGAATACATAGATCGGCTGACAATTCTAATTACATGATACCTACGTTTTATAAGACAAAGTCCCATTCATAGCTGTATGTCTGTGCGGTAAACTCGTTAATTACTGAACGGATAAACTGTTAAGCTTTTGTGTAAATTGGTTGAAATATGAAGATAATTGTAAATGTCTTGGAGTTTAACCGCTTGAGAGCTTTCATCGAAAATGCTACGTTATCTCTTTACAAGATAAAACAAAACAGTGTATGGTGGGATATGTATATCTTGGTATACCTATACCAACTCAAAATAAAATGTTTATTACAATGCGGTAAGTAATGTAGCTATTGTTCAAATTTAAATCCATTACACATAAGCCGGCGTGCATAATTAATAAAACATAAAAATACTTGTTCACTTATACTTATTATACAAAAAAGTATTGCGTTGATAGAATAATTTGCTGGAGTTGTAAATAATGTTTTTGACAACCCAATATTTCTGTCATTTTATGGCCTCATCGCATTAATGTACGAGATATGTTAAAAGTATTCTTTATCTCCGAATTGTGCCAATTTATGAATGTGAAAGTTAAACCGCACTGGTATATAAATGTAGTATAGTAAATTCAACAACCCATCCCAATTAATTTCAAATTAAAATAAAATTAGAATTAAATAGGAGATAATCCGTTAGAAAATCGTCCTGACAGTTGGGACAATAAAGGCACAACAAGGAATCTATGATACGAACTCATTTCACAAGGCAATTTTGATCCCATTCTATGAGGAACTTTTGTAGAATCTATGATACGAACTTATTTCACGGGGCAATTTTGATCCCAATCTATGAGGAACTTTTGTAGAATCTATGATAGGAACTTATTTCGCAGAGCAATTTTGTAGCCCATGTATGAGCCAAATTTGTTAAATCTATGATACGAATTAATTCCGCATTTAGTAGGGCTATTTTATTCCGCATCTACGACGAACTTTTAATGAATCTATGATACGGACCAGTTTCGCATTTTGCAGGGCAATTTTGTAGCCCATCTATGACGTACTTTTGTTGAATCTATGATACGAACTCACTACCTTAGTAACTTAGTACAAGTTTTTTGTATCGCTTGTTATTATATATACTATCTATTATATCATACCTGTCGTCATGCTTTCTGCATATGGGACAATTTCCTGGTCTCGTGTGTTTAAAGAAAAATGTTAGATTTATCTATCAATGTAAACAGAAAGTTTGCATTCTTACATCCGAGTGCAATGTACTCCATGCACCATTAACTTTGGTTCCAGCTCACGCTCATCTGTCTCTCACACACCTCAACATCTGATGCATGTATGCCTACTATGTCGTGGTATTACCATATGCAATGCCAATTAGGACAGGATATCTTGGTATTCATCAAACATCTGCAAGTTTTTCCTCAGAGAATTTATAATGTACAGACGCCAGCACATCAAGCTACCCCAATCTGTCAAACTGAAATTGAACCTTATGCTTATGTAATAAAATTGAAAATCTATAAAATATATTTGACAGATTGGGGTAGCTGGATGTGCTGGCGTCTGTACGTTGTAACGCACTACTTCAACTAACGAGTAACTGTGTTGTTTTTGCTATTCTTCTATCGAAGTAAATATGCGTAACTACAATTAGTTACACGCCTTACCAACGTAATAATAATTAAGCCAGTCACCGGCCCACACAATAAATACATAACGTAGGCAAATTAATGAAATTCCATCTAGTAACACCCACATACTGACGTATAAAGGCATTGCACCCACGAGACGGGGTTATAGTTTGTGCACAAACAATACGACATTAATGACACGGTTGCACTTTATGTGCCAATATTTGCTCCGAACTTCCAGCTTTAAGAAGTACTTCTGAACTATTGTGGGCACGTTTGGACGTGTTTTACGTTAGGTTTAAAGATCTTTATTATCATAAAATACATGACGTGTCAACACTTAGAGTAACACGAACAATTGACTCATCAACAAGATATATGATAAATCAAATACACAAATAGCTTCAGTAATAAGTAATCATTGATTTTTGTAAACATAGGTATGTATTTAGTACACAGGTGTTAATACGACAAATATAGTCCATAAATCCTATTGGCCGCATATGAGAAGCAAGGAACTTATATAGAGATTAAGCTGCATCACATAGAGCACAAAATCTAAAAAACCAAAACCCTCAAGTTTTATTAAAAATAGATTTAAACTACTCCTTACACGTGACGCTTCCGCTATGATATACAAGGATTGTACAATATTGCACAAGAAAACAGTAAAGGCCTAGGCTAAGTGTAATTGCAAATAAAAGTCACTGAAATGTGATCAAAGTTTCTAAAGTATAACACGATATCATCGACACGCGGCCATACGTTGGGTTTTATAGTAATTTATGCGGCATCACGGCCGCCCACACCACTTCTTTTAACGCAAACGCACTGCACTTCAGTTGGCTCGTGTCCGACTTCCTTAACTTTCAGAATAATTATGAAAAGTTTATCGGTACAAAATCTTGTTGACAGTCTTTTGTTGTAGTTTGAGATTATAATAAGGCAAAAGCCTTTAATTAAAATCTTTTGTTGTTGAAGTTTTATCTCCATTTGATTTTATCAAGTCAAACAGGTATTGCATTAGAAAAGAAATGGACTTAGTATTTTGCTTGTCATATTCCTTTTAAAGCTCTAGTGAATCCACTAGTAGGTGCAATTTCCAGTATTTCTTTTTTCTTTCTTTATCGTAGGCAGTAGTTACCCTGGTGTCAGAGTTGTTGAAGTAGGATTCTGCCATGTCATAGCGACCTTTGTCTAACGCCAACAATCAACAGGACCGACAGATTCATGTGCCCTCCAAAGCACGGAAACGCCCAGAAATTAAGTGATTTAATTTCTGGTCGCCATCTATAGACTGACCGCAACTGGCTGAGAGCGCTACTTCCAGTGGTATAAACGGTTCAATTTCCTTCACTTCTTCGAATGCAATTATAATGGCGAATTCATAAATTGTTCAAGTTTACTTTATTACTAACTTTCGCCTTTTCGTTTAAACTAAAAGTTTCCAATTTTATTTATGAGATTAAAGAAAGGTTGACTCCATTGTTAAACTATTGTGTACCGCTTAACATATTGGCATGTCGAATGTGCTGCACCTACAACACAATATTTTTTTTATATACAGGAATACTTCAAAAACACCAACAATTTCGCAGCACTAGATAGCAAACACCATAAGGAAACAACTTTGTTTCTACTACTTTAGATAATTTGTTAGTATTTATTTTCTTACAAAAAGCAAGTAATAATTTAATTTCCCACTTGACTGTTTATAATAGTTTTTTTTTATTATTATTATAAGTCTACGAGAATCGGAAAGACGCACACACACGCGCGAGTCTAGCCTCATTCGCGCGTTGTCTTTTCGTCTATGAATGAAACATAGAGCTTCAAATGTCCCGATAGTACAGCAGAACCTTTTAAAAACATCTCATTTTCATGTATTAAGTCCGAACTCTTAGAACAAAAGTTGTTGCTTATAATGTTAGCAATTTAGTCCCGCGAGGTTGTTGGTGTTTTAATAACTCTGCATATACTTATAAATAAAATAACAAGTAAAACGAGCATGCGGGTCATCTGATGGTAAGTTATCACATATGTTTATTTGTCTGTTCTATCATACATATTTACAACGTTAGTTTTATACCACCGCCATGACAGTATGTCTGGTATTACACCCAATTATTGTTATAGGTAATAATTTCTATATATGATCTGAGTTTACTTTATATCTTGAGCGGAAAGTTTGCTAGATTAAGATAAATATAGTTTTATCTTAAGGTAATATCAATAGCAGAATTAAATAAATGTTGAACTCAAGATTACATATTTTATTATTTCTTTATGTGATCTTTATCGATAAATTTAATTTTACCCACTAGAAGGCAGTCTTAACGGCAGCGCACGCAGCTGTTGATGCATTCTACAAGAGTAATTATCAGCTTGTATCGAATACCGCACGTCTTATTCACTTATGATGATAATTGTACTGCAAACATGTGCAGCCTGTACACCAGTTCACTTTTTACCGCCGTAATGGTAGGCATAAAACATTTAACTATTCTTCAAGTAGACGTGTTGCACCTGCCAATTTCGTTAAAGTTTTGTTGGTAACTTTTTAATATTAAACTTCGTAAGAGGCAGGAGAGAACAGCTGGCAAACAGACGGCTATAGACTATAAAAAAAAACCTAAACCTACCTACCATATACAATATTTAAATGTTCCATATGAAAAATGTACAGTCTACTCCATGTCAGTGCAAAGTCTTCTTTTTTATGCTGGATAGGTTTGCGCTTGACCACGATCTCACCTGATGGTAAGTGAAGATGTGGTCGAAGGTGGACCGCGCGTACCTATAAGATGCCTGTTCATTCTAGCCATGTTGTATGAGTCTGGATACACGTCGTTCGGGAGGGTGTTCCACAGTTTAGCCGGGCGAAATCTTGTAGTCCACAAGAACCTCTCATAGCTATATGCTCTCACCGGTCTGTATGTGATCAGCGAGGTTATGTAACTAGGCCCGGGCCGGACCATAGATGGGTGATCGCCAAAGGGGTTTTATTTCTGACCGTCTCTTCGCTTCGGGGGGCACGTTGAGCTGTCGGTCCCGGCTGTAGCCATTAGACAACAGCTTAGTCGTTAAGCCATGTCAGAGCCTGATCGGCGGCTTGAACAACTCTGACATTAGGGTAACCACTGCCCATACGATAAGTAAGTAAGAACTGCCCTTATCACTTATGTAATACAAGCGCTGTCAAGTCTAAGTGTACCCAATTAGGTGGTGTTGACTGTACAACCAACGGTAAAACATTGTTAAAAGCAAACTTAAGGAATACTTTTAAAAGTATTCCGTTGAAGATACGCCAAAGTGCCATTGAACGCTGTTTAGCTAAGTAAACTGGTCGGAACTCCTCTACGCGAGTGAAACAAGCGATAAGACTAAATGGGTTGTTTACAGTCACTTGAAGAATGTTGGTTAGAACGAAGATCGAACAATCATTTTTAAGGCAGATGAAATATGATTATGGATTTTCATGATCCATTCTCGCTTAAGTAGTTAAAAATTTGACGGGTCTGATGGCGTAGTTGGCAAATGCTTGTTTTTCACGACGGAGGTCGTGGGTTCGATCCCCACCCGGGAAATTGATTTGTGTGCATGAACATGTATGTCCTGAGTCTGGGTGTAGTCACACTATAATATTATAAAAGCGAAAGTTTTTGAGTGTGTATGTTTGTTACTTCTTCACGTCTAAACGACTGGATTTTAATAAATTTGGTATGGAGTTAGCTGACACACTGGATTAACACATAGGCTATAAATTATAAAGTTTAACGCGGGTTACACTGCGGGACACGACTAGTTACCTATATAAGTATGTATTTACAAAAGAAAAGTAGTATATCAGTTATCTGGTTTCCATAGTACAAGCTCTGCTTAGTTTTGGGATGAGAATGATGGCCGTGTGTAAATAATGTCCCAGGATATTATCATTATTAAATATACATTTTAAAGTAAATTATAATAAGGAAACCAAAATTTAAAGCAAATGGTAACAGAAAATCGTCTTTGGGATTGGATTACGCACATGGCGGCTAGTATCAACGGAAATTAGGAATGGGCGGAAAATAATATAACTCGCAATCCCAAGGGCACACTTTAGTCCCCAATCTCACTCTCTTTATCCTATGGGCCGGGTAATCCATAATGATCCCAGTGAAGTCATTTGGAGTATAAACACCGTCCTAACTCCACGCGGTAACAGAGATCTTTTCTTTCCAGAAAAACCCAAATGTAGCCCAGATTTTTTGAAGCGTGTTGAAACCGGTAGTAGAGACACCCGCTGAGTTTGTTTCGCTGGGTCTTCTCAGTTGGGGCGCATTGGATCCGGTGGTAGCATTAAAGCGCGACCGTCGTTATTAACATAAGGTCCGTCATAATAATATCACCTTAATATAGACAGAACTATTGCCAATATGTATTAAAAATATTAGACTTAAACTAGATAATTAAACTTAAACATAATCTCTTGACAATAACTTGATACGAGCTAGCTAAATATCATTGCTGTTATAAAATCAATTTTATTAATGTTTTAATACTATCAATACAATGTGTACCTAAATATCTATGTTACAAGAAATAATAATGTATACAACTATAATACTACAAACATGTTCTGACTATTTACAAGCGCTTTTTTAAAGTCTACGTGAATAAAAACCTTTTTTATTTTTATTTATTATTTATTTATTTTTGGTTAAATACGCTACTGTTGCAGCAATGAGACACACACGGACCATAACTATATAGTAGGGGATACACATTACATTTATCGTGAAAAACCTGTTAGGATTCTGCACCAAATAATAATGGTAGTTGCGTGTTGCGGCATTCACAGCATAAAAGCTATGTGTATCGTTACTAATTCAGGAAACCCCTAGCAAAATTGTCTCCAACCTGTGAAATATTAAATGGTTGGTTTGTACCAAGTTTCGAAATACCGCAGCGCATACGAAGCCGCACCTAATAAGGATACCCTATTCAATAATAATGCGAGACATTATGCAAGTCACTGTTCACTACTCAACGTTGTCACCTTTTTCTTCTAATCGTAAGTATGTAAAAGGGACAGACGATGTGCATCCAAAACTTGATACTACCTATGTTATTACTCACCTATCCTTGACGTTCGCTATCATTGTTCTGTTTATAAATGGATCGCTCGATCGAATGGTTTGAGAATACATTTTGAAAGGACTACCAGAGCTGCTGTTACACCCACCTGACAGTTTGGAGAAAACAAAACTGCTCATTTCAAAGTATTAGATTTTCAAATCGCATTCCAATAAACGGTGGTGCACGTTTATTGGAATACGATTTGCAAATCGAATTTAACACGTAACCGATACAAATTTGAAAATACTTTGAATCGCTATGTAGATGGAAATAAGGGAGTTATTCATGTTATAGCGTAACTTAGCGCGGAATGAGAAAGTTAGTAATAGAGACGAAGTAAACAATGCACTCGCAAAGGTCGGTATTGGTATTAAACCAATAGACGTAATCTGAAGACCGCATTGTTAATAATTTATTGTTAAATGAAGACAAGGCTAAAGTGATTAGTTTAAGTTTCCTACAGCTAATTTTAAGCAAATCGAAACCTATTGGACTCCAATGTAATTTGGCCAGTTGGTTTATAATTAAAAAAAAATAAAAAAATCATACATTAACGGCAAACGCAACAAAATTAATAAGACGGCTCACACAGCTCACAGCAAGGATAGAATAATATTACTATAGTTACTTTCATAACATGATGGTCCTTAGGGATTCTTCTCTGGGGAAGCTGTGCCGATAACATAACACTATATCGTTTAGGAAACGTGTTTTAAGAGCAATATACAAACACCCAGTTTGTATATTGCTCTTAAAACACGTTTCCTAAACGATATAGTGTTATGTTATCAGCATTCGCTACATTCGGACAGTCGCACCGCAATATATAATTATACGAAAAATCATCGTACGTTAAAAAAATTGAAAATAAAAAAAGGCGACACTTACTTGCTATACTTTAGAATTTATATATAAGAAGGTTCAAGGTCCTTTATTTAGTACAATGTAGGTATATGCTTCTTATTTAATTATGTTATGCTTCAATGTATGGGAGAAGCCTTTACAACAATCAACCATAGGACAATAGTTAGCATATAGGTCGAAGTTCAAAATCATCAAAGAAAAAAAAACCGTGTCTAAATAGTCAGCAATAACTTTTTCTTAAAATCGTCCATAACCGATTCCATGCAATACCAACTAAACTAATTTTCATATCACTGCATATCTAACATAGTACTTATGAATAGGACAGCGCATCTAGGAAAATAAGCGACACGTTAGGACCTGTCGAACAGTTACGCGCTCGATCGATGCCCGTAATATAAGCATTTTTGTTTGATAATTCTATGGATGCTGTTCTTTTCACACGAGCTATATTAGAGAGAGATGTATTTAGATCTAAATTAAGTACTTATTAAAGAATCGCCAGCAATGTCGCTGAAATCATGTACAGACGACAGAAAATCAAGCTACCCCAATCTTTAAAATTTCTTTTATAGATTTTCAGCTCTTTCACAAAAGCATAAGGTCCACTTTCAATTGGGAAAAATTGACAGATTGGAGTAGATTGATGTGCTGGCGTCTGTACCTAGCTGTTGTAGATAGGTACTCAAGGAAGTTGCTCTTTGTAATCGGGAATAAAGGCAAAAGATAATATTGTAAGTGGCACTTGAAGTAAAATGAATAATGGTTTACCTCACAGTAGAGTTATAAATTGTAATTAGTTAAACGTATTAATTATATTATGCAATGTCTATTAAATTTGCTTAGAGGAAGGAAAGTCATCTAATATAAAATATAACTGACATTTACAATATTTGTAATAGAATTGTTAGGTATCTACCTATACACAATGAATAATAAAGCTATTACTGTTAATATTATCTTAGTAGACGCAATGTTGACACGAACTGGGTAGGATAATAAGGTGCAATGAATGGTCGCATTTCGAACAAGTGCGATCTCTAGTTATTATGTATTTACCTTGAAAATAAATTCCTAAGAGTTGTCCCTACTAAACATTCTGAAGCCTGAACATGGGCCAATTGTAATAATAATAATATCCTGGGACATTATTTACACACGGCCATCTGATCCCAAACAAAGCAGAGCTTGTATTATGGAAACCAGATAACAGATATATACTACTTTTTCTTTTGTAAATACATACATACGAGTATATATATAACTACACCCAGACTCAGGACAAACACACATGTTCATGCACATAAATATCTGTCCTGGTTGGAAATCGAACCCACGACCCCCGGCGTGAAAAGCCAGCATTTGCCAACAACAGGCCTGTCAAACTGTGAACCAAGGCCAAGCTAAAAATGTTACAATTCGATACAACTCAGCTAAACTGCTTTGAAAAGGACGTTAATCAGTTCCATCGACAGAGGGCCTTTAGTTAGCAACTAAAACTGCTAAAGGATCTCAAGAAGTGGTCGACAGCATGTAAAATACCTTAGCATTTTCATACATAAACTTAAGTACCTCTGCAAAAAACATATATTATACGACCAAGTAGTATACTGATTAGGTACGACCACTCAGACGTTACTTTTGCAAGTGTTTGTGGACTACTACGACTAATGTCATAAATTATAGGCCATCAGCCTTACAACTAAACCACAAGATTTCCTACAATAAAATATTTGTTTACCACAAATACTTCTGTATTGTATTATGTTTTTGTATTATAAAACTAGCTGTGCCCCGCGGTTTAACCCGCGTTAAATTTTATAAATTATCGTAGCTCCTCCCCCGTAAGTGATAGCGTGATAATATGTAGCCTATATGTTGACCCGACGTATTAGTAATATTCATGCAATTTGAAGTAAATCCATGCAGTACTTTTTGAGTTTAGCCCGGACATACATACAGACAAAAATTCTAAAAACTATATTTTTGGCTTCGATATCGACGGTAAATTACACCCCAAGTATCCTTTCAAAAAATATTCAATGTACAGTTTTGACTTTCCTACGATTTTATAATATTATAGATAATTTAGAACTACTTTGACATATAACTTAAAGGCCTCCCCAAAGATGCCGGAGGAGGAGGAGGCCGATATCTATATTGACCTTTTAATTTTAGATCAAAATATCCTAGCCCTACTTGGACATACATATAACTAACACAATATTGTTAAAGCTGATATGAATTTATAATAGCTAAACAATATGTAACGCGGATGAAGAATTTTGCACTTGAGAATCGCATAGAAATTGTGAAAATTCAATGCCAAAATGTGAAGAAAATTACAGAGATTGGCGCACATTTTTGGGTCATCATTATGCACCATCTCGAGCCACTGCGGAGAATTTAATTAATACATTTTAAACCTGTTGATTCCTTTCAGGATGTAAACTGGTAGCCGTCCTTGTACGGGGTTGGTTATCGATTGGTTGAAAACATTGCAGCAATTAGAGAATGTACACGGAATCCTATCAACCTCCATACGTCCATTTAAGTCAACAATTAAATATTTCCAGATGGTATTTGAAACAATGTTGTGGAGACCTGACAATATAGTACTGCATCCATAATGTAGTGCAACCTGCCACACTGCGGCAAAAACACTGCATTTATTGGCGACGAAATTGTCAGCACGAGTCATCTGTCGGTAGGGAAAAGTTAACTCTTTATCAATGTCGTGTGCTCAGACGCCTGTGGACTCATTTCTTGGGGTATTATTAAGGAAAATTGTATGCAAATATGCGACAGACAATCAAGGAAAATAACCCCGTTATTGAGAAATTCCATCCATAATTATGTAAGTACACCTAAACTTTTGTCAACAAAACCAAGAAGGGCATTTGGCGGATGTTATGGTCCACGCGTAACCTCCGGGACTAGAAGTGGTCTCCTTAGCAGTGAATTATTAAACTATTATTTTCCCCTTGTAAAAGGCTACATTGGACCTTTGTTAAGTCATGTCCAGTTTAAAACATTTGTGGTGGGCCTGATAATAAAAAAAAATGTAACTGTTTGGACTTCTTGACCTTACTGAACTATAAACTAGGATTCGAAATTGCACAGGAAAATATTCATACAGTATATGTATATATAGGTAATGTTATAGTTGGGATAGTATTTTTTTAAATCAATCATTCCATTAAACCTAATCTACTAACGTTTGACCTGATGAATGCGACTGTACCTACATTATAATTATCATACATACAATATAATGGTCTTTTTAAAAGCTCTGTAGCCTAAATGGATTGATTCATCTGTTGCAAAAGGTATCGCTCAATTTTTTTTTTATATGTGCAAGGCAAATTAGCAAGTGTGTCACCTGATGTTAAGTAATCACAACAACTCCTTTATTACTTTATTAGTTAGATATCTATAAATGTAATATTATGCAAGCAACAGAATGCTTTGCAGACCGCAAAGCATTCTGTTGCTTGCAAATATTGAGCTGAGTGTAATTAATTATATGTCTATAGTTTTACATTGATTTCTTTGTTCTTCGAACGACAGGCAAAGCTGTTGGCCCGGCTGTCGTTAGAAAGCAGTCGTTAAGCCTATTGGGCGGCTTGTACGATCCGGTCACTATGGCAACCCATAAGATACACTTAACCAATAAAATAAATAAATCCCTTAATCAGACGGAATTTGGCACTGCTTTAGTCAAACAAGATAATAGGTCTTTACCTATGAAATTGCCGTTTTGTATGAAAAAATTTAAACGAATTTTATTCATGAATTTTTTTATTTGTATTAATCGAAGTAATCACCCATGCAATCAATACATCTTTGCCATCGCAGTGGCAGTTTATTGATGCCCTTCTTAAAGAAATCAGCTGGACGGGAGGCAACAAATTCTTCAAAGGCATTTTGTACTGCCTCTCGGGTATTGAATTTTTTTCCTCGTTCGTGGGGCACCCATTTGTCAAGCTTTTTTACCTTGCCAATTTGACGCAAATGGACCAATATTGTTTTGACGCTAACGTCGAAAGCTGCTGCTAATTCAGCCGTAGATTGTGTATCATCAGCTTCCACAACCGCCTTTAATTCGTCATTGTCGACCAAAGTCTTCGGACGACCGCGAGGTTCATTTTTCAGGTCGAAATTTCCAGAACGGAAGCGAGCAAACCAATAACAGGTGGTGCGTTGGTTTGTAGTGTTAGCTCCGTAAACGTCGTTGATGTTGCGTGCCGCTTGTGCCGCGTTGCTGCCACGACGGTAGGTACTCATATTCCATAATTACTCGAATTTTTAACGTATCCATGATGACGAAAAAGATTGAAATGCGATGAAAATGTAACACTAATCAATAAAGAAATGACTACTTTTGGAAAAAAGAATCCATGTTTTTAAAATAAAATTAATTTGAAATTAGAATTCTTAGCCAAACAAAAATTATTTTGATTTGAAATGGCCAGTACTGCAGAACGGCAATTTCATAGGTAAAGACCTAATATTATCAGCATACCTTTTTCTTGTTATGATTGACAGAATAACACATAATTATATTAAGACCAGAATGATTTACAGATCAATAATTAATTGAATCAATCAATCAAAACAAAGGTCACCAAGTGTAACAGAGAAAGATAAAGGTAATCTATTCCCGCGGCTACGTTCGTGTTAGTAATCGGAAACAGGGAGGCTACCGGCTAAGTCGCCGAACATCGGGATGGTGATCGGCGTTCAGGTAAATAAAGTTTAAAAATTACTTAATCAATCGTTAAATCGGCTTCCATGAGCATATGTGACGTCACATATGGTCCGGAATCGATTTTCAATGTGGAAGCCGATTTAACGATTGATTAAGTAATTTTTAACCTTTATTTATCTGAACGCCGATCACCATCCCGATGTTCGGAAACTTAGCCGGAAGCCCCCTAGAATTTAATCTTGGATGAAAGGTATGGTTTTCTGTTCCCCTGACAACGTGTATGCAAAATCTCATGACGATTTGGTTGGGTGTTTGAAACGTGAATTCACACAAAAAATGTCACATTCAAATGTCAGTAAGTATTCAAATTCATACCAATAATAATACCCTAAGGTAGAATTTAGTACGAATAACCAATTATGGAGGACAAATGATTGGTTTTCTAAACGAAATTTCACAGGCTGCAAGCGGAGGCTATAGTGGGACAGTCAACGTCCGTGGAAACACTTTTACTACGATTACCACCCTTACTGCTTATACATATAATAATGACGCTATCAACGTTAAAGTGTGTGCACTAAAGGGGTATCGAATGTACATATTTTATCAATGTTCCTCTGTGAAAGTAACGTTGTATTAAGATCAGAAGCCGACAACACTCACCTTTGCCATTTCACGCTCATCTCGACAGTAGGTAGGTAATAAGTACGAATCAAAATACAGTAAATAGAAAGAAAATAAGAGGTAAAATAAATCGACCAAGTGCGAATCCGATCCGCAGACGAAGCATTCGAGAGATTAGTTATTTATTAATTTTAACTTTATTTAATTTTTATTATTTTATTGTTATAGCGTCAATAGATTTACATACTCCTGGGAAAATGTCAATTGTCTACCTAAAACGGTGCATGATTACAGCCCACTGACAGACAGACAGACGGATGGTCAGCGAAAGTTTAGCGGACGGGGACGGAACCCTATTAGTTCCGTTTGCACCCTAAAATCGGAGATAAAATCATTAATTACGGGCAAAATACAAACTTACTGGCTAATCAAAGTAAAAAGAATTCACATCGTGAAATCGAATATATTGTAAAATGGTTGGTAATTTGTTTTTTCACATTTTAAGGCGTGACCTTGTGTCTTATTTCATAAAAGGCAGTTCTTCAAAATATAATTTATATATTATTCAAAGTTTATATATTATTTTCATGAGATGAATTAAGTAGTTTAAATCATGCAAATGAAGGCCCTTAAAGCTACGAACTACGTACTAAGTACACAAGCATTTAAATGAAGATTGAAGAAGTCATTGGCCCGTACTAAACAATTGTCCTCACTAATTTATGTTTTATAAATCACACATGATCTAATAAGGCAAATAAATTGATGGTTCCATTGCCCCCGAAGGATGCAACATGCGTTATCGGAATATTCTCACGCGAGTTCTATGTGAGTTGTGATCGTTTTGATTGGATGATTGTCACACACAATGAACGTGGGGCTACTGAGGTAAGCTATGGATCATATTAATACAATATACATACATATTAATACCTTAATATAGACAGAACCATTCAGAACTACCTATTGTAAACTATAGCTTAAACTATAAATTTCGATAGTTAAAACTAAACATAATCTCTTTGACAATAATTTAGTACAAGGTAGCTTAATATCATTACTATTATGAAATAAAAGTTATAAATGTTTAAACAAACCGTGTACCTAAATATCTATATGGAACTAGAAATAATTATGTATACTTAACTATATTACTACAAACATGTTCGGACTAGTTACAAGCGCGTTTTAAAGTCTACGTGAATAAAAGCCTTTTTTTATTTTATTTAATAATTTGTCCTCATTTTTTATTTATAACTTTCAGTTATTGTTATGTGCAATCTGAGGCACGGGGATGTAAATACCGCCAACTTCCAGACTTTGCGCTCATACTGAGAATTTTTTCTTTACAGTTAAATCCCAAAGTTATTGGTGCCATCAGTTGGTTCAGTCGCATAATGTACCTTTCGCAAAATGCACCCCATGCGCAAAACGTACCTTTCTCAAAATGTACCTTTCTCATAATGCACCTTTCTCAGAATGCACCTTTCTCAAAATGCACCTTTCTCAAAATGCACCTTTCTCAAAATGCACCTTTTTCATATTGTACAGACGCCTGCACATCAACCTACCCCAATCTGTCAAAATTCCCCAATTGAAAGTGAACCTTAAGCTTTTGTGATAAAGTTGAAAATCTATAAAAGAAATTTGACAGATTGGGGTAGCTGGATGTGCTGGCGTCTGTACTTACCTTTCACAAAATGCACTTAAGTATCTATCGCAATGGATAAGAATATTTTTTTACATTAACTCGTTTACCTACAGGTAATGAAAAGTCCAATTAGTCCAATTGTTTTTAATTAAATCAAAAGTCAGTCGGATAATAGCCAAAATATTATATCATAATGTAAAAATACACAAGGTTGTCTTAATTATCCTAGTAACTCTTCTACAGTAATGATAACGATCTCCTTTTAACTTCAATATTAGTTATAGATACTTATGTATATCAAAATGATTTTATAATTAAATGATTTATCTTAATATTTATTTTACTAGTTGTAAAAAAATCACCTTTTTCAAAAAATAAGACAGTGATATCGCATTTCGTTCTAATTTGCATAAAAGTTTCTTATAATTTCTATTAAAGTAAATGTCTTTCGGTTGTCTATTGGGTTTTACTTTCTTGAATAAACTATCTTTTATTCTCTTGTCCCAGAATACGCTCTCTTTTTTCAGTTTGTAAATAAACATGTACAAGCTTGGTTTCTTTGGTATGCGTCCAGTATTGATACGCCGGTGCCAGCCTTCCAAAGCGTTTGTCGTGCGGTGAAGTTGACCAGCACAACTGAGCAGCGATGGAGGCAACTTTGGGTACCACTGATTTTCAAAATAGCGTCGAAAACGATCCATTTCTGGGCTCCGAGGAGCTTGTTCTAATATATGAACCCAAGTAGAAGGTATATGTTGAGCGGGCACCATCGGTATAATAGCAGCAATCCTAGTAATATTGCGACCATAGTTTGTCTGTAACAGTCCCTTTTTCTCGGCATGTTTCCATATTGCGTCGTTGTAGTAATGGTAGCAGCCACTTATTCGTGCATCTGGAAATACTGATTGCAATGCATTTATCTGAGCGAGTTCGTAATCACTTTTAAAATATTTGATTCTAATGCCTAGTTTTTCTTTTAAAAGTCTGAACAGACGCGTATATGTGTCCTGTGATTTATTTGGTAATAAACTGTAAATTACCGGTACAATATTTACATTTTTAGCACTTGAACCTATATCTAAATGTAGAACATACATTTGATAAAACGGCGGTGGCGCTGATTTAAAAGTACCGTCTGCGAAGTATGATCCTTCTCTCCGTATAATTTTTTTTGCCAAACTTGTTGCAAACTCTATAATCTTTTCATTTACTCCATCTTCACAAACTAGAATTTTTTTTGCTAATACGTCTGGTACACTTGTGGTTGCTGTACTTGTGTGATGCAATCTATCCGTATTAAGATATGATTTTCGAGCTCTGTATAAGGTATCTTTCAGGGTATAAAATGTATGTAATAAGTCATGATCAGATGTAGATACCTTTCGACGCAATCTTGATTCATTTTCTTCAAATATTTGTTGTATAGGTCTAAAATCTTTGCACACAATTTTTTTTAAATATGCGACATGTTCCCGAATCATATTTTTCACATCATTCGTTTCACATGTATGTTTAGTTTGCCTAGTAACAATTGTCCGCGTTTCGTCAAGTGATATCGTTGCAATACATTCTTGTCTATATACACACCGCCACAGAGTACTTCCACTTTTATTAGTCCTATGCTTATTGTACCTGTGCGTACCACGAATAAGTGTACTTGTCCCTTTCTGATTTGTAACAAAACTGATTTCCTGATCCATTGTTTTATTAAAGATACTAATTAACTTTATAATTTAACTAAGCTGAATAACACACACTGAACACAATAAAGTTATCTTTTCCGCTTGACACAAGTCAGCTCGACAGTTGTTGATCCTATTTTTTTTAAGTACCCGCAATTATTATTTATCAACTAGTTGTTGAAAACTTATAAAAAATATCAATAGATGGCGCTCTATGAGTTACTAGGATAATTAAGACAACCTTGTGATTATTGATTATTTAATATTATGATTCAATATTTTACATTATGATTTACTATTTGTGATATTTTTACATTATGATATAATATTTTGGCTATTATCCGACTGACTTTTGATTTAATTAAAAACAATTGGACTAATTGGACTTTTCATTACCTGTAGGTAAACGAGTTAATGTAAAATAAATATTCTAATCCATTGCGATAGATACTTAAGTGCATTTTGTGAAAGGTAAGTACAGACGCCAGCACATCCAGCTACCCCAATCTGTCAAATTTCTTTTATAGATTTTCAACTTTATCACAAAAGCTTAAGGTTCACTTTCAATTGGGGAATTTTGACAGATTGGGGTAGGTTGATGTGCAGGCGTCTGTACAATATGAAAAAGGTGCATTTTGAGAAAGGTGCATTTTGAGAAAGGTGCATTTTGAGAAAGGTGCATTCTGAGAAAGGTGCATTTTGAGAAAGGTGCATTATGAGAAAGGTACATTTTGAGAAAGGTACGTTTTGCGCATGGGGTGCATTTTGCGAAAGGTACATTATGCGACTGAACCCATCAGTTATGTAGAAAGTCAGTCCCTATAGTGCGAAAGTTGAGGGGAACTGCAATGGAGTTCTGAACATAATTTGAGCGGATGGATGCAGATATATTAAAAAGATTTGCTGATCTTCATGTTAACACTCACATGTCTTATAAGTCTAAATAATTTACTAACATTTCCTTGACAATTATTATTATTGAAATAATTTTATTTTAAAAATGTATATGTAACTATTTCAGTTTATATTTTTATAGATATTTATATAGAATCCGTACTGGCATGAAAATAAGCCCTATTTCAGCTAGTAATATTGTTATTTATTATTCAATTGTTTTTTCTAACATAGAAGATTTTTATTTTATTTATTGTTTGGCCCAACCTGGGATTTGCACCCAAATCTCATTATCTGTGATTGAACGTGCTCCCGATAGACCAACGAGTTACGGATTATTGCTTTATCAACGCCATTCCATTAATACAAGGCTCTAATTTTACTTCTTCTAAAAGCAATAGAAATATAAATTTGAATACCGTAATCACTTACTACCAGGTGGCTGAACACTTGGTTGCTGACTATAAATTACTATATTATATATATTAATAGAGATAAAAGTAAGAGTACTCGCAGGTCATGTCATAACAGTACGTATAACGAGGACATAGATACAAACAAGAGTAGCTTCCTTTACATTAATTGGAGCAAGTGCTCCACTTGTTCATTATCCAATTTACGTAATGATAATGGCCGTTCCACTCCACTTTCTAAGCTGCAGTCTCTAATTATATCTGATTATGTAGTTAGGACCTAGATTCTAAGTAATTATCCTCGCCAAATTATCTCATTTATGAAATCCAGCACTGAAGTTGTTCTTACAAAAAAATACACTTTTGAAATACGATTATCCAGCAAACTAGCACAGGCGATAATTAAAAATGAAAAAATATATGTATCATAACATTTTGATAGTAAAATAATGTGGGACACAAAAATAATCTGTGCGAGTCATAATTAGTCCCATCTTAGCACTAGCTGCAAACTTTAACTGCTGCAACGCTGTGTTTCTGATGAAGCCAAGTCGAATAACTTAGGGAAAATTTAACAGTCAGTAAGTATAACATGCAGATATATTAAAAAAAATTCTTCGATAGTATAAATATAGAACATTTTAAACCTACTTTAAGTTCTATATTTTTATTTACTACTAGCTGTGTCCCGCGGTTTTACCCTCGTTAAACATTATAAATTACAGCCTATGTGTTAATCCAGGGTGTCAGTTAACTCCATACCAAATTTTATTGGAATCGCTCCAGTCGCCGTTTAGACGTGAAGAAGTAACAAATATACACACTCACAAACTTTCGCCTTTATAATATTAGTGTGATAAGTGTTATTTTTAATACCGAGGAACTACTTTATGTCGTGTCATGTCACAACTTTGACGCATTTACAGTGTCTACTACATACGATAAGTCAATCGCAGCATTGCCAGTGGTAACTCTTAATGTCGTAATGTCAATTTGCGAGTGTCTAGTTTTCAAGAAAACTAAAGAAGTTAGTAAGTACGTTAGTTAGTTAAGTAAATTGATTGCACTTTGTACGAGTATGTTACGTCTTCTTTAGGTCGAATGATCTATATTGTAGTGTCAACTGAATTAGGTTAGGTATGACAGCTAACTCTGTGTCATCTCTTATTAATGTTCCAGAATATGCCTGTATTTTAGAAAAACATATACCTAAATCTGAACTTCTTACACAACCGCAGTGACTCAGTTGGTAGTGAATCTGCTATCTGATCGAGAAGGGTGCGGGTTCGATCAGGACCAATAACTGTGTTCATGAACACGTCTATTTTTCTTGGTCTGTGTGTTTTCCGTGTATTGTAAGTATATATTTATAAAAAAGTATATAAGTATATATGACGGACCGGTTGGCATGGTTGGTAGATAATTGGCTTTCACGCCGCTGGTCATGGGTTCAATTCCCATCGATGACAAATATTTGTGTGCATGAATATGTCTGTTTGTCCTGAGTCCAGGTGTAATTATTTATACAAGTATGTATTTATAGAAGAAAAGTAGTATAATAATGTAGTATATCAGTTATCTGGTTTCCATTGTAGAAGCTCTGCTTAGTTTGGGATCAGGTGGACGTGTGTGAAAAATGTCCCAGAATATTATTTATATCTGTTGTCTAGTATTAGACAAGCTTTATGTAGTTTGGGCTAGATGTGATATGTTCCGGATATTAATTTATGAATACAAATAAGTCAGTATTTTGGTATTTATTAAGTGCTGGTTATTAAATGTATGGTTTATCTTTTCAAGATCAAGTTGTCAAATTTTCAGTAAATATTTATAAAGTTAATTCCTAGTTGACAGACACTAAAAGCATCTTGTCGAGATAATATTGTACAAGATTAGGAAAGACACTTCATTAAAAAAATCATATTATATAATTTTACTATCATAATTTAAAAAAGTACCCATTGGTATGGGTACTTTTTTAACCCACCCACAGTGTATGAATATAAATGGTCTGATTATGACAAATTGGTGCCGAAATCAGCCATTATATGCAGAATGTAATGAGAGAGATCAAAATATATCTATTATCCCTCATTTACTTCAGAATTTTAGCTTGTGAAAATCCTTTATCTGACCCTTCTCCGGTGCGGAGCAGGCCTAAAAAAACCTATGTATAATAAACTTATATGTATGCACTAATATTATAGAGGCGAAAGTTTATGAGTGTGTAGTTTGTTACTTCTTCACGTCTAAACGGCCGGAGCGATTTTAATTTTGGTATGGAGTTAGCTGACACCCTGGATTATAGGCTGTAATTTATAAAGTTTAAAGCGGGTAAAACTGCGGGGCACAGCTAGTCAGCCATACATAATATGCAATGTAATGATGGAGATCAAAATATATCTATATTTCCTCATTCACTTCAAAATCGTAGCTTGTGGAAATCTCTGACTCTACTCCTGTGCAAAACCGGCGTAAGTCAATATATATATATACAACATGTAACGTAATTAACGCACATCCTCAAACACCCCAATTAGAATATTATGTTGTTATCATAATACATACACTGATTTTTTATTTAAAATGTATATGCACTGTTTTTTATTAAATGAATTTCTTGGAATAAAGCTTAGTTTTCTTTATTTTGTATTGAATGATGGGATTTTTAAGAATACAAATACACTGCGATTTTAAAAGTCTTATTACTTTGACATACGGTCCATATCAATTTGTTTTGACTGTGCTGGGTTAATATGACAATAATTTCCGTAGTTTTAATTATTTTGGAATAAAAAATTACCTATATTAAAAATGATATAAATCGATTCAGTAAACGATTCTGAATAAACTGTTTTCAGGATCTGCGTTAATTAAGTTACATGTTGTATAGATACAATTAAATTAAATATCTAACTAGGTATAGAATTATATGATAGTAGTAGGTAGTAGTAGTTATAATGTAAAACTTTACATTTTTATTGATTCAAGGTTAATCGGTTGTTAATCTGAAATTTTCAACGCATAGAACCAATAGTCTGTAAACATTGGGGCACTGAGTGGGCGATTGGAGAGACCTTGTCTAGCTGAAGAGCTCTGTTGATATATTTATTACAGCCACTATTATCATTATATACTCCACTCCAGCGCTACGCTGAACAAACAGTGCTCCAAAAAGGTACTAGATCTAAAAGTAGACGTTAATATGTATTATATATGTACTGTTATTACACATAATATAACAGATATCTGGTAAATTTGAGGAAGTGCTAAATTGATTCGCATTGTTGTGGAATAATCATATTGTTTAATGTAAAGTTTGGGATATTGTCCGTCCATCACTTATATTATGATTAAGTTAATGTTGCGTGATAGTAAGTCTGCACCATCAGAATTACCATCGCTAGATCAATAAAATGTTCTAGTAAATGCTGAGGTGGTGCCATTTCGGTCTTGCACGGACAACACGTGTCTGTGCTTTTATTTTATTTTTATATTTCTTCTAAAGTTCCAAGATTCTTTTGATAGCCAATTCTATAGCCAGCCAAAATTTTTAGATTCTAATAATAAATCTAAAACCATCAAAAGATGTGTCAATCTACGGCACAACTTTTGTATTATTATATCTTTTTAATGTTGCCTATATTATATTTAATCTTGTTTTTAAGAATGTGTTTTGCACACATTTAATCGATACACAGCGCTGAACGCACGATATGAAACAATTTCCATTAAGACATTTGAAACTTTTTAAATAATATGCCACAAAAAAATCACGAGCTTATCTGTCACACCGGTTCAAATCGTGGGGGTCATACAAGGGGGTGATTCGGATACTCCTCATCATAAAGTATCTAAATTTTGCGTTTGAAAGTCAACTGCTCGGCTACCCTGTACATTATCTTTAAATTACAACATTTCTTATACCCGTTTCTTCGAAAACACTATTTAGGGAACTTATCGATTTTGTACCGAGCAATAGTATAAGTGTTGTATTCGACAGATATCCTGAATATTCATGTCCAATTTATCCAGCTTTACAGACAGAAATATGATTAAGGTGCGCCGTTTAAAAAAAAAAAATGTTCGCCCCCCCCCCCCCCTCTCGAGTGTGGTTTAAGAAAAATTAACAATGGGTTGCAAAAAATATTATGGATAGACAAATACCTATATCAAGAAGTGAAATTCCAATAAGAAATTTAAAAAATGGTTTGGTATCTGTACTGGCGTAATGGTAATATGTAAAATAGTCCATACTATCCGTTCTAAATAACTACGAATTTTAACGGCGACATGACAATATTATTTGCCGAACAAAATATTAGTTCATAAGGTATAGAAAAATAACTTTTGAACAGTTTTCTGAATGAAATTTGTATAACTGCTAATCGATATACCCGTTTTGGAGAATATGCGGGACACACAGACTTACCAAAGCATAATATACGGTAGTTATATAAGAAAAACAAAACATTTTTATTTGATTATTTCTTATAACTTTCTACTGTACCTATATTATTTTATATACATATAGTAAAAAGCTCTACATTTACACAAAAACACTACATTTTTATTTTTTTGAATAGATGATTGATCAAGATCATACAACTTACACACAGAATTAACCTCATTAATTTCGTTACGCCGAAAAAGATATCGTCTATTAACGGCACTAAAAGTAAATTTTCCGCGAATTCGATAATTGTATTTCGAAGTCAAGTCATCTGAAGTTTAATATGCTTTACTACTAGATAATTACGAACACGTGTCCGCTTCACTAACTTTGACATAGTTACATTGCAACTTCCTTATCAACTTTTCATGTCCAGAGGAAGGAAGGAGGAAGACCTTACATAATTTTTCCTGAGGGATCTTCGCCACTTTAGAAACGAGTTTGGGAGAAGATCTAATATTTAGTTATTGATGGACGATCATACCATCTGCACCATAAGTTATATTTATTTGGGCAAAAGCAGCAATGTGATATCATAAGATATACCTTACCTTACGAAACGCCCGCTGTTCATCTGTCTGTCTGTCAGCGAGTTGTACCTTCTGTACAGTAATAGATATACAGTTGAAATGTTCACAGAGTTTATTTGTATTGCCTCTATAACATCAAATAATAAAAAAAAAAACAAGTAAAAAAAACTTGTCTCTTGTTGGCATGGAACCCTTTGTGTTTGATTACGAATCGCACTTGGACGAAAATTTATTGTTAGTTTTATAGGAAATTGCAATTTTATTAAATAAGGACTGATTATAATTGGTCAGCATAAATTGACATATATTGGTCAATATTAATAAATTTATGTTTTGTAGACTCGAGCCATAATAAAGCCACTTTCTTCTGGCCCGTCATCTGACCTCAGGACCCCGCAGATAATCTGCTGTTATAGACGACTAGACCATAAATATACAATACCTATTAAAAAACTGTCAGGGCAATCAGAAGTTTGCTATATTGCGAAGCTTCGTATTCGTAATGCCATTCTATTGATTATCATCAAAAAATGTTAATGCATTTTGTAGATAATATTCTGACCTACAGATTTCGTGATATATTTGATAAACATCGTCCTAAATGGTCTTACGGGGCATCCCCCTACCTCATTAAAATTCAAATGTAAATTAGATTTAAACCATTCTTAACGGATCAACAATGAACAACTTACCTACCTACTAAAAGCACAAAACTCATTAACAATAGCTCATAACATAGCTGTTTCAATTTGTTCTAAACTACAATATAAATTTCAATTTAGTATTGTCGTTAAAACTGTTGACGATCTGTCTTTTACAACACTAAACTAATTTAAATGTCAATATATCACTCTTCACTTTCATACTTCGTATGAAAATCTGTCCTTTTCATACGAGGTATATTAGAGAAGGATTTCAATTTATTTTGCTTAATATCATGTTTTACTATGCTACTGTCATGTCTTAATAGTTGTTTACAGTCAATAGTAAAAGTTACAGCAGTTAAAGGGCACAGCAAAGCATTAGAAGGAGAGTAGTTATATTGTCAAAGTATTATTAGTAACATTATATCATATTATCTATACTAATATTATAAAGAGATATGTAGGAAATTGTTGTACAGAGTACGCAGGTGAACCTATGTTATTATATAGTTTTATATAAAACACAGATTTCAGTCAAGACAGTTTAATTCACTTTTTACGGAATGACAACCAACAAGTCAAAACGCGCCTAATGTGGCAGATTAATATTTATATATGGAATGCTGCCAGTGCAGTGATATGGAACCTCCAACAAGATAACGTTTGTGAGTTTGTGACGTTGTAAGGGGTAATCTCTAGATCTGCTGAACCAATTTTCAAAATTATTTCACCAATAGAAAGCTACGTTATTGTAGAGTGTCATAGGCTATGACTCATCATAATATTTTTTATTATCCCGAAGTATTACGGGGGACAAACGGGCGGGGACAAAAATATTTATAACGCGGAACGACGTCCGCGGGCACTGCTAGTTTACAATAATTATTAAACTTGGAATTACATACATGTAATGACATTTTTACATAGAACCAGAAAAAGCAGCAGTTAAGACAGTCGCCTCGCCACTCTGAGTCCCGGGTTTGATTCCCGCGCAGGACAGCTAGTTGTTTTAGTTGGTAGAATACATGAGCAAAATGTTAAAGCACTGCTATTTGAACATTGATAAGTTTACATTGAAGTTCAAGTTGTAGGTATCCGATACCAATAATATTATTATCCTTGCTATCATCACCATCATATCAGCCGAAAGACGCCCATAGCTGGACATAGGCCTCCCCGGTCTTGCGCTATTGGCATGCTGATAAGATCATCGATCCATCTTGTTGGTACCCTGCCCACACTGCGTCTTCCGGTTATCCTTGCTATACATGGCAATAAAATCTGATCTCTTCCCTAGACCCAACTACATAGCTAAATGGTGCCGAAGACTCCAGTCTCTCAACAGCTTTCAATCAATTAAATAAAAGAAAATACTTCGAATCAAGGACATGCGAACATGGTCGAAATAATAGACACCCATGAGCCCACGTTACCACGCCTAGCTACGCAGGCAGTCTATACCTAGGGTTGAACTGATGCGGGACTTATTAGTGGCAAATAAATAATATGTCGGGACAATGACACATAGATCATCCTAGCCCCAAACTAAGCAAAGCTTGTACTATGGGTACCAGGCGACGATATACATACTTAAATAGATAGATAAATACTTATATATATAAAGAAATAAATAAAATGTGAAGAGGGTAGTGTAGTAACGGTTTATTATAATAAAAAATCAATGGAAAACAACAATACCAAAAACAATTCATTCCAACCATGATAAATTAATCAAAAACCAATTCAATTACTGTTGAGAAGAACCACCAGGAAGAGATTCCTGTTTCTTCGTCCAGTCATATTTCGACGTCGATTTTACGGTTTTAAATTGAAATATTGATAAACGGGACAAAAAGGGATAAGTAACAATAGTAGTAATAATAAACTGGGACATTATTTACCCACCGCCATCTGATCCCAAACCAAGCAGAGCTTATACAGACGCCAGTATATCCAGCTACCCCAATCTGTCACGTTTCTTTTAAAGATTTTCAACTTTATCACAAAATCATAAGGTTAATTTTCAATTGCGGAAATTTCACAGATTGGAGTAGCTTGATGTGCTGGCGTCTGTACAAGCCCCGCTTAGTTAGGGCGGTGCCTGTACTATGGAAACCAGATAACATATATATTACATAAACTATTTTTTTTATAAATACATACTTATATAGATAATTACACCCAGACTCAGAACAAACATGCTCATGCACACTAATATCTGTCCTGGGTGGGAATTGAAGCCCCAACCTCCGGCGTGAAAAGCAAGCATTTGCAACCACGCCCACAGGCCCGTCATAGAATACGGGACGTGGCACTTAAATACGCTGACAGTCCCGTATTATAATGATGATAATGTCGTCCCGGCTGAATTTCGGCCACGGCGGCCATTCTCAATGGAGATTAGCCAATTGCGCAGGACATCTTATAGTGCACAAGTGTGTGCGCAAACACCTCACTCTCATGATCCGATGGGACGACTAGCGACACGACCGGAAAGAGGTCAGGTACAGGACCGACGGCTTTACGTGCTCTCCGAGGCACGGGGGTGTAATACCGCCAACTTCCAGACTTCGGGCTGATACTGAGAAATTTCTTTCTATGGAAAAATCCCAAAATCACTTTTTGGCCCCACCCCGGGATTTGAACCGAGGACCTCATTTTCTGCGGTTGAACACGCTACCGCTAGACAAACGAGGCAGTCAATTATAATACGGGATGTATGGCAACCCTATCTATACCCATATCTTGACCATTCGTTGGCCGGATTAGACGGAATGACTAACACACAATAAGTACTAAATGTTATTGTACGTTTCGCTACACACAGGAAACACGTACAATCGGTGCCGAAAAGATATTAACCAGCCAGTCTGGGAGCCGTTGCTACCGCGTGTACACTGAGTAAACGGACGTTTTTATGTGTGTATCCGCCCGCCAATGTACCATCTGAATATTGTTTTACCATTATTTATGAAGTTAACAACTTTTCAAGGCTGATATGGAGTTTGATTACATTTCGCTATAGCTACGAGTAGGTATATAAGGTTATATTAAATTCGTAAGCGAAGCTGCCAGGAATTCTTGATAATGTCTATGCTACGTCACGGGATACACTTTTGATCTTGATAGTCTTTTTTTCGTAGGCAGCAAAGATGTTTTTGCAGTGTTAGTGAATCTACCAATGTAGTGTCAACAGTACCTAGTACAGATAAAAACTTTTTTTTTAGTCAATGACTGCCCTGTTGGTGACCCTGACTGCTACGCCAGAGATCGTGGGTTCGATTCCCACCCGGGACAAATCGTCGCGTGATGAACACGATAATTGTATCAGTTATTACTTATTATTTTACGATGCGCGCGCATCGTAAAAATTCACTCTCATACCACCTAGAACTAACTTCATGCTGTTAAATTTTTTGGTGTCGGTGTGCGCGCGCATCGTAAAAATTCACTCGCATCATTTTTCTCCATCGCACCAAAAGAAGTATAAGTTCAAAAAAACATGTTTTTAACATTACCTTTGTTGCATGATAATTACTTAATTACCATTGAAATGTAAAAAAGGTGTATAAACAAAGATATCAGGAAATAAAACGATACACTATAATTTTGGAAAATGGTTTAGTATTTTAATAAATATAAAAATTACTTCATAAAATCAAGTTCTCAAATTCAAAATTGACATGATAATTTAAATTACGAATTAAATATGCTATAATTGGTTTAGTCAGTAGTACCTACATTATTTTATTATGAGCCTTTCTCTATTACACCGGACAATACAAGTAGCCGCGGCTCATAATTTCTCTGAAATCCTCGGCTCAGGGCGGTTACTATCATTGCGATACACGGTGGTTTTTAGAGGATTTTTTGTCCAACTGTTGTACGTTAATTAGTGAAGACACGAGCCACCTGTCTAACGTAACTATTCTTGTTACACGTTGTATATCTTTGTTTATTTCTGTGGCGGCGCGGCGGCGACCTTTTAACGCGTGGTCAGTGTCAGTTTAACGGGGGAATGAACACCCTCCTTGCATATTTAATGCTATTAATAAATAACATAATACCATGAGGTACACCTGTATTCCACTCATATTATAAATGAAATTGTAACTTTAATAATTTAATGATTATGTTGATTAAGGGGTGGTTTATTTAGGTCCCTATTTCAATTCAAGCATTTTCATTAGCAGAGTACGTTTATTATTTATGAAATGCATTTGGTAAGATTAGAAGGGGTATGTTATAGAGGTAGAATTCTTTGGGGCGCTTTTATATCCTCAGGTAGAGGTCTTGTAGCAACAAAAAGAACTGTAATGTAGCTATCATACCAAGTAGTTTGAACTATTGGCCATTA
This sequence comes from Pseudoips prasinana, assembly GCA_951640165.1. Taxonomy (NCBI): domain Eukaryota; kingdom Metazoa; phylum Arthropoda; class Insecta; order Lepidoptera; family Nolidae; genus Pseudoips; species Pseudoips prasinana. Next base: position 24,665,421 of record OX621246.1, read on the forward strand.
GCCAGTTAATCTAACTTAAGGGATATATCTATTGAAGGATGACGGAGACTGCCAAAGTGGTACGGTACGTACTAAACATGTTCGTGCTTCAGGATAGAGAATACGAATTTAAAATTGCGTATATTAAAATAATAAAGAGGTAGTTTGGCGGTATTCATATCTATGAAAGTACGTATCATCATAATATTAGCCGAAAGACATCCAAAGCTGGACAAAAGGCCTTCTCCAAAGATTTCCACAACTATCGGTCAAGCGCTGCCTGAATCCAGTGGCTTCCTGCGACCTTCACAATATCATCAGTCCATCTTGGTCAGAGGGTCTGGCAACGCTGCGTCTTCCCGTTCGTTGTCACCACACGAGAACTTTTCCGCCACAGAGGCCGCCGGTTCTACGAACTATGTGTCCCACCCGCTGCCACTTCTAATTGACAATTCTTCGGGCTATGTCGGTTACTTTGATAAGTATGTATACTTACTAGTCTATATCTATAACTATTCCAAAAAATATATTATCAACTGATAAGTACATATTTCCTGATGGGTGTTAACGACAAACGGTAGACATTCCAGACAATAGTTAAAACAGTTTTTACGTTCTGGATTTTGGTATGATCGCAGCAGATTATATTTATGTAGGTTAATCCCTTAAACATGCTGTGTACTATACGATACCACATCAGTTTCAACCTTATCACTTTGGTATAAGGTTCAAAACTATGAAAAATATATTAATAAAACCTGGTTAATGGTTAAAGTGCACGTGTTTCTGGGTCAATCCTCGCAAAGGATCACATTTGTGTGACCATAGATTGTTCTGCGTCTGGGCGGCTCCGTGTCTGTTAATTGTATGTTTGTAAAATCCCCGCGATGCAGGGACTATTTACATACTATGAGCGTTGCCTTAAAAAAACAAAAGATCCAGACGGGGTATACGGGGTGGACCGCTCGCTAGTTCTACCTATAATAATACTGAAGTAATTTCTTTTGTGAGGTGACAGCGGAGAATATCATTACCCCATCTCATCCTGTGGGAGGTGTAGAAGTCGACCCGAGGGAATATCTAACAGAGGACGGGCAGCAGCTTCTTTCTTATTGCGATCCGTCTGCCGAGCGTGGCGATTATGGCATATCCCTTCAGGATGTTTCTTGGGGTGGCTTTTGTCCAGCAGTGGACTTTTTACAGTTGTTATGATAACGATGAATTTATTCTGAATCAGACAATCCAAATATTGCATTAATATTGTATATTTTCCACACCAACTCATTCAACAAGAATTGTGTCTGCTTGTGCCCTATCAGTGTGAGAACTTATCAATATGACATCACAATCTTATCAATACTATCTACACACTCGGTACAGGATGCATATTCACATCACAAAATGCTTTTATCATTCAAAATGTTTTGTGGGTTATCATTTATAATGTTTATTTTCGTTCTTTTTTAGAAAATAAATACATATTTAATGAAATAAAATATGTAATTTTGTCTAAAATACTGAACATTTAACGGTTAAGCGGTGGACCTCGTCATTATTTGATATAAGCACGTAATTTTAAATTTTAACTATACTATAAGTAATTTGGTACAGAGTAGAGGCACTCACATACACTACGCATCGGCATAAATGGGTATTGGGCCCAGTAGAATGGCAGTGTGAATGGCAATGCTTATTCTTTCTGCTGAAATAGGCCAGCACTATGATCGCGATTGGTTTTTAAATACTCTTGAATAGGGAACGAGAACAGAACGAGCGTCGGGGACCCATGGCCTAAGAGGTTATATCCCAATAATATATTTTTATAAAGACAACGCCGGCAGTATTGCGAGGCCCTTTGCAAATATGGAATTCACGAACACAAAGCATACTCAGACGTAGAACAACAATTTAAGAGTCACACAAATAGTCGTCCTGTGTGAGATTTGAATCCGAAACACGAGGCAAAATGCAGTAGCGAAGTCGAATTTTTGTTTTAATAGGTAACTAATCAACCTACAAAAAAGCAGTAAAGGACCACTGATATTTTCCATATATAATGAAAACCCTTTTCATTCACATTAATGTGCGATACGATTTGTTCCTCTATGTTCCATTTTTATTAGGTTGAATAACATTTTTATTATTATATTGCATGTCCAATACAAGAAAAGCTTTAGGGTGTTTTTTGGCTGCCCCATTTTTGTTGTGCCTCTAGCATGTTTATGGAAATGCGACATACTTTCCATACCACCATCCTGTATGACCTACCTCCTTACTTAAAAGCGTCCAGAGCAGCACTAATGGTAGAACTAGGCCTCGCCAATTAATTAATAGACTAATTCACATACACCTTGAAAAATAGTTCAATATTTTTCAATGTATTCATTTGGAGTGATTTATTACTAACATGGAATGAGAAGTTTATAACTAACATTATGGACTTTGCCTGAACAAATAAATATGTTCTAATTATTTTGGTAATAACCATAAGCGGGACGTGGTTGGTAAATACTTGTCTTCCATGCCGTAGATCGTGGGTGTGATTCCCACCCAGGATAGGTATTTGTGTGCATGAATATGTCTGTTTCCCTTGAGTCCTTGTATTTTCAAAAGAAAAGCAGTACAAGTAGTAAATCAGTTATCTGGTTTCCATAGAACAAGGTCTGCTTAGTTTGGTATCAGATGGCCATGTGTAAATAATGTCAAAATAATATATTTGCCATATTATAATAAAATCCTGGGATATTATTATAATATGGCAAATATATTATTTTTATTCTGGCTTAAACTGTACATCATGTAATATGACTGTATACTGTAAGTGTAGTTACTTACAACTTAAATTAAAGTATATCGGCCAAGCACCATGCAAAGTTAAATATGCAAAGTTAAATATTTAACTTACATCTGACTCTTGCATAATTAAAATCACTTTCAAAGTTAAAAGACGGTCACCATAGCCTAGTTGGTAGTACTCCTGCCTACGAAGCTGGTGATCCTGGGTTCGAATCCTGGTAAGTGCAAATATTTGTGTGATGAGCACGAATATTTGTTTCTGAGTCATGGATGTTTTCTATGTATATAAGTATGTATATCGTCGCCTGGTACCCATAGTACAAGCTTTGCTTAGTTTGGGGCTAGGATGATCTGTGTGACATTGTCCCAACATATTATTATATTATATTATATAGACTGAGTGGCAACATTGGTAGACAGGGAATGTGTTTGGGGTACCAAATAAAGCTACATTTGTTTCTTTATTTATTTAGCTCTAAATGTATGGAAGCCATCATGCTTATGGATTATTTAAGTGCAATATTAAAACAGTAATGCCCATTTAAATAGCTATATATAGCGGTATATATTTAAAGTCGACTTCTTGATGGGTAGAGAGATAAAAAGGTAAAAACTTGGTGTAATGTTTAGTACTTAATTTACACCATGTTTTTATCTTTGTATTGTAATATTTACTTTTAGACATTTTTTTTTGTAAAAATCCCTACAGAAATATCAATACATATATTATCGCAGTTGCTTCTAAATTAACTTGTTTATAATAATGCTTTCTTTGGATGAAAGATTTTTGAGTATATCCATGACAAGCAAAGAAACAGGTCTACAATAATAACAATATTTTTCTCATTTTAATTTAAGTTCTATCCTTCTAGGATAGGTCGCCAGAGCTCATCGGGGTGGGGGGGAAGTTTCAGCAACACTTGTTGCGGACTCTTAAAGGCCGGCAACGCACCCGCGACTCCTCTGGTTTTGCGAGTGTCCATGGGCGGCGGTGATCACTTACCATCAGGTGACCCACTCAGGTCGACAACGAGTCGACCTCTGACATAAAAAAAAAAAAAAATGATAGCTTTTATGATTAGCCCTCATAAAACAAGTATAATTATATATTCTTCAGACTAAGTAGAAATTAGACCATATAACTGAAATCAAGCTCTTGATAACACTGCAGCATTTTCATTTCATGTAGTCTTACAGCATTATCTGCAATGCAGAGGATGCCAATGGATAACACCTATATCCTCTGGAAGGGTTAGCAAGGAAATCCTAAAATGTTATATGCCAGTGTGTATTTTTCGTAGCTTAACGGTAGAGCACCTACCCTGGTTGATAGCTGTGCTGCCCAGGTGTTGCTTTGAGATGCACCGGATGGTTAAATTTATGAACACCCATTTTTGAGTTACTACACTAATAAGTATAAATGAATATTTATAAAATTGCCTGCAGGGCAGGCCTAGTCTAGTGCAGGGAGTTTCGATATTGAATCAGACATAATATGTTATTATTTTATAAAAATTTTAACAAAAATATTATTGGAGAAACATTATATTCCTTTCTTTTGGTAAATAAATTATTAAATTAACAAAAAATTAAAATATGTTTACTAGTGATTTCTTTAAGCAGGTACTTAACTCATAATAGGCATATAAACCTAGTTCATAGGTAATGTAAATAATTTTATAAAATAACTACTTTGGCAGTTACATATTTAGTTTGATAATAATATATTGTTTAGGAGTACATTAAGGTATTGCCCTTAAATTATTTTTATCTTAATGGTTAGACTAAGGTATACCAACCCGCACTGTGCTCGAGGCCAAGTGTCTCCTCCTACATTGAGGGTCACCTTGCTGCTCTAGTGCAGGTTGGTATACTTCAGACCAATCTACACTAGGCCAGCAAGGTGACTCTCAATGTGAGAGGAGACCTATGGCCTAGAGCCCTGTGGGACAGTAATGGTCACTTAAATACTTTAGCTTGAATCATAATTTCTGAAGTCAATCAACCGTTTTGTTGCTGTAACTACTGTAAGTAGCAATGATTAATATAGAAGTGTAGTAATATCTCTTAACCGATTACTAACTATTTTAGGAAGATGAGAACAAACTCGTAGTAACTGTAGTACTAATGTTTTATTAACTTTATACACGTATTATATACAAAAATAGGTTTTACAAACAGTACACATATGGAAATTACAAGGACATACAATTAGCCAATCAGAGAACAGGAACAATTTGGACAAATACAACATACACGCATTTACAAATAATTATTTTATACTACCCTATATTGAATTTGCAGTTGTACAGTACAGTAGGTAGCTATCAAGTGCACCGTGGTGCGAGTGCTGCTACAGAAGGATTTATTATTTCAATATAATATGTACCTATACAGAAAACAGTTGCATAGGATAAAAACAGAACAATTATTATCCTGTATACAACAATTTATAAATATTTTTGTGCAAGTGATAAATAATGTTTTATTTAGGTAGATAGTTATTATTAATACAACCAGAGGACTGAAGATTCAGTAGTTCCTGTCCTAATATATAATTTTATTGAATTTACCCAGAAATGAGATCAAAACTGATTTCAATAATTCAAGAACATTAAGTAAAGCTTATAATAACACTAATCAATTCTATGACATTATGTCTAAAAGAAAAATATAATTAAGAAGTAATAGTAGCTAGTCTTGGATAAAAGAAAAGTTTTTAACTGGATTTATTTAAATTGCTCAAGTTAATGACAAATTGAACACAGAGATCTGTTTTCAGTTCATCATTAACTTGAGCATAAATTTGTATTTATAACTTATTTCATAGCCAACCATTGAATCCACTTCTAAATATTAATTTTCTTTGCAACTGAAAATTAATATTCTGGAGTGTTTTCTGTGATATATATAGATAAAATATGCATGAATCATGACACAACTATTTACAATTGATTAAGTAAGTATAATAGAAATAATTTTCTATTACTTCAGAAATATACAAATTACAATTAAAAGAGGGTAGTTTGTTGTTTACTGGTTGTCTATTGAACAATGTATATATGAGATTTTACTGTGCAAAGTGAAATATTTTATCAGTATGATTCAAGGAATTTTAGAGATTGGAATACATGTAGTATTTATTATAAAATATAGATAAGTAAATAATTATTATACAAGGCATTGCTTGTTAAAATGTTATGAAATTGGACAATGCTATTATGCAGTGGCACTTTGTGAAGGAAATGGAAGTAAAAAGGTATGATTCACGACTTACCCTTTGGAGTTGCAAGGAGTGGTTGTAACAACGAAGCAACTTGTCAACCAGCGGTCGTACAGCGCGCCACGCTCGCTCCTGCGATATCCTTGAAGGATCCGCTATTGCTTCCCGTATCTCCCTCCCCGCTCCTTTATAACACTGTATCTCCTCCAATATCCTCTCTGAATCCAGCAATACCCTTTGAACCTCTTCGTAAACATCGCGTTCAGTATCCGTGGGCGCGGCGTTCTCGAAGTCCAGGAATATATCGTATCGCGGCGATGAACAGCAATTCGAGTCATCGCGTGACAAAAGACTCAACAATTTACCCATTATAGATTAATAAATCACAATTTATTTAGAAAAATCAACTCTGTTGCGAACACTGCATTGCCTACTAAAATTAACAGTTTTCTGAATTCCACTTATAAGTTTGTGTTACACTGATTCTAATTGTATAATATGATAGTTAACAGATTATTATAATGTCCTTCTCTCTTTAAATTTTAAAATACGCCCAAGTTGAGATACGATAAAATTATCCGCTTGTGCATGCACTACCTCGACTGCGCCAGACAGACGATTTCATGCGAACTGTCAAGAATAGTGATGTTACTAAACATTACAAGGGTATTGAATCGATTTGTGAAATTAATTAAATGTTCGATTAAAAGTTCTAAATCGATTTAATTAAAGATTGGTCATTTGTCCGATGAAGTAGTTAAAGCGTTCTAGGCTAACCGTATAGTTATAAAAAAATATGGAAAAGATATTTATTTGGATTAAAAAATATATGAACAGATACTAATAATTTAGTTTTAGTGCCAACTTTCTTTTGAGCTACGTAATTATTTATTAACAGACTTAAATTCAGCTGTATGTTTTTTGTTATTTGTGAATACTATCCCGTCAATTTGAAATCGGTTGTATTTTTTAACGGCCGGTAAGGGTAATATTGTTGTGTGGTGAAGGCATATAATATCATCACCCCATCGTATCCCGTGGGGGACGTAGAAATCGTCCGAGGGCATACTTACCAGAGAACGGGCAGCAGCGTTTTTCTATGAACTGTGACCATCAAACAGTGATCGCCAACCCGTCTGCCAAGCGAGGCGATTATGGCATATCCCCTATTCTTTGGGGAGGCCTTTGTCCAGCAATGGCGTACTTTGGCTGACATGATGAAGGATAATTAAGGAATGTAAAAAAATGTAAAAAAAATGTTTGATTGTGACCGATTTGATCAAAAATCGCACACAATCAAACATTTTTTTTAAGCATACGAATTTAACAATCCAATTAATATATCGCTTGATAGTAAAATCTGTGTAGATGCCATGCGCGAAGTGAATATTTCTCCATTAGCGTGGCGACATGTTTTATTATTGCACGAGGAATTTTACCATGCGATGTAATCGCAACATTGCATTGGCTCGTATGATAGTGAGTAATGTGTTGGACGGCATAATGTAAATTCTGAAAACATGACTTCTTAATATTGATAAAAAATATAAAATATAAAACAATAAGTACACCACTAGCGCCGATGACCCGTTGACTAATTCACAAGTGTGTTTTGATTATAGTTCTTGTGTTCAAAGATATTATAATATAACAAGATTGCGCACTCCAAGATTTAGTTCAAAGTAAAATGAACTCAAAATCTTTACGTTACAGTCCATTTCTCTTGTACCACTTGAGAGGCTCAAGTTAAGGATTCTGTCCCTGTCTAACAGATGGCCAGCCTAAAAATAACTTACTTGACGTATAAAATAGTAGAATTTTTGGTCAAACTCCTAGGATTATGTTTTTATCCACTCGAGTGCTAAGGCGCCGATTAAAAAAACGGGTCAAGTGCTCCTAGGTCAGGGATAAATGGCGACCCGCCGTGCGCTAAATGGGCGCGCTCAATAAACAATTTTTTGTTGAGGTTTGGTCGACATGGGTCGACACAAGTGTTGTTTTTATTCATGCTTGTGAATGACTCTTTCAAGTCGTAATGAATGTTTGTTGATATTTCGTTTCTAATTTATTATGCTTAGGGCCAAACATTGACTAAAGTTGAAAAAAAAAAGTGTTTTTGAAATACGATTATTTTTAAAAGTAAATCGATAACATATATATTTTATGACTTTGAACGGTGGAATGGCTCTATTTACACACCATAAAAAAAACATTCTTCTTACTTCAAAACTATTTATTTGCAGGCGTAAGATTAACCTCACTTACGAGAATCAACGACTGACATTTGACATTTTTTATTCAAGCCGAATGAACTATTGTGGAACTTTTGTCGTATTTCTTGCATGAAGGAATGTATTAAGATTTAAATAATTTTTATTTATATAAGACGTACACAATTTTTTTTTAAACTACGTTTTATTCTTTGATAGCTTTTTAAATACATTTAATTTGGGTTTAGTAAATTCAATAGCAGTAATTATAAGTAATGACGTTTACCACACTCAATTTGTAAACAAATATGGCGAATGCTTAGTTTGAAAATATTTATCGTATTGTGTTCCAATCCAGTTCCAATTTGGTTAAAAATAGTTTTAACTTGTTGCGTGAAAGGGTGTCTTTTGTGGTGTCTTTTCACAAGTAAGTGTTATCTTGTATTTTTTCTATATTTTGGCTAAGTTCAGCAACAGGGTAACCATTCGTTACGTATTTAATGGTATTGTTTTTCTATATTTCCCAAAATCGAGGAATTAAAACAAAAATGGATGAATATCGTTCCCGGTAAAGTTACAAAATACGCGGTAGTTTGTGGCTTACATTTTAAACAAGAAGATTTTGCAAGTGTTTCTAGTGCATTCAAGAAACTGCTAAATATAGATGCTATATTATTGTTTTATTACATTATCTATGTTTATCGTCAATGAATTTAATTTAAAATATTTGATTTAGTTTTTTTTATAAATAGAAGATTTCAGAATATACTAAATTGTTTAGAGTTTACTTTATATTTATTAAACATAATCTGATATGGCAATTAACTGTTTTATTACAAATAACATTCACATTTGTTTCAGAGTTTTTGCACATTGACACAAAATACTAATGCCACTAAGCATACCTACACGAGATTGTTGCCTCTTACAACAAACGATTTTTCCAACCTGTCGTAATGTATATTAGGTGTTTTCTTCCTACCTAATAATTGTCTATTTCACTATATCTAATACTAAAACGAGGCTACTGTTGCCTCGTGTCAGTGTTTGTTATGAGTAAATAGGTAAGAAATAGACAATTGCTACACTCTTATTAATAACAAAAGATATAAAATTTTCTCAGTTGTTTAGATTAAGCCATTTAGAAGATATTTTCAATTAAGCAAATGAGTATAGTACTTGCCGTGGAATAATTTTTAAAATCGGGCGTGTTGTTTATTAGGGTTACCTGATTTTCACAATCAAATCTATATTGAATATATGTATTACAATAATTGTCCTAGAATACTATAGCCCACTGACACAAAACACTAGTTGCGAAAAAGAATATAAGTAAATAAAACATATAATATACTTGAAAACTATTTGGATACATTACGAATATATAATATTTGGAAAGTGTATTGCCTTTGTCCAAAGTATCTACCACTACTCACACTCACATTAAGCGGGAATGGCACTATAAATAATTGTATATATTGCTAAACGTTTAAAAAGTCTACAAATAGTCTTGGTATAATTTAATTTATATTGCTTGCAGGCATAGAAAATAAAGAAAGTTTAAGTAACGAAAACATCTCGAATACGTATACCTAGGTATGCTGTGGGGCGAACAGTAACTTTAAAAGCACTGCACAGGTAGTATGATTATACTTCAAAAGTAAGTTTATTCATTCTCATAAATACAAAATTTAAAATTTGGCGCGTTAAAACATTCGCATATTTCCACGACGCATGGTCACTCTATTAGAAGGAGATGCCATCCAGTACAGCGACTTCTTGTTCGGGCCGTTTTTGCTCCCTCATCTCAGTGCGCAATCTTGTTATATTATAATATCTTTGCTTGTGTTAACATTAACGAATTAGTACGCTGAATACTAATTACCGAAATCTTATTATATAGATTTAGGTACTTTCAATTGCCCTATTTGTGTTGTTATTATTATTGCGGTGGCGTCAAAATAGGCATACATTTAATTGAGTCAATAAAACGAAGTTTCGTTTACCATATCATTTTATGATTAAATATCGATATTACAATTAATATAACAATACAACGCATTGAACACACTATCTACTTGGACGGGCGAAGGTAGAGTCAAATAGATGTCACTATGGACACCAAACAACAAAATGCTTACAAACGACGGCAGACAGATGGCGCTATCAAATGATACTTACATTTAAAATGATATAAATTAGTTTCTGTTAATAAATCTAGATGTCACTATAGGTAACGCAGTCACTAATCAAATTGATAGGACTGCGGCACGTCGTTATAAAAGATTTAATTTTGACGAGTCACATACGGATTGATCCCAAGCAGAGCTTGTACTATGGCAAACAGATAACTTGAGATACTACATATACTACTTTTCTTTTGTACAGACGCCAGCACATCAAGCTACGCCAATCTGTCAAATTTCTTTTATAGATTTTCAACTTTATCACATAGGTATAAGGTTCACTTTATATTGGGGAAATTTGACAGATTGGGGTAGCTTGATGTGCTAGCGCCTGTACTTATAAATAATTACACCCAGACTCAGGACATAATCAGGACTTCATAGACACAAATATCTGTCGTGGGTGGGAATCGAACCCACGAGCTGCGGCGTGAAAGGAAAGCAATTTACTTACCACGCCAAGCGGCCCGTCAATGAAAATGAAAAGTTTTTATAATCACATAAACCCAAAAATAGCGATTGTAAATAGGCTAAATATTATTTGTACTATTCGAACTACCTACCCAAGATTGCTTACATTTGAATGTTGAGATTAAACCTTAATTAGATGTGTTATTTATATTATTTTTGTCAAAGCTTTTTAGGGTTCCGTAGCCAAACGGCAAAAAACGGAACCCTTATAGATTCGTCATGTCTGTCTGTCTGTCTGTCTGTCTGTCCGTCCGTATGTCACAGCCACTTTTTTCCGATAAGAGCTATACAGTCGAAACTTGGTGAGTAAATGTATTCTGTGAACCGCATTAAGATTTTTACAAAAAAATAAAAAAAGATCAATAATTTTGGGGGTTCCCCATACATAGAACTGAAACACAATTTTTTTTTTTCATCCTACCCATACATGTGGGATGTATGGATAGGTCTTCAAAAATGATATTGAGGTTCCTAATAGCATTTTTTTCTAACCTGAATAGTTTGCGCGAGAGACACTTCCAAAGTGTCCACCCCCCTGTAACTTCTAAAATAAGAGATTGATAAAACTAAAAAAAATATATGATGTACATAACCATGAAAACTAACAACGAAAATTAGTTTGGACGAGGTCTAGTTAGTAGTTTTTTAAAACGTCATAAATCGTAAACCGCAATTTACCTTTCATTTAATCAACTGAAATACTTGCTGCTATGGAACCCTTCATGTGCGAGTCCGACTCGCACTTGGCCGGTTTTTTATGTTTAGATTCTATTGTTATCGTGCCAATTAGGTCCTATCTATATTAGGGTGGATGTTCAGGGAATTATTTTTGGAGTGTTAAGTACTACAACTAGTAGTTTAGACTACGGTCGCACTATAATTCTATAATTGATCCATTGCGGTTCGACGTAGAAGATGATGCGGTGACGAGATAAACTCTGTGGGTTCTCTGTTAACCAATATATAATGTACTTACTCTGTGTACTCTACCGCTGCTGGTTTGAACGCCCCGTGGATACGGTCCGGCGCAGCGATACATAGACCTAGAGGCTCCATATTATGTACAGACGCCAGATCATCAAGCTACCCCAATCTGTCAAATTTCTTTTATAGATTTTCAACTTTATGACAAAAGCGTATGGTTCACTTTCAATTGGGGAAATTTGACAGATTGGGGTAGCTTGATGTGCTGGCGTCTCTACCTATACGGATTTCGGTCTAGTTAAAGTATTCTTTTAGTTTTTATTTTATTTATTACTAAAAATGTACTTATTTTTTATGAAACACATACCTACAATCCAGAAATCTATAGCATGATTACTGAATACACCTCAAGTAGCACAGAAACTTTCGTACATATGCAGCCCCAGAGGATAGTGTAGACGCCGAGGTACTCTGACGTCTATCTTCAATATCCTCTTTACGGGCATTATTAGATTGAATTTCTGCAAAACACATATTACATGCTATGTTGTTATAGGTATTTCGTTTTGGTTAATAATAATAATAATAAACTGAGACTGTGGACTCAAACTGAGCTAGATGCCCTGGACCGAACAGTCCGAACGTGGCTGACATCGCATCGAATGCATCACCCCCGTTCTTCTGTGATGAGATTGTACATCCCACGGAAATGTGTTGGTCGCGGCTTTTTAAATGCTAAAACTCTGCATAACCGTGAGCTGTATAATCTTAGAAACTATTTTCTACATAATAGTGTGGGTATGCATGCGGATGTGATCGCCGTGGACAATGGATTCACCGCTCTATCCTTAGCCAAAACTAACTGGCGTAGCCTATGCCCTATGCCCTAGGCATCCCGAGTGGGTACAGAAACAATAAGCGGCATGTGCAAACTAAGAGGACTCACGAAGGTCATAATGGGTCGCATTATGAAGTGACTTTAGGTCAGATCATTCACACACACACACACAGGGGCTCAACCGGCTAAGTCGCCGAACTTCGATTTCATGAATGGCGTTCAAATAAATAAAGGTTAAAAATGACTAAATAAATCGTTAAATCGGCTTCCATGACCACATGTGACGTCATAAATGGTCCGGAATCGATTGTCAAAATTTAAGCCGATTTAACGATTGATTAAGTCATTTTTAACCTATATTTATTAGAATGCCATTCACGAAAACGATGTTCGGCGACTTAGCCGGTACAGCCCCAGGATTCGGACTGGTGTCGGAGTAATGTTTTGCAGTGTCGTGTGCGAAGAGTGCCAGATGATGTTAGTGTTAATTATCTATGCTTTTAGTAAAAGTTTATTTCATATCTAAGAAGGAACTGGGCCTTTCGACACAGTGGATAAATTTGTAGACATTAGCGCGTAAGGCTAAAATAATCTGATAATGTAATGGTATTTCATTCGGGGAAATAATAAATTTGTGGCGTGGATGGTAAATGCTTGCTTTGCACGCCGCGGGTCGTGGGTTCGATTCTCGCCCAGGACAGATATTTGTGTGCATGAACATGTCTGTTTATCCTGAGCCTGGGTGTAATTATCTATATAAGTATGTACCTATTTACAAAAGAAACGTGGTATATGTAGTATATCAGTTATCTAATTTCCATAGTACAAGCTTTGCTTAGCGTGGTATCAGATGACCGTGTGTGAATAATGTCCTAAGATATTATTATTACAAAAAACAAGTATAGTAATTATATCCACTGAAAACCGTGGGAGCAGATAACACAAGATTTGTGTAGGGAGGAGACCTTTGGGGGAACCCTTTGTCCAGTAGTGGACGTCTTTCAGCTGATATGATGATGATGATAGTAATTAGAAATTAATTTCATTTCGCAGCGTTAACTTGAAAAGCAGATTAAGGAATATTCAAAAGATTTACGAATTGAAGGTTAGGTTCAAATATCGCGTCGGGTCCAACAATGTTATAGGGATTCTTTTGGTTATGAAACAGTAGCATCTTGGAGTCCGCAGTCAGCCAGGAGTTGTTGGTGTTATACGCTCGTGCTTTAGAAAACTGTCGAATCTGATCATCTCCAGTCGTGTCGGTTCGGAGCGCTCCTGCAGAGCACCTGTGTTTATTACCAGCATTATACTATGTACAAACGCCAGCACATCAAGCTACCCCAATCTGTCAAAATTCCCCAATTGAAAGTGAACCTTATACTTATGTGATAAAGTTGAAAATCTATAAAAGAAATTTGACAGATTGGGTAGCTGGATGTGCGGGCGTCTGTACTACGTAGATTCGTAGTTCTATATTTATTTCTAAATAATTTATCTAGAAATGAATAAAACTATATCAGGCATTATTTATTTATTATCATAAGTGTATAACATCGACACATTGCCATTAAACATACGATTTACAAATAAAATTTCTTTTCTATAGATAATATTTACAAAATTTATTTTCCGTCTTTAGATACACAACTAGATACATTTATTTCTATGGCCTAGATAATAATGACTATAGATGCGGTTTGTGGGGTAATTATTCAGCTATTTACAGGGTGTAAATTAGTAATGTAAAGGCTGTGGTCTAACTAAGAAATATTTGTTTGAAAATGAACAGTATTCCATTTTATCACTTTGAATTAAAACGCCTACGAGCAAACAACTAACGTGAATGTTTATTTTTACCTTTCAAATCCATGGTGACTTTATATTATTAGTGGATCATGTGGTTCAAAGTTTTATACGTCTAATGTACACCCTGTTTTTGTATCAGTTTCTATAGATACTTTGAAAACAATTAAAATAATAGAACTTTCTTAGTAGGTTAGAATTGTTAAGATTATTTAGGTATTTTATAACCCATATTTAAGCAAATAAAATATTTGAGTTTTATTCTCGTATCTTGTTTAAAAAAAATAAAACCATCTTCAACTTTTCTTTTTGACAACAGATTGCATCAAAATTTTAAATAATTCCGAAAGCATTCCTTATCGATACAAAAAATATAATAATTACCAAAATAGGTTCACAAACAATGTAAAAATCGAGTAAGATTAAAAAAAACTTGTGTGTACTTATGTACACGCGTTAGAAGTTATACTTCTTAGTATATAACTTGAACATAGTTATCAATTTTCATACCACCTAGAACTAACTTCATGCTGTTATTTTTACGATGCGCGCGCATCGTAAAAATTCACTCTCATCATTTTTCTCCATCGCGCCAAAAGAAGTATAACTTCAACAAAAAAAATACAGTCGAATTGATAACCTTCTTTTTTTGAACGCAACGTATAAACGTATTCGAACTATCAAAGTTAAAACGAAAGCAAACAATCACAGCGCTGCAAACTAAATCGTCAAACTTCTGACCTCATTTTGTCGATTTGTGATAATCAACATAATTAGTTTTACATCAAATATAGATGGTTGTCTTGTATGTGCTCACTGCACGTTTGGCGCTACCCAACTTCCTCCGTATCTATGGATTTCAGACAAAATTTCAAACCCCCGCTTAGACAATTATCTGTTTAACCCTTATGATTACAAGGTTTTACATGTGTGTATAGTGGACGTACCCCAAGGAGCTTAATTTATATGAAACTGAACATTATCTTGCAAAATAGGTACATAAAAAATTACATCCCACAGAAAAATGTTGATCAGCTGATGCATTTTGTAGCTAAATAAATATTTTCGTATTTTACAATCTGGTTATCTTTTATTGGCTTAGTATTATGGGTTTTTTTCGAGTTTTGATTTACTTTGATTGATTTTTGTGAGTTAAAAAATAAAGCTAAAGGAAACTTGTTTTTTAAGTTCCCGGACGACAGAATTGCATGCAAGAGAGTACAAGAACACTGGATTAAAAATAAATTTGTGATAACAACAAATATTCACAGGAATTTATTTCCATAATAGTTTAGGAACACAAAGATACAAAAATGTAAAGATTTTTTAACCTATGATATGTAACTACACCAAAATTATTTTAATCGACACATTTGTGAAGTATGAAAAGGAGAGAAAAGGATTTTCTTTCTGTTTCATTCACATTCACTAATATAAATTAATCTATGATAATAAAGACATAAATTCGAGATGTACAAGTGACCGCAATACGTAGGTTAATTTATATCTCTGTCATGCGGAAGAGACGTTAAGCTGTAGGTCCATAGACAACAGTCGAATAGCAATGTCATCTGTGGCATTAGGTTTGAATGACTCTGACTTGTTGATTATTAGTACAGTAATATTTGACTTGAAAGTATTTTGGGGATTTTTCTGACCAAATACTGCCCCAAGTGTGAAAATTGACTACAAGCCCGTGTTCCGGAGAGCACGTACAAAGAACGTCCTAGTGTTAGTGCACTCGCTTGTGCACTATGATGTATTCCCGCGTAATTTCCTAGTCGTTGTTGAAATTGGCGACATAATCGAAATACGGCAACGATCACTATATAAGGTTAAGAATGGCCTACACGAATAAATAAAATGTATTCGTAATACAAAGTTAATAATATGCCATATGCACCGCGCTCCCGCCCACAAAAAATATGCATATGCAAGAAGGATTATATAAACATGCAAATTACATAGGCCGGTATGATGTGTTTGTGTAGGGTACACGTGTTTCGGTGCTCCACAGTCCATCCCAAAGCATGCTGATCGTCGTGCTCGAATACGAAGTCGTATTCGAGCATTGAGCACTTCGGGAGGGCGGTACATATAGCATCCCGGCAATTTGAATTTGAATTTGATTGACTTTGTATTTTGAATGTTATGGATTTCTACAAAGTAACGCCTGATTCCATTACTTAAATAAATATAATTAAGAATCTAAAGAAACTGATACTTAATTGTACCCTTGAAGCATGTTCGTGCGCGACCAAAGTGAGGTATTTCTCTACTATACATAATTATCCCCGTGACCCGTAGTTATAGGTACACAATATATAGAATTATTCAAATCAGAATTTTCAAGCCCTGTATAAAATATTACCTACTGATTTAGTCATAGAGAAAAGTGGACAGAGCGAGATAATAACCGTACTTCATATCAAATAATTTTCACTACATTATAAGAAAAGATATTCTATGAAACTTATTAAATATGATCGTATATTTTTAAAGATCAGTCTAACATTCGTTTAAAAATTTACAACTTTCATCTAATGTTTACTTTTATGTAACGATTTTCGTTAAGGCTACGACCGACTTCCAGACCTTCAGTACCCGTCTGGTTAGCGAGAAACATAAATTTAATTATTACACTCGATGTACGACGCCAGCACATCAAGCTACCCCAATCTGTCAAATTTCCCCAATTGAAAGTGAACCTTATGCTTATGTGATAAAATTGAAAATCTATAAAAGAAATTTGACAGATTAGGGTAGCTGGATGTGCTGGCGTCTCTACATTATAGGAACTGCGTCCAATTCAGGAGAGCTTATCCACATGTCCTAGTACACCTTACATACTGAATTTGTGTGATAAGACATTTGGATTATACCATTTTGTCTTGGATCTAGGCCCTATAATTAATGTGACTATTCGAATGTTGCGGACTATTCTTTTCTAAAATGACATTTAATTTGACATTTGCTGTGATGTTTGAATGTTCACAGAAATGACAGAATACCAATATAATGGAGTCTTAGATGATTCGATTTTTGATGCGTTGGAGTTTCACGATACTGAATTCAATTTTGACTTCAGAGATTTTGGATCAACTGGAACACAGCAGTGCAATGTCAACGTGTCATGTATAGGACTAATAAAATGAAGACAGATTTTAAAATGCGTCGGAAGTTCATTAAAGTAGTTAGTACTACTTTAACTAGCTTGTTACTAGATAACTTTATAAAGGACAGCAGACTAGTAAAAGCAGACCTCCTGTTGTTTTACGTAAAGCAAGTTCAACATGAGAAGTTATCGCTATAGAAATATTCCGCTTTTCCAGAGTACTTTGTAAGTGACAGAAAACCATCTAAAGCAGCTCTCATGTATAAAGCAAGTTCAACAAGAGTTTATGTAGTTAACAGCATTATACACTTAAGTTAATCTGCTTGTTACCAGAGTACTTTATAAGGCGCAGTAAGCCAGCTAAAGCAGACCTTATGTATAAAGCAAGTTCAACAAGAGTATAAGTAGTTAACAGCATTATACACTTAAGTTAATCTGCTTGTTACCAGAGTACTTTATAATGCGCAGCATGTCAGCTAAAGCAGACCTCTTGTATAAAGCAAGTTCAACATGAGGACACGTTTTTAACCGCTTGATATCAGAGTACTTTATAAGGGACAGTAGAATAGTAAAACTAGACCTCATAGCATAATGTAAAGCAAGTTCAACATAAAGATACGTTGTTACCCGCTACATACACTCAAGTTAATCCGCTTGTTCCCAGAGTACTTTATAAGAGACAGCATACTGTATAAAGCAGACTTCATGTTGCAAAACATAAAGCAAGTTCAACATGAGAATAAGTTGTTAACTGCTATAGTCACTTAGTTAATCTGCTTGTTATTAGAGTCCTTTATAAGGCAAACCAGTTAAAGCAGAGCTGCTGTCAGTAATATCTGTTAGTCGTGTGGTATTGGTATAATAAATTAATATTAAATATAATTAAAGTTTAATATTTAAGCGCATTTGACGGAAAACAACTACCATTTGGCGTAAAAATAAACATATGAAAGATACATTATGTAAACGCAGACCAACACAGACATATTGCGTTTAACCTTGAACTTATGAGAACATTTTTCCTTATTCAAATGTGTTTATGAATTTTGTAGTTCAGTAGATACTTGATTGTATAGACAAACGGTTTCACAGTATGATCAATGTCTCAACTTTTTTTACTTGCAAGAACCCAAAACTCATTTATTTGTGAAAAAATAGACCTATAGTGAAATATTTTGCAAAAGTCTCAAAATATGATCTATGTTGGCCCTTAATTTTGAGTTCGGTATGGAGGTAGTTAATTAAATTCCACCAGAAATATTGAACACAATCAGACAAAAAGTAATAAATAAAATTTTTAATAAAAAGTAATCTGCTACGGTGGTTATTGCTTATTAAAAAAACATCATAAAGCACAATATGAAACTGACACTTGTTAATGTTATATAAAAAAAAAACCTGTAACATACTCGACCCAATGACTTATCTTTTGGTATTACCGGATCTCAAAACTTTCATAGCTGATACCTACGTTCAAGACCAATACCGTCCATAGACAACAATAATACAAATAACATCTAACTATACTATCTACAATTGCTAGAATCATAGTCTTAATTAATTGGTGTAAAGATCCATCTTAAAGTCTATATTCTTAATTAAAATTGTTTTGATCATATTAACTGCTCAAAAATCATTATACAATTAGGATTTTAGTCGAATTATCACACTTTTTGTAGTAAGTAGGGTTAATTTTGATAATTCTGTAGTGCCAACTTAACGAGCGGCTAGAAAGGGACAAGGTGTCAAGCAACAATGACACAAACAGAAATAGATTTTCAAATGAATTCACTATGGGATGCAGGTACAAATACAAATAGGATAATTGTGCCTGTATTTTGAGTTTAAACTTAAATGAAAACCATCGTACTTAAATTCAAAACGTTTTAAATTTAGCCACTGAAATTTGATGCTCGGTAATCATGATTAGAGTGACATCTATTGATAAATCCTAAAAGCCACTCGGAAAATCCTAAGGGTTTCCTTTGATACAGATACAAGCTGGTAAATGATAAATAAAATATAGGGTCTTGGCAATAACCAGGAGCTGCGGTGGTAGAAATGAAGTGTTATCTACTGCCGCCACGTGTAAGTAGCTCCGGGACGATAGCGACCTATTTCTGGTACATTCACTGTGCCTGACTGGCAGGAGTCGGTAATCCGGGAAGTAAACCAGAGTCCTCCTAGGGCATACCCGCGTTTCTCGGGCTCCTCCACCAGATACCGAGAGAAGTCGACAGCTGATGGTAAGGTTTAGTCGGTGCAAGCAGGCGTAGGCGGGGAGCCTGTCTTCAAAAAAAAAGACTTAAAAGTCAAAGTAATTATATTGCAGTATGTATTTGTATGAAAGAAAAGTGTTAGCTTGTTACGAGGCTTTACTTTTTCAGTTGCTTCTAAATGTCATGTAGGGTAATGTCATGTACCTATTACAGGTGTCATATTGACAGCGAATAACCGTAGAAAAAGAGAGAATAGGAACAATTTCCCTCTCAAAATAACGAAAATCAAACTCATTATGTTAATTTTAGAGATCTATTTTATAAAATCAAATTAAATACCAATATGCCAAGTGTAGGACTAAATTTAGTTCACCTATTTCCCCTTTTCCATGTTAAGCAAATTTATTCGATTTCATTACAATAGTGGAAGGGGAAATAAGTAAACAAGCTAATCGAACATCGACGTAATATTAAGCAAATATAATTGTATAATTCTATAAATTCCAGTCATCTAGATTACGAAATGCCAAAATATTATTTCATATTTTGTAACAACTCCCCGTACGATAAATATAGCAAATAATTGGCAGAGAAGAACATCCGTCGACAACACGTAAAAATATAGAATTAAAATAATAATTACTAATAAAACAATCCAAAGAATCTCTTAACGTGATAGCTACTTAAATACTAAGTGCGTATGTCATATTTTTTAATATGTCTTGTCAAATCGAACTTAATGTAAGTACAAACGGAGTTTTGGCGCCAACGCGGAAAAGGACGCATCGAGGCTATGTTTTATTTTCAAAAACTGGTGTAAATTCGAGTTTTTATGTGTAAATATGGTGGATTTTTAGTCATAACATCTTCGAAAACGTACACAAGTGGAGGAAAGTGCGATATTGCCGTGAATTGTGGTTTTCCGTGTTGAAACAAAAACTCCATAGAGGCCTCTAGTAAAGTCTCCACTGCTTTACTGGGGTAGGACTATGACTTGACTGTGACGGACGTGACGGACATGACTGACTGACTTTGAACTATAAATATTACAACTGAAGACGAGGCGGTATGGTCACAGATCTTAGCCTGCCCAAAAACGGCGAAAAAAAGAAAAAAAAAGTAAGTACAAACTGACAGGTGTCACCTGAATCGAAAAAAGAATAAAGGACACATTATTTATATAAAATGCTAATAAAATGCGGAAATAAACAAATGCCAAACAAACTAAGCATTGGGAAGACATATTTTAGAATAAGTATTCGAATCGAATGTATTTTACAATGTTCACAGAAACGACGGGTTATAAAAAATGTCTTACCAAAATACAAGAGTACCACTAAAATAAAACAGGGACGAAGTTTTCAAAAGTATACAAGTAGGTAATTACCTAGGTAATGAATTATTACATTTTAATTTAAGTCTCATACTTAATTCCTTGTCCTTATAAAAAGTTTTGATTACTTATCTAACGTCGTGATCTTAGCCAAAAAGTGCTGACAGAGTTAAAATATGTAGACGAGTGTGTTATAGTAAAATGTTAATTTAATGTTCTATGAGGCGTGTAATGCAAATAAGTTCACCACAGAAAAATAATGTTCACATCTATCTACGCAGAGCTTCGAAGGTTTTTTTTACGATAAGCTCTCATAAGATATAACAACCATCAAGTCCTATTTTAAAATTAAACTTAAGTGCAATTTTCGGAAATAATGAATCATTCGTTCATTCAATACTTCTCAATTCGCACATTTACTGTATGTAGGTTAGCTGAGATGAGAGTATGAAATAGCCGAGAATTTAGCCCGATGGGCTGGGCAATCTGTGGTCTCAAGATCAAATCCTCTACACGCACTTGAAATTGGCTGACGAGGAATTACAGAATAGCCTTATAGGCTACATACCGCACACACTTTTGAATTGACGTCGATGAAGAGACTAGAATTCAGCGCTGCAATATGCGGTCCGCCATAAGGATCTTACTGAGTTCAATAGGGGGGTTAAGTAGGGCCCGACATTTAAACGCATATAATTTAAGATTTAGTGAGTAGCCTAACCATTTAATCCAGTAGATCATTTGAAGTATCTTGGCACTTCAACTAAGAGAGGAACTTATACTTCGAGAATGGAAAATTCTGTGACTCAACATGTTGTATATGGTGTCCATTAATCCCACCACACGCCTCAGTATTCGAATTAGTAGATCATCGGAAGTATTTGAGGGCTGAAACTAGCAGGAACTTCTCGATGAAGAGATCGGAGTCCAACGCCGCGATATGCGCTGCGCGGCCAACGAGCGCACTTGCTGTGTGCGGCAACGCGTGTTGTACATCGTACCGTACTACGGAGACGGTGGATGCTCGCGCGGCTAGCGGAGATACCATGTTGTGAACCTGGAAATGGGTTAAATAATAAAAATGAAAAATGTTCCAAATCAGCATCAATAGTTTAAGGCGTTTATAGCCAGCTGCACGGACTTATTGGTAAAACAGCAAAGTTTTTGAAACAATCTTTTGATCCAAGTCGGAAAACATCCATTGCTTGCCTTGCCCCCTCCCCGATGAGGCCTGGCGCCCTTCTTATAACTATTTTTGAAGATGCTTCCCCAGATATGGTCAAAGATTAGCTGCTTTTCAGTTGATTAGACTAATCACTGACTGTATTGAAGAAAAGCTGCCAGTTTCAGTCCTGTTTATGGATATGAGCAAGGCTTTTGATTTTGTGTGTCATGCGCGATTGCTCGAAAAGCTTTATAGATACGGCATCCGTGGAACAGCACATGATTGGGTGAAATCATATTTATGCAATAGAACGCAGTGTGTGAAAGTCACAAGCTTTAATAATCAGTCGAAAGTATTAGAATCGTCACACTCAGCATATTTAGAAAATAAACATGGCGTACCCCAAGGTAGTATCTTAGGGCCACTTTTGTTCTTGTTATATATTAATGACTTGCCAAATTTTATCAGTCATAAATGTATTTTGTTTGCCGACGACACCACAATTATTGTAAAAGGGACTGATAAAACCACTTATGAAACTGAGATTAACTCAGCTCTTGACACAACTATTGAGTGGCTAACAGCTAACAAATTAAAAGTTAACGTGCAAAAAACTCAATTCATGCAGTTCCATACTTATCAGTCAAAACCCATGTCGCTACAAATTACCCACAAGGGCGTAAATGTGGCTGAATCAAAATATTGTAATTTTTTAGGCATCACATTGGACAGCTTTTGTAGTTGGAAAAACCACATAACAAATATTTGCTCAAAATTTAACAGTTTTATTTATCCCCTAAGACGAATAAGTCAAGTAGTTTCCAAACAAGCCGCAATTACTGCATATTATGGCTATATTTGTTCAGTGTTACGATATGGTATTTTAATGTGGGGCCGAAGTGTTAATGTTGATGATGCCTTTATCTTGCAAAAGAAATGCCTTCGAGCTATTTTTGGGCTTAAACAAATAGAATCATGCCGTCCTTTTTTCAAAAGATATAAAATATTGACTCTAACGTCTTTGTATATTTTGGATTCATGCATCTTTGTTTATAAACATAAAAGCCTATTTCAGCAAGCAACTAGTTCCTACAGCAAGCGTTCGATACATTCTAATAAACTAATTAGACCGTTTAAAAGACTTGTGTTGACATCAAATAATTGCTATATAATGTGCATTAAAATATTTAATAAAATTCCTTATTTAATAAATTAAATCTTTGACATTCAATAAATTTAAAA
This sequence comes from Pseudoips prasinana, assembly GCA_951640165.1. Classification (NCBI taxonomy): domain Eukaryota; kingdom Metazoa; phylum Arthropoda; class Insecta; order Lepidoptera; family Nolidae; genus Pseudoips; species Pseudoips prasinana. The sequence goes on from OX621246.1 coordinate 24,688,925, forward strand.
TACAGTTGACAAAGTGGCTTGCAGAGAAATGTTTTTATAGCATCCATGAATTTTTTGAATATAAATTATAATAGAGTATTTACAAAAAGAAGGTGTATTTATGTTTCTTACAATAATAGTAAGTAAGATAATAATTAATTATGGTCAAATAAAGTAGTTTTTAAGCATGCGTATGGAAATTTTATCCAATCAGTTTATGCTGTATTTGTATGCTCGAAAGAGTAAAACATGGCGCACATATGTTTTGTAACAACTTTTATACTTACCTGTGTTTGTGACAAATAAAGATTTTGTATTTGTATTAAAAACTTATAATATGGGCAGGCCTTAATGCTTTGGAGGTGCACAGAGCTTTAAAGTATGCCACCCAAGCTTAAAAGGAACTAGTAGGTTATACAATGTAGAAAACAACACCCAGTGATCTTGGAGGTAGGATTAATAGTTTACCTAGCTAGCTATCTTCCAGTTCATGCACATCTCGAAGACTGGCGTCAAACAGTCACGCATAGGCTCGCAAAAATCAATTAGATCTGCTTTCAACCAATGCTTGATAGGAAGTTTAATAGATTTTTCGTGCGTATTTACGTCTCAATTGAACTGAAATACTATATGAGTCTGACAAAAACTTACCATTTCTCTATAGGCCTGTCCCAACAAGGATGTGTCCTTAGCAGCTGCTTTACACAGCTCAAGCCTCGCAGAATGAAGGGGGACATATCGATCCTGTCCCGATCCACACAGCAAGATGTGCTTGAACTGGTGTAACTGACTCCTCTCACTCAGTCTGTACAGGAAGGACCGACGCGGATCAGACGCGTCGCGAAGAGAAAGCTGGAGCAAAGACCCCGATTTCTTCCATTTTTGCATGAACCACATGCCTGAAAATTTAGAAAAATATAAAAAATTAGTTCTCTTAACTGTTTTCGGTCAAGATAAGTAACTTCGGACGCTTGTAATGTATGCAGGATCTATTATATCACCATATGGGTGCACAGGAGTGTAGGAATAAAGTATGGCCTAAACCCAGTGATCTGACGCCTTAACGTTCCCGACTGCAAGCTGCTACTTAGATTTTAATTCAAAGACGTTTTTCATAGCCCTAAGACTGCGTTTTGGTCACTTCTATGATAATCTCTACTATATAAAAATAAGTCGGGTTTTCCTTCCTGACGCTATAACTCCAGAACGCACGAACCGATTTCCACGGTTTTGCATTCGTTGGAAAGGTCTCGGGCTCCGTGAGGTTTATAGCAAAGAAAATTTATAACATTTAACGCGGGTAACACCGCGGGGCACAGCTAGTAATAATTATATAATTATTTAATTTGTCTTCGTTAAATGTTATTGATGAAGCCAATATGTGAGTTATACCAATGGACTGTCGTACTCCCCATACACTAAAACTCCTTAAAAAGATATTTATAAATATATTCCCTTAGTTCACTTTACTTACCGGCATTGACTAATCCACTAGAGTTGTACAACGTGCCCAGGTGTGGTCCACTGAGAGACAGGAAGGTGTGAAGTTTTCCCAGAAAAGGCTTCATCTGGGGCCGGGCTAGTGCGGACCGAATGATGATCGTTCCTAACGAATGGCCCACGAAGCTTATTCTCGCTGGTTCGCTCGAATTTTGAATGTGTGTTATGATTTCTTGCACAAGTCTGTTGGTGTAAAATTTGATCGCTAGAGATATATAGATACTCATGTCAGGCGAATGACGTCCACTGCTAAACAAAGACCTCTCCAAAAGATTTCCAAACAATTTAGAGATATCCCATAATCCCCACGCATGGCAGACGTGTTGGCGATCGCAGTACGATGGTCATAGTATTCAGAAGGAAGCTGCTGCCCGTTCTCTGGTAGACATTCCCTCGGGTCGACTTCTACGTCTCCCACGGGATGAGACCATCTCGTCGTCACCACATTTTTATATTTATAAGTGTGTAGCCTCATAAGTTCTATAAAAATAGATTTATCCACATAAAGGTAACGGTCGAGCATAGTCGTTACAGGTAACAATTTTGGTCTAGTCAAGTCTAGTCTAGGAAAATAAGGAATACCTACGTTTTATCGCTAAGAGCCTAGCGTCCATTTAGAATGGAGACTTAGTAATTGAGAAACACGTTTTTCCAGTCAAACTTTAGATACATATTCCCAATCCAATTGTTAGCTTAACAACTATGATGTTACTAGAACAAGAAGAAGAAGAAATACATTTATTCGACAATAGACATACAAGAAATTTACAAACAGAACTAACTAAATACATATAAAAATCAAACAATAACATAGTTTAACACTACCCAATAGCTCCTGTATGTCCTGCCGAAAGGGTCACCATCTCAGCATTTGCTGGGTTACACCCAGCGCTGATCATACGTTGGTACCCGTGACGATCATGGTATGTTAGTGCAAAATAGTGTGTGGGGGAGTTAATATAAATAAATTAATAAAAGTTATAATAGATAAATATATAAGGTAGGTACTTAAATTATATTATATTATTAGGGTCTCATTCATGCCACTCATTTTGCATATTTTGTATTCAGCCTTAATAATTACATACTATATATTTCTATTTTCATTCAAACTCACTTCCAATAAAATACACAATAAATTCAATGATGTAATAAATTACAAGGATGTTCTTATATAATAATAGGCACTTAATGTTTTAAAAGCTTTCAAAAGTGTATAATTATGGCTTACCTATCCGTCATCGTATCGAAATCGGAGAAAGTATCACCTTGATTTCTCTCGGACATAAGGAAGTCTAGCCTAGCCCCGGGCAGACCTAGTTCCAGATAAGTCTTGACCAGGCGGAGGTCCGCTGCGTTACCATCTAGGCCGTGCACACAAATTATTAGATGCAGACCTGAAATTCAGAAAACAATATTATTAAAAGAATATAATGACAGTAAACGAGGCAAAACGTGTAAAGATGGCGGCAAATGGAACACCGCTGTCTCTGTCTACCCCTCTAGGAAACAGCCGTAAGTCAATATAAAATATGTATGTATGTACTGTACATATCGCGGTGTTAAATGTTTAATCACTGGATTCCATGACGCCGACAATTTGAAACCATCCCGATTGAAATTTTTGTATTTCTTAATTTTAAGGGTTACACGCACAACTGGTTTCAATCGGGAGGATGGTTTCAAATTGTCGGCGTCATGGAATCCAGTGATTAAACATTTAACACCGCGATATGTACAGTCGGTCAAAATGTGGACTCCGTTAGTGCAGTGTGTAACCGCCCCTATCAGTGTGACAAACGATCAGTGAGGGTAGTTAAATACTCCATGCCCTCAGTAGCGGAGAAACACCAGTCATCCCGTGACCACGATCAATGCAACTTGGTCGAAACGTCGGTCGGGAAAATAACAATAAGGTTAGTCGCGTTAATACCTGTTAACAATGTTCATATATAATTATTACCATTTTAAATTGTGCACTGCAGACGTGTAATTTAAATGGTTTTAATTAACAAAAACCACCAATCTTTTTATTTTTGTTTACGGTGATGATGGATTTAACCTGTTTGCAAAAATCATCACCTTCAGGGTTGAACATGCGGTACTCGTCGCTGATGTGGAAGTAAGGCAGCGAGTTCTCGACAGGTGGGAAGTCTGAGTAAATAGCGCCAGGGTATTTGACGCTTTGACGGAACTCTTCTCTGCATTTTACAAACAACCTCTCTGATTCGGCGAGACCGAATATACTGATAAGGTTGCTTTCACGTTGCTCTGGAAATAAAATAATAAGTGTTAAAGAAACTTAGATACATCCGTATGTTGGATAATTAAGCATGTTTTCATAGCCTTAAACCATGGGATCTGCTACTGAAATAGTAAAAATATCGTAATCTCAATAATGTACATCATTTTTTTTAATGTTAATGTAATAACAGACCTTTGCTCTGGTATATACTGGAATATTACCTAGTGCGTTTTCAACAAATAAAATAAAATAACGAGTATGACATCCTCTTGTAACGATTACGGCATGTAATCGTCTTGGGAGGCTTTCCAGCAGGCTTGTGGTGGCGTTCTGTGGACTGGGTTCCAACTCAGCCGAAATTATACGTTTATGCTGTTTGATGTTGTGTGTCAAACATAAATTATGCTACTAAAAAATGACGTGAGTTAAGTAGTTTTAGTTGCCTGATAAACTTTTAAGCGCAAACCCGCGAACAGTAAGTAAATAGTCTCAGACTGAAAAAAGGCATTATTATTTTTTAAAAAATTAGTTTAGAATAACAATACTTACTCTTTATTAAGAGTGACATAGTTTGGCTATTAAACCTTATTAGAAGTAAATGATATGATAATAAAGAAAAATCAAAACCGCCTGTTTTTCTTGTAAGGGAGTGTAATATAAAATTTGTAAATATGTAGTGGTAAAATAGTTTGCAATTTATTTAATAAGAAGAGATTTTATGATATGTTATGATATCATAACATTTTATGTGATAACTAATAAGAAAGTCCGCAAGAGTGGACGGGACCATTCACTTAAAAACATGTTTCTTACGAAGTTGGCTTCTTATTGTTTTAGACTTTGCTTCTTAATTGTGAAGGATCCGTGTTCGTGCCGTCCTAGGCTTAATGTAACCTTGGTTAAATGTGAGCTTGATAAGTGCAAGTGTATATTAATAACTCATTATTTAATTATAAAGCTCGAGTGAATAAGGATTAAAAAATGGTAACGTATGAATTTCTTTATGTAAATTAAGATTTCAAAATGTTAGTACAGTTGCAGAAGTTTGATGAAGGAGCTATACAAGGATATGTTGGAATTAAACTTGCGAATCATTATTCGCAAGTGTATTTTCTTACCTTTATTGCCATTTTCGTTTCTATTCGCCAATTCACCGGTGCTCTGACTTTTATTTAGCGTTGTACCGGAAGGAGCGCTCGAAGAGTTTACTGACTGATGAGGTCTCAGCTTCCGCCTCTCCATTATACCTGACAAGCCAAGCAAAAGTGTTAGTAGCTAAAGCTAGTGAGTTATATCGAAAACGTATAAGGCTCTTACCCTCACAAACGTGATATAAAGGATTATCTAGTTGAAGGGTCGAAGGTTGCGCTTGTTGCTTTCTCGGAGTTTTCGATGGAGTAGACGATTTACTGCTCTGTCGACTCAGTTTAGGAGACTTCGTTGGTGGGTCCTACAATGTGAACATTGAAATTAAGATTTGTCTGGGCATTACAAATGAGAATTATAACCTCTATACGCATCACTTACCTTAAATTCGTCTGGAGGAGGCGGCGCGTCTCTAAATTGTTGCGGTGGCGGTAAATGCTCGTAATCATTGTCACCTATAAAGTGCGCTAGATCAACTTCAGATCTTGCTTTATTCGAGTATTTCTGCCCAGCAGCGCCACCTTTCTGTTTGTGGCTTGTCTTGCAGTTGCGATCCACTGTCAAGCTTCTTATTTCCGCCGCGATCAATTTCTCCGTATACTGTATTCTATCTTTCAACTTTGTTCTATCCATTGTCTGTGACCCAGATTTACCTGGTTGAGGTGCTGCGGGCTGTTCTGTTTTTTGTGGCATTTCCTTTCTTATGTAAGGATGTAAATTGTCACTCATTGTTTGGGACTTTTTAACAGTCCCTTCATTTTGACCTTTGGATACCGAACTATACGTTTTTCCTTGAACTGCACTGAAAGAATTGTGCCTTTGATTTACCTTCGCTGCACTAACTTCTGCCATTTGTTGAAAGCAACTTGCAGTGCAAGTGTCAGAATTGCATCCTGCATCTATTCCATTACTGTGCATCAGCTTGTTATATTCACATTGACTATCTGTACAAATGGAGTCACTACATATAGTGCACTCTTCACACACTTCTTTGTCACAGCATTCAATTTTTTCATTAGAGGTAGTTTGAGCTACTTTCACTGCTAATTTGAGTAGCCGGTCTCGCAACTGTTCTCCGTTGAGAACAGTTCTTTTAAAGTCACTTATAGTTTCACCATCTACTTTATGAACGTCTGCTGGGTCTTCATAAGATTTATTAATAACTTTAGGCATAACCGAACTCGGAGGAGGAAAATTTTGGTTTAATTGACAACTTGCATTATCCGGGGAAGACGGCCCAGAACTACGCCCACTGGATACCCATCCACTCTGCTCACTAAGACTCGATGTAGAATTGCTTCTACTTCGTTTCTGTTCTTTGTTTAGGAAGTTTTCAGGTGGTAATATTTTGAAGTCTTTATCTGCTATATCAAGAAGAGGAGAGTCAAACGCAGGAGGTGGTGCTAAGTTTGGTAGGGATTCAGAGCCAAATGTATTATTTAAATTAGGTTCATCTAAAACAGATGCCGCACTTCTACAATGACGTAATAGTTCCGGGCCGTGATCCAAACTATACGGTACGCTTGTAGATGACTCCAGTCTTCTCAATTCAAAAGGTATACTTTCATTACTCGATGATGAAGCAGCTTCAGACATTAATTGCGTCATTTTCTCTGATGGCTTATGTTTTGTGCGTTTTTCTGGTTTTCCACTTGATCGCCCACTTTTCGGTGTTGTTGCACCTGATTTTGGAGTAGCTCCACCAGATTTCGGGGTTGCTAAGCCTGATCTTGGTGTGATCCCACCAGATTTAGGCGTAGATTTTCCAGACCTAGGCGTCGCTCTGTCAGATTTTGGAGTACTTCGTTCAGATTTTGATGTGTGACGATCTGATTTGCTGTCCCTTGATTTTATGGAATGATGACTACTCAATGAATCTCTACTAGAATTCATTTTTGTATTCTCTTTAGTGCTGCTATTATTTAGTTTGGACTCTTTAGATCGACTTTTCTTGTGCCTAACCGAAGGCATCGTTGAGTGTGGTGTAGATGGTGGTGTTTTTGAGTAAGTTGATTTTGAAGTACCGTCACTGCTTCTATCTAAAGTCATTACAAATCCACTGTCATCACTACTTTTACTAGATTTCTTTTGATAATTTTGTATTAGACTACCCGTATTAAAATCATAACTCCAGTCACCTTTTTGCAAGTAATAGTTCAATTCATGCCTAAGCTGATTTCGAGCAGCTTCAATGTCAATTTGTGGGTTTTCCACTTTTTGATGAAATACGTGTGTAGAATTAGATCTATGTACGTGTTTATTAGAAACTAAGTTATTTTGATCAGTCACTTGAGATTTCCCACTAACCGGTGGGTAAGAATTACGTGGAGGCAACATAGGACGGGGTAAATTTACACTGTAGCCTCTTTGAAACTCTAACGGATTACGAATTATATTATTCACTTGCAGATTACCCTGATTACCGAAAGTATAGCCGTACACCTGGTTAGGATTAGGTTTCATCATTCCATCAAACTTATATCCTACATTATGGAACACTTCATTATTCATGCCATGCGGGTTAATGTTCATGTTACAAGGATTCTTGTACTTTTCCCTAAATTCACTTATATTTCTTCTGTAATCGTCTCCCTTCGACCCACATCTAGTCGTTGTATTTGTTGGGTAGGCAGTAGTTGTAACGCTTCTAGGCAAGGTGGTAGGCTTCATTTGTTGCGGAGGTAAATATGGTTTGGGATAGTTGACTGAGGAGTTGGAACCATTTCTGACATTCTTTGCTAATGTTTGTGATGTGTTGAGCGGCGTTAGTTGTGAAACCCTTAGTTGATCCAATGACTTGCTGTGTCGGGCTGGTAAGGTACTAACTCCGCTAGTTATTTCGTGTTTCTGGCGAAATACTTCGTTGGGATCAGACTTTTCAGCACCTAATCTTGAGATATTGGTAGCACTTTTAGCAGCGTTAATGTCAAGCAATGTCGATGCGGAGTATCTAGACAATTGTTGTCCTTGTTGTATTGAACAAGAAGCAAATGCATTGTTCGGTGGTAATTGAATTTCGCTAATTTGATTGTTTTGCACGATATATCTATTTCTTCCTGTCAACTCTAGTTGTTTGTTGTGTGGTTTAGTCAATTCGACTACATTTTGTTTGACTAAAGTTCTTTTTGGGGATCCGCGCGCAAATTTCTGAGGTGCCAACGTTAAGGTTGCTTGGACGACATTGGAATTAGACTTAGGCGCATTAAATTGAGGTTCTAGAACATCCATGATTGTTTTAGGCAAGGTGAGAGTAACTCTAGATGCTTCAGACGACGGTCTTCTTGAATCCATCAAGGAGCTAATGCTACAAGCACAATCGTCCCCAAGAGGTTCTGAACATAGGAAAGGATCTGCAACAAAATAACAAACTTTTAGAAACAAGGCAACACAGAACTGTAAGTGACGATAAAATAATTCTTACCGCTACCCGACTTGCTTGCATTGGAATTAAGAAACGACCGACGTCTAGCAAATTCTGCCGTGTCTTGATACCTGAAAGTTAAATAATAGAATTTGAATATTGTCATATAAACATATTTACTAAAAAGTTTCTTCTGTGATGCACCAAAAATTAATATATTTGTTTTTGTTTTTATATAATAGGATGACAAACGAGCAAGTGGGTCAACTGATGGTAAGTGATCACCGCCACCCATGGACACTCGCAATTTATTATAACTGTATGATCCACATCATATTCAGTTATGGTTCAAGCATTGATACTATAATTGAAAGGTTTATATATACAATCTTAAAAATATAATATACCCCTACTCGTACGGAGATCATAGACAGCTGTCCATTGTGTATGTCCAGTAGGTATTTCTAATCACTGAAAAATTATGGTACAAGCCACAGTTTAGCACATTCAGTAACTTGTTTTAATTCCGTCAGAAAGATGAGTTTAGGAATTAGCTTCAAATATGTTGTGCATAATTCGCGGGTCCCACTGCAATGACATATACTTTTTCATTTTAGCAGTGGCTGCAGTGATAGGCACTTCAATGTTCGAGCACCTGACATAAGTTAGACACATAAGTACTTGGAATTTGTACACTCATAATGCATTTCTCGTGGCCAAGCCCTGGGCAGGCACAATTAAGATTGCCATCGACTCGCTAACAAGAAGAAGACGCGTACTTGGAACTATTCAACATCTATTATATTGTCACCTGTCTTCAAATATGATGGGCATGATATGCGGGTCCCCGTCCAATGCGATGCAGTGCACGGGTAGTGGTGGCAGCAGTGCCAGGTATCTCGACCTTCTAGCCACTTCTCCAACACTCTGGTACGACTGGTAGTTGCTGTCGTAGCAACCCGCCAATGAGTGTCGAGGGTTGTCCAGCACGAAAAAGCATTCGGAGAATCGCTTTATGCTGAAATTGGAGAAAGTAATATGATTACTGACAGAAGACTTAATGATGAATTCAAACTATTAAATAGTAATCACTCTCAATGCATATAAAGTTACCAGCCATAGCCCACTAAATTAGGACCACATAGCAATGTAGTTAAAGATTTATTATGAGTTAAGAAAACTGTAGTAGTAAAACATTCTAAAATACTCTTGCTACCGTCATTATTAAACTATTAACAATTTATGCAATTTAGACTTTGGAGATAAGAACAAAACCTATTTTAAAATGCGCATATGTATGGAATGGAACAACCATAAAAATACGTAGAAGTATTTCCCTTAGATCTCTACACTCCATCTTCTATATGTATAATGCGTGAACGTATTTGGAATTATTTCGGGGTTTTACCTAAGCCTAGTTCTAGGTACAGCGAAATTGGCCTAGAGGTCGTCAAGCATTCACTTGGTCAATTTACATGCGGTCTATCAGAAATACGGTACAGAAAGGACCTCCTATGCAGCTTCGACTTACATTTTTATGACTTCATACTATCTATTATTATTATTACCGTAGCGCATGATGCCTGGCCGCAAGCGCATGGTGAACGTGTGGTCTATCAGATGTATGATGCAGGAAAGCCCGCCAGCGCAGCGTTACCTCGGCGCATAACCTCGCAATGTCATGAGCTGCGCTCATCGCCCATTCTTCTTCTTCGCCGCATTCTGACTTCTGGAAATTCTAATGGATTTATGACTTGTTTTTATATGTAGGACAACTTATATAGGTTACTGCCAGTATCAATATCACTGTAATAAATAAAATAAAATAATGTTCTTTCTTCTAGCCGAATTTCAGCCCCGGCGGCCAGTCTCAATAGAAATTAGCCGGGATATATTATGGCGCGCAAGTGTGTGCAAACACAGGATCACTTCCTATTCCATCACCCTCATGATCCGATGGGATGCCTTGCGGCAAGACCGGATTAGGGTCAGGTACCGCCAACTCCAAGACTTCGGGTTGATGCTGAGAAATTGTTCTTTTTACAGAAAAGGACCAAAATCACTTTTGTCCCGACCCGGGATTTGAACCCAGGGCCTCGTTCTCTGCGAGTGAACACGCTCCCACTAGACCAACGAGGCACTAAACTAAGCTATGAATAATATCACTATAGAATAATGATGCATCCAGAAGTGGTTCAGTTCATCGAGATGCTTAATTGAATAGCGACTTTTGTTACGATGCTAAGTTCAAACTAGCCCGTACGTGTGCCGTATACATTCAATATATTGACCAACCGGAAGTACGTGTATAAGCTGACACCTTATGATTAGAATAACTATGCACAAGAGCTTGCTTTGTTCTGACCACTACAAAAGCACTACATTTTTCCCCCACGGCCACGTTATGGAAGATAATGATGAGAGCAACCGCCTTAACAGTTTAAGTTTTCAACCTGTATCCTATATAAAGGGCGAATTGGCTCCGATTCGATCACCTCCACCATTATATTTATTAAATGTTAGATATTTACTGAATAAAAGAGGATAGAGTTGGCTTCTAAGTACTGACATAAGGTGTTTATAGCTTAGTTTACTGTTCGGACCGTAAACGATTGCGAAGGTTTAGCCACTAGGCGCGCAGTCAGTATAATTAGTTTTTATTTTTCGATCCAGACTGTAGTTATGCGCAAAGGTCATCGTTAACCCAGGTTTATTGGGCATTTTTCGCAACGCTATATTAACTTCTAGCGACACAGACAAATCTATAACTTACCATGATGTGAAATAGTCCGTCGATCAAGAAAGATTTCGAAAACATAATGAAATATATATTGCAACAAATTAACGGAAAAGTATTTAAGACTAACCTTCCCGAAATCGCTGAGATCCTTAATCCTCTGCGCTACCTCTCCAACGACAGAGTTCGAAGAGGACTCTTCAGGCGTAAGCAGAACCCCAGTAGAACCACATATTGTTAATGCACTCTGCAGACCTTCTAGAGATCCTAGCAGAATTCCGCACACTTCCGCGTGAACTTGCCTGGAAATAGAAAACAAAAATAAAGAAGGATTTTTTTAGAGATTTCTGATAAGCAAAAGAAGTTTGATGCTTGTACACACGGCTACATATCAAGTTATACATTTCCAGTATAAGCTGATCCCGCATTGTTTAGGATTTCCATACAATGAGAGATCAGTTTATATTGGATTTGTGTAGCTTGATATGTAGCCGTGTGTACCAGCCTCTATATGGTACTTATTATAAATGACCAGCGCGTGGTTATTTAAAAAGGAATAGCAATGGTTCCGAGTAATGAATTTCAATTATTAGGGTGCCGTTTTGCCCTTCGGTTAAAAATTAAATTACTAATCCTTTATCTGGTTAAAAATTAAGTTGCGGTTGCAAATGAGAAGACCATCTGCTTCTTAATGAAAGCAATTTAGTTACACCTATTCTACATGGGTGAAGTGAAGTTTTTATAGTTACTTTATTTACCTTGCATGTGCAATTTTGCTAGAGTTTCCCCCGGCGCACTTGCCGGTTGAACCAAATAGCACGTTCTCGAAGCTTCCAGAAGTGTTGAAGTTGGAACCAGCACTCTTCATCAGTTTGCCCCATTGCTTACTCGAGCGAGGAGTACTGAAAATATTGATAATTTTGTTATAATTCATATGGTCTTATTTTACACTTTCTGCAGCCAGCATAATTTATTTCAAAATGTAAGTGGAGCTTACTCTGCATTAAGCGGTTTGTCTCAGGCTCAGATTTTACTAATAAACAATTATTGTTTGACAACAAATATGATCAAAATTTATAAAAGAACATAAGCATTACCCATCGAATTAAACAAGAATGAATAGAAACGGTCATTACTTATGTTATTGGTTACCTGAAAAAGATCGCTTTTATCCATGAGGTCGAATCTATTGCATTAACTTTACTGTTGTTTATTTCAATGGATTGTATAAAATATTTGAAGCATTTTGAGGTGAGTTAATGAGTACGTTGGAGTTCCGAAAAACGGTTCTAGGAATATGAATTCACAGTATAAGGGATTTCGGGGTAAAAGTCAAATTGGTGTGACATATGGAATTCTACATTTTCATAATTTAAGAGAAAAACGAGTTGGCGTTAAACTGAAAAACCTCTTCCAGGAACTACCAAATAATGATTACGGGTAATTAAAGAATTACAGTAGACCAAAGCCCATAAGCGATGGGTGACCACTAAGATGGTTAAATTGTTGTGCGTGTATGCAGACGATTGGAACTTGGAAAGGCAATGGCGGCAAGCTAACGGTTCTGGTTATAGCCATTAGACAACAGCCGTAAGCCTTGCCAGAGGTCTACTCATTGAATAAATTTGACACTATGGTAACCACTGTACACGACATAAGTTAGAAGCTAAATAATAAAACTTACCAGCTTTGTACATAATGCATGATACTTTTTCTTCAAAGACAGACATGCAACAAAGTTTTGTGTTAGTACGGTGTTAAAAAATATATATTAAAAAGTTACAACATTAAAAAGAGGTTTGCTACCGTATTATTATATGGTAGCCGTTTTCATACGACAATTTAATGTCGTATGAAAACATTATTTTTATTATTATTTTACACAGTTTCCTCCCATACATTGAGCACCAGCGCCTCTCGCGGAAACTATTAAGAACTAAAACTCTGGTACTCAATGTATGGGACGAAACTATACGTGTGATCGAGTAAGTAAACTGCAGGAACTCGTGCTAGAGGCACCGCACTTCGCGTGTGAGTTGGTTGACTGGAGCACAAAACTCCAAATGGCAACATTATAGAAACCTTTGGGGGAGGCCTATGTCCAGGATTTGGACGATACCAGGCTGTGGATATATATATATGAAACTAGCTGTGCCCCGCGGTGTTACCCGCGTTAAATGTTATAAACTTTCTTTGCTATAAACCTCACGAAGCCCGAGACCTTTCCAACGAATGCAAAACCGTGAAAATCGGTTCGTGCGTTCTGGAGTTATAGCGTCAGGAAGGAAAACCCGACTTATTTTTATATATGAAAATTTCAATATGGTCCATGAATAGTTAACTAGAGGATTATTGTTATTCGAATAGCCTTTCACTCATCTAAATATTTACACAATTAATTATTTTTTATTAATTATTTAATAGTATTGCATTCAAATTAGAAGGTATGACTTATTAGAAGTTATGGTCAACAAAGGTACGACGGATATTGGTGATTTATGGATATGCCAAGCTTAATGAAGAAGGAATTCGATCGCATTTATCCGGACTATACAGATGTTTTTTGAGCCTTTCTCCCATCGCTTATAGCATTGTTGTTTTAAACATACTTCAGCTTTGTAACAATAGAAAGTCTCTTCCATCCAGTGAACACACGGCTACATATCAAACTATACATTTCCAATATAAGCTGACTGAGAGGTCAGCTTATATTGGAAATGTATAGCTTGATGTGTAACCGTGTGTACATGAGACAGACAGGAATATTTATATGCTTCTGCTATAAGAGGTAGTAGAATAGGTCGTACTCGATCGAGATAAAGGGGAATGTAATATTGAATTAAACCTCCAACAATTGATGATCTGTCGCGTCGCTTGAGGTAGTAAAGTGAGATAGTATTCGATGGGACCTTCCGGATGAACGCAACGATACGACGATGTATGTTTGTCCAGATGCCTAAAAATGTATTGAGGATGATTGAAAAGCTATACATTTCCAATATAAGCTGACCTCTCATTGTATGGAAATCCTATGCAACGCGAGATGAGCTTAAACTGGAAATATAGCCGTATGTAACCGTCTATGATATTAATACATGATTGCAAATGCAGACGTTAGGGAATGTAAGAGTGTTGAACATATTATTACTACGTTTAAGTAAATAAGTATATACCTCCAACTCACTTGATATAAGGTTGATGTAAAGCTACTAAACTTGCATGGATTGTGATGGAAACGGCAGACAGGTGAAAGTAGTCGAATAAAACTGGCAGGTGATAATGGAGGCCCTGGGAAGGCTGGAAGTGGAGTTTGAGCACCCGGCAGGACACGGGGGCCAGTGTGCTTGACAGAACGCCTTCGCAACACCACAGCTCCACTCCGAGACTCCATTCTGCTCGTTCCAGTGACTCTTTGAGATTCCGGCTGTCCACTGCACAAACAAACAATCGGATGTTAGTTAGCAATCTTGGCACGCTACCTTTTAGTTCGTAACTATAAAAAGAACCAAGCAAATGTGTTCCAAATGCCTGACATAGGAACGTAGCGCTCTTGCGAAACTATATATTTGTAAGTTACTCAGGTTTCAGATAAACTCCCGGTGCCTGCTCAACTAATCAAACATAAATAATATAAAATAACAAAATGTTTGTATTCACGTAGAATTAAAAAAAGCACTTTCTAAATAATAGTCAGAACATGATATCTATACATATACCAAAATCGCAGGAACGCCAAAATTGGATCCCGCAAAGAATTTCATCAGAAAGACACAAGGAGGAGTTAGAAAATGCATAGTTCCACTTCCCTCTAGAGCAAGTTGGGAGTTTGCCAATCAGCCTACATATACAATAAAATTAACGGTGAGCCAAAGTTCCACCACGAGGTCTCGCATAATATAATAACCGAGTGGTTAAAATCTCTAACAAACGAAGAAACAGAGGAGAGAGTCAGGGTCACTAACCGCTAAACTAGATTTTATTTGCTAGATTTTGCTAGATTTTTGCGTAGTGGCAAGCTTAATAAGGGATTAAGATGGAGAACAAATGTTTAAGTATATGTTTTTTTCTCGAATAAGGACGTGTCTTTACCTAAGAGATGCGCTCTGAAATGGACGATATCTCGTAGCGTGACCTCTTCATTCCTGTACATGATCTGGAAGGGCCGGGAGGCGGCGAGGCCCCCGATGAGCGACGCATTGGCAGCGGGCCGGCCTGTCCGCGCCGCTCCATTGCCGCTAGACACTGACGCCTCGATGTGCACTGGTACCTTGGGAGACACACGTAGACCCACTCGCACTTGGTATTGCCTGTAGACAACATAATAGCATTAATATCAGAACTTTTTTTAAGAATAAAGGTAGTGCATAGCTTTCATTCGCTCAAGGAGCAGCCCGACTGGGGAGGTACCTCCACCTTACAGAAGACATTCCTTGATAATAACATTAATAATTTTAATGTTGTATTTCCGAGTGTGAGTAAGGTCGCCAGAGCTCATTGGGGTGGGAGGATGGGTCAGCAATACAGAATACTTGTTTGCTGACTCTTAAAGGCCGGCAACGCACCCGCGACTCTGTCGCGAGTGTCCATTGGCGGCGGTGATCACTTACCATCAGGTGAGCCACTTGCCCGTTTGTCGCCCTCTGATATAAAAAATAAATAAAGAGGTAAGTATAATAAGCCATAAACTTCACAAGAATAATAAACCTCCCAAGGGATTTTAAATTTTTTTTAACAACGCCCGCACTAGGGAATTTAATCCCTATATCGCGGGATACTTTGCAAATATATAATTACATCCACGGACACAAATTACATCCAGACTCAGAACAAATATTTATGGGTCACAAATAGTTGTCCGGCAATAGTTGGAAAATGTCTGTATATTTTCCTATAGACATAGTAAAGTAGCTACAAGCTACGACTTCTATTTCAATTTGTGAATCAAATTGAAAGTTGTTCCCTTGCAATACAGATAGGAAACAGTTTTTTTGTTATTTAAGGAAACCTATGACTGTCTGTCTCCGAAGAGTGTTAGCCGTCCAGACTAACTTTAGCGCCGCGCCCGACGTGTCGCGCGCGAGTCCAAGCCCTACACCGAACAACTCTTTGTCCAAAACTAAACATTGCTTCTGGTTGGTTGAAAGACTAATCTGTGTCTTAACAAACAAGTTCAACAGTCAGTGCTGGTTGTCACAAAATTGCATGTCATTACTTACTATCTTATCGTATGGGCAGTGGTTGGTGTCAGAGTTGTTCAAGTCGCCCAGTAAGCCTCTGACATGGCTTAACGACTGTTGCCTAATGGCTACAACCGACAGCTTAACGTGCCCTCCAAAGCCCGGAGACGCTCACAAATTTAACTATTTGGCGGTCACCCATCTATTGACTGACCGCGAGCCTAGTAGCTTAACCTCGCCGATCACTTTCGGACCGGTGAGAGCATCTGCCTATGAGACATTGTGTTGGTATCAATTGCACATTTTATTTAAATAAAACTACTTATTTATTTATTTATGCGAAATTTGAGCTAATTAATCATTAATTAAGTCTCTAAATAATTAATGATAAATTCGCTCCAACATGGGTCGTCTGTGACCTTCGCATCCCTTGTGATTTGTTAACGAGCGAAACAAAAGATTATTTAAGCTAATTGTAATTGAATATGTCGGGGTGTGTTAGTTAGACATAATGCTAGAGGTTCATTGAAAAATTAATAATAATAATTTTTATTTCATCATCATCGTACCAGCCAAAAGACGTCCACTGCTGGACAAAGGCTTCCCCCAAAGATTTCCACAATTGCCGGTCTTGCGCTATTCGCATCCAGCAGTTTCCAGCGACCCGCACAAGATCATCGGTCCATCTTGTAGGGAGCCTGCCCACCCTGCGTCTTCCGGTTCGTGGTCGCCACTCGAGAACCTTATTATTTATTTTTATTTATTTGGTTCACATTAATCTTTAAAAATAACACAATATTTAAGATCTAAATGCCTAGTTAATTATAGGTAAACACTACATTCAAAATTTAATGAGCTACTTTTATAAACGTATTATATTATACAATTTTGTTTTTATGTGTAACTAAAAGCTTAACAACTATTGATAATTTTCCGAAATAATCCAAATGAAACGTGGTGGATATCAACCCTGTCACTACATTCGTTGTATAACTTAGTCATTCGGCAAAGAGGTGAGTTTCAGCCAAGTAATGTAATAATATATATAATAATATATATATACCTAATGTAATGTATAATATAATAATAATTCTTTATTTTAGAACTACATAGGCTCCGCTGTCTTAGTAACAAATTGTCTTAAAAATATGTTAGTAACTTAATTACATGCTAGTTTTAGTAAGTTAGTAATGTTTTTCTTATAAGCATACGACTACTACCTTTAGCTTTTATAGATGGCGCTATTGTGAGTTCACGCGGAAGATCAATAGATGGCGTTGTACAGTTTCTCAACCGATTCCTAGATCTCACTATTGAGATTTTCCGCCCATATCATGACTTAAGTAATTTTTGATGCAATAAAGTCGTATTTGCTTTGGATACAAATTGAGGTGTTATTTAACCTACGACCTCCGGAAGAACTCAAAGTTCGTACACCACACTCCAATTACCGAGAATTTCGATAACTCTTAGTCTGAAGAATACTTGTTATCTACGGAACCGACTGAATTCAGCTGAATTCTCCTATCAATTTTACAATCTCTGACTATAACGACTACCTACCCCACTAAGTGGGACACTGCATCGAATTCGAATTCTCGGAATAAGGGAAATTAATGTCATATTAATTTAATTCTCTTTTATTTTTAAAGATTAAAATATCATTAACATTAAAATATCTGTTCTGCAAATAAGGCAGTACAAAAATATCGATAATATTAGGACTCCCAATTTTGTATTCAATACTTTTGTATATGTAATAATTAGAGCCTTTGTCTCCAGATTGAACGATGAGCTATCTTCTCCAGGTCCCGGCTGTAGTCATCAGAAAACAGATGTTAAACCATGCCAAAAACTTGCCAGATGGCTTCAAAAACTTCTCGCGTTATTCAATATATAAATAACTTGTGGCCCGCCCGACTTCACAAGTGTAGATGCAGAAAAAGATAAAATTGTATATTAAATAGAAAGTTTATTCCAAATAACGAGGTTTTAGGAAATTATTTGAGTCCTTGGTGAATAATAAATAATCTATGAACGATTCTATAAGAATAAAGTGTCGACACTAGTAAATCATGGAGATCACAATAATGGAGTGGCAACACTGTTGTACGTGTCATCGTGATTTGAAGGGTTGTGATTTGACGTTGTCAATGAACTAATATCTGTCAGTAGTGCGATTGGACTTGACACTTGTTCTAGTACCGTCGCGTCGCCTGCGCCGCGGCGCCGGGTGTGCACACTAATCGATTTTAAAAATACAACATGGCGGACATGGACCTCGTGGACGTCAATTCTAATCCATCTGAATCTGCGACATAATAAATACATCTATCTCTATATTTTGGGCCAACTAACACCCTGCCATCTGATCCCAAACTAGGCAGAGCCTGTACTTTGGCAACCATACAACTGATGAACATAGTTAATAGGTGTTGTATATTAATAATAAATAATGTGGGTATATAAATAAAAGTCAGTCTGTGCGCAACCATCTTGTAGTTTTACTTCATGGTGACAGCGGTGTAGAAATTAAATGTATTTTATGGTTAAAAGTGTTCATTGTGAGTTGTAATTGAATTAAATCTTGTGCTGCTGTCTAAATACATCGGGGTATAACATAAAGCAACACGGCCCACCGGCAGACCGGAGGGGAGTAGCCATAGCGTTTTTTCCCAATACAGAATTATCTGTCATTTTTTGCGGGGGGAGATATGCACTGCGCATACTACATTGACAAGTTGCGCACAGCCGTGGCTGTTACAACTGTCGATATGCTTTATCGATAAATTCGAGAACTCGCTTAGGGAAATCAGGTTACAAAGTGATATAAAGGTGGATATTTTAATAAAGATATTATTTATATTTAAGATATATATTTAAGATATTACATCTTATTTCTTAGGGTTGGCGATGCATTTGCAAATTCAAGTGGTTTGTTGGCCTTCAGATTGCTAAATCCTATCATAAAAAAAACCTTACGGAACAAATACAATCTGGTATTAGAATTGGTTTGGTGGCCTCGACCAATCTTCTTCTATTGTTCGCCAACACTAGAAAATCAGAGGTCTTGAAATAATCTGAGCAAATTACGCTGTTTCTTGTGAGAATCCACGCAAGTCTGTTATTACAAAAGGTTTTCCATATATCCCTTAAACTGGGATAAAGAGACCTGCAATAAATAAATAAAAATATAAATTATTGAAGTTCACACTTAGTCATTTTAATATAATGTATTACGTACATACATAGTTTTTATTATTATTTATTTGTAACATTGTTGGCCACATGGGATTGTCTATTAGAAATTCCGGGAAGATCCATATAAATATCAACATTTCGATGCAAGTACATAAATAACTACCTAATTCCGATCTCTTTCCTTTTTTTTTAAGACAACGCTCGCATTAGGAATCTAAACCCTGTGTCGCTGGGGACTTTACCAAGATATAATAGACGGACACAAATTACATCCAGACTCAGAATAACTAATAGTTGTCCGGCACGGGACTCGAACCCGCGAGACGAAGAGGCGAGGCAACTATCGTAGCCGCTGCGCCACAAGTGCAGTCAACATCTAATTATAATAAATGTTTCAATGTAATGTATTAATAGTCGAGGCTACTGTGCTATCTTTAATTTGATACTATTAAATAAAATAAAAAAGGTTTTTATTCACGTACATTTTAAAAAAGTGCTTGTATATAGTCAGAACATGTTTGTAGTAATATAGTTAAGTATACATAATTATTAACATAACATAATTGCCAGTTTTATCGGTAACTATCAATCCACTAACGGGTAACAACACTATCGCTCGGTGACAGCGACTACTCGGATACCGGACTCGGATCAGTTGCTCGACCGATCCGCATATTGTATGAGGGCGAACGGCCTGTGTTGGTAAACAAATCCGTAAGAATACGACCGATAATATTTTAAATTTTTAAGTTTAAAAAGAAGTAAATAGCAATAATACGATTAAAATTACTTACATATGAAAGGTAACACCATCTTTTTGTAAATTTGAGGTGACAGATCTCTTTTTGCAGCAAAAATCTGAACAATTTGGCATTTTAGCAGGACGTCGATTCAACCGCGTGACTAGATTTAGTCTAGTGAGCAGTGCGACTGCAACTAGTTTTATTATACGCACAGGACCGGGTGGACTTGTACTTTGACAGAGGGGAACGCCTGCGTATGGCTACTCCCCTCCGGTCTGCCGGTGGGCCGTGTTGCTTTATGGGGTATAATGGAACATGCACGCCCTCCTGCGCAATTGACTCTGGATGGGAGTCCGTCAAATCGCGCCGACTCATGGCGGAAGTGGCTTAAACAATTTGAAGTATTTTTAAAAGCATCGGGCGTTTCTAAGGAGCCCAAGGATGTCCAGGCTAGTCTGTTGATTAACCTTATCGGCCCCGATGGATACGATGTATATTCGACTTTTAAGTTCGTAAACGTAGAAGAACGGGACGACATAGATAAGTTGATTGCAAAGTTCAATAGTCATTTTGGAACAAAAACCAATACTACAATGGTGCGATTCAAGTTCTTTACGAGGAGCCAGGAGAACGGGGAAAGTATCGACGAGTACGTCACGGCTTTGAAATTGCTTAGTCAACAATGTGAGTTCGCAGAATTGGAGGACGGCTTGATCCGTGATCGAATTGTATGTGGCGTACGGGATAGTTCCGTCCGAGAAAGATTACTTCGTACGGAGGCCCTCACCCTTGATAAGGCAGTTGCGGTTTGTCAATCTAATGAGATTTCGAGTGAGGATGGCCGAGAAATCGAGGCGAAAAGTGAAATACCAAAAGGCATATCGGTGGACTCTGTATGGAGTTTACGCGGTACGCGGCGAGGCTCACGCGGGGTCGCGAGTCGTCGCTGGCGCGGCGGAGTCGGCGGAGCGGGCCCGAGCGGTCGCGGCGGCGCCGGCTTGGCGCGCGGAGTCCGCGGTGGCTACGTGTGGTCGCCGGCCCCTGGCGCTGCCGGCGTAGCAGCGCGCGGTCGGTCTTGCGACGCTTGTTCTAGTTACTATTGCGACGGTGGGGTTCGGTGCCCGGCACGAAATGTGATGTGTTATTCGTGTGGTGTAAAAGGGCATTATAGTAAAATGTGTACATCGCGTTCGTCTAACATAGTGTATACTCTTAAGAGGCCTATTACAGTCCACTAGCGCCGCCAATCGAAAAAATGTCATAACTTGTAAATAGAATCAAAAATACAAAATGTGGTTTATTATTACTGTAGAAAAGGCAATAACGTAATTTTATAACACATTGTCAACACTTGAAATATAGCTGTTTAGCTAAATCGTGCATTTGTAACAAAAACGGCCGTTTATGTTTTGAATGCACGATTTAGCTAAACAGCTATATTTCAAGTGTTGATAAGGTGTTATACAATTACGTTATTGCCTTTTCCACAGTAATAATAGAACATATTTTGTATTTTTGATTCTATTTACGAGTTATGACATTTTTTCGATTGGCGGCGCTAGTGGACTGTAATAGGCCTCTTAATGAAGAGTTGCAGGATGACAGTTTGTTCTATATTTCGTCTATAAGTGGTGAGAGTGAAGTTCAAACTAAGGATTCTAAATGGTATGAAACATTATTTCTGGTCAGTGGGTATCCTTAGGGGCGGGTTGTTGGAGTTGGAGTATACGCTTAGGGGCACTATGAGCCGCGAAGAAAACATAAAAAAAATTTTTTTTGGAATTTTTTTTTTTTTTTAGTTTTCCCAATTTTATTGCAGCATCGGATTAACCTTAACCCTAGCAATCATTTAGGTCCTTAGACGCATGGTCCTACGACGCACCGTTTGCGAGTTAGGGACTTTTGAATTTTTTTCTTTTTTTACAAAATACTCTATATTTACAAAAGGGTAGCTCGGAGGAAAATCTTTTCGGGAAAGAAATTGTTGTTCTGGTCGTGAACCACGAGATAACGTCAAAAAACCCCGTGAAAATTAAAGAAAAAAAAATCTAATCTAATAAACGGTTTCTGTGGACAAGGTTAGAACGCTGACGCAACAAAAATGGCCGAATTCTATAAAAAAAAAATCTCCGGAAATTTGTCTAAGTCATTTGCCCCTGAGGCTACTCAAGCTGGAAGATTGACCGACACTTAGAAAAATTTCGATGATTTTTTTTTTAATTATTACGGGTTTTTTTGACGTTATCTCGTGGTTTACGACCATAACAACAATTTCTTTCCCGAAAAGATTTTCTCCGAGCTACCCTTTCGTAAATATAGTGTATTTTGTAAAAAAAGAAAAAAATTCAAAAGCCCCTAACTCGCAAACGGTGCGTCGTAGTCGTAGGACCATGCGTCTCAGGACCTAAACGGTTTCTGTGGACAAGGTTAGAACGCTGACGCAACAAAAATGGCCGAATTCTATAAAAAAAAAATCTCCGAAAATTTGTCTAAGTCATTTGCCCCTGACGCTACTCAAGCTGGAAGATCGATCGACACTTAGCAAAATTTCGATGATTTTGTTTTCTTTAATTTTCACGGGGTTTTTGGACGTTATCTCGTGGTTTACGACCAGAACAACAATTTCTTTCCCGAAAAGATTTTCCTCCGAGCTACCCTTTTGTAAATATATTGTATTTTGTAAAAAAATAAAAAAATTCAAAAGCCCCTAACTCGCAAACGGTGCGTCGTAGGACCATGCGTCTCAGGACCTAAACGGTTTCTGTGGACAAGGTTAGAACGCTGACGCAACAAAAATGGCCGAATTCTATAAAAAAAAAAATCTCCGAAAATTTGTCTAAGTCATTTGCCCCTGACGCTACTCAAGCTGGAAGATCGATCGACACTTAGAAAAATTTCGATGATTTTTTTTTCTTTAATTTTCACGGGGTTTTTGGACGTTATCTCGTGGTTTACGACCAGAACAACAATTTCTTTCCCGAAAAGATTTTCCTCCGAGCTACCCTTTTGTAAATATATTGTATTTTGTAAAAAAATAAAAAAATTCAAAAGCCCCTAACTCGCAAACGGTGCGTCGTAGGACCATGCGTCTCAGGACCTAAACGGTTTCTGTGGACAAGGTTAGAACGCTGACGCAACAAAAATGGCCGAATTCTATAAAAAAAAAATCTCCGGAAATTTGTCTAAGTCATTTGCCCCTGAGGCTACTCAAGCTGGAAGATTGACCGACACTTAGAAAAATTTCGATGATTTTTTTTTTAATTATTACGGGTTTTTTTGACGTTATCTCGTGGTTTACGACCATAACAACAATTTCTTTCCCGAAAAGATTTTCTCCGAGCTACCCTTTCGTAAATATAGTGTATTTTGTAAAAAAAGAAAAAAATTCAAAAACCCCTAACTCGCAAACGGTGCGTCGTAGGACCATGCGTCTCAGGACCTAAACGGTTTCTGTGGACAAGGTTAGAACGCTGACGCAACAAAAATGGCCGAATTCTATAAAAAAAAATCTCCGGAAATTTGTCTAAGTCATTTGCCCCTGAGGCTACTCAAGCTGGAAGATTGACCGACACTTAGAAAAATTTCGATGATTTTTTTTTTAATTATTACGGGTTTTTTTGACGTTATCTCGTGGTTTACGACCATAACAACAATTTCTTTCCCGAAAAGATTTTCTCCGAGCTACCCTTTCGTAAATATAGTGTATTTTGTAAAAAAAGAAAAAAATTCAAAAGCCCCTAACTCGCAAACGGTGCGTCGTAGGACCATGCGTCTCAGGACCTAAACGGTTTCTGTGGACAAGGTTAGAACGCTGACGCAACAAAAATGGCCGAATTCTATAAAAAAAAAAATCTCCGAAAATTTGTCTAAGTCATTTGCCCCTGACGCTACTCAAGCTGGAAGATCGATCGACACTTAGCAAAATTTCGATGATTTTTTTTTCTTTAATTTTCACGGGGTTTTTGGACGTTATCTCGTGGTTTACGACCAGAACAACAATTTCTTTCCCGAAAAGATTTTCCTCCGAGCTACCCTTTTGTAAATATATTGTATTTTGTAAAAAAATAAAAAAATTCAAAAGCCCCTAACTCGCAAACGGTGCGTCGTAGGACCATGCGTCTCAGGACCTAAACGGTTTCTGTGGACAAGGTTAGAACGCTGACGCAACAAAAATGGCCGAATTCTATAAAAAAAAAATCTCCGGAAATTTGTCTAAGTCATTTGCCCCTGAGGCTACTCAAGCTGGAAGATTGACCGACACTTAGAAAAATTTCGATGATTTTTTTTTTAATTATTACGGGTTTTTTTGACGTTATCTCGTGGTTTACGACCATAACAACAATTTCTTTCCCGAAAAGATTTTCTCCGAGCTACCCTTTCGTAAATATAGTGTATTTTGTAAAAAAAGAAAAAAATTCAAAAGCCCTTAACTCGCAAACGGTGCGTCGTAGGACCATGCGTCTCAGGACCTAAACGGTTTCTGTGGACAAGGTTAGAACGCTGACGCAACAAAAATGGCCGAATTCTATAAAAAAAAATCTCCGGAAATTTGTCTAAGTCATTTGCCCCTGAGGCTACTCAAGCTGGAAGATTGACCGACACTTAGAAAAATTTCGATGATTTTTTTTTTAATTATTACGGGTTTTTTTGACGTTATCTCGTGGTTTACGACCATAACAACAATTTCTTTCCCGAAAAGATTTTCTCCGAGCTACCCTTTCGTAAATATAGTGTATTTTGTAAAAAAAGAAAAAAATTCAAAAGCCCCTAACTCGCAAACGGTGCGTCGTAGGACCATGCGTCTCAGGACCTAAACGGTTTCTGTGGACAAGGTTAGAACGCTGACGCAACAAAAATGGCCGAATTCTATAAAAAAAAAATCTCCGGAAATTTGTCTAAGTCATTTGCCCCTGAGGCTACTCAAGCTGGAAGATTGACCGACACTTAGAAAAATTTCGATGATTTTTTTTTTAATTATTACGGGTTTTTTTGACGTTATCTCGTGGTTTACGACCATAACAACAATTTCTTTCCCGAAAAGATTTTCTCCGAGCTACCCTTTCGTAAATATAGTGTATTTTGTAAAAAAAGAAAAAAATTCAAAAGCCCTTAACTCGCAAACGGTGCGTCGTAGGACCATGCGTCTCAGGACCTAAACGGTTTCTGTGGACAAGGTTAGAACGCTGACGCAACAAAAATGGCCGAATTCTATAAAAAAAAATCTCCGGAAATTTGTCTAAGTCATTTGCCCCTGAGGCTACTCAAGCTGGAAGATTGACCGACACTTAGAAAAATTTCGATGATTTTTTTTTTAATTATTACGGGTTTTTTTGACGTTATCTCGTGGTTTACGACCATAACAACAATTTCTTTCCCGAAAAGATTTTCTCCGAGCTACCCTTTCGTAAATATAGTGTATTTTGTAAAAAAAGAAAAAAATTCAAAAGCCCCTAACTCGCAAACGGTGCGTCGTAGGACCATGCGTCTCAGGACCTAAACGGTTTCTGTGGACAAGGTTAGAACGCTGACGCAACAAAAATGGCCGAATTCTATAAAAAAAAATCTCCGGAAATTTGTCTAAGTCATTTGCCCCTGACGCTACTCAAGCTGGAAGATCGATCGACACTTAGAAAAATTTCGATGATTTTTTTTTCTTTAATTTTCACGGGGTTTTTTGACGTTATCTCGTGGTTCACGACCAGAACAACAATTTCTTTCCCGAAAAGATTTTCCTCCGAGCTACCCTTTTGTAAATATAGAGTATTTTGTAAAAAAAGGAAAAAGTTCAAAAGCCCCTAACTCGCAAACGGTGCGTCGTAGGACCATGCGTCTCAGGACCTAAATGGTTTCTGTGGACAAGGTTAGAACGCTGACGCAACAAAAATGGCCGAATTCTATAAAAAGAAAATCTCCGGAAATTTGTCTAAGTCATTTGCCCCTGACGCTACTCTAGCTGGAAGATCGATCGACACTTAGAAAAATTTTGATGATTTTTTTTTCTTTAATTTTCACGGGTTTTTATGTCGTCATCTCGTGGTTTACGACTAGTACAACAATTTCTTTCCCGAAAAGATTTTCCTCCGAGCTACCCTTTTGTAAATATAGAGTATTTTGTAAAAAAAGGAAAAAGTTCAACAGCCCCTAACTCGCAAACGGTGCGTCGTAGGACCATGCGCCTCAGGACCTAAATGATTTCTAGGGTTAAGGTCAATCCGTAACTGCAATAAAATTCCGCAAAAAAAAAAAAAACTAAAATTTTCAAATTTTTCTAAGTCCTCGCTCCATAGCGCCCCTAAGGCTACACTCCAACCTATAATTCTTTTAAAAAACATGCAGAAACATTTGTTTAAATTAGATACTGGTTCCGACTTGAATGTGATTTCTAAAAATAATTATCTTAATTTAGGGTTCAGTATCAAAGAAATTAGTCAAACCAAACCGAGAGCAATGTCGTTTTGTGGCAATTTTTTACCAATTATAGGTTCAGCTATCATGAAATGGATTTATAAAGGCAGAGTATTTTCTATTAATTTTGTGATCGCTAATTACGAATGTGAAAGTATTTTAGGAAAAGGTACGGTTGATCAAATAGGGTTAGTAAAACGAGTTTACGCTTTGGATATTTCAAAGTATGGGGATTTGTTTGAGGGTCTCGGTAGGATACCGGGATTTTATAAAATTCCAGTGGATAAGGATGCTACTCCTTGCATTTGTCCTGTACGTAAAATTCCTCTTAGTGTGAGAGAAAGTTTACAAAGAGAGTTGGGACGCATGGAAAAGATGGGGGTGATAAGAAAAGTCATTCATCCCACCTCTTGGGTAAATGCAATAGTGGTCGCGGCAAAGAAAGATGGTAGTATTCGCGTATGTCTTGATCCGCGACCATTGAATAAAGTTATTCGGCGTCAACATTTTCCATTGCCCAGTCTAACGGACATTGCCACCAAATTGAAAGGCGCTAAGTACTATAGCAAATTAGATGCTAGGTCTGGTTTTTGGATGGTACAGTTGGATAAAGCTAGTGCAGATCTTTGTACATTCGGTACGCCTTTCGGTCGATATCAATTTTTACGTCTTCCGTATGGCGTAAATTCAGCATCAGAAGTTTTTCATTCTCGAGTCAGACAATTACTCGAAGGGTTAGAGGGAGTCGATTCCTTTGTAGATGATATCATCCTATGGGCATCTACGGAGAAAGAACATGATGAAAGGCTAAAAAAATTGTTAGATAGGGCCAGGCAGGTCGGGATAAAATTCAATCGTGACAAGTGTGAGTTTAAAGTTACCGAAGTAACCTATTTAGGTCATAAATTTAGCGCCGAGGGCATGGAAATAGATGATAATAAGATAAAAGCTGTAAAAGAAATGAAGATCCCTCAAAATAGACAGGATTTAGAAAGATTTTTAGGTATGGTGAACTATTTATGTAAATTTATTCCCAATTATTCTCAAAAGGTAACCCCACTTCGAAATTTGCTTAAAAAAGACTGTGAATGGGTCTGGGGTGCGTGTGAAGACCAAGTAGTAAGGGAATTAAAGAATGATATATGTGGCGCACCTGTGCTTACATTGTTCTCGCCAAAGCAACCAGCGGTGATATCTGTCGATGCTAGTTCACACGCTGTTGGTGCTGTATTACTCCAGGGCGGGGGGCCAGTTGAATTTGCGTCATCCACGCTGACAGAAACACAACAGCGATACGCCCAAATTGAGAAAGAAATGCTCGCAATAGTCTTCGCCCTTGAGAGGTTTCACCATTATATTTTCGGAAAGAGCGATGTGCTGGTGGAATCTGACCACAAGCCGCTTGAGGCTCTGTTTAAGAAGTCTTTGAATTCCGTGCCTGCTAGATTGCAACGTATGAGGCTGCGGATTCAAAGATATGATTTTACCGTGGTCTATAAACCCGAAAAGTATTTATATATTTCTGACGCGCTCTCGCGTGCACCCCTCCCGCAACGTATGTCAGACAAAATATGTGACGAAGTTCATAGTCAATCGTGTTTTTTAATAAGTAGTGTTGCATTTAGTGATTCAAATTTGAGTTTAGTCCGGGAACATACTAGTCGTGATTCAGTATGTCAGTTATTAGTCAAAGTTATACAGAATGGTTGGCCGATGAATAAATATGAGACTGATGAAAATATTCGTAATTTATGGGAACATCGTCAGTCATTCGAATACTATGATGGCGTCTTGTTCAAGGACGATCTTGTATTCATTGACTGAGGTCAGAAATGTTAACGCGAGTGCATGAAGGCCACCTGGGCATTGATAAATGCAAAAGACGAGCCCGAGAGGTTATGTACTGGCCGGGTATGTCACGCGATATCGAGCACACTGTGCGGCGCTGCCGCGTATGTGCCATGCACGCTGCGAGACCGCAGCGTGAGACATTAATTCCTCACGAAATACCTAACTTGCCGTGGACAAAAGTGGGTTCTGATATATTTGAGTACAACAAACGCTATTTTTTGCTTCTAGTTGATTATTTTTCTAATTACGTTGAGGTATCAACTCTAAATTCTATAACATCAGATAGCGTGATAAAAGCGATGAAGGAACAATTTGCTCGGCATGGAATAGTGACAGAATTAATAACAGATAATGGCCCAGCGTATGCCTCTAAAATGTTTCGGGATTTTGTGAAAACGTGGGGTTTTTGACATATTACGTCATCCCCGAATTTTCCCCAGTCAAATGGTCGGGCAGAACGAGCTGTTCGCACCATCAAACATTTATTAATTAAATCTATTAATTACCATTCAGATTTTTACTTAAGTCTATTAAACTATAGAACCTCTCCGAGAGATGGGATCGCCAGCCCGGTAGAGCTCCTAATGAGTCGAAAACTTAACACGCGGTTACCAGTGTGTTCAACCAAATTACGACCAGCTAGAGATAATAAAGTGGATTATAATAATATGTTACGTAAACAAAACAATGCTAAAGGGTATTATGACCGCAGTGCTCGTAACTTGCCGAATCTGCAGCCAGGTGATGCTGTGATAATGTTAGACGGCAAAGTGAGGCGAGAGGCGCGAGTGTCGGCGCGCGCTGGACAGCCGAGGTCCTACTTCGTCACTGATCAATTAGGCAGGCGTTTCCGACGGAATCGTAGGCATCTTATTAAACGTGATTCTTCACCTATAGACTTAGTCGGAGGAGGTAATGCTAAACACGATAGTGACAGCAGCGTGTATGATGATTGCAAAGAAGGAACAGATACAAGTAGTGAGTGGTGTAATACTACAGGGGACCTTGATGTAACGCTCACGCAGTCACCGCTCGTACAGGATCGGACTGAGCGAGCGGCTGCCCGTGACGCAAGAATAAAAATCGCAAATTATTGTTACAAAAATAACAAAAAAAAAAAAAAATAATAATATTAATAACTAATCAATAACTTACATTATATATAAGTTTTTGAATTTTAATCGGTGGATAAGTATCCCACTATTTATTGATATAAATAGGTACGTACCTATAATTAATTCAGTAACATTAGTGTGGTATGTGTGTTATTGTTATGTTACACTAGAGTTCGCGTCTATGTAATAATGTAATGTGTATAAAGAGTGCATGATACTTGATAATTTGTGATTCGAAACATTTGGATAAATATATGATAAAAATGTAAAATAAAATATATATATATACCTATATGTGTATATGTATAATATATACTTGTACTCGTCATCTGGAGCTAAGCGTAGTTCTTAGCTCAGGTAATAAGATGAATGTAGAATTTATATTGTATTCTTTAAAAATTTAATTTGTTTCACTTATACTAATTAAGTCTATTTGTTAAGGGGAAAGATGTTGTATATTAATAATAAATAATGTGGGTATATAAATAAAAGTCAGTCTGTGCGCAACCATCTTGTAGTTTTACTTCAATAGGTATATACAAATATATTATAGATAAATTATACCCAGACCAAGAACAAATGCTCGAGCTCATCACATAAAGATTTGTCCTGTATAGGGATCGAACCCACGACTCTGGCTTAGCTGTCAGGATCATTAACTATTAGATGAACATGCTTGTCATCGGTAACATTATTATAATTTTCGTTGTGATTTTCATTTCTGATTTTCAGATCGGTGAATGTATTTTTGAAATCAGTCAATTCGTTTTTTAATTTATCCATTACAAACAAACAAACTTACAAAAAAAATCTTTTGTCTTTTTAATACACATTTAGAAGTTTACATAGATAATTATTTAGACAGTTCATTAGCAATGACCTGTCTCTAAATAATTAAGCTGTTCCAGCTAACCTACCCATGTCAGCAGTGTTTCACAATTTCACACAACTTTGGGCAGTTTTTACACCCCAATTCATTTGCACCTGTCGCGCTGGCTCGACCTGAATCAATTCACACCGCAGCCTATACCTATTATAGACTCGCTAGTTCAACATATTTACACCTATAGTGCCAACTTTAATGTATGGAAGTGAAAGTTGGGTATGGCAGAACAAGAATGAAAGTAAAATAAATGCAGTGGAAATGAGAGCTCTGAGAAGTATGTGTGGTGTGACTTTGAGAGACAGAATTCGAAATACTGATGTAAGAGAGCGTTGTGGTGTGAAAGAGGATGTAGTCACAAAGATTGAAAAAGGCATGCTGAGATGGTTTGGCCATTTAGAAAGGATGAATGAAAGAAGATCGATAAAAGAAGTATACCTGGCCTGTGTGAATGGGACAACCGGAAGGGGAAGACCACGTTGAACATTCTCTGACCAAATTGGAGATCTTCTCAAGAAAGGGCAGGTCAGAAGTACCCTAAACCGGCGAGCATGTATGAAGAATATAATGACAGTAATCGAGGCAAAAGAAGTATGCAAAGATCGTGACAAATGGAAATCCGTTGTCTCTGCCTACCCCTCTGGGAAACAGGCGTGAGTCTATGCATGTACGTATGTACTATCTACTGCTGCTAGGTTAACAAACCTATACCTACATACTATCTAGGTTAACAAAAGAACACCGTAATAAACCTTTAATTTGCTTCATTGTTGATCTTTGTGGTTTAGATATTTGATGAATGGGGAAATGAAGAAGTATAAATAAGAAAAGTTTGTAAAGAATTATTAATGATGGGAGAGTAAATAAGCTGGGACATCAGGCTTGATTCAGGATTATCGAACTCGCAGTTTCTATTGGAGAAGCCTGAGTTTAATTGCTAATTAGCTTAATTTGGGGTCCACTTTCTGAACTGATATTATAAAGGGGGAAAAGATGGTCTATTTAGCTTTTTTAGGGTTCTGTAGCCAAATGGCAAAAAACGGAACCCTTATAGATTCGTCATGTCTGTCTGTCTGTCTGTCCGTCCGTATGTCACAGCCACTTTTTTCCGAAACTATAAGAGCTGTACTGCTGAAACTAGATGTATTTTGTGAATCGCATTAAGATTTTTACACAAAAATAGAAAAAGAACAATAATTTTGGGGGGTCGCCATACATAGAACTGAAACTCAAATTTTTTTTTTCATCCTAACCATACATGGTCTTCAAAAATCATATCGAGGTTCCTAATATCATTTTTGTCTAAACTGAATAGTTTGCGCGAGAAACACTTCCAAAGTGGTAAAATGAGTGTCCCCCCCCCTGTAACTTCTAAAATAAGAGAATGATAAAACTAAAAAAATATATCATGTACATTACCATAGGAACTAACAACGAAAATTGGTTTGAACGAGATCTAGCAAGTAGTTTTTTTTAATGCGTTATGAACCGCAATTTGCTTCATTTAATCAACTGAAATACTTGCTGCTACGCACAGCTAAGCTGTGGAACAACCTCCCAAACGATGTGTTTCCAGACTCATATAACATGGGTTTATTCAAGGTTAGAGTGAACAGGCATCTTATGGGTACGCGCGGTCCACCTTCGACCACATCTTCACTTGCCATGAAGTGAGATCGTGGTCAAGCGCAAACCTATTTTGCATAAAAAAAAAGCTAAATTAGGCCCACTTTTAGATAGTCTTCCCAAGAATGATGAGATAATTGGGTCATAGCTCACAGAGCTACGCTTCTGACCGCTCAATGGTATTAGGTTAACTGTTTGATTATTTGTGTCTAATATTACTATTAGTATCATCATATCAGTCGAAAAGAGTCCACAACTGGATAAAAGCCTCCCAAAAGAATGAGAAATGTAGGTATATATATTATTTATATCATAAAGCTAATATTGTAGAGGTATATGACGGTTTTCTGAAGGAAATGTGTTATATTTCATCTAATTGAATGCAGGAAATTATAGCAATGAATCATACGCATTACTGGATATTCGTCAAATTAATATAGGAGAGGAAGTAAAAATCGTCAAGGCATTTGTCGTTTCAAAATGTTAGTCGCTGCTAATAAACGAGTGGGGCGGGTAACAGCTGATCTCGGTCGTTAAGGTACTATTTTATTAAATTTTTCATCAGAAAACTGCATAGAAAATCATGAAATAGGGAAAGTTATTTAAAACTTATATAACACTGTTCCGAACAGATGAGCAAATGAGTTTATAATAAGTAGGTTCTTGCATGAAATATGAGTTGATGTTAGCCACTTCTGACGTTTATTACATAGTGTAGACATCTCTTTATCGCAATTAAAAGTTGCGGGTAGTTTTAAGTTTTTAATTTCGCCGATGTTTTATGAATTATGTTTGTGATGTTTTACAACTATATAAAAATAAAGGTTTGTATATTTGTTTTCTATGCTTGCATTCATTGATCCAACGATGATGGATGAACCTTTGGTGGGCTGTTCTATGTACGCTTGTACAAACGCCAGCAAATACAGCTACCCCAATCTGTCAAATTTCTTTTAACAATTTTCAACTTTATCACATAGGCATAAGGTTCACTTTCAATTGGGGAAATTTGACATATTGGGGTAGCTTGATATGCTGGCGTCTGTACATGTTGTTGACCCAGAAAAATATTAATTACGTACTTTTTTATTTACTTTACGTACGCAAGTATGGTTAGTTCTAAAAAAAAACTTAATGCCATACAAAAAATAAGTGAGAAAAATAACAAAATGAAGTACAGACGCCAGCACATCCAGCTATCCCAATCTGTCAAGTGGGGAAATTTGACAGATTGGGTAGCTTGATGTGTTGGCGTCTGTACATTTTGTGTACAATAAAAGGACTTGTAGACCAAAGTCGATGTTTGTATGTGTACCCTAACGACTCCAAAACGGGTGTAGCGATTGTTCTGGTGTCTTAAGTCCACCAGAGCTCATCGGGGAGGAACGGTAGGAAGGTCTGTATCGAGAGAGTAATGCCATTTATGTCGCAGTCATTTGGCTTCTTTGCAGACTTATGATAAGTAAACGTGCAGAACCGATGACTTTCTGTTTACTCGGAGGCATGAAGGTGATTTTCCACCGGAGGAGAGAAGGCAAATTTTTCATCCTCTCCCAGCGCAACTTTGGTGGAAACAGTGTGGATTGACGAGAATATCCGAGGCGTGAATAAATTAACTTTGGAACAAAAACACGCTTCTCGCGAGAGGCTTATTGCTGTTCGTTGTGCGTGTGTACTGCAAGACGGACTCAAACAGCAAATAATCTAATGAAGCCTAAGGGTGGTGCGGCGGTCACGCGTGAGCTCGCGATGCCCATTTTTTTTAGTGGAAAAGGGTCAGTGCGATTTCGATTCTCTACTCGCCTCGTCTCGTCTCAGCACTCTGGTGGAATATCACCTCCATCACAGTCAGCTGCGTGACTCCAAGCAAGTATTATACACGTATAATATAACTTTAAACGATTACATATTACACAGTAAATGACCGGGTACGCGCTGTTATGCATACAAGTTATTAGTGTCAATGTCGCAAGGAAAGACGACACGAGTCGCAAATGGAAATATAATCTAGACGTTAAACGAATTAACATGATATGGACATTACTGATCGAATCCTTTATACGAGAATAATTTTAAATGTACAGGATACGTTAATAATTTGGTGGAAATGCATTACATATACCTAGTCGGTTATGTGGAACTCCCAGGGCTAATACCTGTCTATCCACTTAAACTTTAAGAGGGGTAGGGCACAGCGTTCATTCCCTCAAAGAGCAGCCCGACTGGGGAAGTACCTCCACCATACAGAAGACATACTTTAATAATAACATTAATTACTTTAGTGTTGTGTTTCTGAGTGTGAGTAAGGTCGCCAGAGCTCATTGGGGGGGGGGGGGGGGGGGGGGTCAGCAACACTTGTTTGCTGACTCTTAAAGGCCGGCAACGCACCCGTGACACCTCTGGTGTTGCGGACGTACGTGGGCGGCGGTGATCACTTACCATCAGGTGACCCGCTTGCTCGTTTGTCGCCCTATACAAAAGAAAAAGACAATCACGGGAGCCATCCTCACAGTGCGTGTAACGGAGGCTTCTGGAACTCGAAAACGATCACTACCAGGACCCCCGCTTAACACTGCAGCCTTCTGAGATCAAACTGTTATGTTCTTCTGAAGTTTCAGAAGGCAGTGAAGCTCTTTCTAAGTTCCTTGGAGTTCTAGATGGAAATGAAATGGCTCGAGTAGCCAACTACAGTTAGGCACGATGGCACAATCAAGAGGCTAAGTGCGGAAACCAACTACCCAACTAAGGCTCTTCTGCATTCAAACATATTTGTTTTTGTTTTGACACTTTCTTAAATTTACATTGCTTACCCAGTCGAGCTGCTCAGAGAGCGAAAAGACGCTATGCTCTAACTCACTTCTAAGTATCAACGTTATATAAGTTTCATTCGAGGTAGTCCACCAAGGGCACCCATCTGAATGGCACCTGCTTGAATGGCACCTAGCCTAGTCCACGAAAGTCACCTATCTATATTTTTGGCAGGTGCTCTTCGTGGATTCATTTATTTTTACATTCTTGTTCACGAAGAACACCTACAACTCAGTAACCTAGGTTATTAAATGAAAGATATCGATAAAAATCACTAGAACGTTAATTAACACTACAAATATTACGCACGTTAAGACTAGTATTTTCTTATGTTTAAGCGAATGTTACACATTGAAATTCAACTACTATCTATCCGTTAATATCCGTTAAAAGTAGTCTGTAGTCTAGAAAGACTGTTTAACGCGTGGCCACGCTTGAACGTCACTGCTCCAGTAACAATTGGCCAGAGTCATAAGAAAATACTAACGTCTTAACTTGCGTAATATTAGTAATGTTAATAAACGTTCTAGTGATTTTTATCGATATCTTTCATTTAATAACCTGACAAGAATGTAAAAATTAATTGCATCCACGAAGAGCACCTACCAAAAATATTGATAGGTGCCTTTCGTGGACTAGGTTAGGTGCCATTGAGATGGGTGCCCTTGGTGGACTACCTCTTTCATTCTGCTAAAGTTCAAATTAAAACCTTAACCTATGGCAAAATTCTTTATTAAAATTAATATAATTTTAATACTACTTTCGAAAGACGTCCACTGCTGAACAGATGACGGTCTTGCGCTACCCCCATCATGCGGGTATTAGCAACCTTCACAAGAAGGCTTCACATCATGTTTAAATTACTAAGTTCTATACAAAGCTAATAATAAAATATAATAAAAAGCGGCCAAGTGCGAGTCGGACTGGCCCATGAAGGGTTCCGTAGCAGCAAGTCACAATATAAAAGTTCTTGTAGTAATTGATTGAATGAATGGTAAATTGCGGTTTATGATTTATGACGTATTAAAAACTACTTACTAGACCTCGTTCAATCCAATTTTCGGTGGAAGTTTGCAAAGTAATGTAGTTCATATAGTTTTGTCCCTCTCTTATTTTAGAAGTTACAGGGGGGGGGGGGGGGGCGGGCACACATTTTACCACTTTGGAAGTGTCTCTCGCGCAATCTATTCACTTTAGAAAAAAATGATATTAGGAACTTCAATATCATTTTTGAAGACCTATCTAGGTATAGGGATGAAAAAGTTTAAAGAAAAAGCATTTCAGTTCTAAGTATGAGGAACCCCCAAAACTTAGGCTTTTTTCTATTTTTGTGTGAAAATCTTAATGCGGTTCACAGAATACATCTACATACCAAGTTTCAACAGACAGTATAGTATAGACAGTATAGTTTCGGAAAAAAGTGGCTGTGACATACGGACGGACAGACAGACAGACATGACGAATCTATAAGGGTTAAGGGTTCCGTTTTTTTTACGGAATCCAATAAAGCGCGTTAATAAGGACCTGGTGATAGATTTGTTGTGTCGAACGTTCCCAATAATATTGAAAATAAAAAACGGTACAATATAATATCGATGATTGTTACAGATAACTAAAAAAAATACATTTCAAGAAAATAGTTGAAATGAATAATCCATGTAATTTTTTAGCATTTATCATTATCATTCTTTTGTGGGAATGAGTCGTTTCAAATGTAAAACTGGGTCAGAACCTGTGTACGATGCGTAGGAGTCGCGTCATTTGAAATTTAAAACATAAAATAGTGCCGCCTTACGTGTATCTCGTAAAATATTTTATGTGTTAATAAATTGTAGAAATGTTTGGTGTATTGTTTCTCATAGTTCTAGTGATAATGTGTTTAAGGTTATTGTAGGTGACAAAAATATTAAATATAATTTGCACGCGCCAGATACTCTTTCATGCAAAAACTACCGGACTAATTTTGATGAAACTTTTTAGTAATATAGCTCATATATCCGAATAATACATTGGTTATGATTTATAAAATTTAAAAACATGATCATTGTCATTTCAGGTCGATGATTTGCAGATATTCAAATAGGAGGAACGCTGTATATTATTGATTTAATTCCGTAATATAATAATAACAATAAAATTTATATCAACTCGACCAAGAATGAACAAATTCATGTTTGCTTTTAAATATTATACTGTACAGACGCCAGCACATCAAGCTACCCCAATCTGTCAAATTTCCTCAATTGAAAGTGAACCTTATGCTTACGTGATAAAGTTGAAAATCTATAAAAGAAATTTGACAGATTGGGATAGCTGGATGTGCTGGCGTCTGTACTTAAATAAAACAATATAATTACTTATAGCTAACATATTGATTATTTTAAATTTCATCAAGTATTGTGTCATGTCGGCATGTTTAATAGAGCTTAGTATTTTTTGGCTCTCTGTGCACCTCTACAGGGAAAGTACTGCTATCTGACTAAACATGCTCACATCTAGATAAGATAAGATAAGATCATTTATTTGCGATAAAACATGGTTACAGGATGGTACATCTTAATATAAAGTACAGCATGTTGTGCCTATTTAACGGCATGCAAATATTTAGGCTTTACAAATTTAAAATATATCCTCATAAAATCATCCTCATCAATCACAATTTAATCATAATACAGCATGGATAATAATTCTCTATTGTTTAAACATATAACTATAACGATAATTATTATGAATATTAAATGTCAAGAATTCAAAATATTATAAATTAACTTATTCTTAATCTATTTCCAATATCTATGTTAGTATAGTTTTAATTTATTAATTACATTTATAGTTAGTTATTTTTTAGTGATTTCTGTATTATCCATAATAAAAAATATTATAACCCAAAAAAAAAAAAAAAAAAAACTTATTCAATATATATAAATAATTTAGTATTTGATTTATAATTTTATATCATATATGTCATGTCTTTCATATTGTAGAAGCATTTAGTTTGCAGCCATATACCTAATTTTGTTTTAAATTGTTTTCGTGGCAGT
This sequence comes from Pseudoips prasinana, assembly GCA_951640165.1. NCBI lineage: Eukaryota > Metazoa > Arthropoda > Insecta > Lepidoptera > Nolidae > Pseudoips > Pseudoips prasinana. The sequence goes on from OX621246.1 coordinate 24,726,743, forward strand.
ATTCTTATGTCTTTAGGGATCATTATACATTGTGTTTAAAAGTGTGTAAAAAGGGTTCTTAATAACGTCCTTTTGGTCGAATTTCTGCAATAGCGTTCAGTCCCGGTGGAAACTAGCCATCTGGACGGGTCAGTCGGTATTCTTATTTTTGTATTAAGTATTTATCATTGTTATCTACGCGACTAACGCAAACATCTTGATTTTTCAACATCCTATAACAATTCTCAGAAACCAATTCGGACGGGGGATTAAATTTGGACCTAAAACCCTATAAAGGGTAACTGGGGCTCTACCGGCTAAGTCGCCGAACATCGATTTCTTGAATGGCGTTCAAATAAATAAAGGTTAAAAATGACTCAATCAATCGTTAAATCGGCTTCCATGAGCACATGTGACATCATAAATGGTCCGGAATCGATTGTCAACGTTGAAGCCGATTTTTAACCCGCTGAGTAATTTTTAACCTTTATTTATTTGAACGCCATTTAAGAAATCGATTTTCGGTGACTTAGCCGGTAGAGCCCCTGGTTATATGACAGCAATTTGGGTCCTTATTGTATCAATTTTAGTAGCTGAAACAGTATACATATTTTTGGAATTATCTGCCGATAAAGTACTTCTATGTTATCTTTTAAGGTACCTACAAAAAATAATCACAAAATGAAATGTCTGGTAAACCAAAAATATCAAATTACATATGTCTCCTACATTCTGTTAACGCCTTGCCGTCATATTACCTATATACGATGCCAGACAGACACATGAACATAGGTTATGAATTAATAATACTCCAATGTCTGTGCAGGGTATTAAAAACATTCGCACTGTTATCATGTGATTCTTATTTCTTTTGAAGATAAGATTACGAGATCTTGGAGAACTTTACGTTTTAAATCAATCTCCTTTTTCAATATCAATGTACTCATCTACTTTATTTGAGTTTATATACCTATTACTAATGTTTATTTGTCTATGTACAGTTTACGAGATCGTAGTAAGCTGTGAAACATCGGAGCACGGAGTAAACATTGTAAAAGCTGGTTAAAAACAAAGTTAAATTTAGAGAACCGACCTTGCGGCAAGTATTTATGACGCGCGGCTGAGAAATATCAAGAAATGGCATGATTGTTTTGTTTTTGCTGCTGATGGGTTGATGACTGTTATTATGATGTGAAATTTTGGGCATTGCGGTCAGTCTCAATGAACAATAGCCATCTATGCGGGACACATAGTAAGTTCACAAGAGTGCGCTTCAAACAAAGGTGAAAGAAAGAAAGAAAACATATTAAATCATTCATTGTATTTTTTCTGTTTTGTTAATTCGGAGACAATAATTTATTAGCCGTGTAGTTTCGGGCCTAGAAAGAATAACGGGGCCACCCCATAACATGCCGTGCGTGTCGTAATGGCGACTGAGGGATACACCAGGGCCTCTACCGGCTAAGTCGCGCGAATATCGTTTTCGTGAATGCCGTTCAAATAAATCTAGGTTAAAAATGACTTAATCAATCGTTAATTCGGCTTTCAGCCAGGCTTTCAGGTCCCGAATCGATTGTCAACGTCGAATCCGATTTAACGATTGATCTTTCGCCGCCAGCAGTCGTGTATGCGATGCTGGCTGGCGAGTCTACCAAATGGGACGCCGTGGTCTCCTGTGAGGCAGTCATGCTCCAGAAGGAGGCCGCCGAGCGGGATCGGGAGCGAGTCGATCCCGCTCGCAGACGGAGGAGACGTCGGGGCGGCGGCAGCAGCCGGTAGCCCAACTCCCCTCGGGCCTGCGGTGGCAGTACGAGAAGTGTCCTCTACTGCCACCACGTGAAAGCAGCTTCAGGAAGGCAGCGATCTGTTTGCGACACTTTTTGCGGGTGGCATGCGTAGGCATTCCTCCTGCCTTACGAAAAAAAGGCCGTGTACGCTCAAAAGGATATTGTCTCAGCCTAGGCTGCAGAATTACGGCTACAACACTGATATTCTGATAGCGTCTCTTTCCATAAAAATTACCATGCACTTTATCTCGCCAACTATGTTATCAGTTGTCTAGTTGCCATAGGACGGGCTCTGCCTAGTTTGGGATCAGATGGCATTGTGTTAGTTGTTCCAAGATATTTATTTATTGATTACTAGCTGTGTCCCGCGGTTTTACCCAGTTAATCCAGAGTACCCGCTATCTCCATATCATTTTTTTTTAATCGCTCCTGCCGTTTAGACGTCAAGAAATAACAAACATACACACTCACATACTCACAAATTTTCGCCTTTATAATATTAGTGGGATTATTTTAGTACGGTGTTCCGTCTTCACAAACACTAAATCTTAACAACCTATCTTTTTTTTATGTCTGAGGTCGACTACCGACCAAGTGGGTCACCTGATGGTAGGTGATCACCACCGCCCATGGCCACTCGCAACACCAGAGGAGTCGTGGGTGCGTTGCCGGCCTTTAATAGTCAGCAAACAAGTTGTCCTGAGTCTGGGTGTAATCATCTATAAGTATGTATTTACAAATGAAAAGTAGGTAGTATATGTAGTATGTCAGTTATCTGGTTTCCATAGTACAAGCTCTGTTTAGTTTGGGATCAGATGGCCGTGTGTAAATAATGTCCCATGATATTATTATTAATACCCTTCAAAGTTCTTTTACTGGAATTGATTTAGCGACCAAAGAGCACGCGCTAAGTGTCATAATGCGTTTTCGACTGAAATGCAATCCATAATTTAACAACTGTTCTCTAAGGTACAGACGCCAGCACATCAAGCTACTCCAAACTGTCAAATTTCCCTAACTAAAAGTGAACCTTATGCTTATGTGATAAAGTTATTTAGTTTATCTATAAAATAAATTTGACAGATTGGGGTAGCTGGTTGTGTTGGCGTCTGTACATGTTATTCATCTACACAAAACATACAAACTTCATTTATCGATTTCACAATCATCGTATTTTTACTTCAAACAATATTTGCTTCTAAATTTGCATTCCACAGAATCTGCCAAATGCATATTCCGTAGTAAATTTGAACAAACACGAATGAATCGAGTATTTACATTCTACAATCCAAATAAATAAGTTTGTGGATAAAACGATATAAGACTCTTAAAGAATATTTATAAAACCATTTGTTTTATATAAGCTTTAAAATAGCATCACGCGATGATAAAGTTTTGGGTTTTGGTTCTGTTCGCACGCAACAAATGTTGGCGACGAATGTTTTTAAAGACTGCAATGTTTAATATTCTTATCAGGGGTAGAGCATGGCATTTTTTGCTCTATAAGTATAATTAGGGATAGAATACGATGCAGTTCTGTATTAACCGAAATGCGAAAGTAACTTTGTCTGTCTGTCTGTCACGCTTTCACGCCAAAACTACAGAACCGATCTATATGAAATTTGGTACACAAATGGTCTAAAGCCTAAGAAAGGACATAGGCCGCTTTTTAATGTGAAAAAAGGGGTTGAAAGGGGCGGGAGGGGGCTGGGGGTGGAGAGTTCTATGGAATTATCGTAATTTTTCGAGGTAGAAGCTTGAAACTTATGTTACGGTGTGAATTCGATATAAATAAATATGACATTCAGAGTTTGTAAAAGTTTTACCCTCAAGGGTGTAAAATAAAAAAAAGGAATAAGGGAAGGAAGTTTGTATGAAAATATGTAAGGTTCGGGACTATACCTCCCTCTTACCAACCACTGTAACTCCTGTAAACCAGGATCAACAGTGGCACACAATGAAATTACACTGAGCGGAGGATCAGGCATGTCCCGGGGTATCGCTTTAACTGTCTTGGATAGCGCAACGAATTTCCTCCAGAGCAAAGCGGGAGACAGAATGATGTAAAGAGGCTATAACGTCATAAAACGAGATAATTGCAACTAGAGAAGCCCGCTGCAAAAGCACCGAGGATCAATTTAAGGGTCCTAAGTGAGCTGTTACATTTGATTCCAATAGTAGGTATGGTAAAAGCGCTTAAAACCACGGAAGTTGTTCCTTGTTGATATGGGTTGCAAGCTGTTTAACATAATATTACACTGATTTTGCCAGAGATCACACTCTCAAAGGATGTGGTGAGCAGTTTGTTCACATTCGTTACTGGAAGTTGAGCACAGACAGATTGGTGAACATACTTGAAACTAAACAATTTACTTTTAAAATGGCCGTGTCCGGTAAGAAATTGTGCAACACAATGGTATATGATATGTAAGGTTCATCTGAATTTGTTATAAAGTTTACGACAGGAGACAAAATATTAGAGATATTCTCATGTTGCATTTACGGAGTCATTACAAAATTTGCGGACTAAGGACAGTCGCGGGCACAGGTTGTATTATATTTACTATATAATAGGTCTTTACCTATGAAATTGCCGTTTTGTATGAAAAAATTTAAACGAATTTTTTTCATGAATTTTTTTATTTGTATTAATCGAAGTAATCACCCATGCAATCAATGCATCTTTGCCATCGCAGTGGCAGTTTATTGATGCCCTTCTTAAAGAAATCAGCTGGACGGGAGGCAACAAATTCTTCAAAGGCATTTTGTACTGCCTCTCGGGTATTGAATTTTTTTCCCGCCAAGAAGTTATCCAAATTCTGGAAAAAGTAGTAGTCTGTAGGCGCAAGGTCTGGTGAGTAGGGCGGATGACGGAGAGCTTCCAACCCCAGTTCTTGCAACTTGGAGACCGTCTGCTGTGCAGTATGAGGTCGCGCGTTGTCGTGCAGGAGCAGCGGAGACGAGCGATTGACCAATGCTGGTTGGAGATGCGCCAGCTTCTCCATCATTGTGCTCAGTTCTTCACAGTACACATCTGCAGTAATGCTCACCCCGTTTGGTAAGAAGCTGTGATGAATCACACCGGCGCTAGACCACCAAACAGTGACCATCACTTTTCTAGGGGTAAGTTTTCGTTTAGGGCATTGTTTAGGTGCTGAACCAGGATCCAACCAACTTGCTGAGCGCTTGCGGTTATCAAACAGAATCCATTTTTCATCGCAGGTAACAATGCGGTTCAAAATTCCTTCATTTGTGTGTCTGTTGAGCAGTGCAAGGCACGTCTCGACGCGTACTTCGCGCTGGCGATCATTGAGTTCGTGGGGCACCCATTTGTCAAGCTTTTTTACCTTGCCAATTTGACGCAAATGGACCAATATTGTTTTGACGCTAACGTCGAAAGCTGCTGCTAATTCAGCCGTAGATTGTGTATCATCAGCTTCCACAACCGCCTTTAATTCGTCATTGTCGACCAAAGTCTTCGGACGACCGCGAGGTTCATTTTTCAGGTCGAAATTTCCAGAACGGAAGCGAGCAAACCAATAACAGGTGGTGCGTTGGTTTGTAGTGTTAGCTCCGTAAACGTCGTTGATGTTGCGTGCCGCTTGTGCCGCGTTGCTGCCACGACGGTACTCATATTCCATAATTACTCGAATTTTTAACGTATCCATGATGACGAAAAAGATTGAAATGCGATGAAAATGTAACACTAATCAATAAAGAAATGACTACTTTCGGAAAAAAGAATCCATGTTTTTAAAATAAAATTAATTTGAAATTAGAATTCTTAGCCAAACAAAAATTATTTTGATTTGAAATGGCCAGTACTGCAGAACGGCAATTTCATAGGTAAAGACCTAATATAATACTATATATAAGCGTGATTAATGTGAGAGGGAAGAGTCGACAAACTGTGGACCAAAGTCAAGAGTCAAAGCGGCAACAAAAAAAATGTTAATATACCGTTTGTTAACATTTAATATTTGATTATTGTTTATGCATTACGATATTCTTGGGATGATCTCAGGGATAAAATCTATGATGCTCAGAATAGGTTATCATCTAATAACAAACCGTACGATAACTTTGATCAGTTTTCGTCGAAAACTGATCAAAGTTATCGTACGGGCAGTGGTTGCGTCAGAGTTGTTCAAACCGTCCAGAAGGCTTCTGACATGGGTTAACGACTAATTTAAATGGCATTATATCTCTCTAATGTACCCAGTATAGAAGAACAGGGTATAACAAATTGAACACTATACAACTTAAACTTTACGCGCACCGGGCACATTTAGTCATCAGGACCTAACGTGACGCTTAAGCATGTTCTACACGAATGAAATCCAACGTCCCAACAGAGGTGAACTTGGTGGTTGCCATCGATCTAGACTGCAGATGTAATTCAAATTTTGGTTTGACTTTCCACGTCCTTGGATTGCGGGCGCGTATTCCTATCCGCGGTTGGACGGCGTGGATTCCATCCGTGTAGCCGACGGATTACATCCATCCAAGGACAGTTGCGCTACGGCAGGCAGCGGGTGCGCACGTATACGAGTTTATAATGTCGGCCGCAAACCGCGAATGCGAAATTAATAATAATTTAATCGATCTCTAAAGAGATTTGCCATGCCTATGGGACATTACGTCCGAAACATAAAAAGACGCTCGTCAAAAGAAAACGGCCAAAACATAAAGTACAAAAAGTTTGACCAAAATACTAACGAATCAAATGTTACAAAATTGCTAAAATTAAAAAAAGCACGGCCCAATTTTTTTTAAATTTGGACACATTGGGAGTTATTTCTACAGCACGATACTGTCCGTTCACGATACGAGTAGGTACGTGATTTCCCGCCAGAAGACTACTCGCTACTAATTCGCTAGCGTGTTGGCGCGTGGACGACATCTATGTAGCCGAAACACAATCCGCGGATGGAAACTAAGTTCCCGCTAAGGTCACCCCTGTTGGGACGTTGGATTACAACCGTTTAGAACATGATTTATACGTACTCAGTATTTCACGCCAAATCTAAAATGTCACAACTAAAAATTCCCTGTCCTTTTCGTAAGAACTATGTTAGAAAGAAATGCAATTACTTTTAGTTTCGTTGATATTGCATGATATCAGCGGCAATATTACGTAAAACCTTCATTACTCATATTCTTAGAAATGAACGCTTTTTACTTTACTTTACTTCCTCCATAAAAAGCAGGTAGAATTATCCGAGAGTCTGATTGAAAAGTCGGGTTCGTTGGAAAAAATGCACCACAGCATAAATATGGACAGTACGGAAACTAAGCCTAGTTGATGAAATAAATATCTACACTCCATTGAAACAATAAGGTTATAACTTTTATTGTTTTTGATATAGATTTTTGTTAATCAAAATATTTTTGTTGCAAAAATCTGCATATAGTTTAATATACGATAGTTCCGGTTTAATATACGATGATGAAGCCGAGTTCAAACAGCCGTGTACTTCGCAATAACCCCTCATGGCATTTTGAAAAAGATGGCAAGGATATACTTGTACGTTACCACTCGTCTTGACGCCGCACGCACTACGGAGAGCACCGCGACAACCACTTAGGGGTCTTGTCGATGCGCATGTTTGTGTGAGTGTGCCATTTCAAGCGTTTGTAAGTAGTTTCCTTACTGTGTATATTGTATACTGTGACGCTACGATCACCAATTAGAGATATTATGAGTCGCCTGGTGCGATGCCCGTGCAATTTGCATGCATCAATCATCACGGAGCACGAGTTTTAAATACTCCTTTTAATGTATACGATCCAAATTGATTGCATGATCACAATTTTTATAGAATTCACTGCGTTTTGTTCGTAGTCTGTCTAGACATGGCTGAAAGGTGACCAATTTGAAATAAACACTATAAAATTGCGTTCTAATTTTAATACAAGACCCAACTGACAGACAAACTATTTAAAACAGTTTTGTGGGCCTATATCTTAGCTTTAATAACTAGGTATCTGTAGTTGTATAATAATAACAACTCTTCAATTGCCTTTGTCATTTTGAAAATATCTAACACAATATTTCCAAAATCTATTGCTGTATGACAAAATGTTTTCGTTTGACAAATTATTTGAATATGAAAGCGGTAATTGACTAGAATGTGTTTATGAATTTACATAAATAGTCGATAATTAATCAGATAGTACAGTGAACAGCAAAAGCAGAAGATCAAAACCGGGCGAGAGATTTTGGGTTTATGAATGATCATAGATATTGGCAGCTAATATATTTTTTACACTTATCACTCACGCACTTTAGAACACCTCACCGTCATACTATTTCGACGCAATTTACGATTATTATTAGTAAGTATATAATATCGATTTTGATCATCTACTTTTGCCTTTGACTATACGAATCTGTCAATAATAGTAATTTAATTGTAATTGTACATGTTACTAGATAAATATAATTACTGTTTTAAGAATCGTATTCCATAAACTGTTATTTATAACAATAGATGTGAAGAAAATATAAGGTACGTTTTACAATATAGTACCATTCCGTAGACAATCGGTTTTCAAACAACAGACAATTTGCGTAACACATACAAAAACTACACGGTTTATATTTAGAAGTCGGTTAAAAAGGTTATATGTAGATCACTTTGAATACCTATTTTTTATTAAATTAAATGAGTGTGAAAAGATTTTAATAGGGCATGTAAATGATTTTGTAAGGATTAAGTTTGACTTGAGGAATCCCAAATTTTGACATTACGTTTCATGACGTAGGTAAGTCATAATTAAAGGTAAAGACAGTCGTCCCGCTACTTCGTGTCCCGGGTTCGACTGTCGGGCAGGACAACTCTATGAGATGCTATAAGAAGTTGCTATAAGTCTAAGTGGGACAATGATATGTTTGTAGAGTACCCCGCGATACAGAAATTAATTTAACACGTGTGGGCATCTTTAAAGTAAATATAGATATAGCACTTATATTATAAAGGCGAAAGTTTATGAGTGTGTGCGTGTGTATGTTTGTTACTTCTTCACGCAAAAGTTACCGGACGTATTTTGATGAGACTTTATAGTAATATAGCTTATATATCCGAATAACACATAGGCTATAATTTATAAAGTTTAACGCAGATAAATCCGCGGGGCCCAGCTAGTTTAGTTCATAAGGGTGGTAAATAACATGTGGTTAAAGTAACATTAAAGACTCGATTCAAACTACAACGTAATAGGTTAAGCAATTTTAGTATCTCTCTCCAATTACGTTGAAAGGTTTTGCTGAACGTCACACGCTATATGTGAACCTATTTATTTTAGGTTTGAGAAGCTCATATTTGGTTGCTCACACGATTCCCTTAATACAATAATAATATACAATATTCGCACACGGCCACCCGATCGGATGGTGACTATAAAATTTGCTTTATTCTTGAGCATCTCCGTGTTTCAGAGGGGACAGTAAGATATGGTGCCTGTAGTCTTTGGGCAACACTCATACAGCCATGTCAGAGATCTAGCAGGGTAACCAATGCTCATACAAATGAACGAAAAGCTTACGCGGCCAAAATCGATTTAGCTAAGTTCCGTCGCCGGGAAAAAATCTTTTACTCTATCGCCATGTGACGCAGTGTAATAAGATACAGTAGGTTATCTAAAGGCAGTGTTCTAAACAATGTGGCCTATGTATTTTTCTTTTTTTGAGATGTCTGAGAGCAGGAGCTCTAAAGACACCCAGTTACCCTACCCTATTGTTTTGGTAATAGCAGTAGAGTTACGTACCTTTTTTTCATTGTAACACGCAATTGGGTAAATGCCCATTGTACGTGTCAAGGAGAATGCTACAGCTGTTTTGATAAAAAAATATTTTTCCTTTGTTAATTAGCTATCACAAAAAAAAAAACATCACAGGAATCCTTGGTATTGATAATATAATACATAATAATACTACAGCAGTAAATTAATGGTACATGTGTTACGCAGTGGTTTACTTAGTTAGGTACCTCACTACTACCTCGACACCCTGGTATTTCAGGTTCGTTCCCCGCACAGGACAACTGCGATCCAGGGATTAATATAACTTATTCGGGGGTTATTAAAAAGATAAAAGCTTTTACGTTCATATTCGGTTATCATCATCATCATATCACCCAGAGCAGAAGCCCACTACTATTCTCTTTGATGACATTTAAAGTGGTTGGAGTCGAACCAAACAGGTCGATACACATGATAATTTTGTAATTTAATTAAAAGTAGTTTTTTAAGCGCTATCGGAAGATCAGCGTTACTGTTATCATTATTACTTACTGTAACATTTGCTGAGGTAGACACCTTTCCTAGCTAGTACTTATAATGTTGCATGCTTCATAAGTATTATGTAAACTAAACGCACTTAGTTATATCGTCTTAGATGTAAACTAAGTTAAGCATTATCTATGCTTGTTGGGAATAAACCTTTTTTATTTATTAATATTTTTATTATCACTGATAGACACAAGCCTCCCCCAAATATGTCCACAATTGCCTGTGCTGCTAACATCCAGCAGCTTCTTTCCTTTATTCGGTTATATCGCTCGCAATTCTTTTACCCCAAGTTTTATCTCTTTAACTCTGTAGCGCAGTGTAATAAGATGCAGTAGGTAAATAGTAGGCGGTGGTCTAAGCCCATACGACGAATTTCTAATTTGAAACCAGTTGTGATAATTTTCTGTCATAATAACATGTCTGTAAGTACGAGCACTGGTACGAGAGTTGTTCCATTGTATTTTTAATAGTAGGTAGAGTTACCCACCTACTTTTCTTTATAACATGAAATTGGGTTACGCATATTGTACGCGGTGATGACTAGGGTACAGCTGTTTGGCTTGTAGTTTTCACTTCATATTATGATATTGGTAAATTACACTGACTGTGTTTTAAAAGAATGTATGAAAAGAAAAACAAAATAATATAGTTAAGTATTTTTATATGGTTAGTCTAAGACGGTTACTTCTTCGGTCAAACTTACCTACCGTTACTTGGTATAGAATTTTTATCGTCGTTAAAGTTTTCGGTAGGGGGCGCTGCTAGTCAATGTTTGGGAAAAACTGCAATTTGCATCGAGAAAGTAAACTACACCAACTTTGGTAGACCTGCTGGCGTTATAAAGTAAAAGAGTAACAGTTTAGAATCAGTAGTAATGTTAGGGTCACTAATTAAATATAATAAATTTTGACTGCACGTGTGGCGTAGCGGTTAAGCCAGTCGCCTCGCTATTTATGTGACCCATAAATAGTTGTCCTGCGTCTGGATGTACTTTGTGTCCGTTAATTATATGTTTGTAAAGTACCCAGCGACACTGGCATTAACTTCCCTAGTGCGGGCGTGGTTTTTAACAAACATAAATATTCGTAAGGGCAATGGTTGAGTTAGAGTTGTTCAAGCCGCCCATAAGTAAGACTGGCATGATCCCACACCGCCAATGTTTTAATATTCATCAAAAACTCGTGAGTTGATAGATATGCATTGTTGTATAGCAATTGAAAGGCTTTCTTAAAAATTCTTTACTACTACCTATCTCTCGCCTTTGCGAGCTCGAAATTTGTATGAAGAACAAATGAAAAACGATCCTTACTACATAAAATTTAAGTTAAACACCAACGCCAACTCGCCCGCTCTCGCTCCTCTGTGACTCAGTTCATACGTTGCTAGATGCATGTTGACTTTGCATTAAAGAACTCTAATGTCAACCAATTGGTATAAAATGCTCTACTGTCATCCATTAATTTTATTTAAAGGTTCTGATGGCTGGTAAGAAGCTTTCTAATACTGCCTACAAAAGAACTACTAAGACTATTGAAAGATATCACTTTCAGATTCTGGCTTTGGAAACCTTACACGGGACTTCTGGGTAGCGTTAAGCGGTAGCTAGATTTAAATGATGTGGGAGATACTTTTTCCCTCTACTGTGAAAGAACTTCTTACAGTATAAGCTACAGGTAATTGTATTATCCTGCCAATGTTTGTTACTCTTTCACGCAAAAACTACCGAACAGATTTTGATGAAACTTTGTAGTAATATAGCTTATATATCCGAATAACATATAGGCTATCATTTATTACGCTTAACGTGAGTCAAACCGCGGGGCACAGCTTGTTAGGTTATATGTATGTAGATGTGGTTCTAGGGGTGAGTAAGGTTGACAGAGCTCATGTGGGTAGGGTGAAGTCTCGACAAGGGGTTAAACCATGTTTTAATAAAATGTTATTTACACTTAGCGTGGAGGGCTTTAACTGCTTCACCAGATAAGAGATGTGTGGTGAGCTCAAATCGTCAACCTCAAACCACAAACTCAGTAACGTCAGTGGGTGCAAATTCGCTCAGGGCTGTAACTGACGTGGATGAAATAATGTGAGTTGCTCGCGTTTAAGGCTTTAGTAACCGCTTACTATCTGGTGGACTGAATGCTTTTTGCCGGCTTACTAGTTAGGAGTAAAATGATGAAAACTTTGTGCGTGCTCTTGCTCTTTCTCCCACGGGAACTAAAATGGCTGACAGTTTTAATTTTATACTAGCTGTGCCCCGAGGTTTATACGCTTTAAATGTTATAAATTATAGCTTATGTGTTAAGCCAGCTAACTCCATACCATTTTTTATTAAAATCTCTCGAGCCGTTTAGACGTGAATAAGTAACAAACATACACACTCACAAACTTTCGCCTTTATGAGACTAGCTGTGACCCGCGGTTTTACCCGCATTAAACTTTATAAATTATAGCCTATGTGTTAATCCAGGGTGTCAGCTAACACCATACCAAATTTTGTTAAAAGTGCTCCAGCCGTTCGGACCTGAAGAAGTAACAAACATACACACTCACAAAGTCACACACTCACAAACTTTCGCATTTATAATATTAGTGTGTGTGAAAATACCTTTTAAGCCCATTTATTTATTCATATTTACTGTATCCTTTATATTTACTCATAAAATATGAATTTGCTGCTTTGTAACTAACAAAGCATGTTAATCAAACATTCTAACGTTCCCACAGTCCTGTTTATTAAAAGTGACAATGATAGGTGACAGGTGACAAATCCACAATCATTTGATAGGTGACAGATGACAAATCGACATTCATTGAGTGTTTATTATGCTGTATTGTGGAGGGTACTGTGTACTGGGGAGCGTTGACCCTTGCGGCAATTAATATCGAATTATCACCTGTCATTCCTCTTATCATAATAAACTAGAAATTATAACAAGGGCAAGGGGTTTGGGCTTTGTTTAAGGTGAGTGCCATAGAATATCGAATCGACATCTGTCACTGTTCCTTTTATCACAATGAACAAGAAATTGTAACAAGTCCAAGGGATTTGGGCCTTGTTTAAGGTGAGTGCCAAAGAATATGGAATCGTCACTTGTCACTGTTCCTTTTATCATAATAAACAAGCAATTATAAATTGATTGGATTTGGGCCTTGCTTAAGGTGAGTGCCAAAGAATACCGAATCTTCGGGTCCACGACAATTGGTCGACAAATATTTGATCGACATGACAATTAGTCGACAAATGTTTAGTCGACATTTATTTTGGTCGAAATTCATAATTCGTCGACAAATCAATGTATTCCAGCGCGATGCACGTTAGTGCGAAAGTCCAGTAAATGCGAAGGCATGCCATTATGGAGATATCCATGGTTAATGTTTTTCTAGCGCTCGGCGGCCGCTGCCGCGGCACGCTCGCTACGCTCGCTCGCCTTCGCGCGCCAAATGGTCACCGTTCTAACCTAACCTAACCCAAACGATGTGGAATACTTTTCGCACTAACGTGCATCGACTAAATATCAATGTCGATGAATTTACTGTCGACCAAATGATTGTCGACTAATTGTCATGTCGACCAATTGTCGTTCGATCAGTTGTCTGGGTCCGGAATCTTCACCTGTTACTGTTCCGTTTATTACAATAAACAAGAAATTATGACAAGGCCAAGCTAAAGAATATCGAAGTATCACCTCTTACTGTTCTTTATATCATAATGTACAAGCAATTATAATTTGGGCTTTATTTAAGATGAGTGCCAAAGAATATCGAACCATCTCTCGTCACTGTCACTCGTCACATAGACTATAATTTTTAAAGTTTACCGCGGGTAAAAATAGCTTTTTTCGGATAAGTCTAAAAAGGAGCTTTAGAAGGCTAAAGCAACTGTTTACCACTGGTATAGTGAATTTAAGCGTAGTTGACTGACGAAAAAAGAAGTGGTCGCCATGACGGCAGTTACAGGAGAAAACGCCAGCACGTTTTCTCCTGTAACTGCCGTCATGGCGACCACTTCTTTTTTCGTCAGTCAACTACGCTTAAATTCATTTTCGTTCACATTCATTCACATTCATTCACATTCTTAAATTCATCATTCAATTCATTCAAAATTTGTGAAAAATTTAATTCAAGAGAATAGGTGTACAACATACGAGGAGATTCTCCACGTGCACAGGTGACCAGTCTGGGATTTACCAATCTGTTTCAAAATGAACGAACACCTACCAAAGTGAAGCGATCACGAAGCGCCGGCAAAATTTTGATTGCTAGTTACGTAACTGTAAGTGGGTATCTGGTGTTAATTCCTTTACGAAATCGAAGAAGCATCAATGCCGATTAGTAGACCATAAATGCTTGTTAGAAGTGTTCGAGCAACAAGCGGCCGAACACGGGGCTACGTGGGCTACGCGGGCTATTGCTCTATAATAACAACGCACCCGCGCACTCGGTGCTCAAAACTAAGGCCTTCCAGGATAGCACACCGGGTAAACTGTATCCAGTAAAAAAGCTGTTTGCTCTGGGTAAGCGCCATGCGCAGGTTGCTGCGGACCTCGACAGCGAGAGGATGCTGGGAGCCATTGTTATCCAGCGCCTCCAGTGCGAATTTAGAGTCGCTGTATATAGCCAGGAGTTCAGCCTGATTTACTGTGCCGTACGATGGCAGCTTTAATTTGACGGTCTTCGTTTCTGTTTCACCCTCCCAATTGGAGAGTGCGGCTCCAACTTTACCGTCAATTTTACTGCCATCGGTGTATATTTTAACGGCGTAGTCATTATTGGCATCGACCTGACTTGACTCCTTGTGACTTCTATTAGCTCCCCGAAAAAAATCAAATGAAAGGAATACAGTTTTCATCGCCAGAAGATGCACTAGCGGCTTTGGACTAAGCTGTAAAGGTGTCTGAAGATGACTGGAAAAAATATTATCAGAATTGGTTCAGACGGTTGAAACTTTGGATATAGAGAACGCTGGTACTTTTAAAAGATTTAATACAAAAATTATACTTACTACTTTTCTTGTTATTTAAGTATTTTATAAGGTATAGCAGACTACCTATAGCAGAATGCATACTGTCCATAATAACAGGATGGAGAGTCTAACAATTATTTTAATATGACATTTACCGTTATCACTTTTATTAAAAAAATAATCATGCATTAGTAGAACCTACTAATGCATGATTTTTTTTGAATAAAAGACTTTTTATTTTTAATAAAATACTTTTAGAAAAAATTAAATAAGATATAGGAAGGTCTTGATTAAGTAGAGTGGCAATTAATGACGAATCGTCACTGGGCATTGTCAATTTTAATAAACAAGGCCTATGTGGCATAATACAAGACTGTCATTAGACTTTTCGTCAAATAAAATTTCTAATATAGGTCGACCCTGTAAATTGAGGACATCAGTTTAAGCCTAGCGAATTATTCTGTTGTTTTTGTATACGATGAATTTGTAAATAAAATAAATAATAACTATTTAATTTTACTTTCTTATTAGTATTTTATTCATAAAATTTTTATAAAGCGCTTGTCTGAATAGGGATTGTAGTATTAACAATTAATATTAAGTATATTTAATTCAAAGTACAAATAGATTAGATTGACTTACTTAAATTATTAGAATTTTATTTTGGTTCCATAGTTAATTTTTAGTAATTATTTAAGCCTATTGTAATAATGGTTTTCTTATAATTTTAATTGTCTATACCTACTTCAGATACTACTTATGTTAGATATATTCTATACTACAATGAATGGTTGATGTCTGTGTGTCTAGTGGTTTGGAATTTAATATTATTGTAATGTGTGAAGTGATGCGGTTTTATGTACTAGCAGCCGGCCTAAAATTTATCAAGCCTAGGAAATATCATAAAAAGAACAGTAGTTAAGCAATCAATTAAATCAATATTTTAATAGTAATATATAAACCTGATAAGAAATGCACCCCATCAGTTATCACTGTTTAAGCATGTAATGACCAATAAGACTAAGCATTGGGCATTGTTTCATCATATTAGCCGAACGACGTCCACAGCTGGACAAAAGCCGAGTTGGACGTACTCGTACCTAGTTGGATGGTCTGTCTTAGGTAAATATAATTCTCTACAACTTCGAGTGCAGAGTCTCCAAACTTAACTAGAGTGGGTGCAACATGGATGGTCGACATGATTTTCGTCTAATCCATGTTCATTTTCAGACCCACTTGTTGAGAGACTGCTAATACCATCGAGCATTGTACCGGGGTCGTCAAGGGTGTCAGCCATGACTACTATATCGTCGGAAAATCTAAGGTGGGTGATGTACTCGCCATTGACATTGATGCCAAAGCCCTCCCGGTCCAGAAGATTGAAGACATCTTCCAATGCAGCGGTGAACAGACTGACATGGTAGCGTTTTCTTACAAACACTTTAACCACCTGGACATACCGATAGCCAATTTGGCACCTTTGAAGAAACCTCAGCACGACCCATGTTTCGATAGAATCAAAGGCTTTCTCATAGTCCACAAACGCTAAGCGTAATGGCTGGTTATATTCTTCGGTCTTCTGTATAACTTGCCGCAGCCTATGTATGTGGTCTATGGTACTGTAGCTTTTTCGGAAACCGGCTTGTTCGGGAGGCTGGAAGTCGTCAAACCTGCGTGCGAGGGCTTTGTTTAAGATACTAATAATAATTGACATTCGACTACATAGTCATTTTTTTCTTAAAATGAATTACCTAATGATCTGGTCGGTCTTTTTATAGTCTATACTGAAACTTGATTAGTAATTGTATCCCATATTGTTAGCACTAAATAAGATTATATGTATAATAGGTGCTTGCTACATTTAAGTACATGTTTAACTTTAAAAACTATTCAATTACTAGTAATCATTTCTAAATCTAGTCTTCCAGGCCGGCTTCTGTAAAACTTAAGAAAAAGTACATTTCTTTCTTGATAATTGTGGGTAAATAGCCTTAAGTTAATGTCGTCACTAAGAGAAGAGAAATGGCGACCCACAACTTTTCGACTTCTTTCTAAGAAGTCAAAAAGTTGTATGGTTGCCCTGCGTACCCCAATGCATGGCAGCCATACTCGGCATAGCTCGCAGGTGGCTATAGGTGAAACTTTCGTTGGACTTCGGGAACGCAGACTCACTTCACGTAAAGGAATCGGGATGGTTTGGTCACTTATATTATATAAACGCTATATATGTTATTTTTAAAATTATTCAATTGTTTATAATAATTAATAACTTATTATGTCACTTAAATTTGCATGCCGTCAAATTTGTGTAACATGCTGAACCTGTACAATTATATGTAACACCTTGTAACCATGTTGCTGGCGAATAAATATATTTCATTTAAATATATTTCATTTCTTATCGGCAAGCCTGAAGAGTTGTGGCACTACGTAGCCTACAACTTGGCGGTCATGATACGATTGATGAGACGAGCAGTATTTTGGATGTACAGACGCAGCACATAAAGGTACATCAATCTGTCTAATTTCCCCAATTGAGAGTGAACCTTATGCTTATGTGATAAAGTTGAAAATCGATAGAAGAAATTTTACAGATTGGGGTAGGTGGGTGTGCTGACGTCTGTACCTCTGTGCAGTGTAAAGAACGACAGCCACAGTACGTGTCTGGAAGAAAAATTAAGATGATGATGATGAGGCTGTGATCATCATGATCTTAATTTCTCATGTCAAATGATGTCGTCGCTCCATATCGATGCATTTTTTTCAGTTTCAATGCAGATCTTGTAATGGTTTGGATTTTTTTGCCATTTATAATTAACGACATTAACATAGGTCATAGCTAGATGCTCTCACCGGTCCGTAAACGATCAGCGACGTAAAGCAACTAGGCTCGCGGTTAAGCTATAGATGGGTGCCCACCAAAGTTATTTAATTTCTAATCATCTCCGTGCGTCGGAGGGCACGTTTAGCGGTCGGTCCCGGTTGTAGTCATTATACAACAGTCATTAAGCCATGTCATAGTCCTACCGGGCGGCTTTAACAACTCTGACACTAGGATAACCACTGCCCATACGATAAGTAAGTAAATAGTTTTATTGCTCACAAATTGCATAAATTACAATTTTTCTTAATTGTTACAAAATATTGGGATAAGATGACAACGTTAACATAGGAATTAAAGTATACCTAAAGCCAGTCTGGAAGACTAGATTTAGTAACTATTAATAGGATTTTTTTTTATAGTTAAAAATGTACTTCATCTCTATACATTTTCGATGTGTAGGTATACATGGGGTACAATTACTTATCAGATTTGTCAAACAACTTTGACAAGGCTCGGAGCTCAGGGCCTTGTTTAAGAAGAATAACGATAAATATATCAAATTAATCAAGTTCTAGCCTCCTGGCATAATTGAGTGGCTATGTATCCGAAATTAATATTCGACCTACTTACTACGTAGTTTTTAAATTAAATTCCTAATACACGGTCCTTTTATAGTAAAGATAAGTAACTGTACCTCATTTAGTTTGCACTAATTGAGCATATTGGTTTAAGTTGACGAAATAATTTAGAATTGGCTGTTGACGTAAGTCTTTTGTACATCGCAAATGAATAACTGTTCTAGTTAGAAACGTATAAAGTTATTGAAGTACAATGTCACTTATTTTTAAAGTTACACCTTTATATTCACCGAGTCTTTCCATAATATCTGCAGAATGCCTTAATATGACCGTTCCCTTCGCGTTCTGAAATAGTTTCATCTACACTTAAGTTTTCTAAAATTTTCAATAAAAGATTTGCAAAATCCATTATTAGATGAAACAAAAACTGAAATTTAGATTCTGAAAACCCCGGTTTTCAGATTCTAAATTTAATATTCGTTTCATTAGAGTAGCTTAGAAAGTTGTAAAAATAACGATACATAATAAGTATCCGCCATATTTTTGTGAAAATAGTAAAATGTTAAGATTTCTAAATGGGTATATCATATAGCGGCTACCATTAATCTCCCGATTTCAGTCTATGTAACTATAAGAGGTTAAGTTGTATAATTATATACTATCCTGCTCTAAAGCCTGGGTAATGCGGTGAACGAAAATTTGCCAATCGTTTTAGTCTGCGTACGTCTGCATGCAAAGGGCACCTTCTCTTTCATTGCTATAACGAGTCTATTACTTTGGGGCTGGAAACATTTAAAGAGGCCTGTCTGCTCCATTGAAAGACGAATAATGAGGCAAATTAGTTACATAGTTACGTTTTCTTTGGCTATGAAATAGACATATGTAGATTAGCTGATAACTGGTGTCGCGAATAACAACTCTGTATAGTTATTCCACTTAGATAACGTTTAATGAATTTCACATAATACTATCCAGAGACATATTGCCCTCGTTTGTAATAACGACCACTATCTCCTGTTATCGGCGTTATCAATCAGGCTTATTCATCATTCTGGTACTAATCAACAGCAAGGTGCTCACCCTCTCTGAAAGAGGTCGACATTGTAGAACTTGTAGAGTTCCACGGAGAACTCGAATGTAGCCTGCAGGTCGGTCATGGTGTGTGTGAGGGGGGGCAGGCGGCGCGGGGGCCGCGGCGCGCCATGCCGCGGCCGCTACCAGCGCGCTCGTCGCATGGGCTGGCTCATCGCATGGACCACACCGCACGCACAGCACTGCACTAGCACGACCACGACCACACCCCGGCGGCGCAGCGCGATGCGGGCTCGGGCGGGTCCCTGGGCCGCGCCACACTCACGCAGCCGCCGACACCGACGTACGGCTCACAGTGCGGGAACCAGGAATTCATTTTTTAATAGCACCAACGCGCATGCGCTGCCGTCCCGAGCCGAACAAATAGGGATGGGAATACGCGGTCACAGCTTGCGGATATTGAAATAAATAGATTGTATCATATATTGCAGTTAATACATTTCATTATCTACCAAATCTAACCCGCCAAAATGTTTATATCCAGTCAAAAAGCAACGGAAATCTTGCTTGGCATTTATTCTAATATTTGTTTTGAATTTTGCATGGCTGCCTACGACATATTTAATTCGTTCGCGCATTTCCAATACTGAGAGACTATTAATATTTATTGTCAGCAGTTGGATATGAATATATTTTTAAATGGAGCGAACGTCCTCCCTAGGTAAATGAATTCCAGTGTCACGGAGTACTTTAGAAATAAATAAATTGAGGGACATAAAGCTATATATACACACATCAACACAATCTAGGGATATTGAACATTTCATTGATTATCTAGAAAACTATAAACATTTTGTTATGACTGTAAATGGAAGAATTAAAGATAATTTCATGGCCGATATTTAAACATTAACAACACGATGCGATTTTGTTTTTCTAATTAATAAAAGTCTTAAATTAATTAAGCCATAGAAAATTACTGAGTGAACAAAAACATTTTATTCTTATAAAATTATTCAATCGAATTAAATGAATAAAAATCTTACCAAATCTGATAATCAGTAATCGGTATTTCCTCCTCTAACATTAATCACACAGCGGCAACGATTTTCCATACTTAAAATTAAGGTGTCAATGTCTTGCTGGGGTATGCAGTCCCAAGTTCTTTTTAAATGTTCGAAAAGTTGTTCTTCTGTTGTCAAGTTGGGCGGAAAATCCCTCAATGCTCTTCGCTGTAACATGTCCCAGGCGTGTTCAATTGGGTTTAAGTCTGGCGACTGTGGAGGCCAATCTAATACCTGAACATCGTGTTCTCGAAGGGCGGCCCTCACCAGCCGCGCTGTATGGGAAGGTGCATTGTCATGCATGAGCTGAAATTCTTGCCCCGTTAGGGCCCTGAGCGGGACAATGACACGTTCTACTACCTCCTCACGGTATCTATGGGCAGTCATGCTGCCCTGAATCCAAATGAGTTGGGTTCGTCCGCCGATTCGTATTCCTGCCCACACCATAATTGTCCCGCCTTGGTAAGAGTGGACCTCCTGTGGATGTCGGAGACGGCTGACCCTGCCTGGAGTTCTCCAAACGCGTGTTCGTCTCGAATCTGGATGAAATCCATAGCGGGACTCATCAGTGAACAGCACCAATGACCATTGTTGATCACTCCATGTCAAATGTTCTTGAGCCCATAAAAGTCGCCTACCGCGATTGCCACGTCGCAGCGCTGGGACTCGTAGCGGTCTGCGAGCATGAAGACCAACTTCATGCAGCCTCCTTCGCACGGTTTGGTCGCTCACCAGCAGCTGCTGACCCTCCTGGAGCCTTTGCACTAGTTGCATCGCTGTGATATTGGGTAGTCTTCTGGCGGTCATTTGGAGAAATCGATCCTGTCTCTGAGTGGTAACACGATATCTACCTGTGTGCCGTTCTGCCACATCTCCAGTAGCGCGATAACGTGACCACAGCCTGGATACCACATTTTGGCTTGTGCCCAGAGACTCAGCAACGACGCGTTGAATAGCACCGTTTTGTAACATGCCAACTGCCCGTAACATTTCATCTCGACTCAAATGATGGCGTGGCATGACGCTAAAAAGCTTACACAACCAATTGAGAAAAGAAAATAAAACAATTTATCAGGTTTTCTTCAATTAACACGCAAAAAAAATTTTAATGCAACTTCTTGAAATTAGATACAACTCAAGATTGCGCTGTGCTTTGCGTGTTTTCATTTGTTTCTCATTTTAATTTTTAAATTTTGAATAAAGAATAGACAAGGTTTAAATCTGTAAATAAACTTTTTAAGGAAACTAAATAGGTTTTAAACAATAAAGCCATGTTTGATTTCAAAATAACGTATCCCTAGACTTTGTTGATGTGTGTACTTGTCCCGTGCGTCAATCGAATCCGGAACAAGAAGCGGCGAGGTGGCTGTTACAGCTGCACCTTATAAGTTTTATGCTCTACTAAAGAACATAAACCTTGTCCCTTCTAATTAGATGAGTTAACTGTTTGTAAAGGCACATTTACAACATTAATGGTGGATATATTCGGATATATATATAGCTTCCAGAAAGTTCAGATATCCGCGCAGGTATAACACGACACCTGACATCACTAGCGGTGCGTGTCTGTGTCGGACGGAGTGGAGACGCTCCGTCGCGCCGGGCTGCAGCAGTGCTCGCTCAGAGCCCACCTGGCAGCTCCGCATGTTATGAGCTTATTATACGATATGTCGCGTGCGAGCCCGCTGTGTCTCCCGCGGGACTCCACTCTAAAGGTCAGGGGGCGGCGTGCACCCGCCGGCGACGACCTAACCTTTCGTACCTGCCGATCGCAAGACTCTGTATAATTCTCTAGCCTACATCGATGGCGCCATTTTATAATAGCTGCAAGGGTGATGTCGACCTTTCTGCGAGTGAGATTTGGTATTTTATGAGGACGCAAAACTATGTCTGCGATTGTAGTTGAGATGTCGCTAGGCGCGACATTATTATTTTAAGCCGTCCCCACTTGTCGTCGTATTTTTATCGTGGATACTTACTGCGGATAAGTCTATTACGAGCTATATTTAAATGGTATATATATTAATAGGGTAAATATAATTGATATTCTACGAAAATTGTGACGATTGTGGTTTGTAACTATTATTAGGTACGTAACACAATACTTTCGTGAAAATAAGCCAGGGCTTTTCTAGTGATCGATATTTATTTTTATATAACCTAGTCCAGGAATAAGCGTGCGGTAGCAATGTTATGGTCTACGGTGAGGAGTTACCGTAACCTATGGACGCTTGCCTTTCACGCCGAGAATCGTGGGTTCGATTCCCAGGACAGATATTTGCGTGCATGAGCATATCACCGGAAGACGCAGCGTGGGCAGGCCCCTACCAGGTGGACCGACGATCTTGCAAGAGTCGCGGGAAGCCGCTGGATGCGGGTAGCACAAGACCGGCCATTGTGGAGATCCTTGGGGGAGGCCTTTGTCCAGCAGAGGACGCCTTTAGGCTGATAGGATAACGATGATGATGAGCATATCTGTTTGTCCTGAGTCTAGGTGTAATTATCTATATAAAGTTGTAATTACAAAAGAAAATTAGCGAATGTAATATATCAATTATCTGCTTTCCATAGTACAAGTTCTAGTTTGGGAACAGATGGCCGTGTGTGATTTCCCAGGATATTATATAAACAACAAAACAACATGTAAACACTCTTTGATCGATGCCCTACAGAGGATAATAATCAAGCTCTATATTTGGCTCTATTCAAGTGATTTTCTATACTTAGATATATCTTCTCTATTCAAATATTAAGCTGTTGTAAAGTTGTTGGAAAACCGTGGAAGTTCTATTGAAATCCATGTCGTTGTTATTGTAGAATAAATTTTTCAATAAGTATTTGGGTATATTTACATAAATATAGACAGACACCTCGCCGCTTCGTGACCTGGGTTCGATTCCCGCACTGGACAAATATTTGTGTAACCCATAAACAGTTGTTCTGAGTCTGGATGTACTTTGTGTCCATCAATTATATATTTATATTGGTTATATATTTATATTGGTATAATTATATATATATTGGCGTGATTGGCAAATGCTTGCTTTTCACGCCGGAGGTCGTGGGTTTGATTTCCAACCAGAACAGATATTTGTGAGCATGAACATGTCTATTTGTCCTGAGTCTGCCTGTAATTATCTGTATAATTATGTATTTATAAAAGAAAAAATAGTATATCACTTATCTGGTTTCCATAGTACAAGCTCTGCTTAGTTTGGGATCAGATGACCGTGTCAAGTACCCAGGCATTCAGGTGCAACACAGCTAGTTCGGGCGTTGTCTTAACAAAAAAGTAGAAGGTAAGTACATGAAAACGACATATGAAGAGTCGGTAACGCTGGTTGTTGGAATTTGCCTTCATGCCGCAGATTGTGGGTTCGAATCCCACCCAGAGCAGGAATTTGTGTGAATAAACAGTGTCAAACCATACACAAATTAAATAGGCAATCCTTGAAGTAAGGTTTTTTGTTTCAAGTTTTCTTATTTGCCAGAGGAAATTATTAAGCCGTTTTAATTAAGCTTCATAACTTATTTTGGGAGAGTCGTAACTTCTACAAAAATAGGTTTATGCACAATAACGAAATGGTTGTGCCGGCCTTGGCAAATATATTACGTCCTAAAAATATTGGTCTCGGTCATTGTTAGTAATATTAGGTCTTAAAATATTGGTCTACATCCTTTTTAGTAATTTTAGATCTTAAGATAATTGGTCTAGATTATTGTTAGTAATAAGAGGTCTTAAAATGTCGGTCCAGATCATTGTTAGTGATATGAGATCTTAAAGATATTGGTTTTAATCATTGTTAGTAAGATCAGGTCCTCAAATATTGGACTAGATCATGATCATGTTAATTCACACAACAGTGGTCTAGCAATATTAGGTCTTATGGATATTGGTCTAGATTATTGTTAAAAACATGAGGTCTTAAAAATATTGGTCTAGATTATTGTTAGCAACATGAAGTCTTAAAATATTGGTCTGAATCTCTGTTGGTAACATTAGGTCACAAAACAGTGATCTAGAACATTAGGTCTTAAAGATATTGGTCTAGATTATTGTTAGCAACATGAAGGCTTAAAATATTGATCTAAATCACCGTTTGTAACATTAGGTCACAAAACAGTGAGTATCTGTGCCGGATCGGCCGAGAAGCGACGACACATTGTCACCATTGCGGGAGCGACCTGGACTCTGCCCAGCATACGCTAGAGGAGTGCCCGGCCTGGGAGGCCGAGAGACGAGTCCTGGTCGCTGAGATCGGACGGGATCTTTCGCCGCCAGCAGTCGTGTATGCGATGCTGGCTGGCGACTCCACCAAATGGGACGCCGTGATCTCCTTCTGTGAGGCAGTTTTGCTGCAGAAGGAGGCCGCCGAACGGGATCGGGAACGAGCCGTTCCCGCTCGTAGGCGGAGGAGGCGTCGGGGTGGCGGCGGCAGCCGTTAGCCCAACTCCCCTCGGGGCCGCGGCGGCAGTGTGAGAAGTGTCCTCTACTGCCGCCACGTACAAGCGGCTCCGGGATGGCAGCGATCTGTTTGTGGCGCAGTCGCTGTGCCGTACTGGCAGGAGTCGGCAATAGGGGAGGGTAATCCAAAGGAGCCCTCCCAGGGTACGTGTCCCGACCATCTGGGACATGGCGCAAAAGGGGGGTACCGGAGCAGCAAACCCGCGTTCCCGGAACTCCCCCATCAGGCGCCAAGAGAAGTCCACGGCAGGTAGGCTTAGTCGGTGCAAGTCCGACATACCCACCCGCAGACACTTTTTGCGGGTGGCATGCGAAGGCATTCCCCCTGCCTTATCAAAAAAAAAAAAGGTCACAAAGCAGTGGTTTAGCACATTAGGTCTTAAAAATATTGGTCTAGATTATTGTTAATAATATGACGTCTTAAAAATATTCGTTCAAATCGTGTTTTAGTAACATTATGCCTCAAAAATATTGGTCTAGATCATTGTTAGTAAATGTCAATAAGGTCCCCAAATGTTGGTCTAAATCATTGTTAGTAACATCAGGTCTTATCAGGTCTTTAAAATATTGGTCTTGATCATTGTTAGAAACATGAGGTCGTAAACATGTTGGTCTAGATTATTGTTAGTAACATGGGTCTTAAAAATTAAATCTTTTAATATAGAAACTAGGCCTTCTGTGAG
Source organism: Pseudoips prasinana (assembly GCA_951640165.1). Taxonomy (NCBI): domain Eukaryota; kingdom Metazoa; phylum Arthropoda; class Insecta; order Lepidoptera; family Nolidae; genus Pseudoips; species Pseudoips prasinana. Next base: position 24,752,413 of record OX621246.1, read on the forward strand.
TCAATGCATCAAACTAAAGAGGTACACTGATTGATTCATTGTCTCACGTATGGACCATCTAGAATAGCTTGATGGCCGGGACAGTGTTTTGGCTGATCTGCACTTTGCCCAGCATGGAGGCGCCCCACTTGCATAGAGTAGCGTCGAAACAATTGATAACAAACTGCAACCAAGGCACAAATGACTCTGCGCACTCTCTTTACTGTTAGCTAATAAGGTTTTTACTGCTTCAGCGGACATTGGAGGTGAACTAGAGTAAAGCACTCTAGCAAAATAAAAGTAAGGTCTAAGTAAACCAATGGTGGATCTGAGCACTAAATACACCGTGGATCGGGTGGTGGTAATATTAATAAATAATAAATATTTTGACAAAACTAACGCACTGCCTTATTCCTTAACTAGGCATAACGTGCACTATAACAACCAGACAAGTGATAAACATATCTACGTATGTATTTTTAAATACAATATTAACACATTCAATGCTGAGGCCGCCAAACGGCGGCGTATGAAAATCTTGTATCCAAATGCTGAGTTCGCCTTAATAAACGTGTTACGATTTTAACACCGCTGACTTTTAAATAACATCTAAAAAAATATTTCGTTACAGTTTCTTTTTAATGAATATCAGTTGATATCGTCAATTAATATATATACTTGATCTAATATTACGTTGTTTTGCTTTATCATAAATACATTATTACTTACCTTCACGCTTCATCAATATTTATTTAGGTTAGTGATCAATTGAACTGTCAATAAAATAGGTAACAATCACCTATTTTTTCAACATAGCATTACATGTTAACTAGATTTAAAAGTTAGCTCACGTCGATATCTACAGACTCATGCCGAAGAGGGGCTAAGAGTACTTTAACGAGATGCCAATGGGCGCTTCTTCCATGTGTATAGTGCATATTTTTACAGCGGCATAGGGCTAATAGCCACTTGACCAACGGGGCAGTAACCGTAGACAAAACATGAAACAATGTACCTATAATGTATCTTTAAACAATGCATAGTGCGTGTTAACTAGATTAAAAAAATTGCTCACGTCGATATCTTCGGACTCATGACGAAGAGCAGACTCAGATTACTTTAAAGATATGCCGTAGAAGCCACAAGGATTCTTCCATGTGTAAAGTGCGTATTGTTACTGCTTCATAGGGCTAATGACCACTAGACCAACAGGGCAGTAACAGTAAACAAAATAGGAAACAATGTACCTAATCTTTAAACTATGCATAGTGCGTGTTAACTATATTAAAAAATAAGCTCACGTCGATATCTTCAGACTCATGATGAAGAGCAGACTCAGATTACTTTAAAGATATGCCGTAGAAGCCACAAGGATTCTTCCATGTGTAAAGTGCGTATTGTTACTGCTTCATAGGGCTAATGACCACTAGACCAACAGGGCAGTAACCGTAAACAAAATAGGATTTTACTAGATTTAAAATTTGCTCAGACTCCCGCCGAAGAGCGGCTAAGAATACTTTAAAGAAATGCTGGAGACGCCAATGGGCGGATTCTTCCATGTGTAAAGTGCGTATTGTTACTGCTTCATAGGGCTAATGACCACTAGACCAACAGGGCAGTAACCGTAAACAAAATAGGAAACAATGTACCTAATCTTTAAACGATGCATAGTGCGTGTGAACTATATTTAAAAATTAGCTCACGACGATATCTTCAGACTCATGACGAAGAGCAGACTCAGAATAAGTACTTTAAAGAAATGCTGGAGACGCCAATGGGCGGTTTCTTCCAAGTATAAGGCGGCATGGAGGTAAACTGCTTATTTTTATGGTGGCATAGAGGTAGTGACTACTAGTCCAATAGGGCAGTAATTACGTAAAACAGAAAATGTTGTCCTAAATTAACGTAGGGAATTGTACGTCATTTGAAACGTGTAGGTAGCAATTAACGTTTACAAATAGGTAGACATCTATAAATAAGTCGCCCACGAGTGTTATATATAGGATAAGGTACTCACAACTTCACTACATACGTAATAACACTTACAGTTACGTATATAATACTATATTTGTTAAAGTGGCTTTGGAGGAAATAAAGGATCGAATGAAGGATGTCTGATTGTAAGTAGGTTTAGTGAAAAAGGTCAAAGTGCAAGATTGTACAGACGCCAGCATATCAAGCTACCCCAATCTGTCAAATTTCCCCAGTTGAAAGTGAACCTTATAGTTTTGTGATAAAGTTGAAAATCTATTGAAGGAATTTGTCAGATTGGGGTAGATGGATGTGCTGGCGTCTGTACAAATTTGGGGTTGATAGATGGGGAGTGATGGGTGGTAAATTGGGTCAAAATAAATCCCTCTCCCTTCTGCTAAAGCTTAGTTTCACCGAAGACGTTAAAGTCAGCTGTTTTGCTTCCTCGTCACAAATTAACTAACTATGCACGAGAGAAAAGTTTTAGTGTGACTCTTTCTGGCAGCGTCAGTATTACGGAATTAAATTATGATGACACAGAAAATTTGTCGTTAATTGGTCGAAATTTATCACCATACGCTCATAACCAGCGATAGAAAATTATTATTTATCTTTAGCTGTGTACCTCGTGTATGCGTGTATTGGAGAAAAAGTAGTATCTTTAATAAATTGTGTTCATTTCGGAGTTTTGTTAATAACGTTTTCAGTTTAGTAATATAATATAATGTAATATGCATACATGTGTAAATCAACCTACATTACTCTAAGAATATCAGCCTAAACTGAAAACGTCATTGAAAAGAAACTCCTTCTGTGTTATCTATTAGCATCAAATACTGTCCTCCTCATCGAATTTCGGCTATGGCGAATCTCGCGCCATTGGCTAGTCTCCATTGAGGATTATACGCTAATCATTTTATTTTATTTTATTTTATTCTATTCTATTCTATTCTATTCTATTCTATTCTATTCTATTCTATTCTATTCTATTCTATTCTATTCTATTCTATTCTATTCTATTCTATTCTATTCTATTCTATTCTATTCTATTCTATTCTATTCTATTCTATTCTATTCTATTCTATTCTATTCTATTCTATTCTATTCTATTCTATTCTATTCTATTCTATTCTATTCTATTCTATTCTATTCTATTCTATTCTATTCTATTCTATTCTATTCTATTCTATTCTATTCTATTCTATTCTATTCTATTCTATTCTATTCTATTCTATTCTATTCTATTCTATTCTATTCTATTCTATTCTATTCTATTCTATTCTATTCTATTCTATTCTATTCTATTCTATTCTATTCTATTCTATTCTATTCTATTCTATTCTATTCTATTCTATTCTATTCTATTCTATTCTATTCTATTCTATTCTATTCTATTCTATTCTATTCTATTCTATTCTATTCTATTCTATTCTATTCTATTCTATTCTATTCTATTCTATTCTATTCTATTCTATTCTATTCTATTCTATTCTATTCTATTCTATTCTATTCTATTCTATGCTATTCAATTAATTCAATTCAATTCAATTCAATTCAATTTTATATTTTATTTTATCTCATCTCATCTCATCTCATCTCAACTCATCTCATCTCATCTCATCTTACCTTATCTTATTTTATTTTATTTTATTTATTAAGGAATATCTACATTACACACACAGAAATATTTATGACAGTAAGTTATCCACACAGCATTTAGATAGTAAGTTTTACAAACAAGTTTAAATACGTATAATAAAATAGAAAAAAAAAACTAACTGTAATTTTAAAACATTACTGGACACATAATGTCTTAAAATTTATTGCATAAGAGTGTGTGCAAAGACGGGTGTAGATCCTTGTTCGGCCACTTACATGATACGATGGGACGACTTGTCAACACGATCGCATAAAGGTCAGCTACAGGACTGATGGCTTGACGTTCTCTCCGTAGTACGAGAGTGTAAAACGGACAATTTCCAGACTCCGGGCTGACACTCACAATTTTTCGTAATAGAAAAATCCCAATATCACTTTTGGGCCCCACCTTACCTAGGAGTTACGGATGATAGACACTGGCAGATCAAGTTCAGGATATCCTTTCTAACATCCTTCCGCGTAATCTAGGTTTGACTGGTCTTTTGGTCTAGTGTTTAGTGACCCTAACTGATAAGCCATAGGTCGTGGGTTCGATTGGCTGTAATTTATCCATAATACGTACCTAAGTACTTAGAATTATATGAGTATGTTTATCAGAAGAAGAAAAAGTACACTTTATTATCTTTTATTTAGATTTTTTTGTTTCTTTCTTTTAAAACTTATTCTTTTATTTTGTTTTATGTATAATTTTTAAGAAACGTATTGTTTTATGTATCATATTTGTGTAGCACATCTATGACTCACTGTGGCAGGTAGCTGAAAATCAACGTTACAGCCACATTGTGGTTGTAACATCATGCTGAACTGCATTTGAGCGCACAAAAATGTTTTAGTAACACTAATGGAGTATTTTGTATGGTATTTATTTATATTTTATGTCGCCATTGTTACTCTAACTGTGAATTTTTTGTATCTTTATTATGTGTGCTCAATAAATATTTTTTTCTTCTTCCTTCTTCTTCATATACACAGTACAATAAGCAATATGCATAGAAAATTATTTTGCAAAGGGCGGTCTTATCACTAAAAACGATCTCTTCCAGGCGACCTGTTTGCGTTGGATGGACCAGAATTTAATGTCAATGGATAATGGTAGCAAAATGTGTACGAATTTATTGGAAATAAGAAAAGATTGGTGTATACGTATAAAACGTTGAATGAAAATGCTAATTCTTTGACCTAAGTATTGGTCAGCCCTCTGATCACGTGAAGCATCGACCAGACGTTTTGAAATATCACGAAAAAGTGACCCCACGGCCCGAGCGTTTTAACTAAAACGTAAGAATAATACTTATATACAGTACTGTATACATATATATATATAAATATATATATATATATATATATATATATATTATCTGGTTGCCATCGTTCAGGCTCTGCCTAGTTTGGGATGGCAGGGTGTTAGTTGTCCCAAGATATTTATTTGTAATCCATCGGCTTTGTTTCCTAGAAACATGACGTCGTCGTTTAAAATTGATTTATAAACACATAAACTAAAATAATGAGGTTATTATTTTCGGTTTTACACGCTACCGTCAGACGAATGAGGCAGATATCAAATAAATGCAGGTAGGAAGGAAATAGTTGAGCTGTCAGTTCATACTTTATTAACAAAGGTTCACGATCACACGAGCACTGCGGCTCAGACGGGGCCGCTCTCTCAATAACTTTGATAGCGTCTCTTTCTTCGGTACCCTCGCCAAGTATGTGGAGGAGTGATATTGAATTGGCAAATCTCGGTTTTATTACGCGTTTGTGTGAGTAAGCTGTTAATAAAATATGTAACAAATCTTGACTTTGTGTATTTGTGAGAGTAGGTTTATTTATGAGTGAATTTCGGATATTAAATTTATATTTAATTATTGAAGCGCTTGTTAGCTTGGAATCGATATAATAAGTATATAACTATATATATTACAAGTTAGTAGATAAAATAATAGTAGATTTATAATTAAATACGGTATTAATAAAACAGCGGTAGCCTAACATTTAGCCTGGCGACGGGCGGGTGTACGTCATACTTGTTTGTCGCAAAACATGTTTCACATCTGTTTGTCGTCTATTATAAAAGGTGTGTCCCGATCGGTTTGAGCATCATTCTTGTTCGAAACGTTGACCGGAGCGGAGCTCTCGATGGTTGGAGGGACGATTCCGTTTGAACAAATTTAAATTAACAGTTATACTATTTATGTCGATTCTATTGGAACTGCCGTACTGAACAGACAGAGCGATTCAAAGCTAAGTAAACTTTGTATTATATTTATGTCACAATGTGGTTTGTTTTATTAAATAATATGTTCACCTTGTATTTCTTATGTTTAAATTATTATTTCCCTATGTGGTTAATAAATATACCTTATAATAGTATTCCTGGTTTTCATTATACACATATAACACCTCTATGATACATAAAGTATGATGTTTTGTTGTTGGTTAACGGTGTAAAGTAATCTTATTTATAACAATTTATATTTTAGAGCTTGGCATATCTGGCTATATCTATATTTATCTACACTTCTATTTAGTCTTCGCTAACATCAGAATTTGGGATAGAATTCGCCCCATAATTTAATCATGTGTTTTTGCAGTAGTACCTGTGTATTCCTGACATTTCCTGTGTTCCTGATTGGCCTGGATTGATTCTGATCAGAGATTGCAGTAAGCCGAGGCAGCATCGCCAAATAGCTTTAAGGCAAGCTATTCTTTGTTCAGTGAAGCTTGACCATTAATCCATCAAGCAAGATAAATAAAAAGGTTAGTGGAGTGTTTGTGATCAAAGTGTTGTGTGGTGAAAAAAAAAAATGAAGTGCAGTGTTAAAAAGTGTTACAAGTGTATCAAATGGTGTAGGTTTAGTGAAGTAAATGATTCGATATGTTTTACAAAAGCATAAAGAGGTGTCATGTTATGTGAACAGTGCCACATTAATAAAATGTTGATATATTGTCCGGTGGAGTAGTGAAAGAAAGCCCTTTAAAGAATAACAGCTGTAGATTTTTTATTTGAATAGTTAATTACCTTTTGTTTGATTTTTAATGAAAGCTGTTCAATAGTATTTGACAGTGAAAAGCATTATTAGAAATATCTAATGATAATAATTACTGTATGCTTTATTATATGCTACATTACTATGTGAGAATTTGGCATTTGTGGGTCTGATTAGCTTTAATAAATGGTGGTCAGATTTGCAAATGTTGAATAAGATTTAGAACAAAGTTGCAAAAGTGCCATTACCAACTTATGCATAATAATTGTCAGTATGACCGAGCGAAAGATCTGAAGTATAGTTACCGAAAATAATTTATTATGTGAACAAGGGTATTGCTGTTTATTAAAATCAATAATTAGTCTATTCCATGCACCAGTAGGCATTGCAAATATCTATTTATGTGGTGTACAAGGTTCAATAAAAATAATGTCAACATCTACCAGTAAATAAGATGGTGCCAATAATATGAGTGGTCAGATGGATGTTACCGGAATAGAAAATAATATTTAGTCATTGAGCTATGGGTGTTGGACATTAATGGTTTTGAATAACTTATAAAATGAAATATTTGGCTTTTGAATTCTAATAGCCTCCCATCTAATTATCCCAATGAAAATTCTGTTATCTTATCGGTTCTTTATTGAAATTTAAACAAGTAGTGACTACAAAATATTAATAGTGGAGACTGCGGAATACTGGTTGTTCTGAGATTATCATATTGACCATGCAAAAGATATAATTTCTGATTAGATTAAAGTAATCTTAATGAGTATTTCTAAAATAAAATTCTTTGATATTACATTTCACAAAGTACCTGAAATTTGCCATTCTAGCTGTGCCAGGATCAGTGAGCAAATTCATAACTTAATTTGCTTCATGGTTTTTAAATTTGTGGGCCTCATTGTAGCTATCTAAATAATAACTTAATTCACAAATTTGATTTGTAGTTTCACTGGTTTGGTTACTTTGATTAATCTTAAGGTTATTATCGTAACCTTGGGGCTAACCTGATTAAAATTAAAGAAATGAAGAAACATTTCTCATTGATGTCAATTACTGTAGTTTTATTATTCATCATCATGCGAATATAATAATTAAAAACCTTTGATCGTTTTCGAAATGTTGTACTAGCTGTTTAGCCAATTAAAAAAATCAATTAGCGTATCAAGTAGAGTTTTAGGGTGTTGCAGAGATGTGTTTTTATATAAATATCTCAAAAACATTTTATATTCCGCCTAGGTACTTCGAGACGAAGTACATGTCAAAATGGCCGAAGTTTAATAATTAATTGTGTACATAATTAGAATAAAAGAATGGTGTCCACTATAGCTTCATTTCTTTTACTGTTTTACGATCTTGGATCTCGTTTGAGTGGCAAATTCAGCAATTGAAACTGAGTTGGTTAGCTGGTAATTACAAATCATAAAAAAAAAAAAAAAAAAATACGCTTACATTTATTGTGATGGAATATATAGTACATAGTTTTTCCATACAAGTACTATTTTCGTTTAAATGACAAAGATTTTAATCTTTTTAATTCTATGCCGTGACTTGGTGCGGATTTCTCTCATCAACAGCGGATGAAAGAGATCAGCATGTCTATGTTACAGTCTCTGTTATAATCTGCTAGTCGGTCAATTACTTGGTGTCAATATTGACAAAGTCTGACAAAGATTTGTAGACCTTACACGTTTGGTGTTGGTCAGTTGAGAGACCATCTTTTGGAATTAAACTCTAACCGCTGGTCGGCCTTCTATTTGGTGTCAGTTATCTCAGCAGCAGCGGGTGAACGTTCCTGACATGTCTATGTAGTTGGCAGTTAGATTCAATAAACGCTGGTCGGCCTTCTATTTGGTGTCAGTTATCTCACCAGCAGCGGGTGAACGTTTCTGACATGTCTATGTAGTTGGCAGTTAGATACAATAAACGCTGGTCGGCCTTCTATTTGGTGTCAGTTATCTCACCAGCAGCGGGTGAATGTTTCTGACATGTCTATGTAGTTGGCAGTTAAGAGTCAATAACCGCTGGTCGGCCTTCTATTTGGTGTCAGATATCTCACCAGCAGCGGGTGAACGTTTCTGACATTAGTTGGCAGTTAAGAGTCTATTGAACTATATAAATAATTAAAAACGAAACCTATAATTATGAGACTTATAATTGATGACATATAAATGGAAACAATGTTATTTTTATGGTATATTAAAAGTCAAAAATCAATAATTCCGTAAAATGTTGCCTTTGTGTGTAATCGTAATGTGTGTTGACTTGGAGCGACTTGATCTCTGGCCCATTCGTCACAAAAATGGTCATAACTTTTGTAATGTGCTGCTGCACAAATTTGACTTAAATAATTCTTTTGAACTTATTAAATTACATTTCTAACTAATTAAATTAAATTACAAAACTATAATGCGAAAGAACCATTTAAGAAAGCCGTAACTGAATAGTAGCAGCTTTCTAGTAATAGAGTAATCAGTCTATTCTTAAATATGTTCGTTATCTTATTGTATCTCATATTAGACAAACAAGCTTTTTTTTGTATTCATTGGTGAAATTAGTTATAACCTGTTTCTTATCATAAGTTGTTAATCCTGTTTGTTTTACTAATAAAATAAAATAAATAATAAAATGAAATAAATAGTAAAATAATAAATATAATGAAATTAAATTAAATAATACTTCGTGGACGAAGTATTGTCAGTATGGCCGTGTTAGCTTGGAATCGATATAATAAGTATATAACTATATATATTACAAGTTAGTAGATAAAATAATAGTAGATTTATAATTAAATACGGTATTAATAAAACAGCGGTAGCCTAACATTTAGCCTGGCGACGGGCGGGTGTACGTCATACTTGTTTGTCGCAAAACATGTTTCACATCTGTTTGTCGTCTATTATAAAAGGTGTGTCCCGATCGGTTTGAGCATCATTCTTGTTCGAAACGTTGACCGGAGCGGAGCTCTCGATGGTTGGAGGGACGATTCCGTTTGAACAAATTTAAATTAACAGTTATACTATTTATGTCGATTCTATTGGAACTGCCGTACTGAACAGACAGAGTGATTCAAAGCTAAGTAAACATTGTATTATATTTATGTCACAATGTGGTTTGTTTTATTAAATAATATGTTCACCTTGTATTTCTTATGTTTAAATTATTATTTCCCTATGTGGTTAATAAATATACCTTATAATAGTATTCCTGGTTTTCATTATACACATATAACACCTCTATGATACATAAAGTATGATGTTTTGTTGTTGGTTAACGGTGTAAAGTAATCTTATTTATAACAATTTATATTTTAGAGCTTGGCATATCTGGCTATATCTATATTTATCTACACATCTATTTAGTCTTCGCTAACACGCTCATACTTAGTTGCACTCACTGGTTCGTAAGTGATCGGTAAGGTAAAGCACCCAGGCAGCGGTCAGTCTACAGATAATAATAATGTGCTCCCGACCGAATTTCATCCACGGCGGCAAGTCTCAATGGAGACTAGCCAATTGCGCAGGACATATTATAGTGCACAAGTGTGGGCGCAAACACAGGGGCACTTTCTATTCCATCACTCTCATGATCCGAGATGGGACGACTAGTGACACGACCGGAAAGAGTTCAGGTATAGGACCGACGGCTTTACGTGCTCTCCGAGGCACGGGGGTGTTATTCCTCCAACTTCCAGATTTCGGGCTGATACTGAGAAATTTATTTTTACGGAAAAATCCCAAAATCACTTATTGGCCTGACCCGGGATTTGAACCCAGGACCTCGTTATTTGCGGTTGAACACGCTACCACTACGAGGCAGTCATCTACAAATAGATGACCGTCAAACTGTTTTAATTTCTAAGCACCTCCGTCTTCTTGTTATTCGACAACAATCGTTAAGTCATGTCACAGGCCTACTGGACGACTTGAACAACTCTGTCACCTTTTTTTTTTTTTTTTTTTTTTGTTTTTTGTACGTGACGCTATAGTTAGCCTAGGAGGCTTTCACTACTTCACCGGACTAACGAGGCGAGCAGAGGGCTCAAGCCATCTAGCAATTAAGTAACCCGCGCCGGAGGGCACCCCCTGTGGGGTTCGAACCTCGACTCTGGGCGATTACTGGCGGAGAGAGGGCAGAGATCATCATTTTAGGGAGTTTTGTGCAACTTTCACTCTACGTTAATGACATGACGCGGCCCCCTCCGCGTTGAGGAGGCTTTATATCGATACGATATGCAAACTAAGGGTCATGGAGGGTGTGGTGGTCGCGACGCGTTCGCGGTCGTACTCTCGTCTACTCTGTCACCGGGGTAAACACCGCTCATACGATAAAATTAACATGTGTTAAACTACATTGCTGTGTGGTGATGGCATAGAATATCATCACCCTGCCGGCACCCGGTGCGGCGCGTAGAAATCGTCCGATGGAATACCTACCAGGGAACGAGCAGCAGCGGTTTTCTGTGAACTATGACCATCAAACTGCGATCGCCAACCCGTCTGCCAAGCGTGGAGATTATGGCATATCCCCCATTCTTTGGGGAGGCTTTTGCCCAGCAGTGGACGTACTTTGGCTGACATGATGAAACTACATTGGTGACATTTGCAGGTTTACATAATGGGTACACTACATTAATACGAAAATCTTTATTCCGACAGTGACAAATACGAATTTCAAAATACCGACTTTCATACTCGTAATTCCGAATGGTAGAAAACTCCGAATATTAGAACCGCGACTTATCATTACTCCTGGTTTTATAATTCCTAAATTTCAATATTCCTAACGTTTATAAATAGGTACTATTCTCAAAATACCGAGCTTCAATAGATCGAATAACAAAAAGTCCGACTTAATGATAATTCGAAACATCAACAATACAAATAAAAATATTTTGTTCCCCCGGTCACAGTTCTAACCTAGGCTAGGTTAGAACTGACCGGGGACCCAAATGATCACCAACAATAGAGGGATCTGGCACTCGGCGGTTGCATGAAACATGCAAGCAGACAGGCATGCAATATGCAAGCAGGCATGCAACATGCAAGCAGAAATGCAGCATGCAAAGAAAGCATGCAGCATGCAAGCAGGCATGCAACATGCAGCAAGCATTGTTTGTGTCACGGCCACGGCGCTGCGGGATTTGGGCGGCCCCACGCGAGCTTATCGTCGCAGATGGTTTAAACGCTCACCACTGCAGCTTCGGCTTGCTTCTTTTTGTCTCCCCGGTCACAGTTCTAACCTAACCTAACCCAAATGATTCACCAACAATTGAGGGGATCTGGCACTCGGCGGCTGCATGCAGCATGCAGGCAAGCATGCAGCATGCAAGCAAGCATGCAGCATGCAAGCAAGCATGCAGCATGCAAGCAGGAATGCAGCAAGCAAGCAAGCAGGCATGCAACTTGCAAGCAGGCATGCGACATGCAGCAAGCATTGTTTGTGTCACGGCTCCGGCGCTGCGGGGTTTGTGCGGCCCCACGCGAGCTTATCGTCGCAGATGGTTTTAACGCTCACCACCGCAGCTTCGGCTTGCTGGCCGGCCTCGCCGGCCAGCCTCAGCCGCGGCGGCGGGCCTTCAAACCACCTGCTCCTCAGCTCGCGGGCCGCCCCACCCCTCCGCGCCTACGCGGGCTTAAATTACACTCTAGGGAAGGGCAGACAAGACTACGTGAAGTCGGTTTTGCAGCGATTCGTTTCTGTCACAAAATTTTGTAACACAACGTGTTGATTTTTAATTTATTCGAAGTATTGAAATTCGGAATGTCGTTTTTCGGACCAAGAACCCTTCGGGCATTTGGCTCTTAGAACGTATTAAAATCGGAATTCTAACAAATCGCATTTACGACTTTCGGAAAGATAAATTTCGTGATATTTAATAATAGACGTTACAACTCTTAGATATTATTAAATTCGGACTTTTGAAAATCGGAACATCAAAATTCGGAATAAAACATTTCGGAGTATTTGGGTGTTCTCTTACATAATATCTCTAAAACAACTACGTTAGAATATTGTAATTTACTAGCACCACCCGTTAATCTTTATAAATTATAGATGATATGTCCCAGGATATTATTAATATTATGATTGATTTGACTTGCTATGCAATAAACATAAGGCGCTAATATCAGCCAAATTTGTGATTTTCTTCAAATTTATACCTTAAAATACAAAGTTACGAAGCACATCTTCTTAGAAACATATACTTCAAATTTTACAATATGTTGAAGATGATCTCAAAACACAATCCAACTAATTTTGTTCTAAAGAAAAATAAAGCATTTTGACCTGTAGTTCTTGGGTTATACGGGCAAGGCCCGTTTGACACATTAAATAGCCTATATATAGCCTCACAATGGGCATTGGCTAGGTTTGATAGGCCTCAGAACTCATAATAATGTCCTCCTAGCCGAACTTCGGCCACGGCGGCCAGTCTCAATGTGGACTAGCCCCCTGCACTCCTCCATAATTCTCATGATCTGATGGGACGAATAGCGATACGACCGGAGAGAGGGCAGGTACAGGACCGACGGCTTTACGTGCTCTCTGAGGCAAGGGGGTATAATACCGCCAACTCCCAGACTTTCGGCTGATACTAAGAAAATTTTCTTATTACAGTAAAATCCTAAAATTACTTTTAGCCCGACCAGGGATTCGAAACCAGGACTTCGTTATCTGTGGTTGAACAAGCTACCACTAGACCAACGAGGCAGTCAGAAGTCATAATAATAACTACTTAAAGCAAATAATTGATTAACCAACTGAGAAATTACCCAAATCAACGACATATTTTGGCACAATTGACCTGAAAACTTTGTACATACTATAGATTTGATGAGTTTGATTCCTTACGTTACATGTTGTAGAGTGAGAAAGCATAGGTCTGACAATGAACAGCGCGTTCACAATGCCGCAACTACACCACTCAGCATATTGCTCTTGCAAAAGAACAAACACGAGCTATTCACTGCGCCTTCGCGTCAATGAATATGTATGTGTAGCCTTATGTTTTATGGCCACCTATTTGTGGTACGTAGTTGAACGTCCGTTTCCGCGGGGAATAACCATGTATGTGTTTATAAATCAATTTTAAACGTCGCTATGTTTCTAGAAAACAAAGCCGATGGATTACGGTCACCGTAGCCTAGTTGGCAGTGCTCCGGCCTATGAAGCTGGTGGTCCTGGGTTCTAATCCCGGTAAGTGCAAATATTTGTGTGATGAGCACGAATATTTGTTTCTGAGTCATGGAAGTTTTCTATGTATATAAGTATTTATCTATCTATATAAGTATGTATATCGTCGCCTGGTACCCATAGTACAAGCTGTGCTTAGTTTGGGGCTAGATGATCTGTGTGGCTTTGTCCGTAGATATTATTCATTATTTATTTATTAACTAACACACTGCTGTCACAAACTAGGCAGAGCCTGTACGATGCCAACCAGAAAACTGATAAACATACTTATATATTTCTAAGTACTTACGTATCACACTAGTATTATAAAGGCGGAAGTTTGTGAGTGTGTATGTTTGTTACTTCTTCACGCAAGAACTACCGAACGGATTTTCATGAAATTTTGTAATATTTATTTTTTATTTTTTTATTAACCATTTATATAATTATAAAAAATTACATAAGTTGTTCCCGGCGTATCACAAACCTAATCAGGTTTGTCCGTACATATATATATATAACTTATATTATTATATCTGAATAATACATAGGCTATAATTCATAAAGTGTAACGCGGGTAAAGCCATAGGTTGGAGGAGGCTTTTACCCAAAAGGGATCCATATTAAATACTAAAAAAACTAAACAATAATAGAAATAAGGCGAACTGCTACTAATAATATATTATTTTATAACGTGGGTAAAACCGCGGGACACAGGTCGTTATAGATAAATTACACAGCAAAATAATCGTGTTAATCACACAACAATGGCAGGACCATTGTTGGTGTGTGTGGTGGGAATTAAACCCACGACCAGTTAGGGTCACTAACCACTGATATACCAACAGCGGCTCCACCGGCTAAGTCGCCGAACATCGATTTCTTAAATGGCGTTCAAACAAATTAAGGTTAAAAATTACTTAATCAATCGTTAAATCGGTTTCCATGAGCACATGTGACGTCATAAATGGTCCGAAATCGATTGTCAATTTTGACGCCAATTTAACAATTAACTAAGTTATAATGAACCTTTATTTATTTGAATGCTATTTAAGAAATCGATGTTCGGTGACTTAGCGGGTAGAGCCCCAGGCCAGTCAAACCTAGATTATGTGAAATGTTAGAAAGGAAATCCTGAGTACTAACTGAGCGGCAGTACACATAGACAGAACAAAACGTCCCTAAATATTTGTCGCGATCATGCATTTCCACGTCAGTAAACCCCCTGAGCCGAGCTTTAACCCCAGGAGGTTCTTCTCTTCCTCTGGTGCGGGTTATTTAACAAGACGCAAACCACGGAACGTTAAGCGGATTTCTACGCGCTGTGAAGCGTGTAGACAAAGAGAATATAACAAACTATAGAATTCAAAAGACAGGGGCTCTACCGGCTAAGTCGCCGAACATCGATTTCTTAAATGGCGTTCAAATAAATAAAGGTTAAAAATGACTCAATCAATCGTTAAATCGGATTCCATAAGCACATGTGACGTCATAAATGGTCCGGAATCGATTGTCAACGTTGAACCCGATTTAACGATTTTTTAAGTAATTTTTTACCTCAATTTATATGAATCCCATTTAATAAATCGATGTTCGGTGACTTAGCCGGTAGAGCCCCAGTTTTGTATGTTAACCAGCCGCTCTGGTCGGCTTGGGAGCATAAGTAGAGTGACAAAACTGACGACTGAATTTCATACATTGGCGAGTGCTATTTTTTGTGGTTGCGTTTACTGTGACTGCGTTTAGCGTTCCATATTGTGACGCATTCATGCCAAATTTGACAGCTATCGTTTAATCAAGATGGCCTCTATGCGTCGTAATAGTGCGCGCAGCTCTGTTGAAAACCCTTGACGTAAAAAAATAAAACATACCTTCGCAGTGATAACTTCTTCTTTTGAAGTCGATTACAAATGAGACTGGTATGGTACTGGTAACTTAAAAGATGGGAATCGGCATCAAAATAACATGTACATTGTTAAAAAGCCATTAAAGTATATTTTTAATTTATGCATAAGATTCTCATCATCATCACATCTCACCAGTACCTAGGTAAATTAATTTAGACTGAAGTATTATGAATCCTAACTTTGAAAGTTTTCATTTGTATATTTATGTGGAGCCTTACGTTGGGTGTGGCCACCTATTTGTGGAAGTTGTTGTAGTGGATTTTTGGATTTAACGTCTCCGACAACGTATACAAGTGTAGGAAAGTGGCATATTACCGTAAATTGTGATTTTGCGTGTTGATTCTAAAGCTCCATATAAGGCTCTATTTAAGTCTCCACTACTTTACTGGGGTAGGACTTTGACTTGACTACGACAGACTTTACTTGACTATACTGCTACAGAATGTTGAATACATATGCAAATAAGTTAATTAATCAAATTACTTGACACTGGCAAATACTCTAATCAAATGATTCCATATCAAAGAAATAAAAGAAAACAATTGACGACAACCGTCAATAAAATAAAATAAAAAAGGTTTTTATTCACGTACACTTTTAAAAAGCGCTTGTAAATAGTCAGAACATGTTTGTAGTAATACAGTTATTATTTCTAGTTGCTTATTACAGATATTTAGTTACATGGAATGTTAAAACATTTATACAATTTATTTTATAATAGTAGTGATATTTAGCTAGCTTGTATTAAGTTATTGTCAAGGAGATTATGTTTAGGTTTAATGATTGAAATTTATATTTTACTACATATTGTCTCAATTGTTTTTATTTGTCAGTTATTTAAAAAAAGAAAATGTGACGCATTGTTGAAGCACTGGACAGAACTATAAACCTGGAACAGTCACTAATGAAACTGTTGGGAGTTAAAGATATTAATATACCTATATATTACCCGGGACAAGTCTTTGTGTGATGATCACGATTATTTGTTCAGTATCTGGGTGTAATTTTTCTTTAACATTTATCAAGAAATATATAATAATAATGATATCCTGAGACATTATTTACGCACGGCCATCTGATCCCAAACTAAGCAGAGCTTGTACTATGGAAACCAGATAACTGATATACGACAAATGTATACTACTTTTCTTTTGTAAATACATACTTATATAGATAACTAGCTGTGCCCCGCGGTGTTACTCGCGTTAAATTTTATAAATTTTCTTTGCTATAAACCTCACGGAGCCCGAGACCTTTCCAACGAATGCAAAACCGTGGAAATCGGTTCGTGCGTTCTGGAGTTATAGCGTCAGGAAGGAAAACCCGACTTATTTTTATATAGTAGACTAGCTGTGCCCCGCGGTGTTACCCGCGTTAAATTTTATAAATTTTCTTTGCTATAAACCACACGGAGCCCGAGACCTTCGCAACGAATGCAAAACCGTGGAAATCGGTTCGTGCGTTCTGGAGTTATAGCGTCAGGAAGGAAAACCCGACTTATTTTTATATAATAGATTACTCAGACCCGGACTCAGGACAAACAGACATATTCATGCACACAAATATCTGTCCTGGGTGGGAATCGAACCCAAGACCTCTGGCGTAAAAAACAAGCCATTGCCAACCACGCCAACAGGCCCGAGAATCAAGAAAAAATAACTTTATAAATTAAAAATTCAGCGTATGTATTATAATTACAACATAATATTCTCATTGCGGTGGTGTTTGAGGGTGTGCCTTAATTACGTTACATGTTGTATACTTGGGACAGGTAACAAATTATAATATATATATATATACTAGATCAACAGGCCAGTCAATATATAAACCAGTGTTGATATAAATCACCCAGTACCTATAGTTAAATACATATCCGAACAGAAAATGGATGCAAAATGTAGTTCGCAGATCTTATTCCGTGTTTATTTGGAACGAGGGTTTTTAAAAATATCACAATGCGGACGTCTAGCCCGGCTATTGTTTCCAACGTTTGGGTCGAACGTTTACTATAGGTATCTATAGGCCGAAGGTAGATATGCATTTTCTTTGATAACTAGAGTAAGATCTAAACAAAAATGGAGAATACCTTCGTTTTAAACGTAGTTTAATATAAATATCAATGTATTAAATGTGTCTACATAGCTCAATCTTTAACTGGTTAGGTAACTTGTAGAAATATTTTGACTATTTTCGCGACATATTTTCCCTTCAACAAACAAATAAGGTCAGGTGGGGTAAGGGGGTCTACGGGGGAAGGTAAACAGTGGTCTGTAAATCAAGAACAATAGACTGTAGCTATGTGAATCATCGGTTGATAAAGCAGTAATAAGGATTTAGTTCCAAAACAAAAACAAAGATGACGCTAGGTCTAATCAATGCGCGACCATGACATAAACAAAAAATCAGTTGGTGTGCTACAAAATTACGAGTTGGACGCGTATTATTTATGTGATGTTTTGGGTGACAAAACGTTATGTCTGAAGACTTCTAATATCTATAAGTATTCTTTTATACGTATTATTTTCATGTTATGTATTTAAATTTGAGTAAACTGCGCTATGAATAAGAAAAATCAATGTGTTTCAAAACATAACGTACAAATTCAATACCGGGTTAACGGGAACTATCATAGCCGGGTCAAGAGGAACATATGTTTCCCTTTCCCGATGTCAGGGACCATCAACATTTTAAAGACCCACAGAAATTTTGTACCTTTTATTTATTTATTTACTGTTTATTGCATTACAAAACACAAGGACACAACAGGTAAAGCTTATTTCTATATGAAATTTCTTCCAGCAGACCTACGGAAGTTAAACACCAAAGCGTAAGGCAGCTAAGACGTGCACAATTTAAAAGGAATATGATCCTAACAATGTACCTAATAACAAAACTAATTAATGTAATATACACTACATACAAAATAAACGGATGTACTTACATAATGAAATTATACTAATGTTATAACATTAAAATTATATATAAATAATAATATATAAACACAAATAATAATAAATAAATATATTAATTAAAAAGAGAGAGATATTACAATTTTACTCTCTTCTTAAAAACAGAGATGGAAGGGCTGTCACGGATAGTATGATGAACATTTATACATATGTATATTATATTACAAGCCCAAAATGTTTTATAAATAATTAGGTTATATCTTATTAACTAGTTTGTTTGATTACAACGTCTGATTACTTTCAGGTAATATGCTCCCTGCGTCAGGCTGATTTTTGGTTTCACCTTTCATTTTGACAACTTTCCGTATTTACTTAGGTAAATACGTAAAAAGTGATTTGTAAGGAAGGCAACCTAAGTTAAGCTATTAATAAAAATTACCCTAATAGAGCTAAAATTCATTGTTACAGACGGTTAAAATGCCAAGAAATTATGTAATATAAACAGACAATGCTTCATACACATTGGAAAAATCTGCTTCTGTTCAGCAGAGGATGTACATACTTTGGCGGCCTTGATGAAGTAAATACTTAAATAATACTCCAGCAAGTTGAAATTCAGCTCCAACAAAAGTATTATCTACTAATTTGAGACTAAAATATGAAAGATTTTGTAATATTAACGTAATTAAACAAAAATATAAGAAAAAACCCGGCTTTCATTTTTAGTTGACAACCCCTGTCTCAAGCCCATATGTTCCCCTTAACCCGAATTTCGATTAATGTGAATATTTTCTGTTTTAAACCGTATTTCAATGGACTAATGTTTTTATTTGATTGATATTCTTTTTGTTTATCTCTTGTGTAGGAATAATCTTTGCTAGCATTCATACTTTTAGATTTAATGTAAGTGTTCCCCTTACCCCAAAACCCGGGAAAGAGAAACAACAGAACCAGCCTAAACGTTTTATAATTTTTCAGTTACATACATAAAAGCTAGTTTGAAATGAATTTCTATACCAAAAAGCCAACTTAAAGAAGTATATCTTGTGTCCGTCAAGATGATTACACGACATTTTAATACAGGGTTAGAGCTCAAAATAAAATATAAAAAATGAAGTATGTTTCCCTTACCCCACCTGACCTTATGTTGTTATGCGTTCTTTTTTTAGGGTTCCGTACCCAAAGGGTAAAACGGGACCCTATTACTAAGACTTCGCTGTCTCTCTGTCCGTCTGTCACCAGGCTGTATCTCATGAACCGTGATAGATAGACAGTTGAAATATTCTCAGATGATATATTTCTGTTGCCGCTATAACAACAAATACTAAAAACAAAATAAAATAAATATTTAAGGGGGCCCCTATACAATAAACGTGAATTTTTTGCTTTGCTCTTTTGCTTTTTGCTACGTGTTTTCGTAGCAAGAGGGTGTAACACGGCCAACTGACAGACTCCGGGCAGATAATGAGAGTGATTTTAACCCAAGACTTCTCTGCAGTGCAACATGCTACCGATACACTGACAATGTACTCTATATTATACGTTGTATATATAAGTACAGGTATATATAAAAATATCGTTATTGTCAATTTAAATGCAAATGCACCAGCGATACATAAACTAACTAAACGTTACGAATTCATACGATTTATGCGGGGATTTGGGCGAAACCATAAAAAGGTGGAAAGTCGGTCAATGGGAAGTGTTCCGTGCCTTAGTACAGTCAGCAATTGAATTATTTTGTTTTATTTTGGTTCACAAATCGGATAATACAATATAACAATAAAAAAAAAACTCACATCAACTAATATTATAAAACTTGTATAAGGTATAAGTTAGAGTCACAGGAACTAAATTACTATCCTCCGCTATTCATTAGGAACTTAAAATTTACTTTATAATAGATGAAGTAGAATCAGTTAGGGTTGAGTACCTACTACCGCGATTGGAAGTACTCGGTAGTGCTAAACAACGGGTTTCAATAGGTATTGCTAGTGATTCTGATTTTCTCACAATTAAAATAATTTAAATATTATTACATCTCTCTCTTATGTCGCACGTATGAAAATAACAGGATGTATATTGTGTACATAGAACTGTCAAATTAGCGCGCCAATAATGTGTAATGTGTATTAGTTGACAGGTTCTAATGTGTTGATTATGTTCCCTTTCGCCCTAAAACTAGATTTCATATTTATAAGATCTATTTTAAACATTGCTGTGTGGTGACGGCGGCGTATCATCAGAATATCATTATTCTATCTCATTCCTACCATTGTGATCTACCGTCTCTTTCACGGGGAATGCTCTGAGGAACTATTTGAGCTGGTGCCATCGTGCCCTTTTTATCATCGCACCACGCGCACTCGCAGTCAGGTTCATCCGTACCACCTGGAAGAGATCTCGTCAAGAACGGTTTGCTTTCAGCGTTCATACATCCCACGTAGTAGTAGTGCAGGCTCCGGAATGAGACTGGTACTAAACTTCAAAGTGTTTACAATGGACCATACTTGGTAATCAAAGATGTTGCACCAAATGTTGAAATATTAAAAGATAATGGTAAAACCGATTTAGTACATAAGAATAGGACTAAGCTATATTATTAATGATTATATTTTTATTATATACACATTTTACATATTTTTACTATTTTACACCTTATATTAATTGTTGTATTCAACTTAACTTTTACTCAATATAACTATACAAAACATTGATATGTTTGCTTACGTAAATTGTAATGTTATCTAAATAAAACAAACATTTAGAACTATGTATTCAGATGTTAATAAAACCCATGCAATTGTAGTGCATAATACTGCGATTTATTTACTATGTTAGTTGTAAGTAAATAAAATAATACTGTCATATTATTTTATTTTTTTTTTCCTTTCGTTGGAGGTGTAGTATGTAAGTTAGACATAAGTATGTATCACCCTTTCCTATTAATATAAAGCATGTTTACTTATTAAGAAAGAGTGAGTTATTATCCAGCAGTCAGAGCGTTTCATTGATATATCATCGCCCAACCTTACAACCTGCTGCGGTATTTCCCCTGCGCTACGACATGTCCTTCTTCAAAAGAGGTTTAAAAAGAGTAATAATATCACGGTAGGTAGCGGTTTGCTGTGCCCCCTGGCACTGCGAATGTTCATGAGCAGCGGTTACCACTTACCATCAGGTGGGCTCCAAAAGCAATAAAAAAAAGGACGGGCAGCAGCGTCTCCCTGTGTACATCATGGTCTCCAATCCGCCTGCCAAGCGTGGTGATTATGGCATATCCCCCCTAGATGATTATTGGGGGAGGCTTTTGTCCAGCAGTGGACTTATTACAGCTGCTATGATGATGATGATGTTAAACATAAATTATTGTATATAATCGGTGGCATCCGATATATTTTAGTTTAACCCCTGATAATTCTTGTGTTACTTATTTTGCCGACGGTACCTCATTTATTTATGCCCAGAGAATAGGGTGCTTTTTTGTAGAAACTGTATTGAATTGTATATTTTACTAGCGTTTTGGGTATTCAAGTAGGGATACCATGGTTCTGTATAGTTTTTTGGTAACATATGGAGTCCGCTACCACAAGCTTAATATAATTTAGTAATATTACAGATACATTTCGTCATGTATTTAGTACCTGTATAGTATATGTCAGCAGAGTAGTAGAACTAAGATGCGCAGGAATATTGGATTTCGAAAAATATAACTGTTTCTTATATCACCCTCCTGGCACATAATTTCCTACCACAGGATAATGTTAGTGTCACTCCTGTCAAATACATTTTGCAATTTATCTATGTAATGGAGAAGTTTACATGAATGTCGAGCATCATACCACCATAATAGCTTCTGAGGACTAGATATAGCCACCACCAATAGAATAAGGAGATAAATGGCTCAAATTGTGGGCTTTTCATTCCGCACATTTGTGTTTTAAATTAGAGGAGTAATTAAAAATTAAACATAGCGAATATAAAATAATATGAAGTTGTAGTTAGTAGTAGTACTTAAATATATTGGGACAACTAGCACACAGTCATCTGATCCCAAACTAGGCAGAGCCAATCAGACAACTGATAAATATACTTGTATATTTCTATTAACATACATATTATAGACATATTACACCTAGACACAGAATAAATAATGGTGATTATCACAAAAATTTGTCCTGGGGCGTTCGAGTCCCGCACAGAACAACTTTGTGTGAATCCTCGATTATTGTTTTGAGTCTATGTGTGCCTTGTGTCCATTCATTGCATATTTGTAAACGGATTGCGATT
This sequence comes from Pseudoips prasinana, assembly GCA_951640165.1. NCBI lineage: Eukaryota > Metazoa > Arthropoda > Insecta > Lepidoptera > Nolidae > Pseudoips > Pseudoips prasinana. The sequence goes on from OX621246.1 coordinate 24,775,294, forward strand.
TGCGATACAGGGCTAAAATTCCCTAGCGCGAGTGAAGACAAAAAAGTGTAAAGAAAAAATAATAAAAGAGAATAGAATGCCTTCAATTAACAACGTTGTACTGTTTCGATAAACCTGGACTTTTCAACATGTCCATTCCTTATCTTAGGCGTACATAATTGCTCACAAGTATAATGTTATGTAATTAATAGCTGATTAGTTATATATAAACGATGCCAGGGTTCAACATGTCATCATCATCATATCAGCCTAAAGACGTCCACAGCTGGACAAAGGCCTCCCCCAAGGATCTCCACAATAGCCGGTCCTGCGCTGCCCGCATCCAGCGGCTTCCCGCGACCCGCACTAGATCTTCGGTCCACCGTGTAGGGGGCCTGCCCACGTTGCGTCTTCCGGTTCGTGGTCGCCACTCGAGAACATTTCTGCCCCATCGGCCGTAAGTTCTACGAGCTATGTGCCCGTATGTTATGTTGATATGTTCACCATGTACTTAGCATGTATTTAGGGTTCCGTATGTGAAAAGGAGAAATGGTACCCTCATAGGATCACTTTGTTGCCTATCTATCTGTTCGTCAGTTAGTAAACTGCTAGTAAACTAATCGATTTATGGAAACATTTTCCAACTGCAAAGTTAAGTTTGTCCCTTAAGCCAGGTTATCTTTTGGAGCAATGTTCGGTGCTTTGATATTTTATGTACTGCAGTAATGTTACTTACTAATGATAAATAATTATGTTGATGAATAGCTATAATTGAAAAGTCCGGGACAAATATTCAAATTTACATTCCCGTAACTAACTAATTACATACTTCTGTGTTTGTACGGAACCCTTTGTGTGTGAGTCCGTCTTGCACTTGACCGGCTATTATAAACGTGGATCTAATCTCCATTCTTAATAAGTGTACCGCATGACCCCTAATAATTGTATTATTTGTGTACAATAGCCCAAGCAAGATGTTAAAGGCCGGCGCTGACTGACGTCGCGGCAGGCACGGCACGGCAAAGGAATTTTATTTTTGACCGTATTTCATTGAACTTAGAATGTATATTATTTTATTTTCATTTCGATACAATTATACAGACGCTCTCCTGCTGTGTGGTGACGGCCTAAGAATATCACCACCCCCTCTCATCCCGTGGGGGGACGTAAAAGTCGTCCCGAGGGAATATATACCAGAGAACGGGCAGTAGCGTTCTCCTGAGTACCATGTCCACCTTACTGCGATCGCCAACCTGTCTGCCAGCATGGCGATTATGGCAAATCCCCTCAAATAATAATAATAAAACGTTTATTTCAAGTTTTTAAAAACTCATAATTGTTAGTAAAACTTAGCCTAGGTGTTAGTAATAAAATATAATATTATTTGCATTCCGCCGCTACGATATGCATGTCGCAGCACCTTCTTATAAACGGACAGTCAATCCTGTCCGCTATCATTTTCAGCACTATGTTGGAACTAGCTCGCACCCTGCGCACCAGCGATGTGCCGCGCTTGCTTATTGTTGTATAAAAACAATCAGTTCGCGCTTCGGCTAACATAGCTGAGGCACTGCAGTAGCGAGGTAGTCCCAACATAGCCCTGAATACATTGTTGAACTGTACACGGAGGGCACTGTAGGATTTTAGAGTGAACTTGATCCATAGACTGCAGGTGTAAAGCGAAGTACAATAAGCCTTGAATAGGGAAATTTTAGCTTCAGTAGAGCAGCGCGCAAATCTATGTGCTATCATGTTCGCCCGCACTGACAGTGCCCTCCGCTCCCGTTCAATGTCAGTATCGTTCTTAAGGTCGGCTGTAACTATGTGCCCTAAATATTTAAAATGCATTACCCTTGCTAGAGGAGTACCATTCAGTCGAATAGGGGGCACATGAGACGGGTGTTCATTGTCAGCCTTAAAAACCATATACTGGCTCTATTCCACATTATACAGTATGTTAGGTTAAACGAGGGACATATTAAGGGAGGGTGTTCAGTATTCGATTCCCGTCCCAAATATATAAAAAACCTATAACCTACATTTTTGACGTAATTGTCCTATAAAATACATTATCATGAACACTGAGTGCGCAAGAAGTGAACAGTACCTAAAGTGATCACGTGGCAAGCTCGTGCGTAAACCCCGCCCTCCCCCCTCGCCCTTAGCGCAAGGGTGTATACACGTTGTGAGACTTTTGCGAAATTTTTGGCATGGTTCTGTTTGTTATTTATCAGTGTTTTTTTTTTGTTCATATTTTTATTAGTATCATATAAGCATACACTATTGCGGGTTTGAATATATCCCTCGTTTAAACTAACATACTGTATATTAAGCCATGTGTTTCGGCATAGGTCTCACACAAGTTTAGTAGTTTTCTTAATCCACAGACCGACGCACTAAGCAGTATCATGTCATCAGCGTAACTCAGATTGCTGACGCAGACATCGTCAATATAACAGCCGACTCGTTGGCTGCTGAGTGCGACGATCAGTGAATTTATATAGAGGTTAAAGAGTACTGGTGAGGTCAAACCTCCTTGTCTTACCCCGCATTCCAACCCGTATGGATCAGACAATGTCCCCGCCCATCTAACAGCATTGACCTGGCGTCCATACCAGAACTTGAGGATATTGATAAGTTCTGGAGGTAGGTTAATATCCTCCAGTTTTTTCCACAGAATGTCATAGGACACCATGTCAAAAGCCTTCGACAAGTCGAGGAACCAAGCGTAAATCGGTGTTCTTCGGCCTGTATAATATCTGAAAGTGTGCTTGAGGCACAGTATTGCACTCTCAGTAGATAATGATGGGCGAAACCCAAACTGATTGTCATGTATTACAATGTATCTGTTTAACTGTGCCTCCAGCAAACCGTCAAACACCTTTGCGATAATCGTCGCTAATGAAATTGGTCTGTAGTTGGTTTTATCTGCGGAATCTCCAGTTTTATTTTTCAATACAGGCACTACGATAGTTTTCATCATCTCTGAAGGCAAGTAAGAGTGGCCTACGCATAGGGTGTAAAACATTGCGAGCACTCTACATCTGTGAGGACTAGCGTGCTAAAGATGCTCAATACTGAGGTCATCGTGTCCCGGGGATTTTCCCCTAGTAATATGTTTAATGACCTTAGCCTCATCTTTGGCTGAAAAACGGGTTCCCACTAGATTGCCGGCTAGCCCCTCAGTATTGATCGCCTTCCCCAACGGCGACCGTACAAGAAAATGTTCACGAAACGTATTCGCAATATCCTTGGAGCTAGTCAGACCATCAACGCTCACTGGTATGCCACATCGAGGAAAGAAAATGAATTTCTTCGTATTCTTCCAGAAACTACGGAAATCACGCGCTGATTTTTGTGAGGCCAGGATATCCATCTTGATTTGCTCTTGGTGATTTTGACACCATTTAAGTTGAGCTTTAAATATTCGTCGAGTTTCACACATTTCAGCATAGATACGACCCACTTTGAGTTTACCGCACTTAACCCATTCTAGAAACCGCAACCTAGCAGCCCAGTGAGCATCCCTGACATGCCTATTCCAGCCAACGATGCGAAAGCCTCTCTCAAGGTCGTTTTTGGTTCCTCGACTTATCGATGCTGCACTTCTCAATCCAGCAACACTGTCATCATAAAGTTTGTCTAATACACATTCATGGCTCTCGTCAATACAGTGGTAATCCGCACAATTTATACATTCGTTGGGAAAGTCAATAGCACGAAGACTATTGTGGACAAATGATGGACACAACCAAACCGCGGCCCCCAGTCCCCGGCAGCCCTGCTATTCCCAGCCGTGGTAACAGCCGTGGTTACGGCAGGGCAGGGGGTGCTAAGAATCCCCGCCAGATTCCGCGTTACCAACACCGACGACCTCTGGCCCTGGCAACATATAACACACGTACACTGCGGTCCGACGAGAAGATAACCGAACTGGAGGAAGAATTGAGCAGGTTACATTGGGATATTGTAGGATTATCTGAAGTCCGAAGAGAGGGGGAGGACTCGATAATACTGAAATCCGGAAACCTGCTCTATTACCGGAAGGGTGACCAAATATCCCAAAGTGGTGTCGGGTTCATAGTCCACAAGTCCCTCCTGAACAACCTAGTGAAAATCGAGAGTGTGTCGACGAGGGTTGCGTACCTTATACTCAGAATCACCAAGTGGTATTCGTTGAAGGTTATACAGGTATACGCACCCACTTCGACACACTCCGACGATGAAGTCGAGGTTATCCAGAGCCATACATACCACTAACTCCTATTTCACTGTGGTCATGGGGGACTTTAACGCGAAGCTGGGCAAACGATTCGGTAATGAGCTGAGAGTGGGGAATTTGGAACTGGAGACCGGAACCCCCGGGGCCAAATGTTGGCCGACTTCATGGAGAAGGAGGGACTCTTTATGATGAATTCCTTCTTCAGGAAGCCGGATCACCGCGAATGGACCTGGGTGAGCCCCGATGGTAAAACTAAAAATGAGGTAGACTTTATCTTGTCGACGAGACGACAGATGTTCAATGATGTCTCCGTGATCAATGCGGTTAAAACCGGGAGCGATCACAGACTGGTCTCTGGCTCATTGAACCTTAATGTCAAACTCCAGAGGTCCAGGCATAAAGTCTACGCTCCGACCCTTACCTATCCACGTCCAAAAGCCCGAACCATTTCAGCTCTAACTGCAAAACCGTTTCGAATGCCTAGCAGACTGCGAGGAAGTGGACTCATACTATGACAGGCTCGTAGAAGCTGTCCATACGGCTGGGTCTAAGGTCTTCAAGGCCCGTCGTACAAACAGAACTAAAAAGATACAGACTTTACTCTGCAACTTATGGAAGATAGACGGAAAATGGTTCTGACATTCTCAGATGATGCTACCAGATATCGGCAGCTCAACAGACAGATCTCAAAGTCTTTGACTCGCGACACGCGGCAATTTAATACAATTAGTATTAAAGAGGCCATCGAGCAGAACAAAGGCTCCAAAGTGTTCGCAAGAGCTCTGTCTGTTGGACAGAACCAACTGACGAAGCTGAAGACTGAGAATGGTAGAATCGTCACGTCTAAACCTGAGTTGCTGGGAGAGATCGAGAAGTTCTACGGACAGTTATATACGACAACACAGCCACCTGTCAAAAGTCATGCCTCAGATCCCAGAGCACGACTAACCCGACATTACACCGAAGACATCCCGGACGTCAGCCTGTACGAGATTAGAATGGCTCTCAAACAACTCAAGAACAACAAGGCGCCTGGTGATGATGGAGTTACAGCAGAGCTTCTGAAGGCGGGTGGTACACCAATCCTACGGGCCCTTCAGAAGTTATTTAAATCCGTCATACTAGATGGTCAAACGCCACAAGCATGGCACAGAAGTGTGGTGGTGCTCTTCTTCAAAAAGGGCAACAAAACCCTATTGAAGAATTATAGACCCATCACACTACTGAGCCATGTTTACAAGTTGTTTTCGAGGGTCGTTACGAACCGTCTCGCGCGCAGGTTTGACGACTTCCAGCCTCCCGAACAAGCCGGTTTCCGAAAAGGCTTTAGCACCATAGACCACATACATACGCTGCGGCAAGTTATACAGAAGACCGAAGAGTATAACAAGCCACTGTGCTTAGCGTTTGTGGACTATTAGAAAGCCTTTGATTCTATCGAAACATGGGCCGTGCTGAGGTCTCTCATAAGGTGCCAAATTGACTACCGGTATATCGAGGTGATAAAGTGTTTGTATGAAAACGCCACTATGTCAGTGCGACTCCAGGACCAGATCTCGAAACCTATCCACTTGCAGCGAGGCGTGAGACAGGGAGATGTTATGACGTCTTCAAGCTTCTGGACTGGAAAGGCTTTGGCATCAATGTCAATGGCGAGTACATCACTCACCTTCGATTTTCCGATGATATCGTAGTCATGGCTGAGACCATGGAAGACCTCGGTACAATGCTCGATGACCTCAGCAGAGTCTCTCAACAAGTGGGTCTGAAAATGAACATGGATAAGACGAAAATCATGTCAAATGTCCATGTTGCACCCACTCAATTGAAAGTTGGTGACTCTGCACTCGGAGTTGTAGAGAACTATATTTACCTAGGACAGACCATCCAACTAGGTAGGTCCAACTTTGAGAAGGAGGTCAATCGTAGAATCCAACTCGGCTGGGCAGCGTTCGGGAAGCTACGTAACATCTTCTCGTCCAAAATACCGCAGTGTCTCAAGTCGAAAGTCTTCGACCAGTGTGTGTTGCCAGTGATGACATACGGAACAGAGACGTGGTCGCTCACTATGGGCCTTATTAGAAGGCTCAAGGTCACCCAAAGAGCAATGGATAGGGCTATGCTCGGAGTTTCCCTGCGGGATCGCATCAGAAATATCGAAATCCGCAGGCGAACCAAAGTCACCGACATAGCCCGAAGAATTGCCAAGCTGAAGTGGCAGTGGGCAGGGCACATAGCTCGTAGAGCCGACGTCCGTTGGAGCAGAAAGGTTCTCGAGTGGCGACCACGAACCGGAAGACGCAGCGTGGGCAGGCCCCCTACAAGATGGACCGATGATCTTGTGCGGGTCGCTGGAAACTGCTGGATGCGAATAGCACAAGACCGGCAATTGTGGAGATCTTTGGGGGAGGCCTTTGTCCAGCAGTGGACGTCTTTCGGCTGATATGATGATGATGATGATGATGATACAGACGCTCGTCGTCGCATGCCGCGGGACACCATGGCACGTCGAGGTGTGCTGCAGGATACAAAGGCACGCCGCCCGCGGTGTCCTGTTCGTGGCGACCCGCAACTGCCCGCAAGTCACTTAGCCCACAGGATTATGACAGCTAAAGTAATTGCAATAAGTTTTGAAACGGATGCGGCGGTGACTATGGCGAATGAGGATGCTACGACGTGGCGTGGCATGCCGTGACATGCCGCGACATGCCAAAGTGTCCTTTGAGCTGCCGAAGCACGCCGAGCCGCACAACGTTAGTCTGCGCCGACCTTAATTAAGAAAATCAGTCGCCGAAAATAAACCTAATGCTTCCAATATCGTTTTCCATCATACCTATATGAGTATGTAAAATTGTAAATATAAATAGGTTTATGAGTATAAACCTTATATTTCTACTTCCGGTTTTAGTACTGACCTTACCGGTACAGTATATTTCACCAAATAATAATAATAATATCTAGGGACAATGCCCCAGATCATCCTAGCCCCAAACAGAGCAAAGCTTGTACTATGGGTACCAGGCAACGATATACATACTTATATAGATAGATATATACTTAAATACATAGAAAACATCCATGACTCAGAAACAAATATTCGTGCTCATCACACAAATATTTGCACTTACCGGCATTCGAACCCAGGAACGCTACCATAAAGGAAGTCGTCAGAATGCGTCGCTTTTCCAAATGCTTATTAATCTCAGTCTAACCATAATTTACACGCTGCGTGGTGACGGCGAAAAATATCATCACCCCATCGCATCCCGTAGGGGGTGTAGAAGTCATCACGAGGGAATATCTACCAAAGAATGGGCAACAGAGTGTTTCTGGGAACTGTGACCATCTAACTGCGATCATCAACCCGCCTGCCAAGTTTTTGTCCAGCAGTGGAGGTAATTTGGATGATGATGAACCATAATTATACATTTATTTAGAAAATTTATTTTAATCAAAACAGAAATAATTATAACATGACATAAGTTATGATATCATATATATATTGTAGGAAACTTAAAAAAATAGTCAAATTTCTATTAAAATATGACTTCATGTGATTTTTTTAATCAACCGGATATCATTTCACTGTTCATCATTCACGCCATAACGATAGGGTTGAGCGTAATATCCAGGAATTCCACCGTAATTATCAGGATATCCAGCACCTATACCACCGTTAATTGCTCCGCCGATATTTGTTGCAACACCTCCATTGCCATAGCCCCATAATCCACCAATTCCACTACCAATACCACCATTAAGTGCCGCACTGGCACTAGCAGCAAGGCCTCCTTTCACGCCGAAACCCGCAAATCCACCGTAAGGACCACCAATCCCTGCACCAATACCACCATTTAGTGAACCACCGATGTTTGCAGCGATGCCTCCATTGAGAAAACCCGTGCGTTTAACGTTGATGATAGTCACAAATTCTGGACCAATACGACTGTTGATCCATTTCCCTATTCTTTGACACCAAGCCCTGCCATAGTCAGAGTAAGTGCTTCCACACTTACCTTGTAGATATATACTCAAAAGTACGTGAAGTTCAAAAAGTTCGTCGTCATCCGTGGGGCTATATATACCGTTCTCATTTTGAACCTCAAACAACGGCTCATTATACGCTGTTGGATATCTATTATTTTTGACTAAGATGGCTGGCTCTTCACTGTATAGTGCTTGATCATTGTTGTTGTCCACACGACTTCGGGCAGTACGTCGATTATTACGCCTGATGTCTCTACCTTGACATATTGCAGAGATGGCAAAGAAGAATATCTGTAAATGTAAGAGTTTAATATTTAATTATTTTTATATTACGCTCTCCATCTATCTATATTAATATCAAGTTTTTAATGACCAGTGCTACGATCAGCTTAAAGAGCGAGACACTGCTGTGGCGTCGTTAAAATCGTGGTAAATCATACTACGGATTTCTTTCTCAGTTAAATCTGTCGTGACGTAGACACGCAATATTTAAAAGTGCGCTAAAATGTAATGACAAGGACCAATATATGAAATAACCTCAATTTAAAAACCAAAGAGTTCTAATTTCAAATACCGTATTTTAATATTAATTATTATCATTTATTCAAACCTTTTTTTATTAAATACATTTTAAAATATAAAAAAAAATATATAAAAATAGGATTTGCAACCGGTAGCAGGAACAGGGTCCATGCTACCGGAGGTTACGGCTCTAGAGACAGGACCCTGACAATGCGAGCCGTGTCCAAAAGCACCGCTTTTTGGATCTTGTTCTTGACGCAACCGCCTAACGTAAGCCTCTTTAGGTGTTTTTCGAAGCTTGATTATTATTATGATAAATAATATTTTAAATTAGTTTTTAAATATTGTTAATGATGTGGCGAGTCCCGATTTTTTTTTTGTGCGCTTGTATGTAATGTATATAATGTAATGTATATAATGTAGTAAATTGTATATAATGTATAAACCATGGTTCTTACCAAACTGTAGGCAGTAAAATTCATAATGGTATTGTCACAGAGGGTCAGGTTGGCCACGACAACTGCTCAAATAAATTTGGTACTATGTATATACATATTAATCGAGAAAGCGAAGGAAAACTCTTTATATATTATAATTGAATTTAATCTGTCTGTATATTTAAGATTTTTAACCATGTGGTTTCCGACCCAGAAAGAATAACGGGGCAACCCCATAGCATACCATGGGTGTCGAAGGGATACAGCAGGTAGTCGGGCAGCAGCAACACCTGTGTACTAGCTACCATCTAACTGCGGTCGCCAACTCCCGTGCCATGCCCAAGTCAACCAATAATAATATATAATAATGTAATATAATATCTAGAAACAATGTCACCAGTGCCTCTAGCACGAGTTCCTGCAGTTTACTTACTCGATCACACGTACAGTTTCGTCCCATACATTGAGCACCAGAGTTTTAGTTCTTAATAGTTTCCGCGAGAGGCGCTGGTGCTCAATGTATGGGAGGAAACTGTACGTGTGATCGAGTAAGTAAACTGCAGCCACTCGTGCTAGAAGTTCAGATCATCCTAGCCCCAAACTAAGCAAAGCTTTTACGATGGGTACCAGGCGACGATATACATACTTATATAGATAGATAAATACTTATATACATAGAAAACATCCATGACTCAGAAACAAATATTCTTGCTCATCACACAAATATTTGCACTTACCGGGATTCGAACCCAGGACCACCAGCTACGTAGGCAGGAGCACTACCAACTAGGGTACGGTGACAACGTTGGCAATGGTGATGTTATAGAAACCTTTGGAGGAGACCTATGTCCAGCTGTGGACGATATCAGGCTGAATGTATAATGATGTATAAAATGAATGTATGATGATGTATATTTTAGAATATTCTTGTAGTGCTTGATATATTGCAGGAAGAGAATAAGTTACTATTCGGTTGTTTTTATGTGGTCATAAAAACAATTTATTTTAATTGATGATGATGACTACTTCTAAGTCAATTATGAATATAAGCCATAACCAAATTGACTTTATGGAAATAGTGACAAATAAATCCTATATTGTAAAATTACGACGGGAGACACCGTCAACCTTAGCAAGTATATATAATATAGGATGCTATAAATTAGTCACAGAAATATAATGTAATTTACCATGGCTTTCGATAATGTTTCAATTATGTTATTTATTTACCACGGTTTTACTTTGCTATTTACTTAACTTGGTTATTTACCATTTGATAAGAGATGATTAATTTAATGTTGTAACAAATTTTCCTATTGTTTGGTGTTGATTATCAATCGTTTTTGTTAATCTAAAGACAACGTTTGTGTAAATGCGCCTAAACTTGAGTTTAGGCGCTGTAATATCAGAATATTATTAGCTGGTTTTGCCGTAATGCTGGAAAAACGTCCCATAAAGAAAATGATCTCAAATTATATTTTTAATCGAATAGGTAATTTAATAGCTTTTCGAAATTTCCAATAAAACATTTTGAAAAGAATGTTACAGATATAAAATTATAATACAGACATTTCAATAAAAACAAATGTACGATTAAAAGCGTGTATTATGAATTACTAGCTGTGCCCCGCGGTTTTACCCGCGTTAAACTTTAAAAATTATAACCTATGTGTTATTTTAATATATAAGCTATACCAAGTTTCATCAAAATACGTTTGGAGGGTTTTTCGTGAAGAAGTAACAAACATACTCACTCACACACTCACAAACTTTCGCCTTTATAATATTAGTGGGATTTTTAAAAACTTTCAAATTTAATTGCCTGTAATTTTATGTTTAATTAGTCTGTAATCAAAGGTATACAGCGCCCCGTCAACTACATAGATAAAACTATCACGTCGTGATTCTGTTACGCTGTTGGTAATAACCAGCTCAAAAATTCCACTTGTATTAGACTGGTCTTTTCTTTTTAATTCTGTTGCTTTTCTTTTGCTTAATAACAGGCAGATCATCCAGTTACCAGGTCTTCAATGAGGCTCATTCAGCAGTTACTCTGAAGCACTATGCTTCAGTTGCTTAATAATTAGTTTGGTCTTTGTCATTGTCATTTGTTTTTCACAAAATTATCAATCTCATCCTGTAATCATCTCGCTGTCCTTGATTTTCCCAGTTATGCACATGACACACGTAGTACAGATCACACTATTGTAATAAAACGTTAAATTATCTCAATAATTATTATCAATCAATCAAATTATTTATTTGCCAGAATATGGTACAAAAGTTTTTATAATAATAGATTCCGCATATTCTGCCACTAATGGCGTATAAATAAACTATTCATAAATTTTTATTTAGTAAATTGTTTACAAATTACTGACCTACAGCCGTGACAAATAATTAAAAATAATTTAAGTATCCCGCCGCCCATACGGACGCTACTATTACGCCGCAGAGTTAACCAAAGAGTTTGTAACAAAGTAAGTTTAAGTATTAGTTCATATTTTATAAGTATCGATGCTCTATAAATATTAGACGAGTTAATAAATACAGCTATACAATCGAAATATTTCGTAACACTACGATAGGGTACCTAATAGCGTCTTGTATACAATCGAAATATTTCGTACCACTACGATAGGGTACCTAATAGCGTCTTGTTTACATATTGTATCAATTCAATTACCAGATGCAGGATCCGGAATTACCTATGTAACACTATACCGACCCTTGCAAACCCTTGCACTATCATATATAGAGCAACGTCAACAGAGCAAAACTGCTTAAATATTTGAAGAGCCTCTCGTGCTCGGAAAAATATGATTTTTATCCGAGTCTCCACTGAACAATGGCCGCCTGGTTCTCGCAGAGGAATCGCCATGACAACCCTCGGCACAGCAATAAATCAAATACGAGGGATGCGAAAAATATAATAATAAGGGTTTTTACGCGGCTTGTTAACGCCGGTGGAGATATGATCGAAGGTACAAAAATAATAATTTGGTATATTTATTTACCTGTCGCGGCTTCCCTAAGAGATATAGGCTCTTCAAAAAAGGGTTTTTGCAGTATATAACGCGTCATTGATATCTCTGGTATTGACGCTTATCTTGATGTTTGCCGTATGTTTCTTATCCGACTTAATATTTATATATTACTAGTTTAATGGAAGGAGAAATCTCAAAATCGAGAAAGAAGAATTATAAATTTAATGTCCAGCGGGTTTCGAACCAGTATTCTCCACAAATCCTGTGTAGGCGCTCTGCCGTTGAGCTACGAACACACTAACAATACACACTCACACACACATACTTTTGAATCTGGATATTAGTGTGAACTAAAGTTATACATGCCCCCACCCGACATAAGGTGGGACGTGAAATGGCAGTGGGTGGGCCACTTAGCTCGTAGAACTGAGGACCACTGGGGCGGTAAGTTTCTGGGCAGGCCCCCCACAAGCTGGACACTGGATCTCACAAGGGCGCGGAACGCCGTTGGTTGCGGGTAGTGCGAGCCGGGCTGATCTTTGGGACAGGCCTTTGTCCAGCAGTGGAGTGGAGTTATACTATGATGATGAATCTTATTGGCGTTGTTGTTAGATATGATAATCCATAACATCAGTGCTATATATTGCTTATATATGGCGGGTATTATATCCCGAATGTAGAATCGAATGATGAATTTGATCGTAGAGTGCTAAGAGAGCTGGAATGAATATTGTTTTCATAGTATCAGAGAAAGTATATCCCGTTTCAGTGAAATAAATAATGTTGTTTCTGCATATTATTTGTGAATTTCCCCTTGAACTCTCGTGAGCCAGATACGTCTCGTCAGACAAGACCATAAACATTGACAGCTAAAAATTCATTGGTACTGTGGCAACTTATTATCATACTTTCATTCTATGAATTTTTAGCTACACACAATTACACTCAACACTCACGGAACGCACAGTACACAGTAATTTTTTATATTATACTTCACCTTTTACATTTTATTTACACACTCTGCCAAATATGTACTATTACTAATTTTACCTTGTTTTTATTTTTTGTTTTGTTTAAACCAAATTTAAATGTCTCTTTACCCGCTCTTATGTAAGATACCGCTCGATATATCTTTGTCTTCAAGCTCCGGGAGGGTCCCAGAGACCTGTAATACAGGTTGTTTGAAAACCTACAACAGGCTCTGGTCTCTCACAATGTTATGTCACATAGTATATAATAGGTCTTTACCTATGAAATTGCCGTTTTGTATGAAAAAATTTAAACGAATTTTTTTCATGAATTTTTTTATTTGTATTAATTGAAGTAATCACCCATGCAATCAATGCATCTTTGCCATCGCAGTGGCAGTTTAATGATGCCCTTCTTAAAGAAATCAGCTGGACGGGAGGCAACAAATTCTTCAAAGGCATTTTGTACTGCCTCTCGGGTATTGAATTTTTTTCCCGCCAAGAAGTTATCCAAATTCTGGAAAAAGTAGTAGTCTGTAGGCGCAAGGTCTGGTGAGTAGGGCGGATGACGGAGAGCTTCCAACCCCAGTTCTTGCAACTTGGAGACCGTCTGCTGTGCAGTATGAGGTCGCGCGTTGTCGTGCAGGAGCAGCGGAGACGAGCGATTGACCAATGCTGGTTGGAGATGCGCCAGCTTCTCCATCATTGTGCTCAGTTCTTCACAGTACACATCTGCAGTAATGCTCACCCCGTTTGGTAAGAAGCTGTGATGAATCACACCGGCGCTAGACCACCAAACAGTGACCATCACTTTTTTAGGGGTAAGTTTTCGTTTAGGGCATTGTTTAGGTGCTGAACCAGGATCCAACCAACTTGCTGAGCGCTTGCGGTTATCAAACAGAATCCATTTTTCATCGCAGGTAACAATGCGGTTCAAAATTCCTTCATTTGTGTGTCTGTTGAGCAGTGCAAGGCACGTCTCGACGCGTACTTCGCGCTGGCGATCATTGAGTTCGTGGGGCACCCATTTGTCAAGCTTTTTTACCTTGCCAATTTGACGCAAATGGACCAATATTGTTTTGACGCTAACGTCGAAAGCTGCTGCTAATTCAGCCGTAGATTGTGTATCATCAGCTTCCACAACCGCCTTTAATTCGTCATTGTCGACCAAAGTCTTTGGACGACCGCGAGGTTCATTTTTCAGGTCGAAATTTCCAGAACGGATGCGAGCAAACCAATAACAGGTGGTGCGTTGGTTTGTAGTGTTAGCTCCGTAAACGTCGTTGATGTTGCGTGCCGCTTGTGCCGCGTTGCTGCCACGACGGTACTCATATTCCATAATTACTCGAATTTTTAACGTATCCATGATGACGAAAAAGATTGAAATGCGATGAAAATGTAACACTAATCAATAAAGAAATGACTACTTTTGGAAAAAAGAATCCATGTTTTTAAAATAAAATTAATTTGAAATTAGAATTCTTAGCCAAACAAAAATTATTTTGATTTGAAATGGCCAGTACTGCAGAACGGCAATTTCATAGGTAAAGACCTAATATATCAAGTGTAATACCACATAATAACCAACATATAACTATTGTGAAGAGAAAATAAAGTTTATTTTGATTGATTGATTTGATTGACATTTTCCGTTAACATTTGAAATAATTACATTTATTAATTGGGTGGCAACTCCCACCCCAATTTTGCAGGGGAGATCTGTAGTAGAAACATAAATAAGTATTTTGGACAAAAAAGTTATCGCGACTCAACTATACACACACACACAAAGGACATATAACCTCACAAATTTTGTTGTTGAATGTTGAATCAATAGCAAAACGCCAAAATAATCACATATTTGATGCCTTCGGTAACACTATATAATATTTTTAGCCGAATTTAAATTATAGCTATACCTATTACTTGCGGATAATATAGGATTTTTTTTTATTCAGTGAAGTAGGTAGTTCTTTAATAACATATAAAAAATCAAAGCTTATCTCTTCATAATATTAGTATAAACAGTTCAGACACAGAAAATGCCATGAAGATTAAACCTGTATACCATATTTCTTCGTAAGATGAAAGGGGTGTATTATGCCAAATCGAACGCCAAGTAATCGAATGTCTAAATACTCGACCGTTCATAATAATTTATACAAATAAATAAAATTGGAGTGTCTGTTTGTAATATTGAAATAACCGGTTTTTACTACATTAATATGAATATATATGCGGTACCTACACCAAAATAACATTTTTTACAATTTTTGTCTGTCTGTCTGTCTGTTTGTTCCGGCTAATCTCTGAAATGGCTGGACCGATTTTGACGGGACTTTTATTGGCAGGTAGCTGATGTAATAAGAAGTAACTTAGGCTACTTTTATTTTAGAAAAAGTCTTTTATTTTACAAAAAAAAACTATATAAACTAATTAACACGCGGAGGAAGTCGCGGGCACAGCTAGTGGTAAATAAATTAGACGAAAGAGAAACAAATGAAACGTTTATACCATTCAGTTGTTTCTCACTATATGGTTGCAGTCCTAACCTGCCCTAACCTACTTTTCTAGAAGCGAGTGTTCCATATTTTATTACCCATTCGATATTATGGACTTTCGAGTATTTAGACATTCGATTGCTTGGTGTTCGATTTGGCAATCCGGATGAAAGTACTCATTACGTTAGTTCGTTATGAGTAGTCTAATCACTGCAATTGCCAGAAATCTCGTGGTGTTGTAGTAATTTTAACAAAATATTAATTATATCTTTGTAAAATAAAACTATGAATGTGTATTTGCGGTAGAAACACTTTTATTAGAATATAAGTACCTTTGTTTACAATCATGTATTTATGACGAGAATAATCCACTGTCTGCCAGTAAGTTAGGTGTTACTGTACGTATCATTTATTGCATTCAACACTCACGTATGAGAGGCAGAAAGCTCACGAGAACCAAATGTAGCTCACGCCGAACGAATGAAATGGGAGCGATGGACTCCTTATTCTTTTCAAAGAACAATAACGATAAACATTCAATGTTCTTTTCCGGACGCCAAAATATTTTTCCAATTAACTTAATTACATCATTGTGGCTGTGTGCTAACACACTGTGACCCTATCTCATCCCGTGGGTGCGTAGAAGTCATCATCATCATCATCATCATATCAGCCGAAAGACGTCCACTGCTGGACAAAGGCCTCCCCCAAAGATCTCCACAATTGCCGGTCTTGCGCTATCCGCATCCAGCGATTTCCAGCGACCCGCACAAGAAGAAGAAGAAGCGCAGAAGTCATCCCAAAGGAATATGTATCAGAGAACGGGCAGCAGCGTCTCTACGAGTATATGTACTATGACCATCATAATGCGATCGCCAACCCGTGGCGTGGCGATGATGGCATTTCCTTCCAAATGATGGCACAACGAGGCGCTCATAGCAAGCTGCTCTCACCGGTCCGTAAGTTATCGGCGGGATTAAGCAACTAGGCTCGCGGTCAGTCCATAGATGGGTGACCGCCAAAGTGGTTTAATTTCTGAGCGCCTCCGTGCTTCGGAGGACACGTTAAGCGAAGAAGCGTCTGTCGGTCCCGGTTGTATTAATTAGGCAACAGTCGTTAAGCCATGTAAGAGGCCTAATGGGCGGCTTTAACAACTCTGGCACTAGGGTAACGACTCCCCATACTATAAGTAAGTAAGTAAGATAGCACAACTCCATTGTAGAAATCTATTGTGGAGACCTTTGTCCAGCAGTGGACGTCATTCAGCTGACATGATGATGGATTACATCATTCGATTCACAATCGCAAGCTCTATTAAATACAACAATCTTCTTGTCTTTTAATACTTCGAGGTCCAATTGAAACGAATGCGACGATGCGGTTTCAATCGGAATTTATTTACGGCATTAGCAGTGAGGAGCAGGAGGTGTAGCAAGGAGGCTAAAATGATACTATTCAAAGCATATTCTTCTTCTACTCCTGCGACATTATTTATCCACGGCCATCTGATCCAGGATACCAGATTATTGATATACTACATATACAACATTTCTTTTATAAATACATACTTATATAGATAATAACACTCACCAGACCCTGGACAAATAGACATGTTCATGCACACAAATATCTGTCCTGGGGGAATTGAACCCACGGCCTTGGGCGTGAAAGGCAAATATTTACCCACCACGCCATAGATATACATATATCTATGAGCTAATACTAATAATGTTACAAATATATCGTTCACACATCCTTAGAAAAGAAGAATGTAGGAAATTATACAATATTTACTTATATTATTGGAGTGATAACTGCTTTTGCGTTGGCGTTGTGCACTTCTTTGGGATGGGCAAAAAATGTTAAACCCGCGTCAGAGGTCACGAGGACCTCATCGAATATTCGTAAGACGGATGGTCCTATTTTTTAACTCACATGACCGCAGCATTTTTTAAGTGAAAACTCTTCGTGAATTATGTTAGATTTTTCAGCCGGTTGCCTAACCAAAGGTAAACGGCAATAATGTATGAGACTTTTGTACCGCTAGTAAAATTTCGTGTTACGGGACATTTTATGTTTTAATTGGTGGTTAATGTGATAGAAAAGCCATTTTTAATTTTTTAGATTTTTAGAACTTGGGATATATAAGTTATAACCAGTTTTATTTTAAGGTTACGTTTGGTAATCTGTGGGTCAACCCCATGATCGTGGAAACATTGCAGTTCGAAAATCACTCTTACTGCCTAAGTAATAAAGATACTGTAAATATCAAAGTGTCTCTACTGATGTGGCAATAAAATGCTAGTGTTAACTAGTGTACCAATGAAGATTGTTACATATTATATTTACACCGTAGCCACCGTAGCCTAGTTGGTAGTGCTCCTGCCTACGAAGCTGGTGGTCCTGGGTTCGAATCCCGGTAAGTGCAAATATTTGTGTGATGAGCACGAATATTTGTTTCTGAGTCATGGATGTTTTCTATGTATTTAGTATTTATCTATCTATATAAGTATGTACATCGTCGCCTGGTACCCATAGTACAAGCTTTGCTAGTTTGAGGCTAGGATGATCTGTGTGACATTTTCCATAGATATTATTATTATTATTATTACATAAACATTGTTATAGTGATAAAGTAAATGTTGTAGCTCTTTTTATAGTTTTTTACATGGATTTATTGCGAACCTGCCCCGAAAACCCTAAACGGGTCGCGAGTTAGGTTAGGAAGATGCAAAAAGCTATTATTTGTCGAAATAAAGAAAAGGTCTTTATTTCCATTAATTACATAGTTCATAACCCAGTGTACATTTGTGTGAGGTTGCGAGGGGTTATATATGAGGTTTTGAGTGGAGGTAAATAAAACAATAGATTCTTTGTTTTTTGTTACTACATTAATTTTATTGATATTATTATAAATTTATCCTTAGTATTACTTCATCTAAGAATATCTTCATATGAGTACCAAACAATAATTATCACCACATAACACAAAGCAACATTGGGTTTATTGAGAACTTCACTCTCTTCGGTTAATGCTTGTCTTCTTAGTCGAGGCAAACGAATGTTGCAATTAACACATTGCAAACTCGTCATTTTAATTAAATGATAAAGCGTCCTTTCGTGAATCCACTGTCAACAGATATATAATATAGTACGGAGGAACTGATGCTGAACTCACGTAATATCTGCCAGATTATTTGCTAAATTGATGACATGTATCAAAACAACAGCAATAAATAACTGACAGATTGTCTTTGCCTGTCAATAAATAATTGCCATGAACAAAAAAAATATTGACGACGAAAATCGTTCCTATTCTAAATCATTAATTATTACGATTTAATGCAACTGCTGTGCTTTCTTAGGTACAATAAATAAGTCTATAATTATATTATTTATATGTAATGTTGTTCCCATTTATAAATAATTAATTATAATTTCGACATTTATATTATTTTACACACCCACACAATTGAAAGTTGGTGACTCTGCACTCGAAGTTGTAGAGAACTATATTTACCTAGGACAGACCATCCAACTAGGTAGGTCCAACTTCGAGAAGGAGGTCAATCGTAGAATCCAACTCGGATGGGCAGCGTTCGGGAAGCTACGTAACATCTTCTCGTCCAAAATACCGCAGTGTCTCAAGTCGAAAGTCTTCGACCAGTGTGTGTTGCCAGTGATGACATACGGAACAGAAACGTGGTCGCTCACTATGGGCCTTATTAGAAGGCTCAAGGTCACCCAAAGAGCAATGGAGAGGGCTATGCTCGGAGTTTCCCTGCGGGATCGCATCAGAAATGTCGAAATCCGCAGGCGAACCAAAGTCACCGACATAGCCCGAAGAATTGCCAAGCTGAAGTGGCAGTGGGCAGGGCACATAGCTCGTAGAGCCGACGGCCGTTGGGGCAGAAAGGTTCTCGAGTGGCGACCACGAACCGGAAGACGCAGCGTGGGCAGGCCCCCTACAAGATGGACCGATGATCTTGTGCGGGTCGCTGGAAACTGCTGGATGCGAATAGCACAAGACCGGCAATTGTGGAGATCTTTGGGGGAGGCCTTTGTCCAGCAGTGGACGTCTTTCGGCTGATATGATGATGATGATGATTATTTTACACATGGCAATTTCTGTAAACGTAACTGCGTTTAGTTTACGATTTTATTACGTTTATTTATTGAAAATAATTGAAATATTCTTTTTGCTTTTATTAATTAATCCCAAGTTCTAAAAATATTATACTTACATTAAAATCAATACCTTAGTTGTCTTAACAAATGGTACAAATTATATAGCTGAACAACAACGGAAGTATGCGATACGAATTCTGCCATTCACTTTTAGTTAGCAATTACTATGAGTCTTAACCGGCCAAAGATGGAAAGTAGCATCTTCCACTCGCTACTCGGATCAAACTTACACTACTTTTGGAGTATGAGAAATAAAAAATGGTTTTCACTTCTATCGGCAGTTCCCAAAGAGTTAGTAGTTCTTTTTCTTAAAATCTACTTAATAATTAGTAAATAATTGTTATTACATCCAAGAAACGTACGGAATCTTATATGCACGAGTCTGATTCGCAATTGATGTGTTTTACAATAGAGGTTATAATTTACTAGGAGAAATTTAGCTTTATGGTCAAACAAGTCGCAATAGAATGAACTGCTGATAAAAATACAATGTTGTTTACGTAGAACGTATAAAAGAGTCGTATCAGAATAAGGGCACACAGGGGCGTAGTTTTGTGTTGCACTAACGACACCTAGCAACCACTCCCCTTTGCGTACTGTCGCAAAGGCAACAATGAGTTGTGAATTTACCTTCTGCTCTTGTAACTCGCTTATAAAGCTTAAAGTTGCAGGCAAGCTGTAAAAACTTCCTTGCTAAGTAGTGAGTAATATGAAAGGTCCATTTTGAAGAACAGAGAAATTAATTTCACTGCTCGTAAATAAATCATCACTAAGTTAGATTATATATACTTAAACGGGACAAAAATATTGGATGTAGGAAACCTAATGTACAACTAGCGGTCTTATCGAATATGCCTTATTAGACATAAATTATATCTTAACACGATTGTGAACGTCGATTTGAATGTGTAAAAAGTGTACCTACACTATATGATTTTTAATTGTTATTGCGAACGCAATTATAATAATATATATGTACTTAGATATAAGTTACAGATCTAATAATCTATTAGCTAGTACTTAGAAATAAATACAATTACATCTATGTTCTGACTGTTTACTAGCGTTTTTTAAAATCGATGTGAATAAAAATCGTTTCATTTTTTTGTTTTGTTTATAATTCCACGAATGATTTTAACCCACTTGCTGCTACTGCACGTTAAGAAACAGGAAGGACAGCAGACCAAAGACAGGTTACATTCTGATGAACATAGTATCAGGGTTATGTAGAATGGGCTGCGGTGGCAGTAAGAGTAGTGTCCTCTACTGTCGCTACTTGCAAGCAGCTCCGGGAAGACAGCAACCGGTTTGCGGCTACGACGCTGTGCCTGATTGACAGGAGTCGGCAATTCGGGGGGACAAACCAAAGCTCTTCCGGGGTACGTGTCTCAATCATCTTGGGCATGGTGCAAAAGAGCGGCACCAGAGGAGCATACCCGTGTTCCCAGTGCCCCCCCCCCCCCCAAACAGGTGCCAAATGAAGTCCACGGTAGGGTTAGGTTTAGTCGGTGCAAGTCGGACATACCGGACCCGCAGACACTATTAGAGAGCGGCATGGCTCCTGCATTAACAAAAAAAAAGTTAATATGTGGATAGGTTGTTGCACATTCAGATTAACTGTCTGCCTAGTACTACTGTAAGCTACAAAGAAAGCCAGTGAAATGTTACATCGTGATAATCGCATTTAAGGTCTTGGTTAACGTCAAGTCTATTCACATACAGCATATTTCATACATATCGTGTACTTCACCACCTTATAAATCATGTCCACCTCAAGTATGGCGCTTCCTCCTTCCTCCATGGTTCATATAGAAACATTTATCAGATGAAACATTGCCTTGGACCCTTTTTTTTATGCTGGGCCAACGCGGACGTCGAGATTATTTTTCATAACAATAAGACAATGGACGGTTAGTAAACTCTCTCGTTATAATAAGAAATATATTGTAAAATCTGAATTTAATCTTAAGTGTTTTTATTTCGAGTTTCTTTATCTTATCTTAGATATTATAATTTGAGTAGCTATGGTCAGACGAGAGCATACAGCTATACAGGGTGTACCATAAATAGTCGGAGAAAAAAAAGGAGAGCTCATGAAACTAAAAAAAATTAAGAACTGGTTAAATACGATTTTTGAAGTTATACTTCTTTTGGCGCGATGGAGAAAAATGATGAGAGTGAATTTTTACGATGCGCGCGCACACCGACACCAAAAAATTTAACAGCATGAAGTTAGTTCTAGGTGGTATGAAAATGTATGAGAGTGAATTTTTACGATGCGCGCGCATAGTGCGCGCGCATCGTAAAAATAACAGCATTACGTTAGTTCTAGGTGGTATGAAAATTGATAACTATGTTCAAGTTGTATATTAAGAAGTATAACTTCTAACGCGTGTACATAAGTACACACAATTTTTTTTTTACTTCCTCATAATAAATACTTAAGCTGATAGTTGAAGATTTAATTCTTAGCATTCCATTTCCACCGTGAGGAAACAGGGTAAATCGTATGGTAGAGAAGGGAACACTCGACTAGGTGGACCGACGATCTTGCAAGGGGCGCGGGAAACCGCTGGATGTCGGCATCGCAGGACCGGCTATTGTGGAGATCCTTGAGGGAGGCCTTTGTCTAGCCGTGGACGTCTTTCGGCTGTTATGATGATGATACATAATTACGACCAGACTTAGGACTGACAGGCATGTTAATGCACACAGATATCAATCCTGAGCGGGAATCGAACTCACGACCTGCGGCGCGAAAGGTAATCTACTAATCATGCCAACTGGTCCGACTTTATCGAAATTTACAAAAAGCGTAATATATAAAATACTAGCGGCCCGGATCGTGTTTCGCTACGTATAAGGCATAGTAATAAAAAAAATGATTATTAAGTTCATTTATTCAAACAAAAAAATATTTTAAATTGCTAAAAGATATTGATTTTACACTTTTTCAAGACTTCTTTTAAATTTTCTCTACGTACAAACCTTCCCTGGACTTCCCCGAATAATTCAAGACCAAAATTAGCCAAATCGGTAAAGGCGTTGTTGTGTTATAACATTACAACGAAAAGTGGCATTGTTTTTTATATATATAGATATACCAATTAGTATGCGATATGTGTTTAAGTTAAGATATGACACTGCTCAAAATGTCTCTCCCTACTCCTGCTCATTGCTGCCATTGTCCTTGGCTTCAGATTTAAATGAAGGAATAACTAAAAAGCTGGTAAATTTGTCCTAATTATAGCCTTTCATCCAGCGGCCTCATTACTCTGTACTTTGTGCGTGACAGTCGCTCTTTTGTGAGCACGCGATTATAAATGATTTGGTACCATTTGAATGAGTAAAGCGTACTTTAGTTCACTAGCTCTTGAAGCCGAATGCAGAATCCAGCTTGGTACGTAATAGCTGGTAAGTATTTCATTTATACAAAGTTTAAAAGGAAATATTTATGTAGTTAACGCCACATTTACGTAATATAAGAATTTAAGTACATATTGATTTTTTTTGAGGCACCTCATATTTAGAGCACCGGCCGTTAGTGATTGGCGAGGTTAAGCAACTAGGCTTGCGATCAGTCCATAGATGGGTGACCGCCAAGGTTGTTTAATTCTGAGCGTCTCCGTGCGTCGAAGGGCACGTTAAGCTGTCGGTCCCGGCTGTGGTCATTAGACAACAGTAGTTAAGCCCTGTCATAGGCTTACTGGGCGGCTTGAACAACTCTGACACTACGACTAACCACTGCCCCTACGATTAGTAAGATTTTTTTTGTTAAGGTAGGGGGATTGCCTACGCTTGCCCCCACAAAAGGAGTCTGAGGGTGGGTATGTCAGACTCACACCCACTAAACCAAACTTCTCTCTTGGCGCCTAAGTAGGTACTTAGAGTATAGCTCGTATTGCTATTAATAATAATAATTATGAAAATAATAAATCATATATTCCAGACACAGCCCATATTATTCAAGTATAATGTGAAGGGCCCAAGTGTGTACCAAGCTCAGAACACGACCACCTGTGTAGGGATGTCTAGTGCCGGAACATGGGCGAGTCCCAGCGACCACGCAACACACACAGAATGCTATTGGAACTGGATCGCATGCGTTGTATCATAGAGGCACATCGTTTCCTTATCATGACACAAAATCCATTTACGCTGTTTTCTGCAAAAATGGCGGAAGCACAGCAATAGCACGGCTGTCCGAACATCACCCTGAATGCGTTGTTATACTGCATAACTAAACTGGCAGGGTGTACTTCGTCCACAGGCTGTAAGAAATTTAATAGAAGTGCGACCTATGACATAATTATAAGGAGTATTACTGCCTTCTGACTCAAAGGGTGCGGGTTCGTTCCTTGCACAAAATAAATACTTGTACGTGACCCGTTTCCATGACACTTCAGCTTGGTAATTCTAAAAAAAAAGAATTATATCCAAATTATTGAAGCTATTGGGATATCTTAATAATAACGGAGGCAGTTGAAACATCATTAGATAAAAAAAATACCACCACATCGTCTCACCATCAAAAAGCACTTTCATAGCGATAGCGGAATCGTACGTAATTACCTGAATTTATTCTCCATAGAAGACATACAATATTGTTTTTTAGGGTTCCGTAGCCAAATGGCAAAAAACGGAACCCTTATAAATTCGTCATGTCTGTCTGTCCGTCCTTATGTCACAGCCACTTTTTGCGAAACTATAAGAGCTGTACTGTTGAAACTTGGTAAGTAGATGTTGTCGGTGAACCGCATTAGGATTTTTACAGAAAAAGAACAATAATTTTGGGGGGTACCCATACATAGAACTGAAATTCAATTTTTTCATCGTACCCATACATGTGGGTTGTCTATGGATAGGTCTTCAAAAATTAAATTGAAGTTTCTAATATAACTTTTTTCTAAAATGAATAGTTTGCGCGAGAGACACTTCCAAAGTGGTAAATTGAGGGTCGCCCCCCCTGTAACTTCTAAAATAAGAGAATGAAAAAACATAACAAATATATGATGTACATTACCATGCAAACTAACAACGAGAATTGGAGATCTAGCAAGTAGTTTTTTTTAATACGTCATAAATGGTAAACCGCAATTTGCTTTCATGTAATCAACTGAAATACTTGCTGCTACGGAGCCCTTTATGGGAGTGTCCAACTCGCACTTGGCCGGTTTTTTAATGACTGCACGTGTGTCGCAGCGGTTATGACGGTCGCCTCCCCACTTCGTGTCTCGGGTTAGATTCCCGCGCTGTTCTGAGTTTATATGTACTTTGTATTCGTCAATTATATTATACTACCTGTGCCTCGCGCCTCGCGGTTTTACCCGCGTTAAACTTAATAAATTATAGCCTATATGTTAGTCCATGGTGTTAGCTAACTCCATACTAAATTTTATTAAAATCGCCCCAGCCGTTTAGCCGTGAAGAAGTAACAAGCATACACACTCACACACTCACAAACTTTCGCCTTTATAATATTAGTGTGATATATTTTGTAAAGTACTCCGTGCGTGACACAGTGATTCATTACCCTTGTGTTGCCGCTATTAATACAAATACAAATACAAATTTATTTATTGCGAACACAGGTAGATAATGTACATTTAAGGGTGATAGTAAAATGTTAGTCCGCTATGTCCAGCCTGTTAGAGCATGCAACTGGATTTTATTTTGTTATATTTTTTGCTTAAGATTAGAAGCAATGCAATTACAAATTTCAAAAAAAATATAATAAAAGTAAAAATGTCACACAATTAAATTAGAAAATATACACATGTCAATATCGCGCAATGTATAGACGTCAATCATATAATATGTCAATTAACAAACAAATAAATAAAGTAACCTAAGTCGTCAAGATAGTTACATCAATACACAAATTATCAATTTACATAGATGAGCCATTATTATAATTTACATTACATACCATTATCTAATAAATATTCACTTAGTAATAAACCTTATTAATTAAAAACTCCGTCAAAAGCTTTTTGAATTTCATATTGTTACATTCTAATATTATATGTAATATATATGTTAATACGAGTAGCTTTTTTATGCACGTTCCGTGTTTTCTAACTTTTGCTCGATATTATTACTTCTGTTTTCATTTCATTTCATTTATTTATTGATAACAATAGATACAAGTCAGAACATCACAATATGCAATTAATAATTTCAATTATTTTATAAATCAATAATGATAATAATTTATGTTGTACTATACTAATACAAAATTGAGTCAAAATCGTAGATTTCTTTATCTACCAGCCAGATTTTGAGCCTGCTTTTGAATATCATGGTTGAAACTGCATCTTTGATCTCACCTGGTAGCCGGTTATAAACGACAGGTCCAATTACTTGAGCCGTTTTCTCTGACTTGCAAAGTTTATGGTTATTTGTACGTAGCCTATGCCTATGTCGATTGTTATATTATGTGCATCCCCTATTATATTAAACTGATCCTGGTTTCGCCTCACATAAATTGCGATTTGGTAGATGTATATTGAACAGAGTGTCATTATTTTAAGTTTTCTGAACTGCCCTCTGGCGGACATGTCATCAGGTATGCCTACTATTGCTCGCACGGCTCGCTTCTGTATACGGAACGCTCTTACCGTCCGCACCCCGTGCCCAAAGCTCCGCGCCGTAAGTGAGGGTGGCATGGATTGTCGCGAAGTAGCAAGACCTAACTACATGTTTATATTTCATGAGAATTATTTCAGTATCGGTCCATATAATGTTTAGTTCAATATGTTGAAGTCACGGAACCTTAAGAAACATACAGTTGAAATAATAACCTCCTTCTTTCTCAAGTCAATTAACAATTAATAATACGCTACGTTTCCGACAATTTATTTCCCAAACACGTGTGATATATTTGTGTTTGAGCGTAAAAAAATGACATGTTTTCCCACCAAATGCTGCGCGTAGAAATGAAATGTTCTGGTCGGCTGAAATTACTCTTTGCGCCTGATGAGATTTTTAACGAGCACCGAACGACCATATTTCCGGAGAACGCCCAATTAATTTGTCCCATCTATTTATTTTTCCAATTTTATTTTCTGTTTCCTCGGTGTAATTGTGTTTAAATGTTAGATGTTTTTGGTAAAGGTGATTTCGTGTTGTATTTACAAAGCCTCATTGATACTAAACGTTTGTCTGACTTTTATTTACATACAAACATAAATATTATAATTATTTGAACGAATTATTATTCAAATAACCTAACTTATCAACTAAAGAAACATAAATAAAATAAATACAAACATTAATAAAAAGTCTAACCAATGAGCTTATACGTTTGTTGATTGGGTTTTAGGATTTCATTAAAACCTTATAATAATAATAATATCCCGAGGCATTATTCACACACGGCCATCTGATCGCAAAATTAACTAAGCAGAGCTAAGTCAATGTTGCAAATAAGAGTCACAGGTTTTAAGATTTAAAGTTTAAAAGCTTTTGTAGACGCGGGTTGAGAAGCATGGCGTTTATCGGCATGGAGTACTTTGTCTCAAAGATACTTAGTAATTATACTTAGAACATATTTTCTCACGTAACGCGTTCAAGCGTGCGCGAGCGCGTGTTTGCTACCATCGTGCAGCGAGAGTAACCGGCCGTGGCGTCCACTGCGTTTAAGGACGTATGCATATTTTTTTTAGGATTATAATAGAGTTTCGAATAAGTCCCCACAATTATCTTAGAAGTATTAGGATTTGCGGCAAATTTTACCAAGAGTTGTGGGTAAGCGGCGCTTTATGCACTGTACTAACTTCGTACGACAATCAATTGCATGCTCCGCTCACCGCAAAGCGTTTGCTACCACCACCGCTCACCGGGTTGCCTCGTCCGACACTAAACGCTCACTGTATGGCCTAATTCGAGTTTCCCTGAATAATATTTCTTTAAATATATAAATTTGAACTATAAATATGTACGTATATATGTATATGTTGACTATATGATCTCATCATCATCATATTTAAGAGCTATGCTCTTGTCGGTGGAGCTTCTTCCAATCGTCTCGGCTTTCGGCGAGCGCTTTGACTTCTTGATACGACATTACATTTATCTTTTCCTTTATCTGATCCATATAGGTCCTTCTTGGTCTTCCTCGTCCTCTCCTTGCTTCTATTTTGCCTCCAATAATATTCCTCATAAAGGTGTCATGTCGTATCAAGTGCCCTAACATCTTTCCCCTTCTGTTTTCGATGGTTCCCAATATGCACCTCTTCTCATCTACCCTTCGTAATACACACACATTTATTTTTCTTTCCGTCCAACTAATCTTCATTATTCGTCGCCAGCACCACATTTCAAATGCCTCTAATCTCTCTCTATCTCTTTTTCTCAGTGTCCATGTCTCACACCCATATAAAGCTATACTCCATATTTATGTTTTAATTAGGCGCTTTCGAATCTTGAGGGAGATATATGATCTAGTATCACAGAAAAAGAAAACACAATAGCTTACTAATTTTCTACAGTAAATTAATATATAAGTCGACTCTAATAATATCTTTTCTTACAAAAAAATGCTCAGATTTAATTGTTTTTTTTTTGTATCAATTAATTAATATTCTAACGTTTAGAATATAGCTATAAACTGCTTAGATGGGACTTGCTTTGATGACTTCATTTGAGGTAGGCCTTTAAGGGATAGGCTGAATGTGTGGAAAAAATATTTTCATTTTGTACTGAAATTGTGACTTTTTCTAAATTAAGACTCTTGAATCTAAAGGATTACACAAAAATTTCACATAAAGCAACCTGCTTATCAGCAAATTGTAGCCGATAATACATATAATAAGTTAGAAAAATTTAATAATAAACGTTCATGCAGATCTCTAAGTTGAGAAAAGTTGTTTTTCTATTGTTTTAATTTGTAATAAAGATTGCTGATTTTGGAATAAAAATGTGTTTTCCACATATTCAGCATATCCAATAAAATACGTAATAAAATAAATATAATATACTTAAAATATTTTCCACTGGATATACATATGAGTAGACCAATATTATTTTGTACGACAATTCTTGTTAAAAATACTCTCCGAAAATTTGCAACGAGCTTGGAGCTGCAAATAGTAGATACGAAACCTCAATATAGTCGATTTAACTAGTAGTCAGTTGCCTTCTTTTCACACTTATGCGTAGAGAGCGAGACAGTCTTAACTTTAGGGTTTCATGTTTACTTAAAGTTTAAGTGTTAGAACTTCAAGTTCAAGTCCTGTTCGAAAAATAGGGTAGTTTCATAAAACTCTCATAGTTACATAAATAGGTGACTACCTTTTTGCTACTATTCGAAATTCTAAGTCGGGTGCACATAATCTAATACATTTTAGAACTCACTATCCGATGCAATGTTATGTTCTATGGTAGAAGTTTTGTTCCCCGTGTCTCATCAAATTTAAAGGCACGTAACGCACAAGAACACATTGCCTAATAAAATTTAAGGTTCACTGGGGAAATCAGAAAAACCACAATGTGATTGTCATGCTATCTATACTTATGTCCTTTAATACTTTTAGGTGTAACCTAGTTATATAGGGTAGGTATATACCGACTTCGTTGGTCTAGCGGTAGCATGTTCACCCGCAGAGAACGACCTGGGTTCAAATCCCGGGTCGGGCCAAAAAAGTGATTTTGGGACTTTAGTGTAAAAAGAAACATTTCTCAGCATCAGCCCGAAGTCTGGGAGTTGGCGGTATTATACCCCCGTGCCTCGGAGAGCACGTAAAGCTGTTGGTCTTATACCTGGACTCTTTCTGGTCGTGTCGCTAGACGTCCCACTGGATCATGAGAGTGATGGAATAGGAAGTGCTCCTGTGCGCACACATGGCTAATCTCTTTTGTGACTGGCCACCGTGGCTGAAAATCGGCTAGGAGAACATTATTATATACCGGTGTTTATTTAGCCTTAATGTGATGGAATATGACGACTTTATATATATATCTAACGAAATGTTTGATCGAGAAGAGGTGTTCTTATCTTTTTATTTTTTTATTTATACATTTCCTACATGGATGTACAGAGGCCGACTTTATGCCGAATGCATGCTTTACCGATCAACTTTAAGGTGATGCAAAGAAAAACAGTTAAATTCTACACGTACTACCTACATAATATGAATACTAACATACAAAACACACATACAAATTAGAAATAACTCAAATACTCGTATTAAAATAAAAAAAACATTAAAAAACATTTCTAAAGAATATCCCAATTCTGATTATTTTTAAATTTATACTCGTATAATTCATATTGATAGATGGTTGAAATTAACGTTCTATATTTAAACCCATTGATGTCTCTAAAAAAATTTAAGATATTTCTTTAAAATTATTTATAATTATTACTTATAATTATTAATACGAAGATAGATTTGATTGCCAACCTTTCGCTTAAAGTATATAGTTTTGTATAAGTATGACTCCTGCAAATGGCAATGGGCAATCTCTATTAAAGTGGATACCACAAAATTTGTTTCAGTAGGTAGAAAAAACGTACGGCAACTGTAGTTAGTTATTTTAGGTATCAGTTCTTGTAAATCTTACTAATATTATAAACGCGAAAGTTTGTAAGTATGGATGGATGTTTGTTACTCTTTCACGTAAAAACCCCTGAATGGTTTTTAATGAAACTTTACAATAATATAGCGTATACATCAGAATAACACGTAGGCTACAATTTATAAAGATATTATGTAAATTGACCAAAGTATGAAGATAGGTGTCAAGTAAGTAGGAAAAAATCTACCATTTGCGAGCTATTCCGGCGTGCACTGCCAAAACCGCTAGAGGTACACATTCTACTAATATCATAAATGCGAAAGTTTGTGAGTATAGATGTATGTATGTATGTTTGTTACTCTTTTACGCCAAAACTACTTAAACGCGGGTGAAACCACGGGGCGCAGCTTGTATAATATATATGTGTGTATAAATATAATGTAGTCAGCAGACTTACGGATGTACCTAATGTGTATTTCTCTGACCAAAACAAGCTCCATTAATTTATCGTAGTAAATTCGTCGCTTTGCTAATATCTTCATTACCCCGGGGCACGGCGAACTAAATCTTAAGAAAGAAGAAATCTTGCTAACAACAAGGTCCAAATTGGCCCGTTTGTAAAAAAAACAGTGTAATGTTAAAACGCCTCGCCGCGGGCTACGGAAATGACGGGACGAGTGGACATACTGTGCACAGATAGGGAGGTATCTACTCGGAGTTCGTCATATACGTAAGATTGTTTTATTTACATGACGTTAACAGTCAGCTTAAGAGGATTTTATTCCTTCGTCGGATGATAGAGGCCATCGGGGGCTCTAAGTAAGCGATCGGCGAAGTTAAGCAACTAGGCTCACGGTCAGTCTATAGAAAGAAAAGAAAGAAAGAAAGAAAAATGTTTTATTAGACACAACATAAAAATCATTAAAATCAACACAGATATATACTACCTACTTTAAACAAAGAAATAAACAAAAACAGAAAGAACAGGTATAGGTAAGTACATAAAAGCTACAATACAAATCTAAATATAAGTACAAACATAATTCGATATGTGTCGGAAAGGCTGCAGCCAAGCATATCGTTACAGTCTATGTAGACTGTAACACTGATTTTCAGCTTCCATCCTTAAAACGTTAGGCACAAATGCTTAGGAAGACCTAGCATGTGATACGCGGGGAAAATGTGACAAAAGTATTATTTTAATTATATTTTGACTCACTTTTACTTCATCTATTTTATATAAATATCCAATTAGTGCTCAAGGAAGAAGTTGTTATATAAACAAATGAATATGAATAATATTAATATACCGCAATTTAACTTATAAATAAATAGAACTCTGATCTTTCATATAAATATCATAAAATAATATAGAATACATGAAGTGTTACTTAAATGGCAAAATAGGGTATAAATATGGGTGGGTGACCAACAAAGTAGTCTAATTTTGGACTGTCTCCGTGCTTCGGCGGGCACGTTAAGCTGTCGGTCCCGGTTGTAGTCATTAGACAACAGGCCTTAACTCATGTCAGAGGCCTATTGGGCGGCTTGAATAACTCTGACACCGTTTACCACTGTCCATGCGATAAGTATGTTATACAGGGGGCGCGAATATAACGAGAGTCTAAGTAACCCAAGCCAGCAATCATCCTTTTGGGCTTCAAACCTTGACTCAGAGTGATTACTGATGTGGAGAATTTGGAGTCGCACGAGTGGGTCATATTTCATTTTGTACAGACGCCAGCACGTCCAGCTACCGCAATCTGGCAAATTTATTTTATAGATTTTCAACTTTATCACAAAAGCATAAGGTTTAATTTCAATCGGCGAAATTTGACAAATCAGGGTAGCTCGATGTGCTGGCGTCTATACAATCTATCTCTCTAACGCGGGCCGCTCGTCCGATTGAGAACTTGTCTGAGCATTTCATTAATACGAAGAGTGGATTGTACTCGTAAGTTAGGATGATAAAATTATTGTCCTTAAATTTTGTGTTAATATGTCGATGCTCCTGTATAAGACTTGCTGTGTTCGGGATTAGAACTATAATATCTAAAATTGATGCGCATCTTGATAATCATTTGACGGTCACCGTAGCCTAGTTGGTAGTGCTCCTGCCTACGAAGCTGGTGGTCCTGGTTTCGAATCCCGGTAAGTGCAAATATTTGTGTTATTATTATTATTATTCATTTATTTCAGATATAAAATCCATATAGTGTTATGAGCACGAATATTTGTTTCTGAGTCATGGATGTTGTCTATGTATTTAAGTATTTATCTATCTATATAAGTATGTATATCGTCGCCTGGTACCCATAGTACAAGCTTTGCTTAGTTTGGGGCTAGGATGATCTGTGTGACATTGTCCATATATATTATTATTATTATCTATTGCAGCTGATGTTTATAAAGCTGAGTTATATCAATAGGTTATTTTAAGGGTTGCAAGCGGGTAAATGTGTTTTTCAGTTAGTTTTATTTTGTTCAATTTCACCTTATCTTTTAACTCGTCCTGACCGTTATCTGTTCCCTTACGTGTTAACTTAGACGGGCCTGATTGACCTGATACCAATAAAAAAGTTGTGAATTAGTAAGTCGGAAAAAATACATAACAATTTGCAAGCAAACACGTCAATCTAAAGCCTTTTGTACTTAAAACTTGTAAGATAAAACATGTTATATATATTTATTTTGTAATGATAACTCCTGCTCTAGAGAAATAAATCGCTGTATCGCGGGGAGTTTACGTCATAAGCAAGTTGGTGTAAGGGCGCACTAATTTTGATTTACTTTTCAATATTATAATAATATCATCGGTCCATCTTGTAGGGGGCCTGCCCACGCTGCGTCTTCCGGTTCGTGGTCGCCACTCGAGAACCTTTCTGCCCCAGCGGCCGTCGGCTCTACGTGCTATGTGCCCTGCCCACTGCCACTTCAGCTCGGCAATTCTTACAGCTATGTCGGTTACTTACTATACTTGGACATTATTCACACACGGCCATCTGATTCCAAACTAAGTAGAGCTTGTACTATGGAAACCAGATAACTGATATACTACATTTCTTTTGTAAGTACATACTTATATAGATACTTACACCCAGACAAAGGTCAAACAGACCTGTCCATGCACACAAATATCTGTCCTGGACGGGAATTGAACACAGACCTGTGGCGCGAAAGGCAAGTATCTACCAACCACGCCAACCGAATGGATGTTTATGGATGTTAAGCAATTCTAACATTTTTATATAAGCAACTAGCGGCCCGGTACGTGCTTCGCTATGTATAAGGCATAGTAATAAAAAAATGATTATTAAGTTCATTTTTCCAAAAAAAAAATTTTTTAAGTTGCTAGAAGATGTATTTACACTTTATCAAGACTCTTTTTTCTCTACGTACAAACCTTCCCTGGACTACCACGAATAATTCAAGACCAAAATTAGCCAAATCGGTAAAGGCGTTGTTGAGTTATATAACATTACAACGAAAAGTGGCATTGGTTTTTATATATATATAGATTTGCAAATGGGGCCCAAGCGCACATTTAATATTTCGGGAAATAGCTAAACGTTTGATCGACGCTTCCCATGATTAGAGGGCTGGTCTATTCTTGGGTCAGAGGATCAGCATTGCCATCCAGCGTGGCAATGCGGCCAGCCTTCTGGGCACTTTTCCCATAAGCGATGCGGAGGGATTATTGGACGCCTTTAAGGGTAAATAGTTTATCTAATTTTTAGCTCATAATTTCATTTAATTTAATTTAATTATTTACTATTTAATAAACGTATTTGCAAATCAATCTTAGTACCAGTATGTTTGTTGGTAAGTGATAGGATTATGTACAGACGCCAGCACATCCAGCTACCCCAATCTGTCAGATTTCTTTTATAGATTTTCAACTTTATCACAAAAGCAGAAGGTTCACTTTCAATTGGGGAAATTTGACAGATTGGGGTAGCTTGATGTGCTGGCGTCTGTACTTTGAAATGCTACCTACATACCTGAAAAAACAGAAAGCTTCTGTTAGTTATATCCATGACTTTTGTGGTACGATCGGATAAAATCTCTGATTGGTGTTGTCTGGTTTCCAATTTACTTTAATCCATCTGGATTAGAATATTTAATTGTGAGTGAGATGAGTATCTAAAACACGATTTCGTGATGCCATCATTTAGAAAGTTGATGACAGTAATTTTCCGTTTGTTACGACTAAAACAAAGAAAATATAACAAACTACGTTGACTTAAGTAGGTACCTGAGTGTTGCGCATTTTGGACAGCACAAAAGCCGTAGCCATTAAAAAATTAGTAATTAATATAAAAGTAGTAATTAACATCTGTATTGCGGGGGCTTTATATACTTGCGGTCTACGGAAATATATTAGTATAGCCAGTGTTCGAAACAGACATTTTCATCATATTCCTATTATCATCTCTTATCTATACATATAATAAAATCGTAGGGAAGTCAAAACTGTACATTGAATATTTTTTTAAAAGGATACTTGGGGCGTGTTCTACAATCGATATCGAAGCCAAAAATATAGTTATTAGAATTTTGTCTGTTTGTCTGTATGTATGTCCGGGCTAAACTCAAAAAGTACTTCATGGATTTACTTCAAACTTTGCATGAATATTACCAAGAGGTCGGGTCAACATATAGGCTACATATTATCACGCTATCGCCTACGGGGGAGGAGCTGTGATAATTTATAAAATTTAACGCGCTTAAAACCGCGGGCACAGCTAGTAAAGGATAATCCAGGAGAATACAGAAACTATTCATCTTCGATTTATAAAATAGTTTCCGTAAGGTTTCCGTAAGGTTTCCTCTAGGAGAAAAGCAATTGAGTAAAATAGACCTTTAGAAATTGGTTCGCCGGGCGTTGCAAATTGCGTCCCGGCATGACTAAACTGACAATTTGAAATTTGAATGTTATGGATTTCCGCAAAGTAACGCCTGATTCCAATACTTACAAGACAATGTCTTAACAATTTCTTGTGTTAAGACATGAAGATATGACCATTATCATAATTTCATTTACATGAGGTATGTAACTAAACCTAGATAACTACAATGTTACGATTTTTTCTTGTGTTAAGACATGAGGTACTCGTAAAGGTAATATTAATATGCTGTGCTTTGTGGTGACTATTATCATCACCTCATCATGTCCCGTGGGGGACGTACAAGTCGTCCCGACGGAATACTTCAGAGGATGGTCTCTCTCAGTAGCCGAAAGACGTCCCCCAAAAAAACAAAGGCCTCCCCCAAGGATCTCCACAATGCCCGGTCTTCTGCTTAGACTCTCAGTTGTTAAAATTGCTCTCACTGGTCCGTAAGTGATCCACGAGGTTAAGCAACTAGGATCGCGGTTAGTCCGTAGATGGGTGACCACCGAGGTCGTTTAATCTCTCCGAGCGACTCCGAGCTTCTGCGGGCACGTTAAGCTGTCGGTGCCGGTTGTAGTTATAAGACGACAATGGTTAAGCTATGTCAGAGGCCTACTGGGCGGCTTGAACAACTCTGAAACTAGGGTAACCACTGCCCATACGATAAGTAAGTAAGTAAGCCACGGTCTACGGAAGGCTAGGTTCTTATTGGGTACGTATCAAAATCCCGAAAGTTCATAATACCTATGATTGAAATACCGACGTCCAAAACACCGAAATTCAAAATACCGAAAGTTTTAAATGCCGATAGTCGTTATATCGAAACACAAAATACCGATGTTCAAATGCCCGAAAGGACGAAATCCCGAATGGACGAAATACCGATGGATGAAATCCCAAAGAGCAGCGACGTAGTTCCCGCGATTACTCATAGATGGCACTGCAACACAGTTATGACGGTGGGCATTCTGCTTAACATGTTTGCCACTGCAGCTTTGGCTTGCTTTTTTTCGTCTTCCCGGTCACAGTTCTAACCTAACCTAACCCAAATGCTTCACCAACAATAGAGGGGATCTGGCACTCGGCGGCTGCATGCAACATGCAAGCAGGCAGGTATGCAGCATGTAAGCAGGCATGCAGCATGCAAGCAAGCATACAGTATGCAAACAAGCATGCAGCATGCAAGCAAGCATGCAGCATGCAAGCAGGCATGCAGCATGCAATAAGGAATGCAGCAAGCAAGAAGGCATGCAACATGCAAGCAGGCATGCAACATGCAGCAAGCATTGTTTCTGTCACGGCTCCGGCGCTGCGGGGTTTGGGCGGTCCCACGCGAGCTTATCGTCGCAGATGGTTTTAACGCCCACCACCGCAGCTTCGGCTTGCGGCCCCACCCCTCCGCGCCTACGCGGGTTTAAATTACACTCTAGGGTAGGGCAGACAAGACTACGTGAAGTCGGTTTTGCGGCGATTCGTTTCTGTCACAAAATTGTACTTCGGGATTTTAAACTTTCGGGCAAATAAACTTTCGGGATTTAAAACTTTCGACCAAACAACCATTCGGCGTTTCAATTATCGGGATTTCGTCTATCGGTATTTTAAAATTCGGTCTATTAAAATTCGGGATTTTGGTACGTACCCTTCTTATTCTAATGACGAACAGCAGTTCTGGTGTTTCTCTACGGTTATGGGAAGTCATCTTTGGAGCTTCTACATATGGGTGACAGGCGTGTGAAATTAGCTCTAAGCGCAGGTTAAGGTGAATTAAGTAAATACTTGACAATAAGGTGGGCATTAATAACAACCTCTTTGATAGAAACTAATTGCCACGTTTATACTGAAACCGAAATTTCTAACGTCGCAATCTCCAAAAGTGTTCACGTTTTCGCAAATAATAAAACGCACGGCCTCTAGCTACGACATGTTTCTGTGAATAATAATGGCTTCGATTAACTAAAGCACATGAAAGAAGGAGGCTTTACACACGTGACCAGGTAATTAATAAGCCCACGGTACACGTGCTTCCCCCTCCATTATGCCTCTCCTACCCTCAGTTTCTTGCACCACCCGAAACATTGCGGACGCATGAAACTTTCAAGCATCGTCAGGTTGAGTGTAAGGCTTCTAAAAAATAAACCATCTCGTTGTATTCTCATGGAATATTAAAATGATGTTGTGTATTGTGCACTTGGTAAAATGTAAGCAAAATGTATGAAGGTATTGCGTCTAGAAACTTATCTGAGTTGTAAAAGAAAACGATATTACTTCATACATTTTTATCGCTGCGCGTTGTTCCGGAAATTGGAAGTGGTATTTTGTGATATATTTTTGGACACAAACACGGAAGATTTGCTGGTTTATCGATTGAAGTTAGCGTCTTTTCTTGTCTGTGTCTGTGCTCAACCACTGACAATGTGGTCCTGTATTCAAATACCTCTAGGTATTGAGACATTTCGTTTAAGAAAAATTCTCATTATTACCATGGTGTCTCCAATACGGTGGTATTACATCCCTGTGCCTCATAGAACATATAAAACCGTTGGCTAGGTGCTTGAACTGTTTTCGCTCGTGTCAGAAAGTGCACTACTCTACTTCTGCACTATAATACCGAAATTCAATCAATGTCAGCCTGATATTGGCCACAGCTAGACACAGGCCTCCCCAAAGGTAAGGTTGCGATTTAATTTGGGTTTAGTATTAAATTAAAGTTTTGTGTGGTTTTGAAAAGCGTAAATATTATCAAAAAAATTAGAAATCATAAATTAAAACCAGCACCTTCTACCAAAGGGAATCGAACTGTTATTCCTTATTACAGGTTAGTACTTAACATATTAAGGATAATTAGAACATTACCTACCCACAGATTGAAAGAACTTAGTTGTAACTACAATCATCTTAATTGTATAATTAAAGATATTATTATTACCACTCTGGGGAAGGCGTTTTTAAGCTACGAACGAAACAAACCGGTAGATCAAATTTAAGATTCCCTTTCTAACTTCCCTTAAGGAGGATGTAAGAATTATCCATCGCCTTTATTTTCCAGAAACACATTTATTAATTCAACAGGTTCTAGACAGCTGCCAAACCATTACTTTTTAATAATAAATCAAACAACATTATGTTCATAGTTGCACGTGAAAGATCATATCATTGTTAAAATCTTGTATACTATAAAAGTTTCCTACATTTGATCTGCAAATATATGTGTCGTTCGAAACTTAACGGGAAAGTGCCTACTCCGAATTAACTGAAGAAGTTAGTTCGAAACCAGTCAGTCGTTCAAATTTTTGAGATTAAACCATTTTTAGGGTTCCGTAGGCAAATGGCAAAATACGGAACCCTTATAGATTCGTCATGTCTGTGTGTCTGTCTGTCCGTCCGTCCGTATGTCACAGCCATTTTTTTCCGAAACTATAAGAGCTGTACTGTTCAAACTTGGTAAGTAGATGTATTCTGTGAACCGCATTAAGATTTTTACACAAAATTAGAAAAAAAATAATAATTTTGGAGGTACCCCATACATAGAACTAAAACCCAAAAAAAAAAATGTTATCGTACTCATACATGTGGGGTATCTATGGATAGGTCTTCAAAAATGATATTGAGGTTCCTAAAATCATTATTTTCTAAACTGAATAGTTTGCGCGAGAGACACTTCAAAAGCGGAAAAATGAGTGTCTCCCCCCCTGTTACTTCTAAAATAAGAGAAAGATAAGATTAAAAAAATATATGATGTACATTACCATGTAAACTAACAACGAAACTTGGTTTGAACGAAATCTAGTAAGTAGTTTTTTTTTAATGCGTCATATATCGTAAACCGCAATTTACCTTTCATTTAAACTGAAATACTTGCTGCTGCGGCACCCTTCATGGGCGAGTCCGACTCGCACTTGGCCGATTTTATTTTATTTTTAACAAATTTCGGGCCCGGATTTTTTAAATAATCAGTCTTATTATGTTTCTATACTCTATTTTGACGCAAACAGAATCTTATCTGATGTATGTAATGGAAGATATTTCAGAGATGCAACGCCATATCTCTGTGATTGATGACATTCATTTGGCACGGAGACGGCTAGCTTGCGTTTTGGATTTGCTGATGAATCAGTTGTAGATCTTGGCACGCTCAGAGTTGCGTGGTTTCGTGTAAACACGCGTTCGTTTACCTTTGGTGAATATACTCATAACTAATTTGGAGACGTGAAATCCTGATAAATATTTGATTATTTTAAACCTAAAGATTAGGGAAATAACACACTAAAAAACTGAACAAACAAGTCCACACTATATAAAAAAATTTAATAAATATCCTGGGACATTATTCACAGACGGCCATCTGATCCCAAGCTAAGAAGAGCTTGTGCTATGCAACCTAGATAACTGATATATTACATATACTACTATTATTTTGAAAATACACACTCATATAGATAATTACACCCAGACTCAGGACAAACAGACATGTTCATGCACACAAACATCTGTCCTAGGTGGGAATTGATCGTTACCAACCACGCCAAACGGTCCAGCAATTTTGCTTCCGTAGGTATCGATGCAATGTCGAACGGGCCGTGTCTTCGTGTATTTACGCATGCACACAGTGGCCCTAAAACAGCCTCTCTCGCATCTACCCGT
This sequence comes from Pseudoips prasinana, assembly GCA_951640165.1. Lineage (NCBI taxonomy): Eukaryota > Metazoa > Arthropoda > Insecta > Lepidoptera > Nolidae > Pseudoips > Pseudoips prasinana. The sequence continues at coordinate 24,815,139 of OX621246.1, forward strand.
TTGTAACCGATCGGGGCCGAAGTTCAAATTTGCGTAGTTAGTAGCAATGGAGTAGTCTTATTTGCTAGACCGCCGCTCGCCTTTTAGTCCGGTCAATTTAGACATTCAAGGTTACAATAATTCCCATTAGGCTGAAGATTGGTAGGATCGTTCATTACACTATTATAAAGGAAATTTGAAAAGTCCTCATCGATCCGGCTCGTGCAAAAAAAAAATTACTCGAGGTCAAAGGTCTACGCTACGTTGTTGTCTACGCTAATTTTATGATAAAACTTACCGTACTGCTGAAAATCGCGAAAAACCCGTTTTGTGACATTTTCCCTCGAGTAATTTTGTTGTAGATTAAATAATTATCTATAAAAAGGGTCTCAATACTTTTTTCCTAAGAGTCACCGTTTTTTAGAAATAACGATTCAAAAAGTTGAACGAGTTGTAATAATCGTCATAATATCGACCCCGAGTAAATTTTTTTGCACGTTCCGGATCGATGAGGACTTTCACATTTCCTTTATAATAGTGTAATGAACGATCCTACCAATTTTCAGCCTAATGGGAATTATTGTAACCTTACCCCTATTTTTTAGTCTAATTTGACTGGACTATTTACTGTCTGGTGAAGTTGTCAAACCATACTAGGTTGACTGTAAACGTCAAGTTAAAAATATAAGTAGTTTTTGACAATTAGACCATTGGACTATTTAGAACCGCGATATTTTTATTATTTCGATCGCGATATTACAATAATAGACGTCAAATGCGTTGAAATTTTCCCAGTATTTTCTAATGTCATCTACAATTTATATTGATGTAACTACTACAGATCGCACTTATTCGAAATTCGACCATTAAGGTTCTATTGTCAAAGACTATAGACATTAGGACAAATAATATACTGTTTTCAGTTTTGACACTCAGATTATCATCTCTTCTCAGTTTTTCAGTATTCACTTCAAAACTATTACTCACACTACCAGGTGTGAGTAATATGTTTGAAGTGAAAACTTCTTCAGCAGCGTTGTGCTCTTTTTTTCTTAATTATGTTAGATGTTTTACAGCCGACTATCTAACCAAATTTATTTCTATTTTTAAGATTTATTCACCAATAGGGAGGCAAATACTATGAGTCTTTACCACCGAAAGGTGGGAAGTAGCATCTTCCACTCGCTACTCGGATCAAATAAACACTACTTGGCCAGTATAAGATATGATAAAAAAAAAAACAGTTTTCACGTCTATCGGCAGTCACAAAAGACGCATGTTTTTTTTCAATAATTAACTAATGCCTAATATATATAAAAGTACTCCTTCTCCATATGAACCTTAACTTTACCAAATTATATACTTCTCCGTCCACATAATATTCGTAAAAAGCCGTACAAAGTTTTTGCTTCATGTATTAATATTATGACAGATGATGGATGTATGTAAAAAGCGTTGAAATTTTCCCAGTATTTTCTAATGTCATCTGCCGTTTATATTGATGTAACCATAACTATATACAGGGTGGCCGAGCAGTTGACGTTCAAACGCAAAATTTAGATACTTTATGATGAGCAGTATCCGAATCACCCACATGTATGTTCTACGATTTTGTGTTTTTTTGATACTTTGAAAATGTATGAGCCCTGAACTCAAACCCAAATTTTGAACTTTCGAATAAATTCCAAGTCAGTTCTGCAATGATTAGATAAACCATACTTTTTAGGGTGTTAGGTTAAACTATGCTGATTAGTCATCACAAAAAAACAGAACCAGAAATGTTCAACAGAACGAAAAAAAAAATCGAAAACTGATGTTACAAAAAAAAATTAAAATAATTCTATCTCGAAAACTACGCAAAATCAAACGTACATGGGGGTGATTCGGATACTCCCCATCATAAGGTGTCTATTATATCTAATTTCGCGTTTGACCGTCAACTCCTCGGCCAGTCTGTATATATGGGTGTACAGCAGTACAGCTGAAAGAAGGCCACAGTTGGACAAGCCTATCCCAAGAATCATCTTGGGGGAAAATTCCATACTCAGGTGGAAGCTGCTGGCCGTCCTCTGGTAGATATTCCCTCGGATTGACTTCAACGTCCCCCACGGGCTGAGATGGAGTGAAGATATGCTGATATTCGCCGCCATCACCACACAGCACAACGGATTTACAGGTTGTACAGGGTAGTAATAATATTGTTGGTCTAGACGTCGTTGATATAGATAAGTAGATGTACAGACGCCAGCACATCCAGCTACGCCAATCTGTCAGATTTTCAACTTTATCACAAAATTATAAGGTTCACTTTCAATTGGGGAAATTTGACAGATTGGGGAAGCTTGATGTGCTGGCGTCTGTAAATTGATGAATAAAACAACAAAAGTCGGCTTAAAGAGTTTATTGTCTGTACTTACGACTATTTTATACATTTACACCTAAGGTAACTACAGTATTTACCAACTATGTTTGACTATGGACACGTGTGTCCGGGAGCTTCCAGCTCAGAGCTTCTTCACAAGATCATAGGCAGTGATAGTTTCTTTACCACCTTATTATAAAAAAGTCAGAGTATTAAGTTTACAAATCGTTTTAAACCCTTTTGCGGCTGCCACATATGAGCCGGGTTAACGGGAATGGGAATAATGCCTAGTTTTATATGCTGTCAAACTTAAAAGATTGCACGACATTTCTTATCATTCGAATATGTTTGGTAAGGCAAGGAATAACCTATCAAACATATTGTACAGACGCCAGCACATCCAGCTACCCCAATCTTTCAAATTTCTTTGAAAGATTTTCAAGTTTATCACAAAAGTATAATGTTCACTTTCTATTGGGGAAATTTGACAGATTGGGGTAGCTTGATGTGCTGGCGTCTGTACGTACACTATGTATCTTTTTCTGTAGTCATAAAGTAAAATGGTAGACTCCATTTCATGACCAAAGTTTATTTAATTCGCGAAAAAGATACTGTGATATTCAAAACAACAACCGATGTAATTACAATCGTACTTAAAATGCAATAGTTCTATTTAAGTATCGATTATTTGTTTATTGAGTATTATTTATGTTTAATAATCTGAATAATTAATAATCGTTATGCTAGTGATTACAACGCTCTAAAAAGATTTGGGATTCGAGCTTCACAACACTTTGACGAGTGATAACTTGTCAAATGGTTGACACTCGCCTGAACTTCGCAATTGACCCATATGTGTCAGACGTTTTACCGAATAGACCATTCAAAGTCTTTATTAAAAACAATAAATAAAAATATTAACTTAATTATAAGTACCTTTTATTTTCTAGCTGTACTGACCAAATTTCTTTATTTTTATAACTTTACGATTTATTTTAACCGATTGATTGTTTTGTACAACTATTAAATAAACTTACAAATAAAATATTACTGCCAAAAAACAAATTTTACTTTAATAGAATATTACTAAACGCAAATCAACGTGAAGTTCACGTACGTAGAAGAATTAAAAAAAATGCAGAGTTCGCTAATTCTTGGTTATTATGAGATTGAAGATTAAGTCCAGATTGCTGTCCACTCTTTATATTATACGCTTTATAGTATCGTACATAAAAGTAAATCCTCAAAGGTTTGTGTACAGCAATTTTTGATAATTCTACTCCTATTGTAGCTACATATATAGGCGCCAGCACATCAAGCTACCCTAATCTGTCAAATACCCCAATTGAAAGTGAAATTTATGCTTATGTGATAAAGGTGAAAATCTATAAAAAAAATTGGCAGATTGGGTTAGCTGGATATGCTGGCGTCTGTACATAGAATCTGAAAACAACACTCCTTTTTGGGCAGTAGTTTAGGGAATAAAACAGTAGAAATAGCTATATATTAGGTTGACATTGTGAGTTCACGGTACGTAAGCTTTCATAATCTATATTACACTCGTAATAGAGATCATGACAACTACTTCGTAATTGCAATGTTTCCGATGAGAATCCAAGGTAATACGGATCTTGAAAACTTAAGGCGAATCCGGATGTTGCTTACATATTTCATCCAATCCGCGGACCCAAATCGTAGACACAAATGGATCTAAAAATCCCGGTAGAAATTTAAATAGTGTTTACCCACTTCTTTCTGACCTTAATCAGAAATTGATAGGATGCCTCATATTGAATGAGGATATCAGTAGTTTCTTAAAATTATGGAACGAATTCGGGCATCGGATGAATTTCTCGAATTCTGGTAAGACGCACTGTACGTGACGCAAACTTTATAGTGCTTAGTTCAAATGATCGAATATTCTAGATCCGAATTGTAGAATAGGATAATTAGAGTGAGAAAAACGGAACTGTATTACTAAAAATATCGTTACGGTTAATTCGTATCGTCCTTTTGGGGACCGAATCGGATAAATACATATAGTAAATATATTCGGAGTGAAAAAATGTAAATACTAAGGCTTCTTCTAGTCGTACTTAAGTAAAAGTCAGTTTTTCAACGAAGAATACGGCATTAATTTGATGCAGTTTTTTTACGTTCACAGTTTTTATATCGGGAATCTATATAGAGGCTCGATAAATTCCATAAATCGTACTTTCGGAGAAAAATTATTAATTGATGAGAAAACACTAAGGTGTCTTCGGTTCGTATTTTCTTAGACTTTGATGAAGCGTAGTGCTCTCCTGCTTAAATAAAATTGAGTCCAATTGTCGAAGAAGAATACGGACACAGTTTTAAGCGAGCTTTTTTTACATTTATGAGTATTTACTCCTTTTTAAATCTGTAATCTACATAAAGGCTTCATAAATTCTGAGATCGTACAAAACGTTCAATTACATGCTGGCCAGGGCAAGTTTCTTAATAACTATCTCTGAGTTCTGAAAATGCGCGAACGCACTTGTTTTGTAAGTTTTTAAAATGGCGGCATCTAGCACACTGCACTGCATTCACACACAACTAATATAATCTAAGTGACAGATCTATCAATCGGACCTCACTTCGCAGATGAAGAAGGTCTCAAAGGAACAAGGAGAGTCGTTCCATTTAAGACCTTTATCGTCCCTATTCCAAAGCTCCAAACAGTTTTCTTCTTCGCCGTTTTCGTAGCGGAAGTTATTGGGTTCTCCAGCGTTCCAGTTAACGAACGTTAGAGGCCTGCCATTGGCCATCCAGAAGAAATTTCCTTCTTCGGCTAAATCCGTGCCTGATGTCCAGAAGTGTTCGCGTCCGTATCCTGAAAAGAACAAACACAATTCGTTTACTTAATTGGCCGAGCAGTTCCAGGCTCAGAAAAAATAACAGGGCTACCCCATTACATCCCTTGGGTGTCGTAAAACGCAGCGTCACCTGTTTGTTAGCTAGTACCACCTAAATGAGGACGCCAACTTGAATGCCAAGCGTGGTGACTACGGCAAACTACGATGAATAAATAGTATAGTTCTTGTTCTTAGATCCTTCTTCCTTAGGACAACTTTGTGCATCTATTTCGCTCGCACATTTAGATGTTTTATATGTTTTAAAATAATTGTATGTGCTTTTCAAAAATATGTTTCGGTCATCTTGGGATTAATGTTCCAAAATATTCAGTACGATTTTAATATTGATAATTTTTTGTAGTGTCCATTTAATATGAAAAAAAAAACAGTTTCTTCTATTTATTTTGATGAGCAAAGATGAAACTTATTCTGAATATTTTAAAAGCACATACTACGAAAGTACTGCCAATTATTTTATAAGTAAAATGGTAAACGTCAAAGTGTGCGAGACCCTTTTAGCATCACGGTCTTTATAGAAGACATTCATACAGACATTATTATTTATAATATTTTCGTAATAAAAAGCAATAATGTGTTTATATATTTATACAGACATTGCTGTTTAGTAATGTCTGTACAAATGTCTTTTAGCCGTGACCAAACCAACTGCATCATTTTTTCAATAATGAAAGAGGTATTCGCTCATCACCGTCTTTCCGGTGGCGAGTTAAAGAAACTTGATTAGTTTGATCATCCAATGATTATATCGATTTCGAATAATCTCGAAGTCTAGGTTTTTCTTTGAATAGCTCACCATTCTGTCCATAAACTTAATTTCCCTTGTGCTATATCTCATAGATATAAAAAGACTTAAACACCTGAGTCCTTGACGTACTGCTCCAGTTCGTCATTTTGGTGATGAGTCAAAGAAACTTGATCAGTTTTATCACTCAATGATTATATGAATTACTCGTATTATATCGATTGAGTTAAAAGTTCAGTAGTAAGTCCAATTATAAACTTAACATCCCTTTTGTAATATCCGATATATATCATCATCATATCAGCCGAAAGACGTATACTGCTGGAAAAAGGCCTCCCCCCAAAGATCTCCACAATTGCCGGTCTTGCGCTATTCGCATCCAGCAGTTTCCAGCGACCCGCACAAGATCATCGGTCCATCTTGTAGGGGGCCTGCCCACGCTGCGTCTTCCGGTTCGTGGTCGCCACTTGAGAATCTTTCTGCGCCACTGCCACTTCAGTCGATAATATAAAAAGACTTAATCACCTGAGTCCTTAACGTACTGCTCCAGCTTGTCGTTCTCCTGCTGCGAGGAGATGGAAGCCAGGTGCATGCCATGGAATCTGCAGTACTGCTGCGCTTTAAACCAGTTCGCCTGAAACAAATAAAAGAAAACTATAAGTATGTTGAGAATATTTTAGATTATAGATTTAATAATTATAGTTTTAGGAACCCCTCTGCAAAACCAATGATCTTGTGAGGGTCTCTGGTAGCAGCTGGATGCGGGTAGCGTAAAGCTGGTCATTGATTGGATGGGGATGATAATGAGTTTCAAAAAAACATAAAATCAACTACACTACATGAATTAATTACCTATGGAATAAAAAAATATATTATAAAGACAACAGAGAAACCATGTAGTATACATACAGTCTAAGTGTTAATTTCCTACTTTTGAAGTTGGTTAAAAGTATTTGTAAATTATTTATTTATTTATTTATCGGAAAACCAACAGCTGTTTTACACATTTTAGACATTGCAATACAAAACAGGAAGCCAATTAAAGGTTTTCACTAATAGTAATTGAATATACAGTAAAAGGTGTAAATTCCATATTTAGGTTTATTAATGCTAGTGATATATCGCTTTACTATGTACTACGTATTACTTACAAAATTCAAGGCTAAGACTCCAGTTAGTTGTAGTGTTCGAACCCGAAATAGGTACTAGGGCGCCACATATTAGCACATACACATAGTTTCACATTTATAATGTTGGTGTATCATTTAATTTGTAAGCAAACATAAGTGCACTCCCATTTCCCTAAGGCTGAAGATTTACTTGCTCTTTGAATTAAATACACAATATATAACATAATTGAGAAAATAAAAGGAGTGTTATCTGCTCACGAAACTAATAATATTAAGTAGAATCACTTAATGCAATACAATTATTGTGCACCCCATACAATGTTTGTATATTGTATTGTACCTATATCTTTTATTGCGGACAAATAAATCCATAGAGTGTTAGTAACATAAAAATAACTTATTTTCTAGTGTTAGTAATTACAATTAACCGTACAAAACGGCAAATAATTGGCGAGTTAAGGTTCTCGGCTATAATTTTCAAAATGCTATTCCGACTGTCTCTCACTCTTCGCACAAGGGATGCTGTTTTTTTGCGTATAATCGCATAAAAATCGTCGGTACGAGCTTGCGCAAACATTTCCGACGCACTGCAGTAACGAGGCAGTCTCAATAGTATTCTGAAAGCATTATTATACTGGACGCGGAGGACATCTAGCGTTCCCTTGTTGTAGTTGAACTATAGATTGCCCGTGTACAGACTCTGACAGTATGCCTTAAACAGGGTGATTTTAACTTGGTCTGTACATCGCGCAAACCTACGGGCCAACATGTTGCTCCGGACCGCCAGAGCCCTCCGTTCCCTCTCAATGTCCGAATTGTCCTTGAGGTCGTCAGCAAGAAAGTGCCCTAGGTATTCAAAAGTAGATCGGGTCCATTCCATTGACGCTTGCCACCGTCCTCAAAGATCATATGTTCGCACTGTTTTACATTATACAGGAGACATTGTTCTTTTTGTGTATTTTTTATGGCTTTTTTTACTGTGTATTTTCTTAAAGACCACTACTTTTGTTACACCCCGTATAAATAATACTACCAACTCCTAAATGTGGGCTATTACTAAGGATCTTTCTCGTCGGCGGAACCTCATTACGAGTATCCGCAGTTCAACACTCTGTCGCTTTACCCGAGAGGCAGGAAAATTAAAATAACTGGTCAACTGCTAACATTGTTATGACAATTTAAATCGCAGAAGATGTACAGACTCCAGCACAACCGCCTACCGCAATCTGTCAAATTTCTTTTATAGAATTTCAACTTTATCACAAAAGTATAAGGTGCACTTTCAATTGGGGAAATTTGACAGATTTGGGTAACTTGGTGTGCTGGCGTCTGTACCTTTTTTTTGAAGTGACATTTTCTGCATTCGGGAAATAAATTTCTTGACTTTACTCCCATTTAATTCCCGGCATAAAACCTAGACAACAACATTTTATGCGCCACACAAATAATTTTCCTCGGTGCTTTATCCTACGATTAAACTAGTACTACTAATACTAATACTACTGATTAAAGTAGATTTCAGATTTTTCAGAAATCTTTAAAATGAATTGTAGAAAAGTGCGGGTGGGAATCGAACCCACGAACACGTGGTATCCGGCCCTATGTGCGTTAACCGCTCCGCCACAGCACCATGGTTATGACACTCGAATTTATACATCCTTTCGATATTTCTTAACGCATTTAAAACGCTTTTAACGCCATCTTACCGAAACCTACACGACTAACAACGGAATGCCATGGAATGCCAATACCTAGATCGGACTTGTAAATTGTAATCGACCAATATGTTATGGAACTATGGTGCCAAGGACTGACCCACAAACTCACAGCATTATAAGCCTCATCTTGCGTCAGGTGTTAATCAATGTTTCATGAATCAATTTGAGGTGTAAAGATTAGATACTAGATTATGAACATTATATATGTAGGTACACAAAATCTGCTTTTATGAATTTGTTTCAAAAGAAACAATCCATTGCCGAATGTGTGTGCCAAACTTTTGTATATTTTATGATAATTTCTTATCCATTTATATTTATGTTTAGAAAACTGGTTGTGAATCTAAATTGCGCATGCGACGTGGCGTGTTGAAAACATCGCGCAGCAACACACTTTGACTTTGTGATTGAATTGCATCACATTTTAAGACAAGTCAAATTCCTAACAAATCGAACTATTTAACTGCTTGAAGCTTTATTCAGGTATTCAATGGGATCGTTGAACTTGGTGATTTCGATCGAATGGAACTAAAATCATTGAAACTATTCACATCGAAGTACGGAAGCCGCATACTAAGTGGGTTAGGAGCACGAAGCAAAACAGCGGTTAACCACCAACCAGGCTTATGTGATTTTGTCAGACAATGTCTGAACGTAAATCAATTTGATTAAGACAATAGTATGTAACGCGATGTGCTGTATGTATTTGCTTAAGTTGATTGGGTATATGTTTGGTTGAGAAATTGTTTTGAATTGACACATAGGTATGCGTTGTATGTTTTTGTTTGTATAGTCAGCGGCAAAAGTAGATGATCAAAATCGGATATTTAATACTAAATATCGTAAATTTCGTCAACATAGTGTGGCGGTTAAGTATGGAGTGTGAAAAATATTAGCTAACTAACTGTCCCGCGGTATCACCTGCGTTAAACTTTAAAATTATAGCCTATGTGTTATACGGATATATAAGCTATATTACTACAGAGTTTCAACAAAATCTGTTCGGTAGTTTTTACGTAAAAGAGTAACAAACATCCATACATCTACAAATCTCTCAAACTTTGGCATTTATAATATTGGTAGGAAGTGGGATGATACTGCAACCCAATATCCATAATCATTCATAAACCTAAAACCTCTTGTCCGATTTCGATCATCTACTTTTGTCGTAGACTGTACGTAATCTGATAAATTTTTGTGCATATAAAGTATGTAACGTAAGATTATTGTACTACACTACACTACTTATACTTTGTCTTTAGGATTGAAATACCTATGTTAGGTAAAATGGCAGCTTTTATCGCTATTGCTTCGAGGTAAACTTAAGACACTGGCTAGAGAGGGCTGGACAATTGGAAATGGACTTCTTTCAAGGACTTCTATAAAGCCAGTCTTCCGCTGCCAGGCAAAGCGGCTTCCCGTGAAATCATCGGTCCACCTTGTGAGGGACTGATTACGCTGATTCATCAGGTTGGTGGTGGCCACTCAAGAATCTTTCTGTCTCAGCGGCCGTCGGTTCTAAGTATTAAGCACTAATTAAGCTGAACTAGAATACATTCGATAATATATAGTATATTATATTCTAAGGTTAAATACCAATCCTACTACACATACATAGAATAAAAATATACTATATACTCAAATACATTGCTACTTGCAAATTAATATATTAATATGTTAAATGTCAAAGCAGGTGACTCACGTGAGAAACCAAGAGCATTAAAATTATACGTAATTTACTTATCACGCATTAAAGCACGAACAAAACTTATAATGAAAGCATCTATCTACATATCTATATGTATATCTATCTCGAAAGATCACGTAGCCAACTGTTCTAATTATTAAGAACATCTTAAAACTTTACTACTAAAGGAATTAAATATTGCAGTTCCACGAACGTTTGTGCAAATTTTAGTTTTAAATATCCTGGGACATTATTCACACACGGTCATATGATCCCAAATTAAGCAGAGCTTGTACTATGGAAACCAGACAACTGATTTATGACACATACTACTTTTCTTTTGTAAATAGATACTTATATAGAGGTTACACTCAGACACAGGATAAACAGACATGTACATGCACCCGAATATCTGTACTGGGTGGGAAACGAATCCACGACCTTCAGCGTGAAAGGCAAACATTTACCAACCAGGTCCTTATTATCTAGCTATCATCTTCACGGAGATCCATTGGTTTTATTTCTATACACAATTACGTATTATCGATATTTTACAGTGTCATGTGAAAGTTTACTTCTGGCACGCTTACCATTTAAAAGATGGGGTAGCTGTATTTTCTATTGCTTCACATACATTGTATTTTATTTCTTTCATTTTTGTATATTATTATCATACTTCCTACTAATCTTATAAACGCGAAAGTTTGTACGTAAGTATGGATGGATGTTTGTTATTCTTTCACGTAAAAACTACAGAATGGATTTTAATGAAACTTTACAATAATATAGCTTATACATCAGGATAACAAATAGGCTAGAATTTATAAAGATATTGTGTGAATTGTCTAAAACATGACGATATGTGTGAAGTAAGTAGGAAAAAATATACCATCTGCGAGCTATTCCGGCGTGCACTGCCGAAACCGCTAGAGGTACACATCCTACTAATATAATAAATGCGAAAGTTTGTGAGTGTGTATGTTTGTTACTTTTTCACGTCTAAACGGCTGGATTGATTTTAATAAAATTTGGTATGGAGTTAGCTGTCACTCTGGATTAACACATAGGCTATAATTAATAAAGTTTAACGCGGGTAAAACCGCGGGGCACAGCTAGTCGCATACTATCTGTGCCCCGCGGTTTTACCCACGGTTTTACCCGCGGTTTTTTTTCATGCATTTTAGACGGCCTTAGATACATCAAATTAATACATTTTAGTTTAAAATCTTTTTATTGAACTATATATGCAAGTATAAGAGACCGGTAAAGGGCCAAATTTTCGTGCAAAATGAAATTGTATCCAATTATAGCGGATCATTGGCCAGTAGTCTGGGGCAGGTGGGACCTGATAGCTTAATCGAGTTTACGTGAGCGTGAACTCTTAATTAAGCACAGTTGAACACACGAGTTAATTTGTTGTTAATGCAAAATAAAGCAGCACACGGCTCGGGTGTTTTGGCGTAGTTGGAGAGAATCGTATGTCGGGCTAGTTGAGATCTTTAATTTTACTGTTATCTCTTTATTAATCTTAAATTTAACTGAAAAACCTAATGTAGAACACCGAACGTGTGAACCTAATCACACTAATATTATAAAGGCGAAAGTTTGTGAGTGTGTAAGTGTGTATGCTTGTTACTTCTTCACATCTAAATGGCTGAAGCGATTTTAATAAAATTTGGTATGGAGTTACCTGACACCCTGGATTAATACATAGGCTATAATTTATAAAGTTTAACGCGGGTGAAACCGCGGGGCACAGCTAGTATCAAATATATTATAGTTATAAGTTTGTGTACAGCAATATTTTAATACTTTGTAGTTGGTTTAAAAGTAGTTGCTTTTTATTATATATTTTATTTAAATTTATGAACATAGAGAGTTTATAAAAAATTCAATGAACGAACAAGGTCGACATAGCAACTGGCATGCAGTGTTATTATTAGTCATAGTGACGTTATAATTTTGGATATCACAATGAGTCGTTCCAATCGAACGCGTTAAACGTTTCGTTTTCCATACACTTGTACTAAGCCTTCAATTTTTTATGGCTTGCATATTAGATATTTTCATACGGATCCCTAAAAACAAACGAAAACACAACCTTGTTAACGCCGGAGGCGATAGTAATTACTACACATACTCGTTGATCTTACGTCAGGTTATATCACATGGTCATTAGAATAAGTACATAAATCATTTATTTCAAATAACAAAAAAATGATAGGCGAAAGTTGAAAGTAACATATTAGGAAGGCGTTCCTTACAAAAGTAAATATTTAATATGATAAACGTTATTATGATATATTAAAGTGTTTGAAGATTAACTGCTGGATTGTAAGTTTTGGGATATTTTGGTGCCTATTTGAGCAATGATATAAGCAATGATATAAATACAATTTACCTGGCATCCTTGCGCAAAAAGTAAAAACAATACAAAAATATTCAGCCGTGCATCCACAAAACACCTCAGACACTCACATACCACACACACACTCACAAGCATACTTTTGCTCAAACTTTTATTTTTTCATATTTTTACTGTTAATATGGTCAATACTCCAAGGGGTGGGGGACCTGGCGACCTGAAATACAGGCCTACTGGAGCCTAGTTTTGGCATCAGTCTTCCACAATATTTTTGCTTGATGATGTAAAATTTTCAATGTCTGTAACCATAACACTATGTACCATGTTATAATATTGTGGAGAGAAATAAATAATATTGATTGCTTGATTAAATGAATTAAATATTAAATGAACTTTGTACGCGATTTAAATATCTGGTCTTATCTTAAAAAATTGTCCACTTACTTAGGCAGAACGCTGAATGTTGTTATTAGTATGATTCATCAGTATTTATCTTCATTGCTAAGTTAATCAGAAATTTCATCAGATGTCTGCACATTCATGTGCGTTATTATTACGAGAACATACCCATTCATAATGTTATTAGACAATATACTCAATGTTTAATAGATTTTGCATTATGTTATGTACACACGGCTACATATCAAGCTATACATTTCCAGTATAAGCTGATCTCGGGTTGTATAGGATTTCCATACAATGACAGGTCAGCTTATATTGGAAATAGCCATGTGTACAGATGGTGGGTTTGCAACTATTATAACACTTATGGACTCCTATTTTAATATAAAGAAGCCATTTACCACTCTCTTAAAGTGGTAAACTGCTTCTTTATATTGTTTATATCCAAATAATGTAAATATTTAAGTGTACATAATGAGTATTTATATTTTAAATATTGAATTAAGTTATTTATATAATAGTTTTATATAACCAACTATCTACGCGTCTTCTAATATGAAAATATGTGTAATTTATTTAAAGATTTCAAAATATTTATGAATACGATGTTTCTTGAGACCGCACGGACAGACTAGGCCTTCCGCTTAAATCTAGTTTCTTATAATGTATGCAGAATATTATATTAGACTTAACTTGGTAATTGTTTGCTTGACAAGAGTATATTAAGTCTAGTGTTAAATTAAGCTCATTTTTGAATTTGAATGGCCACACATTGGACGAAGGACATCTCATTCATCCTTGACTTATTCAGATAAAATTTAAACTAGTAACTCAACTACAAAATTACGTTAAAATCTGTTTAGCAATTTTCGCGTGATGAAGTAACAAACAAACATTAATATTAAAGATTGTGGTGTGGATCTACTAGGTCTTAACTATCATTTTAGATAGCATTAAGTCATAATTAGTGTTTCAATTAGTGTTTGTATGGAAGTTCCTTGAGTATAATATACAGGGTGTAATACCTACTATTGTGTATAAAATACTTACACCTTATAATCTACTAATATAGAACTGCTCAAATAAGCAGTTCAGGATTTATAAAATGAAGATTGACGGATCTCCGTACATAGAACCGTATACCTTCCCTCATTTGGTATATAATATGTGAAAGCAAAACTAGAAATATCTCTTAAATAAAACTTGCTGTGTGGTGACGGCGGCAAATATCAGAATATCATCACCCCATCTCATCCCGTGGGGGCGTTGAAGTCGACCCGAGGGAAAATCTACAAGAGGACGGGCAGCAGCTTCCTTCTGAGTACTACGTGCATCTTACTGCGATCGCTAACCCTTTTGCCAAGCGTGGCGATTATGGCATATCCCCCTAAGATCATTCTTGGGGGAGGCTTGTCTAGAAGTGGATCTCTTACAGCTGTTATGGTAAATGTATAATTAGAACACTTTTTATTTGTTTACGCCGAACAAGGGAAATTTGAAAATGTTTTTTTTTAATTTTTACTACATTGTACAGTAGTATATAATATGGTTTAACCCTTAACGACTGTTGAAATTTTTCCAATTGATTCGTTTTGAATTTTATTGTGACCTATTAACCTACAAACACATCATACAACAACATACAAACTACATCATTGCAACAACATTGCCAATGCCTTATGAATGGTTAATCAAAATCTTCACACCCTGCATTAATATTTCTTTTTTAATTACGAGTATAGTCTATTCTTATAGTTGCTTTATTTTACTTTTGATTAAGGAATGTCTCATATCTGTTCACAATAAAAATATGTCAATTTATAGAGTCCAAACTATCGTATCGGTCGTAAAAAAATATTGACTTCAAAAAACTCCGACGTAAAATTCCTTATACAATACAAAACTATTAGAAAATTGGTACCGTAAAAAGGCGAGATATAATTATGACGTGTTTTGATACGAGTAATGTACTTATGAAACAAGACCCACTTTCTCTGTCTGTGTATTAGTTTACGACGTCTGCGTCTGCGCATCTGTTGAACATATGACGTTGATTATGCATTGATAAGTGATTTAGTCGTAGTCACTCGAGGAAAACAACATTTATTTACATTTTATTTTACGTTACATTTACGATAACGCATTTTGAGTTTAGAATAAAAAAAATACTTATCTAATGGACATTGTCGGAATATATAAATATATTATTATTAATAAACAGTATTTCTTTATGTACAAATTCATTCGTTCTCTACCAGAAGGTTTTCAAAATGGACGCTTGCACTGCTTCTCCAGAAAATAGAGGCGAACGGCGTCTAGCAAAGGAAACTACAAACTAAGTTATCCGTCTCAGAGGGCATCTCTTTGCCATTTAACTTTAACCTTTGGTTCAGGGCGGTTACTGACGTGAAGATGGGTGAGTCAGTAACCATCAGAGTATTATACTAAACATTTGAGACAATGTTAGTCAATCGTATTCGCAGATTTATTATTTATTTATCTCTCTCCTTAACATCTACTCGTATCATTACAGGTCTTGACTTTATTAAATTACTGTACCTACCCGGCATGCATTGCAATACCGCGTATTAAAAACGACGTGAGTTCACCCAAAAAGTACTAGTACCTACTAGTAGTAGTAGTAGTAGTATATACACGTTATAATAATAATGTCCTCCTAGCCGAATTTCGGCCACGGCGGCCAGTCTCAACAGAGATTAGCCATCTGCGCGGGACATATTATAGTGCTCAAGTGTGTGCGCAAACACAGAAGCACTTTCTATTCCATCACTCTCATGATCCGATGGGACGCCTATGCGACACGACCGGAAAGAGGTCAGGTACAGGACCGACAGCTTTACGTGCTCTCCGAGGCACGGGGGTATAATACCGCCAACTTCCAGACTTCGGTTTGGGAATTTTTTCTTTTTTACAGAAAAGTCCCAAAATCAATTTTTGGCCCGACCCGGGATTTGAACCCAGGACCTCATTTTCTGCGGGTGGACACGCTACCGCTAGACCAATCAGGCGGCTTAAGTTCACCCAGAGAGCAATGGAAAGGGCTATGCTTGGAGTTTCGAGATCGAATCAGAAATGCTGAGATCCGCAGGCGAACCAAAGTAACCGATATAGACCGAAGAATTGCCAAGCTGAAGTGGCAGGGGGCAGGGCACATAAGTCATATAGACGACGGCCGCTGGTGCAGAAAGGTTCTCGAGTGGCGACCACGAACCGGAAGACGCAGCGTGGGCAGGCCCCCTACAAGATTGACCGACGATCTTAAGAGTGTCGCTGGATGCGGAAAGCGCAAGACCGGAAATTGTGGAGATCTTTGGAGCTTTTGCCCAGAAGTGGGCGCCTTTCGGCTGATATGATACATATAGCTCATGGGAAGCGTGACGTTACAACGACGCGATTACCATGATTTCTGTTCAACCAAAAAGTACTCAACGCGCATAAATAAGTTTTCACTTCAAGAATGTTTAAAGTATATTTTAAATACAAAGAAGTATACATATACTTTTGGTTTAGGCCTTAGCAGACGTACAGACGCACGTCAAGCTACCCCAATCTGTTAAATTTATTTTATAGATTTCAACTTAATGACATAAGCATAAGACTCACTTTCAATTGAGGAAATTTGACCGATTAGGGTGGCATGATGTGCTGGCGTCTGTACATAAAACAATTGGATAAATAGTTTAGGTGCGCGTAGAGCACCAACATACAAACATTCATTTTCATATACGAGTAGATTAGAAGTAGGTATTGATGTACGACTGAGTACGTAAGTAAACAAAAATGCGCTTCAAATAAATTTAATTCACTTACTTATATACATAGTACAAAGCCTTTCTAGACATCTATGAATTGCTCATTGAAAATGTATATGCTGGATCGCGTGACTAGTCAAATGTTTACGACAAAAACGTGTGGTCTGGTCGAGTTATCGATTCGATTACGTTAACTAACCTTGCAGCCAACCTTCTTCGTACCCCTTGAGAGTGGAATTTACTTGTGGTAGGTACGGGGATATTACTTAATCTAATTTCTTGTTTATAGGTAATATCCATGCAATATCACCGAGTGAGCGAGTTTTATCTGTTAAATTTATCTCTGCAGTAGCCATTTTCCTCTCTGGTCTAGTGTTACCGGGTCGGGCCAAAAAAGTGTTATATATGGTATATACTAGTAGCTGCCCAGAATCTAGATCTTTGCGCCGGTGTTATAATGGAATGAAATGAAATAATGAATTCAGCACTTATAGTACAAGTGTATTTACATACACTTGTACTTGTCAAGCTCACAATGCATTACATAAACACAGTTTGAAAACTTTATAAGCACTTTTGATCCTGCGCTTTTGTCAGGTCTCATTAACTTGACGAAAGTGTGAACGACATTATTAAATGGTTTAGGAATTAAATAAAAACAGCAAATACTTCTAGGCCAATTGTGGCAATTATGGTGTCGGCATTTCATCTGATACACTTAGTACGTAAATACTCTGCTTAAAAGCCAAGATCCTCTGTGAGTCTCTTGGCAGGTGGTAAGAAATCCGTCTTCACTTCCAATTACAGATAATACCAGCCTATAAAGAAATTGTGGACGGCACTTTCGTATCGGTTAGCACGCTTGCAGTCTCTGCTTGGGAGGGCACGTGGGAGAGGCTCCTCGAGGCTTATTGACGAGAAGGTACTTTTAATAGCCAATTGTTAGTACCCGGAATTGACCCAGTTGCCCAGCCATTTGACTAAGTGTGGGAATCACAAAGTCACCGTAACTTGTGGTTACAAAAATATTACGAGAGCTTCGTTAAATTGTATAAGATAATTTTGAAACAATGTTTAACGACTTTATAGCGCTTATGATGGATTTCTGCTAATAAGTCTACTGTCAAGCGGGTGTTGAACGTTGTTTGTCAGTTTGGGAAGTAGATACGTATTACTCAAATGTATTAAAGTATGTACTATATGTAAGGCAGGCGCTGCTGCTGCTTTGGCGGAAACCCTTAAACGGCGCAAATACACAAATTTGGCAGCAAATTTTGTTTTTGAGCCGTTTAGGGTAGAAACCTTAGGACCATGGGGCCCAAGCGCACATTTAATATTTCGGGAAATAGCTAAACGTTTGATCGACGCTTCCCATGATCAGAGGGCTGGTCTATTCTTGGGTCAGAGGATCAGCATTGCCATCCAGCGTGGCAATGCGGCCAGCCTTCTGGGCACTTTTCCCATAAGCGATGCGGAGGGATTATTGGACGCCTTTTAGGGTAAATAGTGTATCGTAGTTTATCTAATTTTTAGCTTATAATTTTATTATACTTGTATATACATTACATTTGTATAATAAAAACAAATAAATGTTATGTATTGAATGAGAAATCACGAGTAACTCTTAAGAAGCCATGGTATTAAGGTAATTACTACTTAGATTCTAAATGACCCTCATCCAGCAAATCGAATGTTAGGGTTTACGATGGCGATCATGAGAACAAGCCTCCATATAAAAATTATGCTTAAAATAGCTGTATATACCAAATATAAATAAATAATTAGTAATATTTTATGCAGATATGATCAAAAACATCTGTAGAATCTTCTAACTGATAAATATTTCACAAGCCAGCATAAAAATCTTAAAATTATTCAAGGTTAAACATTTGTATAAATGTCTCTTTCGATATTTATTTCACAATGAATTACGAAATCATTTGTAAATGTTTAATTGTACGAGTCATCAGTTGTACGATAGTAGAGAAAGTATGAATTGCCCAGTTTTGTCGGGTCTGTTTTGTAGGGCTTAGGGGTGCCAAGTATTTTTTTGCGATCAATTTTTTTTCGTGAATTTTAAAAATACAGCTTCCTCTTTAAGGAAACCAAATAGAGATATCATTTAATCATCAACCACTTTAAGAATAATTTAACTTGAATACCATAGACATACGTTGCGGCAAGTTATACAGAATACCGATAAATATAACCAGCCATTATGCTTAGCGTTTGTTGACTCTGAAAAAGCTCTTACTCCGATTGAAACCTGGGCCGTACTGAGGTCTGTCCAAAGACGCTAAATCGACTGCCGGTATATCAAGGTGGTATATGAGAACGCAATCCAGGACCAGAACTCGAAACCTATCCACTTGCATGATGCCTCATGCAAGTGGATAGGTTTCGAGTTGGCGTGAGACAGAGAGATATTATCTAAATTCCGAAATAATTTCTCACCGCTGCATTGGAAGATGTAATTAAGTTTCTGGACTAGAAATATAGAAAGTCTTTGGCATCAATATAATTGACTATAGAAGATTATCCGCATGTTTAAAAAAAGGACCTGGTAATCATGTCCATGATGAGAATGATGTGAATAAGCCAGCCACTGTATTTGTTTAAATTATAGTGTTCTTTACGGTTATCATTTGCTATGCTAACATTAGATTCAATTATTCCATAAAAAATCGTGTGGAATCGTAATTCTTTTTACCCTACCATGTAGTGCATGACGTGGCAACTACTGAGAAATACTGCCAGAAAACTCAATAGGAATCCTTTGTTAAAATAAATTTATGTGGGTTCAATTATAAAATCTATATACTAAGCACTTTTGTCACTTACATTATAAGACATTTTGCTAGCTTAATGAATATCAAACAAGCGCGATACATTTATTGAATATCCTCATTTTTCAAGTAGAAAACCACTACGGCTATAATAGCTTCCAATATATAATTTAAATATCACACAGCATAATATAAGAAATTTTGCTACCTTAGTTAATATCAGACAAGCACGATACATTTATTGCATATCCTCAGTTTTCAAGTAGGAAACCACTACGGCTATAATCGCATCCAATATATAATTTAAATATCCCACAGCCGGATATTTGGCAACCCTGCTGCACGTTACGCCGTAATAGGCGAACGCTGCAATAGATAATAAGAAACGTGGTATGGCGTGCAATCAGCTGGAATGCTTTTCTCGCTAGGGTTATGCAATGCGATATGATGATTCATTTACATTTAGATGTTGTGAACTTGTGATACCGGTTTGTAACATTGCGGGTTCTTTTCGCGGAATGTCAAAAATCTACTGCGTCGTAGGAAATATTGCGCTAAAATTTCGCTATAATTGTAAGTTCTCTTCGAGTCTCATCGTAAACTTGAGAATTAATTTAATTAATTTAACAATTTTAATACTAGTCACATAAAGATACTGTAAAGGGTTTGGCGCCTATTTCTGTGTCTGTATATATTTGTGTCTGTACGTAATAACGCAGCACAAAAATGGATGAACCTATTTTATCGTTGATGGAAGCTTTGCACTCTCGAATGTTGGTAGGTATGTATGTCAGATAAGTAATCTTTAAATTTATTAGACAGCCCCGCAGGCATGGATCAAATAATCGTGCTCATCGCACAAAGATTTGTCTCACATAGGGATCGAACCCACCGTGGGTTCGGCTCTAGTAATCAGGGTCGCTAAATACTAAACCAACAGGCTATTTATAGTATAGTTTAAATGAAATAAATAACACTAAACCTTTAAAACTTAAAACTGGGATATCATAATGGGAATCGATCCTACAGGGAGTGTAAGACTGATAGAAGGTAGGCCTTCTAAACGGTCTGATGCCTACCCTGACATAAAAATGGGTACAGGTTCAAATTGAGGTAGAATGTGTCCAAAAGACTTTAAAGTCTGGTCTTTTGGACATATTGAACCTGTCTTTGCGCTATGCTTATGCTTACGCCTATACCCTTAACGCTGACAATTCGGTGATGAAGCGTAGCCCTTGGTCTACGGTTATGGTCAAATAACTCTTGACTATTCTTTTTTAAAAGCTTGATATGGTTCATGAAAATTGCTGTTTTGTGACAGTCCGTTTAGCAGCTCATAAAGTATTACAGTTACAGCTTTTTTTAGTTGGGAGGACCGCCTCCCAACTAAAAAAATGCGAGATTTTTGGCGATAATATATATTATAGGTTACTAGCTGACCCGACAGACGTAGTCCTGTCTTAACGATGACTATTTAATACGAAACGGTATAATTAAGAAAAAAAAGTGTAAGTGTCTAATAAAGAAAAAAAAAAATTCGAATGCTTTATGTTTATAGGTTATTGAGAACACTTTTTCAGCAGTTAAGCGGGTGAAATAAGATCGTCTGTATTGTTTTACTGGAATAAATCTTCTTCTTTTCTACGTAGACTGAGGTCGTTTATTACACGTACTTACTTTCTTGGGTGTAAAGATCAGCATAACAAATACCGATAAACAGAATAAACGGAATCTATTTCCGTTTATTCTAGACAAATGATAGAATTTAACATATTGTTTGAGATAGTAAATGAGAGTTAAATTTCTCTAAAAAAATAAAAAATGTACTGTATGTAGCTTTTGTCTGTGCTTGACATAAGTGAAAGGAAAAATGCAGGCGACTAGTGCGGGGAAAAACGCGGGGAATATTTGAAAAAAGTGCCACTTAAGAATCATAGGTAAAATATGCCACTTAAAAACCATAGGTATGGTTTTTAAGTGGCATATTTTTCAAATGTTCCCCGCGTTTTTCGCTCATAACTCAAAATTTGATTTTGTGCGCCCTTTAAGTTCACGGACGGCAGCAGCTGTCTTAGCTTCAATAATGTTATTAAGTTTGTTTTATTTTATTTGGGAAAATAAAAGTAACTAAGTTGTTAAAAAACAGGTAACACTGACCATTTAGGGTCAGAATTCAGCAAAACGCAGCTGATGTATATTCTTTTAAAAATTCTGACAATAGGGTAAGTGCTGCCCATACGAATTAATGATAGTATCAATTTGCGTTACGCTATCCTGACCCTCTGTATTCCCTCTTACTTGAAGTGTTTAAGCCCATAATCTTCCTATTGTTTTAGTATCGTAATGCCAGTTAATCACCTAAGAATCCAGGTCATCCTTTGTAGGTGTATGAATGAATCAGTAACAAAGTGAGTACAAGGTTGTTTGTTTGTCGATATCATGTGTGGGTGTCTGCTTTCACACTTAAGTGATACCTCGTAATAATATAACAACTTGTTTGTACACATATATTAATAATAATGTCCTCCTAGTCGAATTTCGGCCACGGCGGCCAGTCTCAACAGAGATTAGCCATCTGCGCGGGACATATTACAGTGCTCAAGTGTGTGCGCATACACAGGAGCACTTTCTATTCCATGACTCTCATGACCCGATGGGACGCCTAGTAACACGACCGGAAAGAGGTCAGGCACAGGACCGACGGCTTTACGTGCTCTCTGAGGCACGGGGGTATCATACCGCCAACTCCCAGACTTCGGGCTGATGCTGACAATTTTTTCTTTTTACAGAATAGTCCCATAATCACTTTTGGCCCGACCCGGGATTTGAACCCGGGACCTCGTTATCTGCGGGTGAACACGCTACCGCTAGACCAACGAGGCAGTAATAGCATATTAAAGAAGGAAGAGGTTATCAATTCTAATGTTTTTTTTTCTATGTTACTCGATTCTCCGTCCTTTTCGTAATCATACTTCTATCACACACTTAATATTACAAAAGGCGAAATTTTGTGAGTGTGTATGTTTGTTACTTCTTTACGTCTAAACGGCTGGAGAGATGTTAATAAAATTTGTTATGGAGTTAGCTGATACCCTGGATTAGTGCATAGGCTATAATTTATAAATTTTTACGTGGGTAAACCGCGGGGCACGGCTAGTATAATATACTTATTAAAAGGGTATCTATTTTAGAATGAATATTCAGATGTGACTTCGATATTCATAGAATAAAAAAGTAATAATTTTCTGGGATCAATAATTCGAGTCAAAATGAATATATTTTTTTACTAAGTAAAATCGATTTGGTTGAAAACGTTGGGAAAAGACACAATCTGTCTACTAATATTATAAATGCGAAAGTGTGTGCGGATAATAATAATAATAATATCTAGGGGACAATGTCACACACATCATCCTAGCCCCAAACTAAGCAAAGCTTGTACTATGGGTACCAGGCGACGATATACATAATTATATACATAGATAAATACTTATATACATAGAAAACATCCATGACTCAGAAACAAATATTCATGCTCATCACAGAAATATTTGCACTTACCGGGATTCGAATCCAGGACCACCAGCTTCGTAGGCAGGAGCACTACCAACTAGGCTACGCCGGTGAGTAATTGTAGTAATATATTACTGTAATTTTTATCAAAATTCGGTTGGTAGTTTTTACATGAAAGAGTAATAAACATCCATCCATCCATCCACACTCAAAAACTTTCGCATTTATAATATTATTAGGATAACGTAAATGTAGTGGAATGTCAAGATGTAATAAAATATAATAATATACATCTACGAGTATATATCCATACTCACAAACATTCGTATTTATAATATTAGTAGTGTTATGTAACTACGTAATACAATTGCTTAATTTTATTCTTAAAATTAATTATATCATGTAATATTTTGCTTTGAGGTTAATAAGTAAGTCAGTCGGCTTTAATTCACTGGTTACATATACCCAGTGAATGGATAACTCAAAGAGAGTTGTTGAGTATGAAATTACGACTCACATTGTGAAAAAAGCTATTGTCGTAAAATTAAAATCGGTAATTGTCAACACTTGAAAGAATATTTTACATTCATTTTTTAAATCATTGACTACATGTTCCCGCGGTTTCGCCCGCGTTAAAATGTATAAATTATAGCCTATGTGTTATTTGGATAGAAAAGCCAAACTACTATAATGTTTCATCAAAATTCGATCCGTAGTTGATACGTGAAAGAGGAACAAACATCCATAAATCTATCCACACTCAACTTATATATCCGAATAATACATAGGCTACTATTTATGAAGTTTAGAGCGGGTAAAAGTGCGAGGCACAGCTAGTTTATTGTATTTCAATATTAATTTCCGTTAAGTCAATGTGGCTAAATTTGAGTAATTATTATATGTTCCATTTTATTTATGAATTTAGCCACAGCGTTTTGAACAAAGGCGAACATTGTTACGGAATTGTATACATATTCATCATATCAGCCGAAAGACGCCCACTGTTGGACAAAGGACTTTATACATATTAATAATATAAATGACGGTCACCGTAGCCTAGTTGGTAGTGCTCCTGCCTACGAAGCTGGTGGTCCTGGGTTCGAATCCCGGTAAGTGCAAATATTTGTGTGATGAGTACGAATATTTGTTTCTGAGTCATGGATGTTTTCTATGTATTTAAGTATTTATTTATCTATATAAGTATGTATATCGTCGCCTGGTACCCATAGTACAAGCTTTGCTTAGTTTGGGGCTAGGATGATCTGTGTGGCATTGTCCCTAGATATTATATTATTAATTAAAAAATTAAGTTAAATATTTTTTTTAATAATAATAATAAATCTTTATTACAAAAGGTGAATCGTAATACATAATGCATTTATAATAATTTACATCAAAGGGTTGTACTCACTTATAACTACGATTAGGTGGGTGAAGTTAAATATTAATAAATAAATATCTTGGGACAGCTGACACATTGCCATCCGATTCCAAACTAGGCAGAGCCTGTACTATGGTAACCAGACAACTGATAAACATACTTACATATTTCTAAATACACTCATATTGCAGGTAAATTACCCCAAGATACAGAACGAAGATTTGGCCTGGGGCTCTACCGGCTAAGACGCCGAACATCGTTTTCGTGAATGGCGTTCAAATAAATAAAGGTTAAAAATGACTTAATCAATCGTTAAATCGGCTTCCATGACCACATGTGACGTCATAAATGGACCGGAATCGATTGTCAACGTTGAAGCCGATTTAACGATTGATTAAGTCATTTTTAACCTTTATTTATTTAAACGCCATTTAAGAAATCGATGTTCGGCGACTTAGCCGGTAGAGCCCCTGGATGGGAATCGAATCACGACCTCTGGTTTAGCAGTCAGGCTCACTAAGCACTAAGCCAACAGGCCAATGATTTTGACTGTACATACCGTAAGTAAACAATATTTTGTAATCGTAACGTTTTGTTTATTACACTAACTACAGTTTTGAAGAAAGGGATTGCTTAAGTAGGTAAATTCAAAATGCTTTGTGGTTATACTGTGCAATCTAATTAAATAGTTTTCTATTAAGCAATAGCAATGGTATTCGGCGTAAATCTACTTATTCACTGCTTAGAACTATAAACCCAATGTTAATAATTTCCATTGCGCGTAAATGTTAAAATACTCACGTGCGTTAATTGTAGTTAGCAGGAAATAGGTGGGCAATTTTATGTCCGTTGTGGTTTAATAACATTGTTCATACTTTACGCAGATATTACCTTCACTTGGTAAGGATAAGATTTTGACGAGACGGTTGGCGTGGTTGGTGAATGCTTGCCCTTCACGCTGCAGGACGTGGGTTCGATTCCCACCCGGGATAGATATTTGTGTGCATGAACATGTCTGTTTGTCCTGGGTCTGGGTGTAATTATCTATGTAAGTATGCATTTATAAAAAAAGTAGTATATGTAGGATATAAGTTATCTGATTTCCATAGTGCCAGCTCGGCTTAGTTTGGAATCAGATGGCCAATTGTGAAATGTGCCAAGATATATTAGTATTGAGGATATATTAGTCAGGGTGTAATTTATCTATATACGTATGTATTTACAAAAGAAAAGTAGTATGTTTAGTATATCAGTTATATGCTTTCCAGAAGTTATTCCAGGATATTATTATTATTATACATAGTTTATTATTTTAGTTCTCCCTTTTTGGAGTGGTAAGTTTACCTGACGTGCGGGCCGTAGCCAAACACGCCAACTTACGTAAAGACACCTGATGAATTTGTGGAATAAGTTAAAAAAAAATCTTATAATACGGCAAGTGTTTAAAATAGAAGTTTTCTGTATTACGTGGGTATTGTACGTGGGTATGTCAAGAAGCTCTAAGCTTTGTTTATTATTATTATAAGATTATATTCTAATGGTGCGTAGTGTCTGGACATTGCGCCTTCGAGATTGCGGTTTTGATTCTTGTACCAAGCAATCTTATATTAAATTTTGGTGTACATTATAGCCAACAGATAACTGTGAATTTATTACAAAGTATGTTAATGAATAAATTAGTTAATTTTTAAATTTGGTAATTTCGGTGAACGCTTATGAGATTTAATTTGTGAAAACAATTTTTCAATAGGGATCTTGTTGATTGAGGGAAACTATTCAGGTGATATATGAACCTGTACAGGATAATTTCCAATTCCTGCTGTAACACAGAAAATATATTCAATACAGCGATCACTAAATCTCTCGAAATCTAGTGGGTGTTGCATTATAACGACATGGCTGTGGTACGCACAATTTCCACTACATTTCGTCACCTCAACCATCCGAAATTGAGTCCAAAGATTAAGCAAATACGAATGAATTTTAACTAAATCTGGATGATTGGTTAACCGAGCAGGAACTAGGGATGATTATGCATTGGCCCGCTTTAACGCGCCCTATTGGCACCCATCTAACGAGCTGGAAATAGACGTGCTACCTCAAAATTCATGAGCTTTTAACGTGATTTCTGGTTTACAATGACCTTTGTGGTACCTGATATTTGCACTTTATGGGTTATTTCTGTAAAAAAACATGTATGCGTTCAGAAAATTGCCATCTTATATATATCCTTATAGCTTTTTCATGACTTCATATTTAATTTACGTGTTGGAGATTCCTTGTTTGTCTCTTCCTCGTTTATAATTTGTAGAAACTTCTTTTTTTTTCTTAAATACTTAGGTAATATTTGAATTGATTGTCTGAATATTTTGTTGAACGTGAATAAAAAAAGTTCAAAATAAACATAGCTATAACAACATGGAAAAACCCGAAAAAAATCAAGTAATTAATCTTCTGAAAAGTAAGTAGCTTACATTTTAGTGCAATTAAAAGTAATCGAACTCGCCAACCATAGAAAATTATTACAATACTCCAATAGTATTAATCGATAATGAATTACTAATAAATTGCAAGCCAACATTCTCTATAAAGAGACACCAGGAGGCGCTTAGTTGAGGCAACACGTTCCCGGAATGTTGGTGTACATTATAGCCAACACATAAATGTCAATATGTTATAAAGTACGTTACAGAAAAAAAAAATTAAAAAGAACATAATCCAGCCTAGTAACATAAATTAATTTATTTTTAGATTTGGCAATTTGGGCGAAGGATTATGAGATTTCATTTCTGAACGTCTCCGTGATAGCCAGCAAACAACAGTCGTTAAGCCATAGCCATAAGGCTTGCATAACTCCGATACAAAGGTAAGCCCTACTACTCACAAGATTAAATAAATATTCTAACAATTGTACGTCCATACGGTTTTTGAAGTTTATTATTTACAAGCCATCACATCCGTTGCCAAGCGTTCCTTCCTTTCTGACAAGATCTTGCGACCTTACACGCACAAGACCTCAATGTTAACATTTAGTTCACATTCTAATTGTAGACATATGATTTAGTTCGCTAAAAGTGTTAACTTTATGTAAATCAATTAAAAATCAAATACTTGAAAATATGCGCTAAGAAACATGCGCTTTAGATCATTAAAATCAATTAAGATGAATTTATTTTAAATACAAATTCCTAACCTACTATTTCATGGAATTTGGTAATAACACAAACTAAAACTTTACCTCCACTTTAGAGAAAACACTTCTAGTGTATTTTGTAAAGTGGAGGCAAAAGAATTAGCATGACGTTTACAATTAGCAGCGGTGATGAATTTTAAGCTTCTAAAAGCTTAAAATTCATCACCGCTCAATACAGGCGAGCGGGGGGCGGGGTTCAATAAAACCAGGAAATAAGTACTTGACCTAGAGCCCCTTTGGAATTCGAACCACGGCCAGTTACAGACATGGAGATGATCGAGAGGGTCAAATTTTGGGAACGTTTTGAGCCACAAGTGTCGCTCTCTCGAAGACGCTCGTCCGATTTCATCGATACGGAATAAAACTAACAGGTTAATGGATGGAGATGGTGGTCCTGATGATCTTGTTTTGTTCTAGGTAAGTCATTATCGTGTCGTCCGGAAAGTTTTGGATGTTCTTGGGACGACAGTTGACGATCGGGGTGTATTTGTCTGACGTCGCCGCCGGGAACTAAGATGTCTGAGAATATTTACTCAAAAAGCTAAAACCCGCTGAACCTGCCACTTTTAAAACCTACTTAACTTTGTGACTTAAGATAAATATTAAGATTAAAAAATCAATATGTAGGGTTCATCATCATCATAGTCATAAGACGTCCACTGCTGGACAAAGGCCTGACCCCAAGAATCTCCACAATACTGTCTTGTACTGCCCGCATCCAGCGGCTACCCGCGACATTTACAAGATCGTTTTCCACCATGTAGGGGCCTGTCGATCCTGCCTCTTCCGGTCAGTGGTTGCGATTCGAGAAACTTCCTGCCATAGCAGTCGTGGTGGTTCTACGAGCTACGTAGTGTTAATTCCACACAATAATGATTAGCGGACTTAACACATCATATTAATTTTATACTTTGATTGTCATTGATTTCCGCAAAGAAACCATTACTTAATATAAATCCTTACACTAATCACGTAATAATTAATTGGTGATAACTATTAAGAATTGATTCTAAAGTTATTTAACGATATTATTTTCATTATAATGGGATATTTACGAATTGTTAAGAGTATATCAAACACTTAATAATCCATGCGATAAATTGCCGTTAAATTATTCATACCAATAATTTATTAATATTTATGAATAATTTAGCGGCGTCTTGACACGGTAATTATAAAATTCAATATTATGATTTGTTTGTGTTTAATTTTTATCAACGACATTAACTTCGTTGTTTAATAGCACGATTATTTATATCGTGTTTGGCTATAATTAATCTAAAGTTGTATGTATTTGTGAAATATATCAGTAAGTTGATCAGTGGCCTGTTTGTTTGTTTGTGTTTTGTTTCTTACTGGCTCTGCCTAGTTTGGGATCAGATGTAAACTGTGTGTTAGTTGTCCCTAGATATTTAATTATTTACTAGCTGTGCCCCGCGGTTTTACCCGCGTTAAACTTTATAAATTATCACAGCTCCTCCCCCGTAGGCGATAGCGTGATAATATGTAGCCTATATGATGACCCAACCTTATAGTAATCTTCATGCAAAATTTGAAATAAATCCATGCAGTAGTTTTTGAGTTTAGCCCGGACATATATACAGACAAACAGACAAAAATTCTAAAAACTATATTTTTGGCTTCCATATCGATTGTAGATCACGCCCCAAGTATCATTAAAAAAAAATATTCAATGTACAGTTTTGACTTTCCTACGATTTTATTATATGTACCTATAGAACTGCCTATAGATAATTTTAATAACAATTATTATTTGTTAATTTTATAAATACATTATTATTATACATTATACGTGTTTTACTTTGCATATTTCTTTTGTGAAGTAAGTACTACTAGTAATAAATACTTCAAATAATCAGTTTCTAGAAATGATGATATCACTTAATCTAAATATATTAGAATTTATGTATCTAGTAATCAAACTTCACATGTGGCGTAGCGGTTAAGGCAGTAGCCTTGCCGCTCCGTACCTCGGGTTCGAACCCGAAGGACAAGTATTTGTGTGACCCATAAATAGTTTTTGTGAGTCTGGATGGATGTACATTGTGTCCGACAGCTAAATGTTTGTAAAGTACCCCGCGACACAGGGATTCATCTCTCTAGTACGGAAGTCTTTTTAAATCAAAAAAGCCGTTCTTCTTATATTAAATGTCTTTTTAAAATAAATTGAAGTCGTTTTGTATTGGCTTGTATATATTTTTTTTTATATCAGACGGCGACAAACGAGCAAGGGTACACCTGATGCTAAGTGATAATATCAACTTGATAACCTTCCCTTAAATAGTTTAATATATTTAATATACAATAATAGGTAGAACTTCATTTTGCAACGTGCAGTCTATTAAAGAGATTTCTATGCCAAGGCAACATCTAGGATAGCTTTTGTTCTCCTATGGAATCTATATATATAAAAATCAATTGCTGTTCGTTAGTCTCGCTAAGACTCGAGAACGCCTGAACGGATTTATCTTATCATGGTCTTGAAATGTTTGTGAAGGTCTAGGGAAGGTTTAAAAGGTGAGAAAAATTTGAATAATTGCCGGGAAAGTTCTAAAAACAGCCCTTTTCTTTTTCCCATATAAACGTTTTCTAAAACAAAATTTAAGGTCTTTTATTTATCGATTGAGGCAGTATGAAGTCTGCCGGATCAGCTAGTAGGTACTATATAATAATACTGGAATACCCGAAATCGTATGCCGTAGCAGTTGGTCAATAATATATAAACCATTTTTGCTCTCTAAACAATTTACTTCTTCATACAATATTTTACTAACTAATATTCTGCATGTGGTTTAGCTGGTAGAATTCCTTAATTGTGCTACACTATTCAAGTTACATTCGAGTAATAAATAAACTTTCGTATTACTTATGTAGGTACCAATATTTTACGTTATATGCTATCTATACAACCACTGTACATGTACATAGGTATTGTAATATTCATAATAGAATACTACGTTATATAAGGTATTTTCTCAATTGAATAAGGAACTAGGAAGCCAAGCAACAATGATGAAGGAAATATATTCAACGGCATGCTCCGGCGCAGAATACCTACATAGTAATAACATTTATATTTATTACTTACCGGGAAAGTCTTTCAGCGCAGTGATAGTTTGAATTTGGAATTTCATTTGAAAGAGATAGCATTGCTTTTGTTTGGGAAAATGTCAGATAGGAATTGCTAGAGCTGTCATTTACCCAAAACAACGTATTTCTCATTATCTTCCCTGGATTAAAAGACTAAATTAGTTTACCTGGAGTGTATTGGTAAAGTTCTACTTCGCTAGTTGAGCTACTGTAGTGAATGTCGACTCTGCTCTGTTCACTAAAAGGCTACCGTTTAGCGCGACTCAGGGTTCAGATGTACGGTCATTAGATCTAAAGCATATGGACACAATATCATTATGTTAATATAGATATCTGACGCGACTGTGCCCAACCGCTTTGGATTTGCAGATAAAACATTTTATGTAGGAGTTATTATGACCGTCCAAAATCAATAAAAACCAATTTTAACGGGTGAAAGCTAATATCTCGTAATCAAATTAGTCGAATATAAAAAAAAACAAGATTTTTTTTAAACACCGTATGTTCTAGTGCGGTTATTATACATACAATTCATGGCCTCAAGCACAAAAACAATATATGTATATGGGACCTCTAAATAGTCCTGTACCGGGGATCGAACCCAAAATACGAGGGCGCCAGAGTAGTAGCTACTACTATTGAAATTGGGTTAGTTATGGAGGAAATAAATAATATCAATTAAATGACATTTAATAGGTATTGTTTTTATCTTCGACTTCGGTCACGAATATGTCTATGTATTATCATTATAATGTATATGTATGTATTATCAGTACTAAATGTTTCTCTCACGTTTCACGTCACATGCTATTATAAGTTAAGCCATAAAATGTATGCAAATTGTGTTTATTGGCAATTTCATCGACAACGTTTAAATATTTTAGTATGATTATAAATCAATATAAATGTACAGCTTATGGGAAATGAGTTATTGAGAAGGACTCAGAGTATTGAAACAATAATTATTATATTAGTCAAAGTGATTATCCTATTAATTATTAATGAATGTAATTAAATTGATAATTAAAATGCAGGAAGTATTTAGCTTGTTTCAAAGTACGATTAGGATAATCAAAAAATATTTTATGTGCCGCTTTTAATTCACATTTAGAAATTTAAAACAAAAATAACTACATTTGTATTCAAAAAAAGTAAAAGTAGTAAAATACATACATACAATATAAAACTGGGCAGCGTTCGGGAAGCTACGTAATATCTTCTCGTCCCAAATACCGCAGTGTCTCAAGTCGAAAGTCTTCGACCGAGTGTGTGTTGCCAGTGATGACTTACGGAACGGAGACGTGGTCGCTCACTATGTCGCTACTACACGCCTTATCAGACGGCTCAAGGTCACCCAAAGAGCAATGGAAAGGGCTATGCTTGGAGTTTCAGGATCGAATCAGAAATGCTGAGATTCGCAGGCGAAAAACAGTAACCGATATAACCCGACGAATTGCCAAGCTGAAGTGGCAGTGGGCAGGGCACATAGCTCGTAGAGCCGACGGCCGCTGGGGCAGAAAGGTTCCCGAGTGGCGACCACGAACCGGAAGACGCAGCGTCGGCAGGCCCCCTACAAGATGGACCGATGATCATGTGCGGGTCGCTGGAAATCGCTGGATGCGGATAGCGCAAGACCGGCAATTGTAGAGATCTTTGGGGAGGCCTTTGTCCAGCAGTGGACGTCTTTCGGCTGATATGATGATGATGACAATATAAAACATATTATTGGACAGAGAAAAATCAAATTTATAAAAGTAAAATTTTATAATAAGTACAGTTACTCTACAGTGTTTCAATTACTCTTAATTATTTTGTGTTACAAATTACATTACAATTATAAATAACTTGAACTATAAAAATGGAGCCATAACTTATGAACGGTTGGTTTGATTTTAGCTATGAATGAGAGGTAGTTCTCAATTGAAATAAATAGGTTATTAGTTTAAGAATAGGTACCGTCATTATCAAACTTATAAAACTCTTATTTTTGATTCCGGGGTTATCATCTTTTAACGCACATCAAGCTCGTATGACTAAAGTATCCGCTATTTATGAATATTCACAAGTAGCAGGTATATTGCTACGGCGCGGCGTAGCAAGAGTATAGACGGTTCTCGCTGCTACGGTTTTTAAGAAATAAATATTAAATCGATCTTATATTTGTGAAATCCTACTAATCTTAGAAACACGAAAGTTTGTAAGTATGGATGGATGTTTGTTACTCTTTCACGTAAAAACTACTGAATGGGTTTTAATGAAACTTTACAATAATATCGCTTATACATCAGAATGACACATAGGCTATAATTTATAAAGTAAAACGCGGGTGAAACCACGGGGCACAGCTAATATAAAAAAAAACGAAGAAGAAATTAGAAGTGTTCTGTTGACCAGTTGTATTTTTATAATATATTTATTATTGTTTAATTAACTATAATTTCTAAAATTACAACTATAATTACTTAAAATAATTAAGCTGGTCCATCATTAACGTTTTATTTGATCGTTTAGAATCATTACTAGATCTTGAAATAAATGAAAACAAATTTGCCATATTATCCTATGCAAAGTTGTAATATACATTTCTACGAACTGTACAAGCAAATTTAAGGAATGTTACTAATTACCCTATAATCCTAATATAAATCTTAATTGCAGTGTAATGAGGTTGTAAGTTATTAATATTAAGGGTCCTGTCACCGGATACTCATGTTTGCCATACATTTATAATAACTAAATAATCTTTTAATAATCTAAATAAATTTTAAGAGAGGTAGGGCATAGCGTTTATTCGCTCAAGGATCAGCCCGACTGGGGAAGTACCTCCACCTTACAGAAGACATTCCTTAATAATAAAACGAATAATTTTAATGTTGCGTTTCCGAGTGTAAGGTCGCCAGAGCTCATTGGGGTGGGGGGTAGGGTCAGCAACACTTGTTTGCTGTTGCTGGCAACGCACCCGCGACACCTCTGGTGTTGGGAGTGTTTATGGGCGGTGGTGATCACTTACCATCAGGTGACCCACTAACTCGTTTGTCGCCCTCGGATATAAAAAAAAAATCTCTCATAAAAACGCTTTTCAGACCCTTTGAATGATGATTTGGGTTCAAAATGTGTTCTTTATGCTCTTCTTATATTTATATTAGTTGTAATCTCGAAAATTTAAATGATGAAGGAATTATGAATTAAATTTATTATAAATTTATTTATTCATTTTATTTATTCGTAACATAGAGCATAGAGAAATAATGATAAATAATACCAAATCTTCATATTTTTTTAGATTACCCAAACAAAACTCGTGATATACGTACAAAAAGAATACACTCGAAATGATAACCTCCTTCTTTCGCAGTAGTTTATAAAAAATACGAACATCTACAACATACAAAGATTTCTATTTCGAATGTCACAATAAAAAAGAAACTACTACCTATTTATGTAATGATTATTATCTATCATCAAGTCAGCATCAATAGACACACTACTTACTTAATATAAAAGTAACAATACAATAACAATATAGCCGCCACAACTACACCAACACCTGCTCTAATGAAAACGAAAGTGGTCTAAAGGCGGCCACAGACAATGTTTACGTTCAGTCGATACGCCAGCCGAGTCTAATCATAGCGGCATTTCAATTTCCGGATGGCGCCCGACTAGAACTTGAATATTTAAAAAAAAAACAAAATCCGAGCTCTATACGAGTCTATGGTATCGTAGTTCTTAAAAAAAAAACAATTTAAATGTGGGTTTTTTATCGAGTGATAAAGAAAGAAGGTCACCATTTATAATCTATGCATGAATTTAGTAATATGTTAAATATACGCGGAAAGCCGCTGGATGCGGGCAGCACAAGACCAGCCACTGTGAAGATCATTGCGGGAGGCCTTTGTCCAGCAGTGGACGTCTTTCGGCTGGTATGATGATGATGATATATGTTTGATACAATAATTTCATATTATTACGTAGGGAACTTTGGGGTTTAAAGATTATTAGTATTTTGTAGCAGTAAGTAATACTTGAATTCTGTTTTTAGCTATATTTCAAGCCAATCCGATCAGACGTTAAAATGCCATATTATTATTCGATTAAAGTCCGCAGTTATTGGCTCGATTATTATATAAAATAACGACGTGTTAGATATTATCACTTCTATCAAATATTAATGGCCACACAGTAATGTGAAAAATAATAATATAATAACATAACAGCGTAATTAATAGTTATAATAGCTTGCTCGTTTTCAATGAAAACGAAAGTGTTATAATGGTGGTCTTACATGATTGATTCTAGGTATTTACATATTATACGACCTATTAAAATTAAAAAAAAATGTGTATCTTATCACAATTATTAAATATGCACTTCGAATCTTCAAAAATAATTTTGGAATGATTATTGTCGTAAAAAATTGTCGTTCTAAACATGACTCCAGTTACTCCAGCAAGTAATGGCGATGCTTTCAAAAGCTGTCGAACTCACTGCGTCTTTGATTTCTATTTTTAGCGAAACAAGGAATTCCTGTGTTGAATAACTACTGTTTGTAAGTATTATTTATAATTAATAATTTTATGAGCCATGACATACTTTAAAGCCTCTACTTGTAAGCACTTGGTAGTACTAAAGTGCAGCGACATTTAATTGGTACTCTACCCCTATTCTGTTAAGTGAACAGCTCAACTGGGAAAGTGCCTCCACTTCATAGAATACACTCCAAGTAACATGACTATTGTGGTAATGTTGTGGTTTAGGTTAGGTCGTCAGAGTCCATCAGGAAGGGTGAGAAATCGGCAACGCGTAAGACATGCATGCTGCGACGGTTATAGGTTATTGTCAGGTGAGTAAAATGCTTGTTTAGCAACGTAGTATTTTAACAAAAAACCTCTCATTTAATAAAACAAGAGAATGGCTTTTCTTATCTTAACTCAGTCTTGTCTCAACTACTAAAAGCAATGTGCTTCACAAACAGCATATCTGCATTTTATCAGATTAGAAATAAAACCATGTTCTGTACAAAGCAGCTTAAGTTTTCTACAAATTTTATAATAGCTCAACTCCAGATAAGGTGTGGGACGTTTCGTCAACGACGGGCTTAACAACTCATCTACATATAAAATGTTTGTCAGTACAGTAATCCCAGTTTTATGAGTTCTTGTTAGTCCCCTCCGTTTTCGTTTTCCCGTGGACTGATCTGCTGAGATGAAATATTGTCTGTTTGATGAAGGTTTAAAAAAATATTTGCGCACATCACTTCCGGCAGAATAGCAGACAAGAGTTAATAGAGTTTAGAACAAAATCAACTTAACTTTTTGTTATTCTTCATCAGGTTTTCTATACTTTTCAAACGTGATGTGGTTTTAGATAGGCGTTAAGTGGTTGCCATGCTTATTGAAAGAACAGAAATAAAATATAAAATGAAAATTACATTTGTTCGTAAAATCGTCGATCGCAACTTAATTAAGGTACATAAATTTTATATTTTTATTCTTCTTTATCGTAGTGGCAGCACATCCAGCTACCCCAAACTGTCAAATTTCTTTTATAGATTTTCAACTTTAACACATAAGTATAAGGTTCAGTTTCAATTGCCGAAATTTGACAGATTGGGGTAGTTTGATGTGCTGGCTTCTTTACAACACAGTATGTACCTATGAAGAAATTACGAACAGGTAGAATATAAACTAGTAATTGACTTGGCTTGTTATTCATGTCATATGTCCATGTTCACATAAATAGCAAAAGGGGCTAAGTGACTCTTGTACGAACCGTGACACGGCGTAAAATATTACCCTATCGTATTATATTTGTTTAACAAACAATATTATACCATTATTGCGTTAGACTCAGTCGAGATAGCCTACTGGTGGCCGCCTGGCGTGGTTGGTAAATGTTCGCTTTTCATGCCGCAGGTCGTGGGTTCGATTCCCACCCAGTACAGATATTTGTGTGCATGAACATGTCTGCTTGTCCTGAGTCTGGGTGTAATTAGCTACATAAGTATAATAAAAGAGATGTAATATATCAGTTATCTGGTTTCCATAGTACAAGCTCAGCTTAGTTTGCTAAGCCCAAATCTGATACTTAATTGACATATTGTTTCATAGGACTGAAGGTAAATGCTTTGAGCCTATCTGTATGATAATGTTTCCAAGAGTTCACAAGGTATCACCGCTTTGTTTGCGACCAAAGTAAAGAAGAAGTAGGTATACCTGGCCTATGTGAATGATGCAACCGAAAGGGGAAGACCTAGTAAAACATCCTCAGACCAAATCGGAGATGTTATCAAGAAAGGCCAGGTTAGAAGTACCCTAAACCGGCGAGTATTTATGAGGAATATAATGACAGTAAACGAGGCAAAAGAGGTGAGAATGGAAATCAGTTGTCTAAGCTTACCTACCTTTTTTTCGTGGAAGAAACCTTTTATATATGCCCGCCGTTTGAGGAGACCACAGGGTTACCCACTAAAACCATCACGGCAGCCTAGCCTCTAGATGCTTACACGTGCAGCCTGTGGGCAAATTATACACGGAGAGCGCATAGTGCTCTCCGTGTTCAATACAATAATGCATTCAGGACATTGTTGCGGCTGCCCCGCTACTGCAGTGCATCGGGCATGTTTGCGGGGGCGCGCATCGATTGCTCCTACGCTACTCTGCGCAAGCGGTGCGCGTCCATGCTAAGCAGAGTGCGGTTCAGCTGAAATTCCGTCTTGGCTGTCATAGGAAACAGGCTAGATTGCCCTTACGTCAGTCACTGGATCGGTCTGCATGTGCAGCTTGATACACTGACTCACGCAGGAAGCCATTGCTGTTAGAGTTGTGAATGTAAAATTATATTGTAGACTAGCTGTGCCCGCGACTTCGTCCACGTGTTAATTAGTTTATTTTGGTTTTTTTCAAAATAAAAGACTTTTCTAAAATAAAAGTAGCCTAAGTTACTCCTTATTACATAAGCTACCTGCCAATAAAAGTCCCGTCAAAATCGGTCCAGCCATTTTAGAGATAAGCCGGAACAAACAGACAGACAGACAGACAAAAATTGTAAAAAATGTTATTTTGGAGTATGTACCGTATACATACTCATATACATGTGGTAAAAATCGGTTATTTCAATATTACAAACAGACACTTCAATTTTATTTATTTGTATAGATACTAACATAATTTTTAAGATTTATGTTTTACTAACAAAATGGATCCTTGTTATCTGATTGAAAATAAATTTATATTATATTATATTATAGTGATGGCTCCGGGAACTCGAAACGATTAAGCGTACCTACCTGTCTGGGAAACAGGCGTGAGTCTATGGATGTTTGCGACCAGAAACTTACGCATCTTTTACATCACGCGTTTATCCCCGTCTGCATAAAGGTAGTATTAATAGTCTATTCAGTCCTTAAATGGAGAACAATCTGTACTTACTTAAACTTCTTGCTTTAATGTCAAATTTATGTTGGTACTTATCTATCGTAGTTGCGGTGTGGCATAATGTCTTATGTCACAAGTAAATATTACAACTTGTTAAGCGTACTAAGTAGTACCTACCACAGCCAAGATCGACGCAACTTTCTACTAAACCTACAACTTGGTAACCGACGTACAGACGCCAGCACATTAAGCAACCCCAACATGTCAATTTTGCCCAATTGAAAGTGAACCTTACGCTTATGTGATAAAGTTGAAAATCTATAAAAGAAATTTGACAGATTGGGTAGCTGGATGTGCTGACGTCTGTACATTTATAGTTGATAGATTATTGAATACTTGAAATTATAGTTTTGTTTTTAACATGCCGTTTACAGTTAGCGTAGGATGCTTTCTCAGCTGCACCTGACAATAGTTTGAGCGTGGGTTCTGATATATCTAACAATATAAAGCTACAAACTTAGTCCCCGCGCTCGAGGGTACCTCGTTTTACAGGCTTTTTGGGAGGTCTTGTCCAACTGTTTATGGAATTTCATTGTTACGAATGCAAACTAAGGTCTATGGAAGACTCTTGTAAGCGCGTACTTTCGGCGCGCGTTCTCGGGAGTAAGGAAAAGAGGGTTGCTATAAACTTGTAGTCAATGACTGTGTGTATGTCTCTCTATGTTGTTGCCACATTTATTGATGCGGTCGAGTCGTATGTCGTGACGGCTAATACGCTTTTTCTTATTGATCTTCAAAAGTTATAGGGTAGTTCCAGAAGTCCTAAACAACTGAATTGTGGTATGGAGTTAGCTTTTGTACCCTAGCTGCTAATAAAAAATCCAAAATACACCCTAAAGTATATTAAAGAATTTGCACAAAAACAACATAAACAAAATAAATCTATTAATTTCCACCTGCAACCTTCCACTACTAGGCTACTGCGTTACCCCGGTCTGTGTTTAAAGAACCATCCCGTTACGGTTCCGTGTACCCCATGAGTTCGGCGTTTTACGGCTTTTGTTTTTTGATTATAACGGAGGTTAATA
The DNA here is from genome assembly GCA_951640165.1 of Pseudoips prasinana. Taxonomy (NCBI): domain Eukaryota; kingdom Metazoa; phylum Arthropoda; class Insecta; order Lepidoptera; family Nolidae; genus Pseudoips; species Pseudoips prasinana. The sequence continues at coordinate 24,854,642 of OX621246.1, forward strand.
AGTTCGTCTCTTTTTGGTTTATTGAAATGTATTAACGGTGAAACAAGACAGCTAGTACTTCGATCTTTGACAAATTTCAGGCGTACCGCGATGGCCGTTTTTTATGTTTATTTGAAAGATAGTTTAATTCAGATAGTTAATTAAGAAATATTTCACTAGATTTTATTAGGTGTCACGTTTTTTTTCTAGTTGTTTCGGAAGTTTATGACAGTTATGTTATTTTTTATGGATTATTATTTTTATGTATATTTTGTACGAAAATGTATCAGCGCTTCTAGCAGATAATTAGATGAAAGAAAATCCAACCAATGACAATACTTCTTTACTAACGTAACCATAGTGGTTGAGTCACTAACCATCCTCGCCACGGTATCTCATGGTGGGCTCTCAAGTAACTCTAACATAGGTAGGATATTAAACCAGTGGTCAAATGTTACTCGCATGTTACGTCATAGATCATGGCACAGTGATGCACTGTTATGTATACGTTACATAGATTTCTACCAGCGCCGGCGTCATTACTTCTCATCAGCAATATTTGTTCTCATTTTTCAATTATAATTATACGCATATTAATTAACTCCCATAACATCAGTCTCTCATACATAAAAATCTTATGAGTAAAAAATTTTAAATCACTCATACTAGTATACTAGATATTTTTAGGGGATTTAAAGCTGGGTGATCTTCTTAATGTTCTATATTCTCTATTCATAGCATGTAAGAACCCATCGAGATATTATTGAAGAGTTTTAGATATAAGCGTTTGAAATTCTTGGGGGGGTTTAAAGCGGTAACGTATCTCACAAAACGACTGTTAGTACGGAGTTTCTATGGCTATGCTACGAGTACAAGTGACGTCATAATATGTTACCATATCGCGTATTTCGTGTAACTTTATTTTATCTAAATGCTTAAATAACTTTTTTAATTTTAGGGTAATTCCAAATTTGAATTTACTGAGGCTTATATTTGTAGACACAGTCTTAATACAAATAATAAAGTTAGTCGCTCGTCTACTATATCACTGCATTATTATATTCCAAATTCAAATTTGAAAAACGAAGTGAAATTGAACAATAAGTAATGATGAATCTGAATCTAAAATTTGTGATTATTGCTTTATATTCCAAACAGAAAATAAAACCAAACAAAACACTTACATATACCAAAGATTGCTATATTCTGCAAGAACCAAAACCAACCAAATAACTTGGGATATGCTCCAAACCGTGACAAATGGAACGCGACGAACCGTAGACCACAATTTATTCTATTTATTGTTATTTTACTTTGGTGTTTATTGTGGACTGATTGTTTCGCAAATTTATTTCCTTTTACCGTTAAAAACTAATATAGTAAGCAAATAGCATGCTAACTAATTACTACCAAACTTTTATTTAATACTAGCTAGGTCCCGCGGTTTCACTCGCATTAAAGAAGTTTTCACAAACTTTTGCATTAGAATATTAGTAGGATCCTCCTCTTGCGGTTTTGGCAGTGCACGCCGGAATAGTTCGCAGATGGCGGATTTTTTCCTACTTACCTACTTGACACTTATCGTCATATTTTGGACAATTCACACAATATCTTTATAAATTGTATTTTGTAGTTTTAACGTGAAATAGTAACAAACATCCATCCATCCATACTTAAAAACTTTCACGTTTATAATATTAGTAGGATCATGTTTAGCCGAGGACGCTTTGCTGTTTCACCGGATAACAGAGGCGAACAATATTCTACAAGCTAAGTAATACGCTCCAGAGGGCACCCTCAAGGCTATTACTGACGAAAATATGCATAAGAAGGTCGGTCTTGTGCAACCGTCCTGTACATTCATACGCGGAAACGCAGGCCGCTTGTTCGATTCAGAATCTGAGGCGGCTTTTCATCAATACGAATGAAAACTCTCGGACACCGATTACAATATATCAGATTGTGTATAGTGCCATGAGAGATTCCAATAACTTTGACTTCTTTTAGGTAAGTCGCGATATCATCTTCTGTTTAAGACATTCTTGGGACGACGATGCTTTCTTTCTATGGATGTATAAGAAATGTACAGCTATTTCGTGAATATCCTACTAATTGTTTTTTTTTTTTAATTTATTTATTTACAGACATAACAATTTTACAATTAACACTATATACTCGCCAAACTTTTACGTTTAATGGCGTATAGTATCTACTTATTGTTTCCGAAGATGCTATATTTTATATTTGGTAATACATACGTACGCATACTTACATGTAATCTGTGATTAAAATTAAGTAAAAGCTGAGGAATGCAGACTGGGCCGCATACAGAACCTAGTTTTATAGTATAGATAATAACACGTTCGTAATGAAGCTGCCCAGAAAGGGAAAGCTCGACAATCTATCAACACTCTTCGGCATGCGCCCGCGCCTTGTTGCGTCACTCATAGATGCGTACGCGCCTCCGAAACTATTAACTTGTTCTAATGTGTTGATTATATTCTTCTTAAATCTTATGTATTTAACGGCATTCCATATTTGCATCGCATAATTTGGCTATGTCAAATGACAATTGACATTCTAATTCTTCGCTTCATAAAGATAAAATACACGTAGATTATAAACACAACAATTCACAGCAAAATAGCGGAGCGTATTCCGTCTTAAATCTCAAAATAATAATAATATAAAATAACATAGTCGTAGGTGTGACATAAGCTAATGTAAATCAAATTCAAATTAGTAGGTTACAACGTTATAGAACCCATAAAGAATAAACTATTAGAAGTAGGAAGTAAAAAAAAAAGATATATTGTTCGAAAATTTCTATAAATGGTGCGCTCACGAAAAAAAAAAGATGACAAACATATTGCAAATTTGTGGTTCTATTTAGTCTATTGAATTGACTTCAACAAAAGGAGAATGTTCCTAGTTACCGAAAGTTTTATTGCTTCTATTTATATTACCTGACTTCACCAGTTTTCGTGTATCGCTTATAATTAATTATTTATATTTCGGAAGGATATGTTTTTGAGATACCCATATATGTTTTATTCAAATCTGTTTATAAACTAAGGTTTTATATGGAAATAATATATTAACACAGTATAATTTTTTTAAAAGGTGACTAATTCAGATTGTAGTCCTTCTCTTCCTTCAAGTCAGAAGTAGCCTTAACCGACGAGCATGTGTGAATAATATAATGACAGTAAATGAGGCGAAAGAGGTGTGCCAGGATCGTGACAAATGAAAATCCGTTGTATCTAGGAAACAGACGTGAGTCTATGTAAATAATTCTAGATTAAATTATATCTATAGGAAAATTTACTTTACAAGTTTACCATAAATATTCACTACATGTAAGGTCTAAACTTTTAAACATAATATGTAGGTACAAAGCAAACTCCTCGAAACTCCGCGAAATCGCGAGCGACCATTTACTTAAAAACTAGTCGTACACAATTAAATACCGTGACTAAGATTAAAAATACTTTTAGACAAACATTGATCACAAACTCGTTAAAAAATAAATACAAATGTAAATATAGTTCTACTACTTATCTATTAGTTAGTATAGAACATTATATTAGTGGGTTCTGTACAATGATTAAATATTACTAAATTTTACTAAACGTTGTCGAGTGGCGACTATGAACGGAAAGCTGCACGCCCCTAGAAGATGGACCGATGATTTTGAGGGGTCACTGGCTGCAAATAACTGAAGACCAGCAATTATGGAGATCTTTGTGGGACGTCTTTCGGCTAATAGTGAAATATTTTACTAAGATTTTTAATAAATGTTATAAAACATTTTGTAGTACTGTTTTTATCTCTATTTTAATATCCTTGGACCTACAGACTTTTAGGTCATCTATCATACCTCTATAGATATATACAAGTTATAGCATAAATAGTGGACGTATCGTAATTAAACAAAATCGGCTTATAATTTACGAAAAAAGATTTTTTGACGTTCTGTACTAAATGCAACAGGCAATTTCATCACCCAATCCCATCCCGTGGGGGGTGCAGAAATCAACCGAGGGAATACCTACCAGAGAACGGGCAGCAGCGTTTTTCTGTGAACTATGACTATCAAACTGCGATCGCCAACCCGTATACAAAGCGTGGCAATTATGGCATATCCCCCATTCTTTGGGGAGGCTTTTGTCCAGCTGTGGACGTACTTTGGCTCACATGATGATGATAAGTTTCATAGGCAAATTAAGCTTTTTAACCTACGTCTGCTACCTAGGTTACACCACGTATATAATGATCATATTACTGTAACATGCGACTATAATAGTTTAGTCTGTGTAAACTTTTACTTTTTTTCGTACTTTCTTTCCTTAAAAATCGAGAGAGTCAAGTTTCCCAATCTCAATAAAATAGTACGTGACTATGAGATAAACGGGCGATTTTATAAAAGAGGTTTCCCTTTAGGGACGCGGGACCCTAAGTCAGTTGGACAAGTTGCCCATTGAATAGACGACCGACTTTTTGTAAATCTTGTAAATGTAACATTATGTAAGTAGTTAGTTTAGTTTTTATAGAAATAGTTTAACCGGTTAGTCTGGTGGTCATAACGATGACCAGGTTTGATCAATGGGTCAGGAAAAACTAAACCATATGTATGCAAGAGATATGATGGGCCTGTTGGCGTTGCTTTTCAAGCCGGAGGTAAGGGGTTCGATTCCCACCCAGGATAGATATTTGTGTGAATAAAAATGCCTGTTTGTCCTGAGTCTGGGTGTAATTATCTATATAAGTATGTTTTTACAAGAGAAAAGTAGTTTTTACAAGAGAGAAGTCAGTTATCTGGTTTCCATAGTACAGACGACTGCACATCCAGTGGACCCCAATCTGTCAATTTTCCCCAATTTAAAGTAAAGTTGAAAATCAATAAAAGTAATTTGACAGATTGGGGTATCTAGATGTGCTGGCGTCTGTACAAGTTCTGCTTAGTTTGGGATCAGACGACTGTTTGTAAATAATGTCCCAGGATAAAAAAAAAAAAAAAAATCGAATTTGGTGAGGGAGGAATTCTCAATTATTATGTCCTCCTGGTAAAATTTCGGCCAGTCTCAATGCCTAGCCATATGCACGGGATATATTATGGTGCATAAGTGTTTGTCCAAACACAGAAGCACTTTCTATTCCATCACTCTCACGATTCGATGGAGGGACTAGTAACTCGATCGGAAGAGGGGGTAAACTACCGCCAACTTCCAGACTGACTCTCAGCAATTTTCTTTACAGTAAAATCACGTTTTGGTCCGACCCGGGATTTGTACCCCGGACCTCATTATATGAGATTTAATACGCTACCGCTAGACTAACGAGGGAGTCAAATGCAGTCATGTTATTTATATGTAATCTTTCTGTTAAACCCTGATCTTTATTACTTAATAATAATTATAATAATACACTGTTAAACACGCCGCCGTAGGTACTACAATAGGTGGCAGGTGCTCCACAAGAAAAATGATACTTTGGGACTTCCACTTTTCTTGAGTTTTGATACAATTGAAAAAGTATGAGGTCGCATCGTTACATCCTTATTGGCAAATGTGGCTTTAAATACATAAGATACCCTTATAAAAATGGTCATTTGAATAGAACACTTAACAATATTTATTGCGCCATTTAGAACAATCTAATAAAGTGATATCGCTAAATCGCGTGATTTCTATCTCGGAGTGTCATTGGCTGAAAAGATTCTATTCGGTGGGCATCTTGACTGAGTACCTCTGGGTTTCCAAATGACAGTGCATGTAAAAATGTATATTGAATTTGAATGATGATGACAAAATTGATGATGATTTAACGATTGATTGAGTCATTTTATACCTTTATTTATTTGAACGCCATTCACAAAAACGATGTTCGGCGAATTAGCCGGTAGAGCCCCTGGGTGGGAGTGGAACCCACGAACTGCGGCGTGAAAGGCGAGCAGCACCTTTGTGCAGATATGTTCACAATGCGGTTATACCAGCTGGCTTAACAGGGTGGTCTTAGTAATAATACAAAGCGAGCAGACTTCAAGGTTAGACTGAGGTCATTGTCTTATAAGAGCTAGTTCGACGCGATACAATTATAAGTCTTACTTTTACTACCGGACACTGTGATAAAAGAAATAAACTGTGAGATATTATCTCGTAACTATTCTATTTATTGTTTGATTGATTTAGTACTTCTGTGGAGTGAGATTAGATTAGTAGAATTCGCTTTAGGATAACTTATTCTTGGCTATGATAATGGGATATACATTACTTTGTAGATTTTCCTTTCAGTATATATTATGTTTAGATTTATTTTTTGGTCAATTATGGCGTATAATGATTACATTCCATTATTTTTCCGTGGAGAAATTTCAAGCTAATTAGTGTACCATTTTGGTATTTACTTATCGTATGAGTAGTGGTTACCTTGTGTTAGAGTTGTTCAAGCCGCCCATTAGGCCTCTGACATGGATTAACGACTGTTGCTTAACGGTTACAACCGGGACCGACAGCGTAACGTGCCATCCTAAGCACGGAGACGCTAAAATATTAAACCACTTTGGCGGTCAACCGTCTATGGACTGACCGCAAGCCTAGTTGCTTAACCTTGCGATCGGTTACGGATCGGTGAGAGCGTCTAGGTATGAGTTTTGGTGATACTAGATAAACAGTCCAAAAACACTCATAAATCAAGTTTCTAATCTTTTAACGCAACTAAAACGCAACAAAATTTCAACCTTATCCATTTGTAATAACCTCCAAAAACAATGAAAAACAATATAGCCAATCAGTGTTAAGGTTCACTCATTTCATCTTACTTATATAATAAGTGTAACAAAACTTTAGGCATCTATCCTCTTTCTAAGCAGGATTGTAAATTAAAAATTAGTAATTGGCTAAAAACACTGAATTATGATGAGACCGAAAGCCTGCTTCGTCCTGTAATTTAATTTAATATTATAATTTAATCTTTCCTAATTTAACTCTCTAATTCGAGTATAAATATAACTAAGTAATCTACTTATCTTTTCCACAGGGCTCTTACATCATTTCATCGATTTTTATTTTGACACTTTATTATTTAATACCACTATTGTTTGTTATTTTCTAAACCTAAGTCCCATTACATACATACCCATTACAGACTATACAGAATTCAAAAACACACAAACATTTTTACACAATATCTAATTTTAATATTATTATTACTGTTATTTATTTATATCACTACTGTTATAGATTCAGATTTACGAGTTTCAAGCAATTATAATTGCAAAGAAAGCAAGATTTAATTCAATCTGCGGAGTGGGGCACTGGTGACCTGTAATACAGGTTTACCCAAACCTAACTCAGGCACCAGTCTCTCACAAAACTGGTTGCATTTATAACTGCTTAAATGTACCATACTAAATGTCATCTTATTTAAGAAAAAATGTAAACTACTTTTGTGATGAGAGAAATAAATGCATATTCTATTCTATTCTATTCTATTGATATATATATATTGGGGTAGCGATTGTATTGAGGTATCAATGCGTTAACTGCAAGAAATATTTAATTTGTACGTATGTGCAGTAAAGTTACCTGATAAAACGAATTCATTATGTCATCTTGCGTGGAACACATGCATAAACATAGCTGTTTATTTTCTCTAGAAGACTCTTAAATGCCTGGACTTCAAACGATATGGCGACTGGTTCTGCCTCCTTTGTACAAACCATATGACATAGACAATTACCTGTCTCTTAAATATTTTTTAAGTACATAATAAATCTTACCTTGAAAAATATTCCTAAGTAATACTTCTTGTCCCCTGATTTATGTAGAGGCATCGTCCACCGCGTTACTCCGAGCTCCTCATCGTTACAACTTGAACATTCTGCAACAAACGGAAAACAATTAATTGAAAATAATACTGATAAAATATTTCACTATATTAGATAATCTATAAAAGAAATTTGACAGATTGGGGTAACTGGATGTGCTGGAGTCCTTACATTTCACCATCCAGTGCGAGTATTTCGCTTCCCTTAATTCCAATAACGCAATGGAAATCGTACCACGCTTTACTGCGAAATGTACAGACAGCACATCCAGCTACCCCAATCTTTCAAATTTATTTGATAGTTTTTCATTTTATCATGAAAACATAAGGTTGACTTTCAATTGCGGAAATTTACAAAGAACTGTACCAAGTACCAGGAATGTTAAAAACATTACTAATGATCAGGAAAACATAAAGCATTTTCCATTCAAATGGTAAATAATAAATATCGTGGGACAATTAACACACTGCCATCTGATCCCAAAATGGGTAGATCCTGTACTATGGTAACCAGCCATACGTCTATATTTTTAAATACATACACGTTATAGATAAATTACACCCAGGCACAGAAGAAATATTTATATATAAAAACATTTTATTTGGGCGGGGATCGAGCCCACGACTTCTGATTATCAGTCAGTGACTCATTCCACTGGCGCAACACATCAGTCAAAACAATTCATGGGAGATCTCACTCATTCATTGCATTACGGTCATGGTTCATCGTCATCATCATCATCATGTCAGCCAAAGTACGTCCACTGCTTGAAAAAATGTCTCCTCAAAGAATATGCCATAATCGCCACGCTCGCTTGGCAGACGGGTTGGCGTTCGCAGTTTGATGGTCATAGTTCACAGGAAAACGCTGCTGCCCGTTTTATGGTAGGTATTCCCTCCGACGATTTCTACGACCCCCACGGGGTGAGGTGGGGTATTGATATTCTATGCCGTCACCACACAGCAAAGGTTATAGTTAAAGTCCTTTATTTTCTTTCAAAGCATTAATAATGAGTTCGATCTAAATTTGTCAACAGTCTGACCGAATATAAGACAATAGTTTGAAGTTTTCTTTACACATACTATTCTCCTTTCACCACCTTAGTTAATTAAGATTGGAGTATTGATATTATTATTAGATCTTTATCAGAAGTACTTAACATGCCACTAATAAAGTCTACCTTGACTCGACCTAGAGGCATATATATTATGTCTTGCGATGACAGGCGGATGTGATATGAAGAACGTACCTTCTAGTAAAATATTACCTAATCACTTTAAATATCAAGGTCAAAGTTCAAATAATATATTTTTCATAAACTCAGATCAAGTTGAGTTCATAAAATGGATGGATACAACATCTATTTTCATTAATTAATAATAATAATATACTGGGACATTATTTACACACAGCCATCTCATCCCAAACTAAGCAGAGCTTGTACTATGGAAACCAGATAACTGATATACTACATATCCTCCTTTTTCTTTTGTAAATACATACTTGTATAGATAATTACACCCAAACTCAGGATAAACAGACATGTTCATGCACACAAATATCTGTCCTGGGTGGGAATCGAACCAACGCCCTCCGGCGTGAAAAGCAAGCATTTGCCAACCACGCCAACAGACCCATCAAAGTTAATTCTAAGAATAAGATTTGTTTAGAATTGTTACAGTGACCGATCTGTAAACGGAGCAAGGATAATCGAAGCTGCTCAAGTTTTTGTACGACACCATGCTTTGAACGGCATGTTAAGTTGAACCTGACGTCAACTACATTTAAAAAAAGTTGATTTAACAAAATTCGATTAAATAGATCTATATAATCTCAAATTCCGTTTGACATGGACATCTTGTCAGAATGACGATCAAAGAGAATCAATGACATTCTATATCTATGTGCATAGAATGACATTGAAGAAATATAACAGATGATGAAGTCATCATCTGTTATATTTCTTCTTGACGTTTCTAGCTATTTTAGGTAAAATTTTGGTTGTATAATAGAAAGAAGGTTTTAGTAGCGAAAATAATTATTAAATTTTAATAAATGATCCAACTGCAACTAGATATGCGGTCCGGTTTTAGGGGTACAGACGCCAGCACATCGAGCTACCCCAATCTGTCAAATTTCTCCAATTGAAAGTGAACCTTATGCTTATGTGATAAAGTTTAAAATCTATAAAAGAAATTTGACAGATTGGGGTAGCTAGATGTGCTGGCGTGTACATTAAAACGGGTTTAAAAGAAATACCGGGATGAATAAGTGTTTGCAAAAATGTTGTCATTTTAAGAGAGACATGGAACCATGAGTGAGTCTTAAGAAACCAATTTGGAAGATATTTTTACCATAAGGTCAAATCATTTACATAAAAATTTGACGTAGGTAAAATATTATAACGACCTAATTTACTACACCATAATTAAAGGGTAATTACAAGAGTCGTGTCTAAGATGATTGATGAACACCTTTAAAATAACATAAAAAATTAAAAAGGTCGTTTTCAAACTGAATCTCAAAGTTATTTCCTTACTAAACAACATTAATTGCGTGAAATGATTAGTATTAACAAAATAACGAGTGTACTTTGGACCAAATGATTGAAGTAAAACTTAGATATACGAAAAGGTATGAGAGAATAGAAGAATAGTTTGCTCGCACCTCTTTCTCTTGCCCCTACCGTAGTCTACGAAACTTAACTCTCTCTCTTTTTATTTCCACTAACTTACATCTCCCTCTCAATTTCCGTTCGCCTCGATTACTCTTTTCGTAAAACTCTCGTCACGCAGTCATCAGCTTACTTCCTAAGTCAAGCGTACTTTAAGGTTTTAATTTCCTAGCATTTTTAAACGTGGAACGTGTTTATCGGCAACGTTCAATTAGCTCTTTTCTCCAATTAATGACTGATTCTTCTTCTAGAACTTTGAATCGAAATAACTAGTAAAGTAACAACAGTAAAGTTCGCGGCAGACACCAAGGATGCTACTACTGTTGGCGTGGTTGGCAGATGCTTGCTTTTCACGTCGGAGGTCGTTGGGTTGGGTTGGATTACCATCCAAGTTAGATATTTGTGTGCATGAACATGTCTGTTTGTCCGGAGTCTGGGTGTAATTATCTATATAAGTATGTATTTAAAAAGCAGCATATGTAGTATATCAGTTATCTGGTTTCCATAGTACAAGCTCTGCTTAGTTTGGGATTAGATGTCCGGGTGTTAATAATTTCCCAGGATATTATTATTACTACTTCTTTAATTGCACTTTTGAGCCCCGTGTTTTAATGTCCCTTCGAAATCTCGCCAATTGAATTTGTGGTTTTTTTTTAAGTCATGTATTACTCGACATCCCAGGAGGTGTGGTATTGTGTCATTTTGTTCAATAGGCAAGTCTACTGGGGCAGTACCTTCACTTGAGAATAGACTATAGGTAATAGTCTTAATATGTTAGTTTTGTCAGGGAAGAATCGGTAAAGCATGTGTGATTCCATGCTGACCATCAGGTGGGCCGTATTATTGCCGACTCGGTAGTATAAAAAATGTGGGTGTAATTAGTCCATAAAGCCTTCCAAATTCTTTTGTATGACGATCATTTTGTACGTAAGTGTATCAAAGCGTTACGCTCATAATCCTAATAAGGTAGAAAGGCAATAGACAGACAAATTATGCGTAAGTGTTGTTATTTTGTTGTTTGCGGAGAATCTGTTTCGTGTGTTGTGTAACTTAATTATTGAGTTTCCATGGAAGTCTTACAATGAGTGTACAGTTAAAGACATTTATACGGTACGAATTTCTTGCATCGAATCTTATATCTGATAATTGAATCTTTATCACATCACTCTAATATTATAAAGGCGAAAGTTTGTGAGTGTGTGACTGTATGAGTGTGTATGTTTGTTACTTCTTCACGTCTAAACGGTTGGAGCGATTTTATGGTATGGAGATAGGTAACACCCTGGATTAACTCATAGGCTATAATTTATAAAGTTTAATGCGGGTTAAACCGCGGTGCACAGCTAGTAATATATAAATAAATTATTGTACCCATTAGTGAGCCTACAAAGCGGCTGTTTCTGTAGTTGGAGTTGACCAAAAATATAGAACATTCCAATATCTGCTCGGTTAACACTCAAGACTATAGAAATGTTGTGATTACCTACTTAATAAAGGGTTTTTCACGGACATGCGAACTTTGACAGCGCATAGCGTCTATCTTGGTAAAGCGATAGTCGTCAAATTTAACATGAGTACATAATTATTTAGTCGTGAAATTTTACCATGGAATTCTACATGTTTCAACAACGCTTAAAACTTGTAGTAATAATAAGAGTTGTATAATAAGAAATTAAGCATGAAAATGAAACCTACATGAAAAAAAAGTAAACCTCAACGAAAATTGCTGTCGATGATTTAACGAACAAACGTGATCTTTTTTAGATCATTGTGTGTGTTATCTTACAACCATAGTAAACAATACATTTATTGGAAAATAACATAAGTTACACCCCTGTTTAATATACGACGAAGACTTTAATCTATGCTTCCATATGGAATCTATGTTGTCAAGTTTAATGTGTTAGTGCCCAAGATACAGGCTTGACCTGGTTTGTGTGTGGTGTTGGAGGTAATTTCTCTATTAATGATTTTTATTTATTGTGATTGAAATATCACTCTGTAATATCTTACATCTGACTTTAATATCTGTAGTTTCGTATCTTAACGTACTACGTACGTCGTAAGGAATTATTTAACTGAATTTGCATTACAAATATTACACGTTTTAGAGGTAATACGTTACGATTAAATGCCGGAGTGCAATCCACATTTGGCAAACCAGTTCCATTATCAGATGCTACATGATTGTACGAAGTTTGGAGAATTTAACACTTGTGCTACGTGACGGAGAAACAAAATTAAATTATGTCTATTTTTGACCTCCGATACAAAAATCACTATTTTAAAACTCAAAAAACCTTATTTATTTTTTTACGATAACCAATTTCAACAAAACTTGTATGGACCCATACCTACTGAAACTTTTTTCAAAATGGGTTCAGAAACAAAAGAGAAATCGCGTAATTCACATAATAAAAAAAAACAAATCTTACAGTCGAATTGACAATCTCACGTGGCCTAAACTACAAACATACATACATATAAATAATATAATCTATCATTATTCTATAGTCTTTGGTTTTAAGTTTAAAAACGTTAAAGGTTTTATTTTGTCTTTTTGCAAGGGAACGCCCACACTGGGGAAATTAAACCAGGTATCGTGAGGAATTTTACGAGAACTCAATTCACAGACATAAAGCATACCCAGACAAACGACTATTTATGGGTCAAGCTAATACTTGTGCTGTGGGGCAATTGAATCCAAAATACAGCGACACTGCGATAATAGCATAAATGCCTATATTTTCTTGTGTAAGCCGTACATACCTACATTATTGTTTAAACTGTTATATAAGCTCTAAAACCGAATAGCGATACTTTATCCTGCCTTCAATTGTGGTGTATCGACATGAGTAAACGTTTATTTATCATCCCAAATATCTATATCAATTCTGAACATTGCCAAAATCATTCGTGGATAACAGGAATTGCTATATATTTATATATTAAAATAGAGCAAGAAACCATAAAACTGTTCTACAGCTGTTTAAAATAACATCACCAAGATTTGTATTGTGCAAAATTACACATCCCTCCATAGGTACTTGCTATGCAGATACACAACACATAGATGTAATAGACTCCCGTAGAACCATAGAGTCTACTCCTAATGCTGAAACTGTGGTTAATGTAACCCACATACATTTTTAAATAAACACTTCAATACTCGAAACTGGCGGATGCAATGAACGTGCGAGCCATTGCTCCATAATAGGAGTCGAAGAAAAAAAAACACTTTATGTAGACTACACCAACTTCTATTCCAAAATTAAACCAGAATCAAAATAAATTTGAATTTCGGAACTTACGTTTGAGCAGAATTATATTTTCAAAATGAAATTAGAATTGATGTACAGAATCTGTCAAATTTACACAATTGAAAGTGAACCTTATGCTTAAATGATAAAGTTGAGAATCTATAAAAGAAATTTGACAAATTGGGGTAGCTGGATCTGCTAGCGTCTGTACTTGACCTATCGTTTTAATGAAAGTATTGAAGTAAGGAGTACAGCAGGTGATTTATTTTTTAAGATAATGTCATCTAAATGTTATCCATCGTATTACAGACACGAAATGGATCCTTGCATTTTGCGCTGCATGCTGTAATAAGCTCATAAATAATATTAGTCTAATCAGTTTATAATATTTTATTTCAGAGTAAACAACGTGTAACTTGAATAGTGTGGCATAAATAAAACTTAAAGGCAAAAGTTTACAATAGTTAGAACGGGAATAGACTAGTCGTAGTTGTATTTAAGTCAGGAAGTTCATATGGGCAGCGTCAATATTTAGTGACAATATTACTTACCGACTTATATTGCTTTAAGTTCAAAAAAGATTAAATAAATGATAAATAATACATTTTTCGATGTTATCAATCGAAAGAAGATCTTGACAATCGCTGTAAAACGTTATTCTGTATGTGTATAACGTATATTATAATGGGTTTGATTCCGATTCGGGCTAAGCCGACTTTTATGAATACCGTCTCTTAATATTATAGACGGTCACCGTAGCCTAGTTGGTAGTGCTCCTGCCTACGAAGCTGGTGGTCCTGTCTTCGAATCCCGGAAAGTGCAAATATTTGTGTGATTAGTTCGAATATTTGTTTCTGTGTCATGGATGTTCTCTATGTATATAAGTATTTATCTATCTATATAAGTATGTATATCGTCGCCTGGTACCCATAGTACAAGCTTTGCTTAGTTTGGGGCTAGGCTGAGCTGTGTGACTAGATATTACTATAAAAAAAATTAAGATACATACATACATAGACTCACAGAGGCCTGTTTCCCAGAGGAGCAACTTTTTTGCACACATCTTTTGCCTCGTTTACACTCATTATATTTATTTTAAAAAGATAGAAGACACTAATGAACTATTTTTTTATAGTAGTTATTCGCATAATGCGCCGGTTTCTACTCGTAAATGCCGAAATAAAATTACGTGAGAAAAATGGAACAGAAATGAAATAGAAATTTCCATTAAGTTAACGTGTGAATACAGTTGTATTCTGAGCGAAAATCTACCAACCTTTTCGTGTTTTAGTTAAACAATTTAAGATGTTGCAACTATGTTTATTGTGTAATTAAAGTATTTATTTATGTTGTAATGTATTTTTTTTAGTTGAATAGCGGCTCATTGCACGCTCTGTTCTTCGATAGTATACGACATTATGTTCCGTTTGTAACTAGATATTACAAAATCGTATTCATCTCATCAAAATGTCAGTAATAGTATGAATAAAAAATCATTACACAATAGTATAATACTTTATTTTAAAATATCTTGAACGCCTTTCCTTACCCGGATCTCCATAGACTATTATTCAATTCAAGACTATTTATAAAAACAAATACCTATCCAATATCTAATTATTTTAATTGTTTTGCGGTTTCGTTGGTCTAGCGGTAGCGTATTTAACAGCAGATAATAAGGTTCTGGGTTCAAATTCCGGGTCGGACCAAAAAGTGATGTGGGGTTTTACTGTAAAGAAAAATTCTTAGTATTCTGTACCTGACCTCTTTTCGATTGTGTTTGTAATCATCCCATTCGGGTAATGGAATGGAAAGTGACACTGTGTACACACACACAAAGAGTCAATATTTACTAATAGAAATAGTTGAATAGAAAACGCGAAATTGAACTTTAAACTCTTTGATAACAAGAGAGAGAGAGAGAGAGAGTCCTATCCTGTAGATGAGATACCACTAATCTGTTTATAGAAGTTCTTGAAGACCAGTATTAAGAAGTAACTACTCATCTTCGAGAATTTATATAAACAGTGTAGTAAAAACTTCACCACTTTATATATATATATATATATAATATATGCACCTAATACTCTTACGTACCTACATCGTATGCTTAACAAACAATGATATAATACTAAATAGGTATTACATATGATTTTCGTACTATTACTTACAAGTTGTTAGATATTGACAGTTTTCTGTAGATATGCAATGTAATAGGTACCCATATCAAAAAAGCGCACAACGCCGTTTAAGAAGTTTTCACTTCTAAAATCGTTTCTGTTAATATGCCAGCAATTACCCAACTGCCTTTTCTTCACTCCTGGTCCATTCAAAGGTTGCCTGGAAGACACCGCACCTAGCGATAAGGCAGCCATGTATACAACCTTGACAACATGTTAATAGTTCTGTTTATGTAATTTTTTGATGTACAGATGCCAGCACATTCAGCTACTCCAATCTGTCCATTTTCTTTTATAGATTTTCAACTTTATCACAAAAACATAAGGTTCACTTTCGATTGGGGAAATTTGTCAGATTGGGGTAGCTTGATGTGCTGGCATCTGTACATCAAAAATAAAGAGTCACTTATGTACCCAGTGCGCGTATGAACGCGAAGTTTTATTTGTATGGAAATTCTATGTATACCCTATTCTTTTCGTACGAGGTATATCAGAGTTAGTTTAGTGGTGAAAAAGGCAAAATCTTCACCATTGTCAATTTCGTACGTATCATGTAGGTCACAACAGAGCCGCAAGTGATAACCAGAGGTATTACATATGATGCAAGCCGTCACTCAAATAATTATTTCATGTTTTATGAAATGTGTTGGCATTGGTACTAACAAATAATATATTTATTTTATGAATGCTCAATGTCAAATATGATTATTGATAGGTTTTTATTGGATAAATGTTGCTATATTATGAAACCTTACATACCGTAAATGGCAGTGGCATTTTGAGCTTTTAAACTAAATTTAAGGAAGGATAACAAGATATTAACGTAGTTTACATATCGGATGTATGCGCGGAAGTATATCTATGTAGATGTACATTATTACACACACACATATATATATAATAATGTCCTCCTAGCCGAATTTCGACCACGGCGGCCAGGATCAACAGAGATTAGCCATCTGCGCGGGACATATATATATATATATATATATATATATATATATCACTTTTCGGCCTGACCCGGAATTTGAACCCAGGACCTCGTTCTCAAGGTCACCCAAAGAGCAATGGAGAGGGCTATGCTCGCAGTTTCCCTGCGGGATCGCATCAGAAACGTCGAAATCCGCAGGCGAACCAAAGTCACCGACATAGCCCGAAGAATTGCCAAGCTGAAGTGGCAGTGGGCAGGGCACATAGCTCGTAGAGCCGACGGCCGTTGGGGCAGAAAGGTTCTCGAGTGGCGACCACGAACCGGAAGACGCAGCGTGGGCAGGCCCCCTACAAGATGGACCGATGATCTTGTGCGGGTCGCTGGAAACTGCTGGATGCGAATAGCACAAGACCGGCAATTGTGGAGATCTTTGGGGGAGGCCTTTGTCCAGCAGTGGACGTCTTTCGGCTGATATGATGATGATGATGACCTCGTTCTCTGCGGGTGAACACGCTACCGCTAGACCAATAAATACTTATACACAGTATACATATAGCATCAATCTCATGGAAATCGTTCGGTGTCGATGACGCGAGTTCCATAATATTTGTTCCTCAAAAGGTACAGACGCCAGCACATCAAGCTACCCCAATCTGTCAAATTTCTCCAATTGAAAGTGAATCTTATGCTGAAGACATAAAGTTGAAAATCTATAAAATAAATTTGACAGATTGGGATAGCTGGATGTGCTGGCGTCTGTACTTAATGCGCTTAAAGTCACTTCAATAAATTGCGGGTAGTTTATGACCAGCAATTGTGGAGGTCTTTAGGTGGCCTGTGTCCTCTTTCGGCTGATATGATGATTAGCTAGATCATCGTGCAAAAATGTAGCAATTGCCCTTGTTTAACTTTTGCATGCCGCTTTTAGTATTAAATTTCTATATCAGGCATGTATCATCATCATCATCATATCAGCTGAAAGACGTCCACTGCTGGACAAAGGCCTC